>OY979662.1:11569908-12788029 GCA_963855955.1 Luperina nickerlii
GAGATCACATATTACAAAGAGAGTAATCTTTTTCCTGTAACTATTGTTATTATAATTAGTAGGATCTTTATTAATTTGTTCTCTTTTGTCATCTTATTTACAAGCAAGTACGCACTGAAATTGTTTATTTTTGCGGATACTTTAGTAATTTAGTTTGCTAACATGGAAATAAGGTAAAAATAATTAAAAGAAAGAAAGCTGTTCAAAAATCATCAGTACTACAAGCATACTGCTTATAATGAATCAACTCTTTGGAACGGTCTGAATTAGGCATACTACCGCTGGTACAACTAAAACAAAACCAACAATTTACGCTTTACTGAGTGACAAGAAAACCGAAACGTATACAGCCCTTTTCAATATATTAAAATCCCAGTTACCAAACTAGGAACGAATGAAGTATCACTGTGATTTTGAACTTGCAGCTTTAAATTCTATACATAACGTTTTTCCCGACATTGCGATTAAAGGGTGCTATTATCACTGGCAGCAAGCTATATGGAGGATGGGCAAAAAAGATATTCGGCATTATAAAAAGTAAACCTCAAGCCAGAGTTGTGTCACTGTGTTTAGTATTGCCAAGTGAACAACTTTTGGAAGGGCGGGAATATGTTAACTCACGGTGCAACACCAAAAATATTAAAATCCAGAAATGTTTAAATTACTTGCAACGTTTTTAGCTGAAGATTGATGTTAAAACTGTCAGTGTCTTCGGAGAAAGGCACCGAACCAATAACGTGTCGGAGTCTTGGCACACCAAAATTAAATAAAAAAAATCAAAATGCACAAACTTAACGCGTCTCCTGAACGTTTTAGTCAAATTAACGAAAAATAAAAAAAATAATCAAGTTAGAACCGAAACAAAAATAGTAATTGCAAACGATGAATTCATTACCGATACAGTAATGACATGAATCATAAATGATCTTAACATTTCTAACGCGGTATCCAATGATATTTCTCCGGTAATTAATTTCATTTTAACATTTTTCTAGTTACACGTAGTAAAATTTTACTATTCGGAGTAACACTGAAATGAAGGGCTGGACTTGAAAAAGAGAGCACGTTGAATATGTGTTTATAATGTTCATTATTATTTTAAGTAATAATAATACATGGTAAAGTTATTTATAGTCTATTAATGTTCGAGTATTTTTGACCTTTACAGTGATGCTTTTTCATTTTAAATATGCTTTTTATCGAATACTTTATTGAATACAAACAATAGAAATTCTTTTGTATTATTCTTTATTCTTTTTTCTAATCCCAGTAAACACTTATCTGTCAAAAGGACACAAAATAAAAACAAAATTATCTAGAGTTACCAGATTATTATTATTAATAGACACTCAGCAGGCTGGCGCACCTTCTACCATTGTAATTGCACCCTAACTCAATTACTTTAAAAGCCTGTCAGAGAAGCTAAATTTAATGAACTTGAAAATAAAGTGAATTGTCTTATTTAATCCGTTTTCGCCTTCTTTTAATTTTTTATTCGCCCGTTGACGGCGTATTTGAACGACGTACTTTGTACTGGAATCTTTAGGGAGCCGTTTTGAAAATAAGTGTTATCGACAGAGTTGTCTAGCAAAACTTTGTACCTACATTTTTTTAATAAATAATGTACGTTTAAAGTCTACTGAGACATCACATTATAATAGTCCTTAACCCTACATAGTATAAAACGCTACATATTTCTGTTGCAACATAAAATATCAACAGGGACGATAGCACTAAATCAAGGCAATACATTTTTTTTGTCGGTACTAGCAATTATTAGACATACATGACAAAAAAAATATAAGCTGCTTAGTTGTCAAGTTGATCATTTACTTTTAATTTGTTCAAATAAATATAAAACAAAAATTATGCACATTTATTCCTAAGCGGCATCTGCAGTCGGTAGTACACACGACAAAGATGAGACGGGAAATCGAGAGGGCGTTCTAACGCTAACCAAACCCGGAAATGGTTGTGCGAACCATCAATCCTCAAGAGTAGTCAGTGCAGCTCGCCCGTCACCAAATTGGAAATTTCCTGGAGCGAAAGGGCTGCGTAAATTTAATAGAAACCTGTGGTTAATAGAAGTCTGGGACAGAACGTCTAGGCACCGAGGCGGACATCGCCTTCTCTTCTTCCTTCGAAAAGAGATTTGCAGATGACAGTTTCTATCAAAACTCATACCTTAAGGCAGGGATGGCCAACCTTTGCAAAGTTGCCGGCCAAACCTTAGAATACTAATGAAATCACGGGACATAGGTACATAAGAGGTAGATAATAGACGGGTTGGGAAAATAAAATACGTTTTTAACGCAATCTTATATGAAAATGGCACGCAAAACCAGCAATGGAGAACGTCTATGATGAAAGTATCAGTTTTGTCGCATTCGGTTTGAATCTACCTGGAAGAATGCTAGTCTCTCTTGTTTGCGTGAACTGAGAAGTAAAATATCCCTTTTTCACGCAAGATTTGAAAATATTTCGCGGGCAATATTTTATATCAAAGGCCTGATCGGACCGGGCGATGCCCATATATGCCTTAAAGATTTAGCTAAAGTATTTCTTCAGTAATCTGCCAAACATTACGTGACGCAATTCGGCGTGCTTAATTCATAATGTTAAAGCGACGTAATTTTGGCCTGATGTCTCGTAGGTAAACTAAAAAGCATTGTCGGTGTAATCACACCGATTATACGCAGAGTAATATTTGGCAGATGAGTAGAACGACTAACTACATACATTTATCCCATGTAAAACTAAAAACTTTACTCAGTTATTTAATTATTTGCCAACAGTATGCAACCAGTTCGCGCGGGGCGTGTTCGCTATGCTTGGTGCGGTGACGCCGGAATCTTTCGACACTCTACACTCGTACACCAACACGTTCCAAATGCCTTTTGTCACTCCGTGGTTCCCTGAAAAGGTATGAAATAACTTTTATTACTAGATTTTAAAATATAAATATGCTCGTGGAAGTCTATAGACTTTCACGAGTAATAAACGAGTACATTGCTATGTATTGCATGCAGCGCGGCTATAGTTTCAGTTTGTCGTTATTGAATTATGCGTCGTATTATTACGGGACTAAAAATCGGGTTTGCTGTTAACAGATAATTAGGCAAGTTTTAGTTTAACCAGTAGGTATAATCAGGAATTCAGGACACCGACATTTGCAGCTGCCAGATGATTTAAAATAAACATTGTGTTTCAGAGTTGCCTTATGAAGGTAATTAGTGACAAACACTGTAAATTGTATTACTTAGAAATCCTAATTTATGTCACGTGTTTGTCATGGCGCTGATTTATTTGCGCTTTTAATTGCGCGTGTTTAAAATAATTATATTCATCAAATGCAGGTTTAGAAAGAGTTTCTCGCAATCAATTCATCAGACAGTAAGTTGTTATAAAGGTCGGTAAGCGTCAAGATTGAAAAAGAACGACTTAAGTTTTTTTTTACTTAAAGCGAATAGTGAAATCGCTAAGTAAGAATGAAACATTATGACATTATTCCACCACGTACCTATAACCTATATTTACCGCAAAAACTTAATTTGAAGTGAGAAAAGATAACTGCTGGCGCTTAGTAAAGCTGAGAATGTCAAACTTTTTTCTCACTTGGCCCCACTAAAACAGACCGACTCAATCCACTGCTAGCTTTGATGAATATAAATGGTCTGAGTATGGCAAACTCTGCTGTTTTCAACGAGTGCCTGAAGGATTTTGCTGACAAACCCGCTCTGATTCAATTTTTATCTTTAATACTGACAGAAACCGCACGTATTCGCTTTGATATATGAGAGAATTCTAATAAATGATTCAGTTCTAGAATTTATTTATTCAACCCATTGTTTTTTATTATTCTGTAGGTATAAGAACGTATGTATGCTTCTTGTACTCAATTTGACCTAATTTTGCAAAATGAAAAGGGGCTTACGAAATGTAGACTTTGTATTCATCTGGATTGTATATTTAATTAGCAGATTGAGTGTTCAATACAAAAGAAACTAGAAGTAGAAAAACTGGCCAAGTGCGAGTCGAACTCGCACACATAGGGTCCCGTACCACAAGGCAAAAACGCCGAAAAAAACACGTTTGTTATATGGGAGCCCCCCTTACATTTTTATTTTATTCTGTTTTTAGTATTTATTTTTATAGCGGCAACAGAAATAGGTACATCATCTGTGAAAATTTCAAATGTCTAGCTATCACGGTTCATGAGATACAGCCTGGTGACAGGCAGACGGACAGTGGAGTCTTAGTAATAGGGTCCCGTTTTTACCCTTTGGGTACGGAACCCTAAAAATCATCTTATAGAAGGAGTCTATTGTAAGTAGGTACTTACACAAATATCTACTTAAGCTATTCTGTTTCACAGGTCATCCCGCCATCGTCCGGTCTAATCGACCACGCCGTGAGCATGCGACCGGATTACCATAAAGCTATCGTGGATACAATCCTGTATTATGGATGGAAGGAAATCATTTACATGTACGACTCGCATGACGGTAAGTATCTGTCACATGCATTTTGTGTTATACATGTTCTACAATACGCTGGTATTCCAGGATATGGCCATGATGCTAATACTGTCGAGAATAGCTTACATACATAATCAATGCATGTAGAAGACTACACTGGATTATAAATTGTTTAGTCATAAAATATACCTACACTTTAAACATCATAATGAGTATCAGGAATTTCTTCTTATGTACATCATTGAGGTGAAATTGCAATGTTTTTTGGAACATAAAGAATATTATTACTATTTTAATTTTGAGACAAATAATTCATCAACCCTTTCTCGTCTTAATCTGTTATATCTCTGACTCGAATATCCAGAGAAAATGGAAATACTTCCACCAATGGAAGGGGAGGGTAGAACACGACTAACTCTGCCACTATACTATACTACTCCTATATTTCTAGTAACAGCCGCTATATGGCTGGCTAGAGGCATAAAAAATGTTGCATTAAAGCTCCTACAATCAGGCGCGACGCGCGATATAATAGCGCGCGACACAAAAGCACCACTCGTTGCGCGACTTGCGGTGCCTTTGTGTCGCGCGCGATTTTATCGCGTGTCGCACCTGTTTGAAGGACCCTTTAGATGTGGTTACTACTGTAGCACAAAATATAGAGAGTACAGAAGTCAATCACAAGTATATTATACTTCACTTTTCATACCTATGCTCGGTTTGAGTTGACAAAGTTTTTCACTAGACTCTATTTTCGACATTGTTCCTTGATAAACCTTTATACCTTTCCAATAAAAGCTTTATAGTATTTCATGTGTATTTCGCTCTGTAAACCTCCCCAACAAAACCTTCAAAAGGCACCCGACCTCCGGGGGTGAAACACTTATCTACTTATGCAGCATTTAAAAACTAGTGGAAAAAAATCACATGCCACCACTTCATACAGACACTTCACGTATCACGTAAAACAAGAGTACAGAATCATTTCATATTGTATGAATGACTACTAATGGAGGTACCATACCGGAGCCATTGTGAATCTCACAGTCAATAGATGAGCTGTCACCCGCACTCAATTCTATAGAAAACTATGTTTAAGTCGACACGCGTATACGTTTATCCTACCGCGGTAATCGCACTTCTAGCTGGGACAAATAAAATTAAAGATAATAAATAATACGGCTATTATAACTAATAAGGAATACGTGGAATCGTAACTACTTTTTTTCGAATTTTATGTTTGGGCTTACCATAGTCACGAGTTTGTAAATACCAATTTCTGCACGTGTGTCATACAATGTTTTTCAACACATTTGCGAGAAAACAGTACAGTATGTAATTAAACAAACTTTTTTATTTGACAATTTTTATTTAACAGTGGGAAAGTCGCAACAATTTTTGAAGTTTCTAATATGAAAATGGCGCGAATTTGCAAATGGCGCCACATGCACGTGGTGAAAATTAGAATTACATCTTTCGTCTCATTTACTCTTTAGTATTAAAGTGAGACAACGTATTGAGCAAAAGCGCTTCCAAGGAAGTTCGATCAGTCAGGTTGTTTATTCTCATAATGTAAAACTCTTTGGTGGAATTCTTATATATTTTTTATGAAAATAAAAGAAAAAACCGTAAAAAAAACGCACGGTGCTTAAATGCATTTTTCGAGCAAATGTGTTGAAAAAAATTTTTCAACACATTTGCTCGAATAATGCATTTACAAAGCCTGTATACATTGTTCGAAAGTTAAAAATTACGCACCATACAACGGAACGTGCGATAAAATAGGTACTCTCACCTAAGTACCTATTTTACGGCATATCCCGTTGTATAGCATCGTGCGTTTTCTTTACGGTTTTTTTTAATTTCCATAAAAAAAAATATAAGAATTCCACCAAAGAGTTTTACATTATGAGAATAAACAACCTGACTGATCGAACCTCCTTGGAAGCGCTTTTGCTCAATACGTTGTCTCACTTTAATACTAAAGAGTAAATGAGACGAAAGATGTAGTTCTAATTTTCACCACGTGCATGTGGCGCCATTTGCAAATTCGCGCCATTTCCTTATTAGAAACTTCAAAAATTGTTGCGACTTTCCCACTGTTAAATAAACAAAATAATAATATGAGTTCAAGCGAGGAATCTGATATTAATATGGAATCTACTCCACCTGATATTTTGAAAGAGGCGCAAATTGCAGAAAACGGTCTCTTACCGCCAAAATCGCGAGAGCGCTATATAATGACTTACAATAATTTTATAGCATGGAAGACTCGAAGAAATACTCAATCATTCTCTGAAAATGTTTTGATGGCTTATTTCAATGAATTACGTGTGAAGTATAAGCCGTCCTCAATGTGGTCAATAATTATATTCAATGTTAAAAACCACTCTAAAAACCAATAATGACATAGATTTAACGAAATACATAAAACTACATGTATTTTTGAAACGACAGTCAGATGGCTTTACAAGCAAAAAATCAAAAGTATTCACTGCAGCTAACGTGGAAAAATTCCTTAATGACGCGCCGGATGAAAAATATTTAGTAACTAAGGTACGTTTTTAAAACTTTTCTTTACTTTAAACCTTTTTGTAGGCACATATTAATTTAGATATCTGCTATAATAGTTTATGCAATATTTAATTTAGTATTAGTTTAGGTACCTTTAATTGATAGTTAATTATTTTGGTCATTTACCTGTACAGAACTACATAAAGCTAAATAAAATTATACTAAATAAAGCTAATTATTTACTTAAATTATTTGTATTTTATTACAGGCTATATTAATTTTTGGTATATCTGGGGCGTGCAGACGACAAGAATTAGCCAACATAAATGTGAGCGATATCGAAAACCATGGGGACTTATTGCTTGTCAAGATACCTGACACAAAAACCAAAATCCCCGTACGTTCACCATACATGGTGAGTTTTACGCAATTGTCAAGAAGTATCAAGCTCTAAGAATTACAAACGCAAAAAGCAACAGATTCTTTCAGAAGTACCAAAACGGTAAATGCATGCGGCAAGTCGTTGGCGTTAACAAAATCGGTAGTGTACCAAAAGAAATAGCCACGTTCTTGAAATTGGAAAATCCGGCTAGTTATACCGGTCACAGCTTTGGACCTCTGTAACATTACTGGCTAATTCCGGAGCCGATATCATTACACTGAAACGCCACGGAGGATGGCGCTCTAATAATGTTGCAGAGGGTTATATTGAAGAATCGGTGCACAATAAAATTGAAATCGGCGACAAGATATCAAAGTGCATAAATATAAATAATGGTGTGGAACCGCGCCCTTCTACCTCACGCGAAAACGTCCAGCCACCGCCGCCTCCGCTGCAAGTTCCGCCGCTACCGACGTCACCGCCGTCGTTGCCGACGTTTACGCCACATTCTCCCGTTCAACATACTAAGTGTGAAATTAATAATGTCAGTCAGTCAGTCAGTTAAGCATCCAAAGCAGCAAATTTCACTGAATTTCAATAATTGTTCAAATTTTACTATTAATTTCCAAGAGTAGTGACCTATCTGTTTATTTTCTTATTTGCTATTAAAAATAGTCAAATGAAAAGTTTGTTTCATTACATACTGTACTGTTTTCTCGCAAATGTGTTGAAAACATTGTATGACACACGTGCAGAAGTTGGTATTTACAAACTTGTGACTATGGTGAATAAATATATATGGTAAATATGGTACTTAAATAATGATAAAAAATTAACAACAAAATAATTATGTTGTAATGACTTAATTGAAACATCGCACCTTAATTAGTGATTTCGCAAATAATTTTAACAAATTAATGAATCCCTAATAACTTAACATAACTTTTGGCCAGCGTAAAGGATACTGGACAGTGTAAAGGATACTGGCCAGCGTAAAGGATACTGGCCAGTGTACCTACTGGTCAAAATATGCTTAAGTGATTTTTGAACCGGCTTCTTCCAAATTAAATAAATGGAAAATTACTACGGCCACATTAATTAGTTTTGTACTTTTGTATTCAATTTTGGAATGGAACACGAATCTGAAAACTTACCACTTCTCAGTACTTAGGTACGGATAGACCTGATTAAATTATATGAAATCCTACTATAACAATTTTATTCATCCTTGCACAATTAAATATAGTTGTCTCCAGGCAAACTTATTCACTAATTGCATTATTTTTTTTTGTGTAAAACAAGTTTCATGAAACAGCTATAGCAGTTAATACCTACTGAAAGATTCAAATTCATTTTGTGAACATAGGGTATAAAACAGGTGTTATATATTTAATATTTCTTATAATTTAAATAATTGATATTTCCTACTATCCCGTAGGTATTTTCGATTTATCGTGTGTTTATTGAACTGGATACTTGTAAATACTTCATTTCAGACGGTGTTCATCTCTGTAATTGAATAAAATATACCTCACATTTCTCATAGCATTTGAAGGATTTTAGCTCGATCGGCTTGTGGAAGACTGACGCTGAATAATTTTATGCAGAAACTAAAATATGTTGGTAGGTATAGGTTCGTTCCTACCGCGCTGTAACAAAAAAAAAAAAAGAAAACACAAAATTCTCTTCATCACTGAACACGTTTAATTTTTCTTTTGAATTATGACCGAATATAAAAAAGTATCAAAAATAATATAAAAAATGTAGGAAATAAAAAAAATCGAGAAGAAACTAAGAAATACTTTAGGTTTTCGTACCATAAATTATATTATTATCTAAGATTAGTTGGGCTACGCGACAAGTTTAAAATGTGGTTACAATCAAAATTCTCACAACGTCCACGAGTCTAAAATTAGGCCGCGTCTAAAAGGTATCGAACCCGCTGTATTCTGTATTTTAAAAGATAAACTTACTAAAAAAAAGAAATCACAGACATGTAGTAATGTTTGAACTGTAGGATCGTTACTTAGAATAAACTAGACTGCGACGTGACGCGGTACCATGTTGAGGACTTCTTAAACTTTAGGGTTGGTAAGTTCAAAACTTCTCGCTCTCTACAGGAATTCTGTCAGGTGTAAAATGGTAGGAGGCTGGAGGGGTGGAGCCGAATGAATCGGCTTGCCAAATCTTCGGGCTTAAACCTAGGGCAAATAAAGAACAATAAGAACCCGAGTAGCAAGCAGAATATCTTATACCAAAAAGGTGTAGAATTATACATCCCAGAAAAAAGAAGAAATCACGGTGTTTTCCAACAGGAGTTACGATTCGCCGATTTTTATAGAGGGACGTCCTGTAGCACAGAACGAATAGGATTAAAATTTTGGAAGATGAAGAAATTCTATGAATTATCAAAAGAACAGAAAAACTTACCCCGATTCAATAAATCACCAACACATCCCTTAATGGAATTAAAGTTTTGCGAATTTTGGTGTAAAGATTTCAGAATAAAATTATGCGGCAGTCGACTGTGACAAATCAACAAGTGACAAGCTTCTAAGAAAAAATCTCTTATGACGTAAACACAATTCCTTATATACAAAATAAAATTTCTGGTTAAGCAAAGTGACAAAAAAAGTAGCATATATTCTTAAAGAAGGATGTATGTCAAAAAAACTAACATGCAGGATTTGTTAATACTGCAGCGCGTACGAATTCGTATGCAACGACATGAGGTATAGACTAAATCTCATTGTATAAAAATCCCATACAATGCGAGGTCAGCTTATATAATAGTTTGATGAATATGCTTGGTTTTAATTTCAGTCTATGAAATCTTCAAATGTTATTTAATGCATAATTATGAAGCTGCTGTAATTATGTAAGAAGTTCAAAAGTTCAACACTAGTGTAGTTAAGTTTAATCATTAGACGTTTACAGGCATTTATATTCATATCAAGCATTCAGTAATTGCTTGACATGAATACCATTATGGTAAAATAAAACAGTAGCTTTTCATGTTTGTAAAAAGTGGATTTGTTATGATACGAGCGAATCTAGGAGCAAGGTATTTGCTCCTCGAACACACGGCATCGAGTTACCACTGCCCGGCTTTTCACATAACCTTTGAGATTATAATATCCTTGAGTTCAGAAGTCAAGGATATTATAATCTATCCAAACTAATATTATAAATGCGAAAGTGAGTGTGTTTGTTACCTTTTCACGCCTAAACCACTGAACCGATTATCCTGAAATTTTGCATATACTTTGTCAGGTGTACAGAAACGGTAGCAGGAAGGGTATACCTTTCATCCCAAAAGGTGCTTTTCCCGAGGAAAACAACAATAATGTTATTATGATAATAGATGGCGCCACGTGTCTTTCGAATCATGATTGAATTATATTAGAAATCACGGGATCGAGGTTTATGCGGGCAGCTATTTTATTATAATCTCTAAGGTAATGTTACTAAGGGCCAAAATGTTAGAAAAAAAATTTTATTGATGAACTAGGCTTTAGAACTTGTTTCAGGTGTAAATGGTAAACAGAAAGATAATTATCAATAAAAATCGTTATTTAAATGGAACACCATGGTGGTGCAACAATGGTCGCACTCTAACTTTAAGATAACAGTAAAAAACTAGGTACCCACCCAATACAGCCAGCTTGTTAAAAATATATTTATCTTCCTGCCCTACCCCAATTTATTTGGGGTTGAAGCAGCAAGTCTTCCTCCATACTTATATTTCACCCCCTTTCTACCCAATCTAACACACGATTTATTCTGTTTTTTTTTTTCTGTAGTAGCTGGAGTCTGAATCTGTGCCCGGCTAAAGATTCGCCCCCCCTTTTTTATAGAACTTCATCGTCACTGGTATAATGTGACTGTAATTGGTATATCTTGTACACTCTGTCACCGCCTATGTCTACTCCATCGAGGACATGCGTGATATCATGCTATGCAACCCATTATTTTCTCTAATCAATATAAATCTTAAACTCATTCACTTAATGCCTAGCGCACAGCCGATGGATCTAGAAGTATGAAATTTCGCAGATTATGGATGGATTTTAGAAAATTAATTCCCGAAAGAATGTTAAATATTGGGATGATATTTTGTATCAAAGTTCGTCATTTTTGCCGATGGGAAATCTCATCGGGCACAAATATAATAATACCTACTCAACCATTTTATTGCTACAGTTTTATTTCACTTCAAAATTTAAAAGTATAAGTCAATTAAAATATCACCTCTATTTCATCGTCTGATATTGAACCATGTAATAATAAATGGTAAGCAAATTCAGTGCTACCACCACAAAGATACAGCGACTCTATCCGTGCTGTTGTTTCGGATTAACTTTTTAATATCAGTGAATATTAAGATAAAAGGGTGACGAAGAACGAGGTGAGCATCGCCAAGTCGAGCCTTACTATTCTCTTTATCGTTTTGCTTTACAACAGAAAATGGCGGTTTTATAAATCGTAAATTGTACCGCTTGCCGGGGATTACAACAGAGCTGACTCTACCGATAATAAAATGTCGACACGAAAGAGATTGCGGGGAAAACGTTGGTCGGGGCTAATAGTCACTGCAGTCTCTTTAATGGGGTGCCTATCACCAATGGAAATGCGCCAATCTTTGCTATTAATTCGTTTAGAAGGACTATTGACTGGAATGGCTTTTAAAATAACTTTTGCATTGTGAGAAAAGGAAAACCAATTTGAATGGTCATAAGTTAAATAAAAAAATTAGACCACCCGGCTTACTAATACGGATAAATAGGAATGCATTAGCTAGAAATTGCTATTATATGCTCTGAAGTAGGAAATATTATGATAATAAAATCCTATTCTGTTCCTCATATCACGTCAGTAAGCGTAGGCGGTCAAGGTTGTGTCACAAGGTGACATTCACATCGTACAAATGGAAGATCCCAAAATGGCGCTAAACTACAGATCACATCCAAAGAGATTGGAATGGTTCCAGTTTCGGCCCCTATTATTGCAAATGTGATCTGTATTCACTGAACAAAATTGCTTTACCGGTACTCGTTAGGTGTGTGATTGGACCGAAATAAAAGAGTTAAATTGCACACCGTACAGCGTGCAGCTATTTGTAAGTTTTGTAACGACTTGTTATACTAGAATTTCACAACGAAATTTAAAGAAGCGATAGTAAATAACTTGATCCATTTCTAAGTTGCAGTTCTGCTACTTACAACTTCTAAGCTGCTTAAGTCAACATGAATATAAACGAAACGTTATCTCTTGATATATTTTCGTCGTATTTCGAATTCCCCGAGCTTTCGTAGAAGGTAATAAATAATATTTATAGTACAGGAGCCTAACACCTCATTCGGGGCCGCCCTACCGTCGAGTTATGAAACTTTCCCGGATTTATAAGCAAAGAGTTAGCTAACAACTAAACATGTATCACGAAACGATCAACTTTTGCTCAGGTTATATACCTCGAGAAATTTTCCCCTTGAAGAATTTTCATTTTATCGACACCGAAACTGCGGTATTATAGCAGTTTTGCCGCAATACTGCACATAACGTTACAGATTACAAACCCATTATAGTATCCGGTTGACGATGGGAGTACCTACAAATATTAAATGTATGTTGGAGGAAAGTTTGCGACGTCGTTTTAATAAGTATCATCATTATGGGAACTGTTGGGATATTCTCGTAAATTAATAAACCACGGTAAAAAACGGCATTTTTAAATCCCCGAAGCTATTAAGTTAACTATAAAAGCATGACTAACAAAAGGCTGTTACCAAAACGTTTTAGAATCCATAACCGCCATTTACGTGGGCCATTTGAAAATATTCGTCATGACATTTTATTGCGGCCGCCAGTTCGAGTACATACGGCGGAATTTCATTCGATTATCACAGCGCGTTTGTCGGGTTGACCGTAAAGTTTTACGTCCGCTCGTAGGATTGCGGAACCACTGTAGTAGAGCTGCACCTAATGATATTACTGAGTATTTCTTTCTCATTGCACTGGTTTGCTTTGCTCGTTAACCGTTAATCGGAATCACAAAGGACATTGCTACACGTTAATCAAAATTGATAATAGTTCGCACTGGACCGTTGAAATCGTTTACAGAAACTTTAACTTTATACAGTATTAAAGTTGTTTAAAACTTCAAGGTCGTTATTTGAAATTAAGTTCATAACTTTGGCTTTCACAGGGACTATCCGTGCTTGACTTTGAATTTTGGTTTACAGTGAAATAAATGTTGTAAACTTGCGGAATAGCTGTAGATAAATCTCAGATATAATTATATCTCCCTGTAATGTTGTAATCAGTACCTTCACGAGGGTTGATAGTCAAAGCTTAAACAAGATTTGTTTTTTAATAAAACTTACTTGTTTGTAATAAATAACCAACAGCTAAATGTGCTGTGTAATTTGTTTTGGAAGTGACAGGAACTAGGTTACATCAAAGTTTATGAGTGGTAACGTGAAGAAATGGAAGATATAATGTGATGATATATTATGTAATGTGCGTTTTGTTTGTGCAAAATAAAACAACGTTTATTTTTTTATTTATATGTCAACGTTTGATTGTGAACACCATTAGTATAATATAATCTATCTCGCGACATTTTAAAGTGACGATAAATTGTAACTATAACATATAGCTAAGCAATGTAACCTATTAATGTTCTATAGTTTATAATCTATCCATGTCAAGCCTGTAAAATTGTGAACCGTCCCTGATTTGTCAGTAACTAGGCCAGACACCCCGAGCAAATGAGTTAGGTTAGGTTAGAATTGTGAAAAACCGCGCGCGAGCCGAGCGAGCGAAGCAACCAGGTGGCGCTGCAGCCATAGTATAAAGAGGGGAAGTAGGCTATCTCCAGCCCAATCCGCGATATAATTGCCTACTGTCTCAAGGTTGTCACCTTTAGCTAAATTTTAATTCAGTGCCTATAAATTGGCAAGTGTCGGGAAGTTGTATTTTGTACTTGTATTGTCTGGGTACAGGGTTTGTGAGGTCGGTTTTCCCTAAACGATGATGAAACTTTCACGATGAAAGAAAGAGCGACAGGCCAGCAGACGGGCGGCGCGGAGCGGTGACGAGCACGAGAAAACGGTGGGTTACTGATAGTACTGTCTTCGAAATTTGCTCTATTTATCTGATTCACAATTATTAGTCAATTATTTTTTTTAATTACGATTTTATAACTGTAAGTAGCTACTTAGTTACTTACCTACAATACTGAGAAATCGGCATGACTAAACGTAAACAAAGCAATAGCGGCAAATCAATTGACAGATCAAAAGTACCTAATCCATTCTAGTGGGAAAGTAGGTCTACCTACTTCCTTTGTCTGATATAAAACTAATACTTAGAACAAAAACTAAGTAAGTAGGTATCTCATCATCGAGTAAAAATTAGGTATATGCTAGAATAAGTGACTTGCTTACCTTTCCTGTTCAATAGGTAATCTGAACAGAGACAATTCTGGAATCGATAAATTATTAAGACACCCACCGTGACGCGCAAAGCTCATGTTAGCCCCGACTGGCGCACTGAGAAACGGGTCGAGATTTTGTTAAGTGTGCGTGCGGCGACGCATAGATACTATGACGCAACATACAAGCCGCGCGCGGTGCGTTTGTATGAAGACAACTTACTTCCCCTCTTTATACTATGCTGCAGCGGCCGGCGAGCGCTGCTTACAAGTTAGTTGGTCGCAGTTACAAGGCTATTTAGTATTAGGGTAAGGTGCGTTTCGTAGCATGCAAGTTTAATCCAGTTCACAATTTGTCAGTACACCATGATTAATCATAATGCCTTAAATTATTAAATAAATGGTTTATTGCAATTAACCATTTTTCGATACTTTATAATCGCGCGAGATACCGTAGATTTTTATAAACGAACGATGTTCCTACTCATACGGTGACATATACTTATTATAGATTAAAATCGCTTTTCGTGTCTCTCTGTGTGACCGCGATGTTCTTCCAAACTACACAACGGATTTTGATGCGGTTTTCACCTTCATTTTAGAGATTTGATTCCGAATGGTTTATGTGTTCATATTAAACACAAATAAAATCTCGATGTTTTGCTAAGTCGTAAAAATCGTGAGAAGCAGGGCAGGTCGCTAGTTTAATTAATTATCAAAGGTGTGTGGGTGTATATATGTGTGCTTGCGAGGGTGTGTTTGTGTGTCGACCTGTCACGTACCAAGGTAATTTTACTGTCTCTTCGTAGGTTTTGTGTTCAAGGAATAGACGGATAATCTTTTCTCATTAGTAGTAAGATAGGCCGTATATCGGGCGAGCAAGTAAAAAAAAGTGCAAAGAGCGAGCGGATATTTTGCGTGTAATGACAGTAGCATTTGTTTTTTTTTTGTAATTTACATTATTATTAACAATAATCTTGATTTTCTTAAATCAGTTTCCAAAAGCTGGACACCACAGCACCAGGCTTGAGAATGCATTTGTGTAGAAGTAATTTGCTTTCCAGAAACATTTGGGATTTTCTGTTGATCATAAAATAATAGTGTTTTTGACATAGGAGTTTGCGTTTTGTAAATATGTGGTGTCTCCATATCAGTAGTCTGTAAAGGTATATTCCAAGGTATCGTGTGACCTCTATTTGTGGTACTTCTATGTCGTTTAAGGTAGGCATGTTTCTTTGCGTATGGTGAAAGTCACCTGGACTGACATAGATTCTTTATTTTATTTCCCAATCTTTAAGCCATTCGGAGATCAGCTTGAGGCTGTTTTGCAGAGGTCTCTCCCAGCCAGGCATCAGTAGCCCCTCCATATGGCCGCATCATCGGCAAAAGTGTCTGTTAGGACATTTCTGTGTAACGGCAAGTCGGCAGTAAATAACAGGTACAGGGTGTGACTCAGGAAAGTGCCCTAAGGTACTCCGTCCTGGATCACACTCCTTACTTCACTACGGAGAATCTCTTGCTAAGATAAGAGCGTAGAAACAGGTAGATTTTTTTTGTGATAGACGTTTTTTTTTGGTCTATACTCCCTAGTAATCTTTCTGGACATTTGGCAGGCTTTGGACCTATCCAGAAAGACTGCAGAGCAGTACTTAGTCCTTATTTTCAAATAGTGTTGATTTTTCATCAGTTTTTATACCTGTTCGATAGCCTTTCCTGAATCCAATTTGGTGTTCAGGAATAAGGTTTTCTTCCACCATTAGCGGCACGAGTCGCTTTGAACCGAATTACATTACGAAACTACTTTCATGTTAATTTGACGACATTCAAAAGTTGGAAAATTGCTAAAAATTATGTCGTGAATGAAACCTTCAGTATCACAGCAACCATGGTGACATCGAAGTTTGTTTTTGCAATGCATAATGATATTGCATACAACCATGTATGCAATATCATTATATATGTACAAAATAAAGGAAAGACTGGCACGCAAGGCAAGACGTTGGTCGATTTGAGAGTGGTTATCAAGGAAGCATCTAGGTACAAACACAGTTAATCTTTGAATGTACAGATGAAGATCCTGAAAGCTTCAAGAACTATTTTTTAATGAGTGAAGTCTGATTCTTATTAATAACTACTTTATTCAGTAAAGTAGAAGCCGCTTTCCGGGTATTTCTATTTTTATACCGAGGGCAGGCCCGGGCTTAGAGACCCAGCTGACTTTTTACGAAAAACCGACTTTATACAAATCTTATCCTTTACCCACTTTAGCGCTGAAAACGACCGTTCTGTCAAGCAGTATCACACGACCGCATTCGCACGCTTGGATGTGGTCGTGCTTGTCCAAAAAGCCTTTTTCTGATATATAACTTCATCATCATTCGACGACAATTGAGCTCGCAGGTGCAGGCACTCGTTTTCCAAAGTCCATCCAAATGCTGGCTCTTTCAAGGATTTCTTTAGGTTCTACACGATGTAGTTTCGTAAGAAAACTTAACTTTTTATACTTAACTCTCCTGAAGCCGCGTCTCCGTAGTTCTGCAATCAGCCAGTATATAATGACGTTAAAAATGGTACCTCTGATTCTGTCCCTGCCAGAGAATTCGATATGCTTTTCCTTGACTTCCTCGAAATTGACTTTACGCTTACTTTTACTCCGCATGTCATATAGTAGCTATTTTCACCGAATTTTTCAATAGCTTTCGACTCATAATGATCAAAGTTATCGGGCGTCCTTAAGGGCCTTACTCTCGTTTAGTACCGTAACACGGTCACTTTATGAAGCTTATAACTCATTAACGGTTTGGTTAGAAGGTCTGTAAAAAATATATGTTTGCTATAGATTCATGTACTGCATTTTTGAAACAGGGTTTTTTCATAAGGCTAATACTTTTGCCTTAAAAAAATATTTACCAAAACGCTATTTTGGCTAACATTTGCTTATAACTTCTAAACGGCTTTGATGTTTGGAAATATTTTTACACTGAAAAATTGCTGGTTAGAAGTACTACATATTTGAAATAGCGTTTTTAAATCAATCAACAGTTGCAAAGACAATGCCCCACTTTGAGATATAGGTTCAGAGGTGCTCTGCGCGGGCGCAGGCGGCAGTCGTGCGTTAGCACTGAGACGGGGTGGCTGTGTCGCTCGCTGCTCCGCCCCGGCTATCGATCGACTACGCGCGTTTGGCTGTGTTAGTGCAAATATTTATGAACGAATTGTATCAGTATGCGTTTATAGATTAGCTCGCTGCAGAGGGCCCATTTCTATTGTCCGCGTGGACGCTTTATTAGTGGTGCCATTTCTAAATACTGTTTTTGTTTATTTTGTAAATATAAGATAATTTGTAAATAAATAAAAATGCCAAAGCAAAGCAAGTCAAGAAAAATACGTTTTCTCTACGACGACGCACCGTTTTATAGATATTAGCGAAAAACTCAAAAGTGGGAATTTTTATACCCCCCACTCCGGCTCACCTCCTAGACGCGGGGACTTTTAGTATGTTTACTCCCTAAGCACTCTGAGCAACTTTCTGAAGAAATGGCTCAGGGCCCAGCTCATGCACTCTACACCTCTTTTTGGGTTATTCGTTGAGTGGACTAATAAGTATCTATCTATAGGTACAAAGAAATAAAATTGGAGTGTCTGTTTGTAATATTAAAACAACCGCTTCAGGCCATTTTATTTTGACTGTTTAGAAAATAACTACTTACCCACAATAAAAAAAAATGTTTTCAAACACCATAATTTATAAAAAATTAGCGTTCTTAGTTGTCAATCTACGAGTATTTGCATTACTGAGTTTATTGATTAAGTACTACCTTCTCATATTCTTGTGCGGATTTATTTCTGTGACTGGGACTTTCACTAGCAGATAGGTGAATAAGGAGTTAAGGAGTAACTTAGGCACATTTATTTTAGAAAAAAAAAAGAAACTAGGTTCCCACGAAAAAAAATCAAAACCTATGAAATTAAATATTGAATATTTATCCGATTCAAATAGGGAGGTTGTATACTACGTTTATTTAGGTACTTAACCAAATGTAAATAAATCATAATAAAGAAACGGAGTATAGTTTTTTTTTTTATAAGTGGATCCTATACGTGAAGATTCCTTAATCTCCAATGAAATTGATTGAATAAATAATAAAATAATATAGTGTTTTTGTTTTAGCCCAAGGAAATCGTTCACCAAATATTGTATATAAAAAAGGCTAATACGAAAAACTAAAAATAAATAATAATTAAACTAAAATTGCAAAAACGATCAAAAAGAACTAAATGGAGAAATATTAGAAGAATTTCATTAAAATTAGCATAGGTATTTCTTTACGTGGCGGTGAATAGACGACTTTTATGTATTTGAGTTTACTTTTATGTAAGTGGGATACGAATAGTCCCCGCCTACGGCGGGGTGCACCGCGCGAATTTTGTCGATGAGCGACTTCCATTATATTTAGAAGCGTAATTTCGCGACTTGAACAAGATGCACGATTGCCTCCGCGCTCTACTGTCCGAATTCTCACTGCGTAATCACCAGGTTCGAATCTCAGTGGACGCATAAATCTCTTTTTGTTATTTTTTATTATAATGTGCTTATCATTTGTTTTGTTATTTTTTAATTATAATGTGCATATTTTTATTTTCTTATTTTTAAAATAATTCAATAAGTAATTGTTATTTTAATAAAAACAATCATTTTTATTCTTATAGTTATTTTTTTTCAGAATCTAGAGTAATATAATAAAAATAAAATAAAAACGTCCACCAAGCTTGATTCGGAAGAAAAATAATATACCTACAGTGTGTTACAAAAGAGTATAAGCAATAATAATATAGTCTGAAAATTTTCAAACAAGAAAATCGGCAAAAAGTAAAATAATAATTAAAAAAACATATCAAATAAGAAAATCAACAAAAATAATATGTAAAAAGTTTGGATTTGAACCCGGACGTTAGTGACTGATACAGAAAACTATAGTGACGCACGAGACCACTAGACCAATCGAGCTGTTGTAATGTATGTCGAAATTACGCGTCTATAGATAATCTATACAAACAAAATATGGTGTGTGCAAAAAAGTAGGTACCTACCTACTTACGTTACAATTTGTTTCGTCGAATAAGATCTCTTTATTGCCTTCCGTTTATTTTCTTGTTGACCATTTTTTATACACAGATTGCTTATTTATACAACTTATGAGTAGAACCGAAACAGTACAAACATTTACACCAACAACATTACTTAGAAAAAACTAATCATAAAATAAAATATGTATAATAAACAGCTTTCATCAACAAACAGATACCAAAGTACGTACACTAGGTACCGACCCGAAATAATTGCAAGACTTCAAAGTATTTTAAATACGGCTACTCGCTCAACTACATAGGTACCCAACCGCGTCAGTTTTCGGAAATGCGATCATGCTCCTTATCAATTAGAGTCTACGGAACAATTTCGTATGAAAGTATTTTTACTTTAATGGTTTGTGAAAATATTAATTGTAAACGCGATTATGCTCCTTATTCATAGAAAAACGGTAACGGGTCAATTTCCTATGCAAGTATTTTTACTACCAACAGGGCTTTTGAATACGCGATTGTATTTCTTATTTGTATGAAGTCATGGATCAATTTTCGATGCAGATAGAAAATACTTGATAGTATCTCGAGCTATGGTTTTTTAAGGTGGACGTACTTTGTAGCTCTGGTACTCGATTTTGCAAGTACGACCCATGCCTAAACGCGATCGTGCTCCATAAGTAAGAATTCAGAGTTCAATTTCCTATGCAAGTTTTTTCTCCCAACAGGGCTCTTGGTTGGAATAGTAGTAGAAACTTTAATCGTCTATACTCTATAAGTACGTATTTATTTGTAAAAGCGATTTTGCTCCTTATTTGTATACAGTTAAGGTTCAATTTCCTATGCAGATAGAAAATACTTGAAAGTATCCCGAGATCTAGTTTTAGGACGTGGTTTCTTCAAGAAGTCGTACTTGTAAGCCCTGGTACGCGATTTTGCAAGTATGACCCATGTCTAGTCACTGCTTTTTAGTTGGGTACTTATACCCTCCCGTAGAGTATAAGTACCTAACTAAAAAGTACTGTCTCACCGCTCCCTTAGAGTATAAGTACCTAACTAAAAAACAAGACTCACTGTCGCTCCGCGTAGAAATGAAAGAGAAGCTAAAAAGACGCCGCGATGGCGCAACGTTTCGTTCGAGTTATTTATCATTAAATACAATTAATCCTTACAAATATCTTATTACAATCGATAAATAAAAACAACAGTTCCCTTTATTATTATACATCACTGTTATTAATTTTATCAAGATTTGTTTATAAATAACACAATTACAATTGCAACGATTTCAATTTTAATGGTTATTTTATGATTTTTTTCTATCGAGAAAATTTACCGAAAACGTGTTTTGAACACAATGGTCCACTCATAAATATGATCAAGATTAACATTTTTTTTGCTGTTCTAAAATGTATACATTTGGCTAAAACATTGTTTTGTGAAGCCTATTTTGACTAAGTACAGCGCCTTAATAAGTTATCGTAAACTCTGCGAACTCAACAATAACTTTTTTGTTAAATTCCACACGGACGATTAACAGCTAGTACAAAATATATCAGCCTTGCATCCGCCATTCCCTTCTGGAATCGTAGGCAAAAATGGCGACCTACGTGCGGCATGTCTGCGCCTCTTCATATTCTTTGATCATAGTTTTAGTGTCGCGCGCCACCGCACACATTTTACGTATTCGGGAGTAGGGCGTTTAGCTCCGCCCACATGCACAAGGTCAGTGAGCCATCTATACACCTTAAATCTTCTAGGTATGTTACCAAGTTCTAATAAAGTTCAGCGATCATATCAATAAGTCGCCAATTAATGGTGTATTAGAAAAAAATTGAGCCATTTTTTTCTACACTGAGAGGACAGTAGGGTAAATTATTTTTTTTAGTTGTTAAGGTATAAAGACGTTCCAAACAATATTAGATAAAAATTTATAAACACTATTAACACACCTTTCAATACTATTCTTTTCGTACGCCTATTGGTTGGTAATGCAAAAGAAATGTTATGCCTGGCGCATAAAGTTTGCTTCTATTTATAATTTGAAACACAGACGTATGGAAGAAGTGGAGTCTCGAGCTTTGATCGCATTCAATTTCAAAATTAAATGACCAATGACTTTATTGGTACGCAATTATTTATCAATAACTTTATTCATCTACAAAACTAAGGAGATTTTGGATATGTTTTGGTCACATTCTACAAAAAAAAAGTCCTAACGTAGTTTTCTTACTGTCAACTAAAGAATTTAATCTCGGGTCAACATGGGTAGCTCGAGATTTCATGTGCTGAATACGGCGTCGAAATTCGCCATTCTAGATCTCGCCCGGCAACCAGGCGAGATCTCGTTTAAGAGGTTTTCGAGATCGAGATTTCACCTAATTTTCGAAATAATGCGTTTTTGTAAATAAACATTCTTAACACCAAATGAAATAAAAAATAACCCCTACTAAGGGGATCGTGTTATATTTAGTAAATAAAATACATTTATCGAATCTCGAAACAAAAAATTCAATGTTTATTTAATCTGCACTACGCATGAAAAACGCCACAAATCTGCACACAGACATTAAGTACGCTATAAATCCATTAATACATATATTGAAAATGGCGAAATCTTTAAAAAGGCTCGAGCACTCGGGAGATTCGAGATTGAGATTACATTTCCTACTATGAACTAGCCTAATTTCACTCATACCTATCTTCGTCTTTGATGGAATCTTGCTCCATCTTCCTTTTATTGCTGAAAAAATTGTTGTCGTGAAATGAGTTCGACGACTCAATCGACCATGATACGAGTACATCAAACTTCAAATTGGTCTCATGTGTTTAAAATAAATAGTAGTTTAAAACAAGAAAATATCGAATACTTATAATTTTAAAAATAAACAGTAGATACTAATTAAAATAGGTATTTAATCCCCTCGAACAGTCGTAAAAAACTAAGCGCATTTTTCTTAATTTGTACTTTTATCTGTCACGTCTACTACAGTAGGTAAGAGCTGAATAATTATGAAGGCTCTGAATTTTGTATCCATTTTAATTATACTCGCCTGGAGACGCAATTTGATGATATTCATGATTTAATTATTCTCTCAAGAAAAGTGCTGAGATTTTTTACGTTGATTCTCAGAGTATAACGTTACCATTTTACTAGGTGTAAATAATGAAAACATGTTAACTGAAACTACATGAGTATTTATTAATTTGCATCATGCAATTATTGATCTTAGTAAAGAGTTCAGGTCCTCTCTGCTCATGCCTATTCTGAATTTATAGTTCATCGCGTTTATCATTGACCAAATACTTTGGTATAAATTTTATCAATGTAGAATTATACATTTTATTACAGAGTGTTATTTTTATATCATAAAGAACTACAATTTGCTTTTCACATTGCGTACATGTGTTCGATGCAGTAAAATTGAATGTTAAAATAAAAACTAACATCTTTACTAAAATTATTGTCAATACTATAACAGTTTTTGCAAATATCAGAATACCGTTTGTCGTCTTCTAAATGTATAAAATAATATGTATTATGAGTTTAATATACTTTAACATTTTACAGCTTACGTAAATACTAGTCATTGTGCGATTTTCGTTAATACCATTTTATTATTATAAGGTGACGTAGGTGTCAGAAAGGGGAATGAAGACTATGCTTGGTTATATGTATATGTAATAATATCAGCTTTTTAGCAAGCTTTGAGTTTCAGAATGGTTACAAGTTGTTTTATGTGTATGAAGTACCTATAAATATGGTGTGTAGTAGGGTTTTATGAAGAAAAGCACAGAAAGACAAGACTAGGCATTTATTTCAATTAGGCTTGTCAGTTAAATACATTAATGAGAAAACTAGTTGTCCGTTCCAAAACTAGGTCATCGTGAAGAAGGAAAGACAAGGAAACTTCGTGGCAGCTTGTTGTAAAGTATTGTATCAACTCATTTTTGTAAATTGTAATAACATTAATCTCTTGGATCATTTCTCAAAGCTATAGCAACTTATCAGTGGAAAGAAACAGAACATGAATATTCCTTAATTCGATTTAACACAAAAGCAATATTAGACATATTATATTATACCACATATAGAACAACATAGTTAACAGCAATAATATGAATTAACTTACGTGAACGGTAGTCCATCTTTCACTCCAGTTAAATTAGTCCCAGAATTGGCGGGCCCACATATTTTATAGTCCCGCCAATATTATCCAAGTACATATGACATTCACGCCAATTTTAACCAATCATACATTTTGACCAAATAACTATTAATATTGAGAGTCTTAAGTAATTTTAATTTGGCATAACTGTTTTAAACCATTATAAGATATTCAATGTATTTTTATAACAATTTATCCGACTATAATTTAGATGAAGTCCCTTAAACATAACATCCCACTGAGTTTACTGCATTTATTATGTATAATACACCAAAATAGCGCATAAAATTAAGAAAATATTTCAAATACAATGTTTAATTCTGTTATCCTTAAATTTTAGATGAAAGTAAAATAAGTCTTTGTATTTATTTATTTCGACGAATTCGAAACGAAACCGGTGATCCATGAGTGACCGACTCATGGATCACCGGTTTCGTTCCAAATTCGTCGATTTTTCTTCTAGAAATACTCTCAAGAGTTTAGCAAGAAATTTCGTACAATTCCATGCAAATTGAGGAAAAGAAATCAAGATTAGATTCTAGGTATATATATCATCTTACATATTCCGACGCAGGCATGATTATAAACAGTTCTTTTTTCATACGATTGCGTCTCTTCCGGGTAATAAAGCAAAGATTTGCCTTACTCTTATTGCATTTATAGTAAAGTAGTGTAGGCCAAACGGACCCCGGCTCCTTGGCCGCCTTTTCCTGAATTGAGTTTACTTTGCGAGAGCCTAAAGATCGCGACGTGGCCGCCGAATATTGCGTAAAATCAATCACAACACTGAACCCGCCCTCCGTTCGGGGGTTTGGCGAAAAATATAAGAAATTTTCTTCGCCAACGTGTATAAGATGGGCGCTTAGATTGCCTTTTAAAAGTAAACAAAACCTTTAACTTTTGCAAGGTAAATCGCTGTTTATTTTTTGAGACATCTTTATGTATTTAGGCACGCTGCCGCTTTAACTGAGAAAACCGTAGGTGAGTTTACATTCATTCTAACTATCTTAAAATGTCCGAAAGCGGGTACAAAAGCTAGTAATTCCATCTTTTAATGAAAAAAAAATTAGAAAAATGTCGATTTGGGCTTGTAAATCGCTATCATTGCAAGTCTATGCGGTAACCACATTTTCTCCGCGACAAAATTGACCAAAATCCAGAAATTCTCTAACTGCATGTGTAGCTGCTAGTGAATACGAAGCGTATACTTATACGAGTAATCAAAAATCGAACATCATTTAATATTCAGAATGCCAAAGATCAAAATCTACACGAATCGAATGGACCGACGCGACAGCGAGATTAAATCAGTATTCAATTTATTCAGGCAGTCCGTACAACAAGCCTTCCGGGGCTTGTCACTAACACACCCAATTTTAAGCATTCAACCACCGACTACATAACAACTGTAGCACAAGTAGGCAGTGTAGCAATTTGGTTCTCCAAAAGATAACAAGTTGTCTAGTTATTAGGTACCTAAACATCCTGGAAGTTTATTTTAAGTTTTTTTAGGTGATATTTCAAACAGAGAGGAGGCCTGTCTCTCAGCAGTTGGAACGATATAGGCTGGTTATGCTTATACTATTTTGAACAGAACGAGATAATTTAAGAATATTGATTTACTGTTAAAACTACTAAATGACTCTATACCCTAGGCTAGTAGGTAGTGCCTAGGCAACTTTTGCAATCGTAAAAATACTTTATGGCGATATACCTATGTATACATTTTAAACATTCTACGTATATTAAAAGAAAATAACGTGTTCATTTGCCGTATTTTATAGAACTTAATTTTATGTAATATACCAGCTACAATCTTCCATCATCCCGTATTAATAACTAGCGAAGGCTGTTGAGAAAACAAAGTGTAAAGGTAAAAAAAGGCTTTCAACAATTTTTTTTCACATCTATTCAAAAAGAGTTAAGTGTATTCTGCGTAAACAGGGACTAAAATAGCTCTTTAATCCCTATATAGGGACTAAAAGTGATTTGAATTTGGATGTGGATATTGTTAGTAAAAGTTCCAATCACCAAAGAGATCAATCACGAACATTGTATGAACAAGTAACAGGCGTATGATAAAGAAAAACGCGCGCAAGCCAAATTAAAAAAAAGTTTGTGAATAAAAACGACCGAAAAGCATTCTGCCTTAGTTCGTAATTGTTTACTCAAATTAGGATTTTACTTAGTTTTATAAAAAATGAGTATGTCTTCCTCAGGTAAATTGTATCTAAATAAATAAACGTACTAATCTTATTCTTAAGTCGCACTTACTTATTTTTTCATAGAGGGTGATAAAAAGTAGAGTGTCCACCTGGGGAAAACACTATTTTAAGCTCGTGTGACGTATTTTGAATCCCTCGCTGCGCTCGGGATTCACACACTAGGATCCTTCGGTCCACTCTGGATTCAAAGAAACACTCTCGCCTTCAAAATAGTTATTTGCTCCCTTGGCAAACAATCTACTATTCATACACAATTTTACATATGTATACGTGCTCACACCGTAAGTGTCACTCTCATTTTTGCGTTCATAATGAAATTATTGTGAGATAAGGTTTAAAAATAAATATTTTGGTGAGCGGTGCACTCACTCAAAACGTAGCCCGCAATATCAAAATGTGAATTTATTGCAAGTAAGAGGTAAATTGATATTTATGCACTGTCGTAAATTGTTCCGAGGGAAAGAAACCTTCAACTGAGTTCCCAACGTGCCTTTAAATAAATAAGAGGGCGCGGTGTTAGTCTAGTTAACTGGCTTTAGAGGCCACCTCCAGATTATGACCGCCCGGTACACTTGGGACGGACACTTGCCGATTTACTGTGATTTAATTAAATTTATTTTTAAATTCTCAAAATTACAGGTCGGTGGTCAAGAAGAAAGTAGGCTCGTAGATAAAAGTGTTAAACTTTACAAAGACTGCTCATAAAGTAGCCTCCTTTTAGGATTTTGTTCTATATAACTTGACTAATATAATTAGAATTAAAGATTAGAGGTGGAAGAAATTAGCTCAAGAAGTCATGGTTTTATATATTTAAATATATATATCTATACTAATACACAAAAAAACAATCCTGTCTGTTCACAGATATTGTACTTGTCTATTCATCTCTTGGCAATACGTTGTGTCATTGCAGATAGAAAGATAGAACAACACCATAAAAAGTATCTCAAGTCCACAAGGCCAAAAACATATACCACAGTCCTGGACCAATCCATATAAGTTATCCAATATTGGCCTTATCTCTGGCTCTCTCCATATTCTTTATTATACTTCACAGAAACATGTCTAAGAATGGGTTGTAGTCTAGCCTCCCCCTCTAAATCCTCATATAGGGGAACGTCCCTATGTCATGGCGGACATTGATCAGGACGTAGACACGTTTGACGGCCTCACCCAACAATTTTTAGGTCAGGAGCGAGCTCCGGTACAGTTCCCATTAGACAGTACTTCTTATCTAGAGATAGAAAACGAGCGTCTCCAACAAAGAAGATCCAGCACCCCTGTTCTCCCTATCACTCGGGGTCCTCCAACACCTACAGTCACCTCAATAACCCCTGCAATCCTCTAGGTTGCGGGTCTGTCAAAGAATGCATGGAGCTTGCGAATCTAATAGACCACTGATCCTCAGGATCAGACCCTCCTTAATTCTTTAGTCACTGTCTCCATCACAATTATAGAAAAACCGAAGCTCTCAGAACACACATTCAGAAACTTTTTGAGAACTTTGGGAGACGGAATGGTTAATCATAAACTCCTCCTTCAATCTAGACCCTCTCAAACGGCTAGCTCATCTGGTCACGCTCAGCTGCCTATGGCGGGGAAGATTGTATGTGTCCCTGGAGCAAAATTTAAGAATGAGATGGCGGTGGTGAGTTAGGATAAAAATCTCAACCTCTCGATGACAATATACCAAACCAGAGCAACCCCATTATCCGAATTACTTCAGTTGAAGGTTAATCATAAGGTGACTGTCTCACTGCTGAATCTTGATCTATCCAAACTCGTAGAGTTTCTGAACCCCTGTTTTGTGAAGGAGTTCAATAAAATCACACATCATAATACTAATATAATATATAAAGAGGTAAAATTGGTTTGTTTGTATGTAGGGGGTAATCTCTGGAACTACCAGTCGGATTTTTTAAATTCTTTTTGCATTTGATACCGTAATACTTGAGCAAGGCTATAGGCTATTTAACATCTAGGCTAATATAAAAAGGAAAAATAGAAAAAAAGTCAGAAAGAACGCTAGAAATGATAGCGTAGGCAGGTAATGCGATGCGACGGGGTGGGTCGGGGTAACAAGAAATTTCACGCGGACGAAGTCGCGGACAGAAGCTAGTAAGCAATTAAATTGAAAGCTCTGGCGAAATTATCTCTTTTTTCACCCATGACGAGTGCCTGCAAGGTTTAGGAAGGAATTTAATGTAGCTGAAAACGTACAATCTACTGGGCAGTTGCCGAGATCAACTGAGAATCGTTCAATCCCCGCTGGGATATAGAACCCTAATTATATAATAGCAGACTCCATTAGAGGCTATTAGTCGAATGCCATTGTTTTTATGTCGTCGGGGGTTCGTAATTAATTCCACAAGCCATGGACCTGATAGAACATTATTTACTTTGAGTTATTAAGGTCTCCACTAGTACCTCCAAGGCTTTTTAAGGATTCGCCTTCGCTAAGGGCTATCGAAGAAGTTGTATTAATATTAACTCATATACAATAAACAATATTAATGGCGTTTACTGTTCGCTTGAACATGAACTTGAACTTAATTCTTAAGACTGAACTTTTTAAACAAGCACAAACTTTTAATCATCAAGTGATGAATGTCTGGCCAAGCGTTCTTTGCTAATTGATTTAGATTAAACTTCACAACCGTGCCATCCCATTATGTTTAAAATAAACATTATAACATACATTTCGTCCGCACATAAAATTGTTCAATGGCTCAACGACTCGATAAAACAGGTACGTAACCTTTGGAATTACCAATATTGGAAGCTCAGGTATTCTTTATTATTGAAATTTTGCTGTCGTAAGAAGGTAGGTACATAAATATTAACTTTTACATTTATGTATTAAATATGTACCTATCTACAACGAAACAATACCTTGTATGTTCATGAAATCAAATAAAATTATTCAAGGGAATTTAGTAACTCTTTTTTCTAGATAAGGAGTTACAAAATGAAATACACACATCATAGTAATAGGTATACTCAATAATCTGGGTTATTTTTGGCCAACCGTATTTTAAATCGCTGTCTCATTCAATATAAATGCCAATAGTGTCTATACACAATATGGAAGTGATTATACAATATATTTATTATATCGTGTTTAGGCGTCAATCAAAGGGCTACTAAGCTGGAGGATACAACACTAGTAGCTGAATGAAAATGGCTGACTGAAGCCTTTTTGTCTGCCCATCGAATCCTTTGATCCCGCAGTTAGAAAGCTTTGTTCTTGTTTTTCTATCACACGATCAGGTTTCAAACAGTTCGTGTACACACGCGTTTATCATAGATTATCATGTTTCAAAGTAATACGATGATTAAGAAGTGTCATACCTACATTGATGTGCGAGTATGTTCCGGGCGGTCAATTTAAAAAAAAACAAGGTTGTTACTTTTTTCGAATAACAATCTAATTCAATGTCAACCTTAATCTTTTAAAAAAAATTGTTCATAATACCTTTTGTATGTCTTTATTCTTTTATTCGGATTCAGATTGAAGGATAGTGAAATGAGGTTAAAAATAACAGGACGGTTCATACTCCGCAGGCATCTTAAGTTTTCATATTTAACCTTATACTCGTACAATTATATAATTTACAGATATGCAACATGGTTTTAAGTGACCAATTATATGTATGCTTAATTATGTTACATAATAGGGCTAAATAATAACAGCCGCACAGGTCGATTGATCAGGTTAAGCTACGCTTGCCGCGGCTGGTCTGTCGATGCGTGACCATCTTTACATACCGAGACCCGTGGCTCGGAAAGCACGTTAAGCTGTTGGTACCGGTTGTCGGCCTGGTCATTCGTGGATCTTTGACAGTCGTTATGGGTAGTCAGAAGCCCGAAAGTCTGATAACCAGTCTTACCAAGGGGTATCGTATTACCCAGTAATTGGGTTGTGGAGGTCAGATAGGCAGTCGCTCCATGTAAACTACTGGAATTCGGCTGCATCCTGTTAGACTGGAAGCCGACCCCATCATAGTTGGGAAAAAGGCTAGGCAGATGATGATGAAAAGAAAATCTAGGTTTACCCTGGCTTAATTAGAAGTATGCGAGCAAATTGTAATCATTAAACCAAATTCGATGTTTGTCCGTGTTTATCTACATCTTCCCAACTGGCCGGGTAATCATAAATTTATCAGAGTAACCTAACCTATCAGGGTGCCTTAATTTAGTTACTGCGACCAACTTGGTTTTCGCTGGCTCTGCCGCTCATGTCACGTGCTCAAAAATGTTGTTACACTAAAAATTATCTAGCTTTATGTAAACCTACATTTGTATGAATAAACGCATAAATCATCATCATCTTTATAGTTCAAGGGCTTATTCATTCTCCTAGTATTATTCGTAAATAATATACCTACTACATAATTAAGTTGAAAAATTAAAAAAAAACTGGCACTCCGGTAGTGCCGACAGAAGTGAAAACTTGAACAATTACGAGTGTATTTTGTGAATCGTCTTATAAACAAAACACGCGTGTTAAGGTGTGTTCCTTATTTTATAGGGTTTTTTGCAAATCAGGTATGATGACCAAAGTGACTGGTTTATTCTTCTCGTGAAAGGAATTTATTCAGATTTACAAATAAGCACACAGGATAGACTTCAGTTCGTGGTGTTGGTCGCGGCAGTGGTAAGAGAAGTAGCCCATGGAGCTCGTCGTCAGTTATATATCCGTGGTTCAGCGCCATCTCGTCGTTGTTGGATGAACTACGTAGTTAGTACGCGAGGCCCTCGTAGTTCTTCCCGATGTGCATAGATGGCGCTGTCCTCAACAACGCGCGTCTTTCGTTTTACGTCTTACGAATCTTACGATCAGGGTCACGTGACCTGACGCGAATTTAGAAGTTTTTACCCATTCCAAAAAAAGTACACAGCGCCGCTAAAGAAGTTTTCACTTCAAAAATAAATAATGGTCGTTATATGGCATTCACATTAAATAAATACGGTTAAAATACGGTTAAATACGGTTTTATATATTGCTTGTGCTCTAGCGAAAAATGTGTAGATCCCGCAGCCGGGTTGCAATGCGCAGAAATGTAGGTAACATATTGGGTTAGCGGACCGCAACAGTGCATAGTAATGCTATGTGATATTCAAATGCCTATGTTACTACAGCCTTCCACTAACAATTTTCAATGTTAAAATAATGTTAAATGTAAGAAACTGTGTTCAAAAGTGCTTAGGCGTTATATTATGTAGGTATTTAAACTATGTATGATGCGAAAATTAAATACAATAAGCTATTCTTTTACAGATATAAACCCATTATCCATAATATTATGCATGTAGTTCTAGACGCAAAGCTGTAAATAATGTTTAATATTTATTGGGTCCCGAATATTACCATAACAAAAACACCAATCTGCAAATAAGAAGGCCTAGGTGCTCATATCTCAAATCAATCGTTATTATTTACTTATTTCCATTACATTTTTGCTACCATTAAACAAAGCTATTATATTAAGTAAGTAAAAGCCTTAAGATCCTTAAAAGAGCTGAGAATAACCTCTACTGACAAAGTTTAAAACCGCTAATTATGTCGACTTCAAAGAAGTTTTAATGTTGTACTTTTCAAGTAATTTGACATTAAACTTCTATAGAAATATTCGCAACGAGTTTATGCTATCAACCTCATTAGCAAAGCGCCGTGCACGGACGGAGGAATCAATTTTCACTTTTTCCGATTAGACGAAAATTAACACTTTATTAGTTTCGCAGTTCACAAATAGGTCAAAGAAGGTCGTGGTAAGGCACCGAGCGTAAAAATGGTTTTATATATAACCTCTAAATTATTAACCTACTAGCAGCGCCCCGCGGTTTCACCCGCATTTAGGCTCGTACACACAGGCGCGACGCGACACGCGACACAAAGGCACCGCAAGTCGCGCAACGAGCGGTGCCTTTGTGTCGCGCGCGATTTGCGCCGCGCGTCGCGCCTGTTTGCAGGAGCCTTAAGTGTCGCTCCCGTTCGAAATACACGTGGTGCCATCTATTATAATAATAACGTTATTGTTGTTTTCCTCGGGAACAGCACTTTTTTTCGGAATGAAAGGTACCCACCGTATGTCCGTTTCTGTACACCTGACTACGTACATGCAAAATTTCAGGATGATCGGTTCAGTGGCTGAGGCGTGAAAAGGTAACAAACAAACAAACTTGCTTTCGCATTTATAATATTAGGATAAGATTAGGATTCACTGGACTGTAGCACTTGTGACGAAACTCTTAACGTTAACTTAGAATCAATTGTTAAAAGAGAAATTAATTATGGTAAGTCAATGAAGGAAACTACGATGCAACGACATGTGCACAATAAATACAATAGTCCCTATTTGTAGTAAAGATACTTGTAGTGGATGAGGGCACATAATGGAGTAAGTTAATATTTAATTGGAACTTCTCCAAGTTGCCACGATGACTTTTAAGCGGGCTCTCTGTCACAAACTGGGAAAGTGCGCCACCCCCCGAGCAATTCCTTTGCCTTTTGATGTCTTTATTAAGTGAATCATGAACTTTACTTGATTAAATTATAACAGAATTCGTATTACTCCTCGCTTCGTCATCGATCTTCGCCCAACATTTTATTAATTATTGTTATTGTTATTCAAAGTTTATACTGGTCCACCCCTTATTACAATAATATTATGTTCTTCAAAGTCAAGGCATAGATATAGTTATGGTTTTTATGTTACACATGTGCCCGATCAGCGGGGCATTTGCGTAACACATTATCAATAGGCATCGGTTTCATTTTGACAGTTCGACAACATTCATTGCGTTATTTACGTGTTGAGCAGACAATTTTTTCGAACTTATGAAGCAATGTATTAGCAATTTGCTTACTGGCCCGATAGCATTTACATCAGAAAATATTACGCAGGTATACTCACCTTCGTTATTTTAGGATCTCTTGTGCTAAATCTAATGCTTTTAGACCTTCTATACTGTGTGTGTGCGTATTATGGCTGTGAGTTGTATGTCAGTAAGTGAATGAATTTAAGCATTTTTAGTAGAGAAATGCATTTATTACATTACAAAATAATCTATAACAATAGTACTGTTAAATTATTGATTAATTAATTAAGGAATAAAGCAAGTTTATTTATATATCGCGATTTATTGTAATCGACGTCTTCTCAGTTCGTGGGCCGCATCCACCACTTCAGTTATGTCTAGGTAGGGCTGCTCCATCATCAAAGCCGAATAACTTGGCGATTGGTTTAAAATGCCTTGTGCCACGAATGTACATGCTAGTGGCACGTATTATTGAGATGATGATTCTTGATCTTAGCCAACCCATTATTAGCATTTTTCTAAGTGGATACCATTCATTACGTAAAGCGAATTTCGTTTTGCAATTCCCAATCAACACTACTATTTAAAAAAATATATATATATGTGTATTTACCACATATTCAAAGCTTGAGTAGAAACATAAACAAGCTATGCTGAATAACAGAATCATTGTTTGAAATTCAAGGTTACCGTTCCAAAATAAGGTTATGTTTGATAGTGTTTTTACGTAGCCGAATATATCTACGTAAGAATTAAGTTCTTGTTGCCAGTAAATCAAATTATATTTCTAAATTTATTGGTACAATGTGTCCATGACTAAAGCATAGAAAATCTTCGTTCTTTTTAAAGGCAGGTGTTATGTTTTATCTTTCCACCACCCTTGTTTGAGTGGTAGAGGATGCATCAGGCATTAAGCCCAGTTAGGCGGCCGTTCGCATTTTAGTTGCATGAACTTAATATAAATACATAAATAAAAGCTACACTAGAAAAAGAAATGGTAATATTAAAAGTGTTTGGGGCTTGTATCAATTTAAAAATAATCAATTGATTTACAGTCAACATAAAAAGTGACCAAAATCACCATTCTATAACCCAAAAACGTATGAAATTTTCTGCCTAACCTACACATGTCACCACTGCAGTCAGCTTGAAATTGAATTGAAACCAATCAACGCGTTATATGTAGAACTTTCGCATTGGTACGTGCCGCTCTATAATACCAGTACGTTTGTGTTAGTATATGCCTGTTGCACATCCTGATCATGGCAACGGCATCAACGAATTTCAAATTAATCTCATAGGTACTTACAATGTGTGAGTAACGCGGTTTTACTAACTAAACCGGGAAACTAGTAAACTGCACGGAGTCAACTCTACTTGGGCACTTGCAGTTTGAATGTCGGTTTATTCGCTGAGTATCTGACACCTTCAGAACCAATGTTTAAGCCAACGAAGTGACTATTTAATTGATCAAGTGTGGGTTGCACTTTTTGATTCCTGTGCAAATGCCTAATGTTATTTGAAAATCGGGAAACTTTCCGCTTTCTACTTAAGAAATGGGTTTTTGAATAACGAAAGAGGGTCCAAAATAAGTACCTACTTGGTACTTTTTACTGTATTTTGCTACAGTTGTAGCAGCGAAGATTTAGCAAACGGTTGGGTTAAAAAAAATGAATTGAAGACTTTGTTTTGTCAAAAAAAGTAATGACTTCTAGTTTTTAATTAATTAAATTATCTTAAATTTCTGAGTACGGGTTTTTTTACATGCCTTAAATGGCTGGCTTCGAAGGCTGGCTTAGTGCTGTAAGGTATTACAGCACCAAGCCATCCATTAAGTAAGTAAGTATTAAACAAGTAGGTATACCTACTTAATGAGTCTGTGAATGTACATCCTATTATTTAATATTTATCATGAGTAATGAGTATCGCCGTTAGAAGTTAAATCCTACCTACGTGTCATGGGACAAAAATGTCAGTCTCTGAATTTGTGTTTTACTAGGCTTCGTTCTGCTAGCCTGCTATCTGCACGTTTCGTCGCGGCATTATTGAATAAATTGAATTCCTTTGCGTCGCTGCCTTGAGAAGCTTCCATGATACCAATTTAAAATTATTATTAATTATAATTGACGTGTAAAAGTGTTTGTATAAACCTACTTACAGAAAATAAATCATTTATCATTTGTAAAAACGTATTTTATACATAATGGTATGTTCAGTACATTTGAAAAATGTTAAACGTTCCTTTAGCGGCCAATATTTGCTTTTAAAAGGAGGCGGCCAGCTTTTCTATATGGTAACACGCTTGTTTCGCTATCTATTGTATTTTATAGACAAAAATTACCACGTCATGAATATATGTTAAAATATATAGCCCCAAGGACTTACAGGCCGTTTTACACTAATGTTGTTAACAAAAAATCAGAATCCATCATTAGAATCCATAGTAATCTGGTAGCTTTGAGGAATTAGGCTCCTTTATCCCGCCGCGTTTTTGTTAGACTGAATCACCTATACATTTAATTAAAATGAATGAGAATTTGATACCTTATTTTGTTTGCCATAGAATTCCTGCGTTGAGAAGAACGAGCAATAACAAATACTACATCTAAGTTCCGTCAAATAAAATGTTTCTCGTAAAATCAATTTCGGTGAAACACCAGACCGCGTCTTCCTAATCCAATTTGTAACCTATAAGCAAGGTTATTGGAATATAGGGTTGGAATAGAAAGAAAAGAAAAAAAAAGATCCTATCAAATAAAATTGGTGTCGCAATGGGGGCGACGAAACGCAAACCGCGGATGCGAACCCGTGCTGGGTTCCGTACGAGACATACCCGACAAAGGGTTTTCCTTCACTATTATCGTCAGTACCTACTTACTATGATTATTTATATATTGTATTTCATACAATACACACACACATTGTTTGTACATATTAGGCGTGAATATAGTCTAGTTTGTGCTAAAAACGACAAAAGCTGACACTAATAACCTAAGTATAAACTGTATGTGTAGGTAAGTAGGTACTCTAAGACAATTCTGCACACCTAAATTATGCCGATATTAAAACGCGCAATTTGCATAAAGTTATCTTGTACAATACCTGAGTGGTAAAGTGGAAAGTTTCTTATGAAGTTAAGAAGTTCAGCTAACTATTAGCATTGCTCATAATCGTCGCGTTCGAGGACTCGAGAGTTTTGTAACAATCCTCGCAAAAGGTTAACAAAGCCACAGAACCGTTGTCGGGGTGACAATCGAGAAGTTTTAATTCTACCATTTCAAACTGCAATTATTGCCTGAACTTTGGAAGTGAGAAAATAGCAGTTGTAATCAATCAGATACGTCAGAAGTAAGTTGTGAAGCAATGAATAGCGCGGAGTGAAGGTAGTCATAAATCTGTGTTGATGTTTGAGTAGTGTAATATTCTGTTTTACACCTTGGGATATATGTAAAACTGCTTGGGGCAGCGGGGCTGGCACATATTGCATTCGACAAGTTTATAATAGATTTCGGGGCGCATACGGCGGCTCAAGCAGCTGACGTCATAAGCCATTAGTCGACCGACGACAGTGGAAAACCTCAAGGGTCACGAGTTCAGACGCGACACATGGTGAGAATAGTCCGGGTGCGGACGAAACTTTCACCGCATCTCTCCCCGCACATTTATCTCTTAACAGCGAAACTGTTTTGGATATCCTTTTGCGCGTTAGCCACCAAACAGCCTAAATAGGTCGCAATTTACTACACATGTCTTTTTCGTCTCTTGTTTAGTCGAACAAAATAATGTGCAAAGGATAATTACTTCTTACTTGTCATCTGCCTAACCTTTTCCCAACTATATTGGGTTCGACTCCCCGTCTACCCGGATGCAACTAAACACCAGTATTTTACACCGAGCGACTGCCTGTCTCCAGTTAACACCTTTTGTAATAAGTTGTATTTTATCTTGAGAAAGACTGGTTGTCAGTCATACGGACTTCTGACTACCCGTAACAACAGTCAAAGTTCTACAGATGACAGTTGGGACCAACGGTGTAATGTGCTTTCCGAGACACGGAAAGGTCTTTATATGACATGGGTCACCCATTCACGAAAAGTCTGAACAGAAATACATTCTCCAAACTGCACCAGACTACCCTAGTAGCAGTTGATTCAAGCATATTTTCAAAGAATCAGGTAACAACCCGTCCAATTTAGACTTCATTAAAATAATTACAACTCAATCTCACAGCTGCACTACTGCACTAAAAAGTCATTTTGTATTAACCGAGTTGTTTCTCCAGTGATAATGGAGCCCCTTTGACAGTTCTTAAAACATTAATTGGTCTTCTAATTAATAATACTCTTACCCCCTTACTAATAAACGTATTATATCAGATGAATAGTTACACACCGATTTCTCCCTTTCAGTCGTCAGTAATTTGACTTTCGATAGAAGAAGACAAAGCGTTGTGTAACTATATAGACGCCATACAACATTTATTTGGAAGGGGGTTAGAATGTAATCGTACAAATAAATATACATACTCGTAACTTTGTAAAAATTAACCCCATGTTCGAGTGAAGTGCGTGAAGAAGAGCTAGCATGTAAATAGTATTTGTTTTCAAACTATGATTATCATTAAATCATGACTACAGGCCTATATGTCCTGTCATGGTGTCAGAAAACTTAATATCCTGTCATTCCAGCCACCTGCGTCTATTGATTATGGCAATAATAATAAGAATAAGCCTGATATAGTGGTGGTGGATCGATCAGAGCGGCGCGCAACGATTGTTGACATAACCGTCCCGCATGATGAGAACCTCGTGAAAGCCGAGAAAGATAAACACAAATCAAATATCTTGACTTGGCTCGCGAGGTTGTCGACATGTGGGATGTGAACGCAGCGATCATTGTGCCCATAGACATAACAGAACAGCCAATGGGGTAATAACCAAGAGCCTGGACCAACACCTGAGGAAGCTCTCGTTGGACAGCTCGATCAAGGGCGAGAAAGCGGTACTTCTGTCTGGACACGGCCCGCATTGTAAGGAGGTTCCTCTCTCTGGAGCCCTGACCGCCGGTAGCTTGGACCCTGTTCCCGATACCTGTCGGCTACTATTTTTTTATGTTCTAATATTTAAAAATATAATGTATATGTATTTAGTGAGATAAAGTAAATAAGAATGAAATCATAATAAAAATATCGATTTTCGTGTTGACAACAACACGCCGTTACCTAACTCTGCGTTGTTCTTCTAAAGCACCGAATTTTGTTGCGGACTTCACCATCAATTAGATAATTTATTCCGAAAGGTTTGAATAACTGCATTATACATTAATATGAAACCTACAATAAAGGAATCGCCGTGTTTTTTGCTAGTTCTTTAATAAGACTGTTATCGATAAGTGACCGTTTGCGATCGGTTGTAGTATCGTGATAAACAGAGACTTATATATAATACATATTATTTACCTACCTACCTACTACACCATATCATTAGATATGTATATTATTGTAAGTACACCTCTTTCTGGGTCACCCACTCACGCTGAGGAAAAGAGTTTTTATTTTTTGCCTCTTTGGAGCACACTTTGTCCCTTTTTCGTTCCGCTTGTTTTTTATGGGGCGTTTAATTCGATAAAATTCGTGTGGACTCGAATTGGTTTAGGAGAGCTGGGAAATAGACTGGGATATAAATGCTTCTGCCGATGTCAAAGTGAGTATAATTATTTTTTTTGCTTACTTTGTGAAGTAAGAGGAATTTTCTTTTTTGGTTAAACTCGATATTATTAAGGATACAGTAAATATTAATATAAGAATCATAAGGCATGAAAGCCAGCCAATACTGCGGTTGAATTATGAAGATGCCCACTATAAAATGTAAAATGACTACTCTGCGTGTAATTGAGTCTGTCGGCAAATGTAATGCTATTAAATCAACCAATGGGAACAGCTGTTATAGCTTGATGGCCGGATCCACTAATCAACCAGGCTATCAGAAACCGGGGTAGACCTTCGAATAGAATCCAATAATTATGACTTTCGAAGTCATAGACTGCCCATGTGCGATATTTCATACGAATTCGTTCAGCCGGTTTTACGCCCATCCGGAACATGTATCCAGACAACAAGCCAAACTGACAAAAAAATCTTCTTTGCTATTTCTTTATATGTATAGATTGACTAACGACCACCCCTGCTTCGCACGGTTGCAATATCAACATGTCAAAATAGCGAAATTTCCGTGCTATATTTAAGTTAAATATTAATGTATACACATGGACATTCTAGAATAAATGCTCTAAGTGATGTAGAAAACCGCATCAAAATCCATTGTTTAGTTTAGAAAATCTAAGTGGTTTTACAGACAGACACGAAATGCGACTTCTTTTTTACTATATAATGTATGACTATACCTATATCTATTATACATATAATATATCTATATATTATTTATTATAATTTAATTCTTTATCTTATATCATTACTTTTTCAGTAGTTCTTGGTATGTATCTACAGATATAGATACCTAAGAAATTCTGATAAAGTTTTTATTTATCACTAACTGACCCGACAGACGTTGTCCTGTTTTTGATTCGAAAGGCACGTGGCTCCATCTATTATCATAATAACGTTATTGTTGTTTTCCTCGGGAACAGCACTTTTTTTCGGGATGAAAGGCACCTTATGTCCGTTTCTGTACACCTGACAATGTACATGCAAAATTTCAGGAGTATCGATTCAGTGTTTAGGCGTGAAAAGGTAACAAACAAATTTATTTTCGCATTTATAATATCAGTTAGGAAGAATTATGGAGGGCAAAATGTGTGTGATTATTTTGCAAAGTAAAACTTAATTAAATCATACTTCCCGACATATGTATCGACAACGACACTTCTAAGATTCTGTTAAAACATTTACCAACAGGACTACTCAGACTTCAGCAACTATATCAGACCATGCAGCCGGGCCGAACCGCGTTCCGCATCGCAATCGTGAAGAGAATTAATAACGCTTCTGACGCCATGGAATTCTTGTTGGCTTTGGAACAATATGACCGTTGGGGAAACAAGCGGATAGTACTAGATTGCAATGCGAAAAACGCCAAAAGCATATTGGTCGAACATGTTCGGAAAGTGCAATTGGGACGCAGGACCTATCACTACATGCTCAGCGGACTGGTGAGTATTGCTTGTTCTGGCATCTGGCCTAGATTACAAATTCAGTTTCAATTTTTACGTTGCTCTGAAAAGTACATTCAAGCTCCACAGTTTTTTGGTACGCCACACACTGGTATACATGACAAAAATTGGATAATTGTACACTCTCTTTCGTCTCTGTATTTCAATATGATCTAAAAAATACCAGCGAGCGCAATAATACAATTCCAAATTAAATAAAAGTATTAAATTTAGCAGAAGGTGAAAACAGAATTAGCAGAAAGAGAATAAATTTCATATTCCGATGGTCGAAAATACATTGTGTGTAAAATTATAGTGCTCATAAATAAAGTCGTTAAACGAACGATTGCATGTTCGCAAAATGTTAACGAACTAATTGACGTGTATTGGTACAATGAAGATTGTGTCGGGTTTTATTATTCGCACCGGAACAACGCAATTACTTGAAACAAGAACTTAAATTGGCCCATTAACAGGTTATGGACGATCATTGGGAGAACGAAGTAACAGAATACGGCGCAGTCAATATAACTGGGTTTCGCATCGTCGACCACTCGCGCAAGATTGTGCGCGATTTCATGGACGGTTTGCGGCGAATGGACCCTCGGTTCAAGGGGACCATATCGGTAAGTGCTTTCATTACCCCACACCACTAAGTGTTCGGGTATTTGTGGGTTATGCCATCTTCGATCAAAGAGCGTGGATGATAAGCCAACTTGAACAGATTTTCCATCTGTCGGAAATCACCTGAAACATACTGATGAATTAAATAATCTGGTCTTAAAACAGTTTACTCAGGTTGTTTGAACAATTGGCTATTGCTCGCGACTTCAACTGCGTCCCAGAATGAAAACTAACTTAGGTATGCCTTCTCCAAATCATAGTCTGCCCATGTGCAAAATTTCATACAAATCCGTACAGCCGTTTCCTCCTGACAGCGTACAAACACACAAACTCACTTTCGCATTTATATTATATTATTGTATAGTTAGGATAATGATTTTAAATAAACAGCTTGCAAGCTAATTTAGCACAACTTCCTGTGGGCAATCCCAGTTGTATTTTATAATCTTGCAATTCTGATGACAATACGTCATTTTGTCTATCTCTCCACCTAGCTACCGTTTCTTCAAATAATAATGTAATAATTACTGGTGACATCACTATAAAGATTTAATACACAAGCAAGAAGATACGAGAGATTCAATAGACTTAATTATTTAAATTTATGTTAGCAATGCACGACCCACTCCTCGGACACTCACATCCCACTAGAGACAAAAGTTTGTCCAGACCACTTCATGCAAAAATTTAGACCTAACAAAAAATCAGCGTTCATAGCAATTATCGGACATCACCGATCAATCTATTATTTTCCTAAAGCTAATAATAATATAATATGACGAATGAATACACGTAAAATATTTAGAACTAAAACAACAATAAACGTAGAAAATCCACTTGAACTTTTAACAACTAACAACATTCACGACCTCACAAACCTGACTAGCCCCAATATTCTTATAGATAGAAAAGAAAGTCTCTCACTGCCAGTACTCTTATTATGAGAATCCTCCTTAAAAATAGATTGATTAAACCTTGGATGACATTAGGCTTGCTGCGTTGCATACATAATCGCAATAATATGCAAAAAAAGTTAAAACCCTTTTATTTATTCATTATTAAACCTTTATGCACAAGTAAAATAAATACTGTACAAAGGCGGACTTATTGCCTGTGGCATTATCTACTAGTCAACCGTGGGGTGACGCAGAGACAAAACATGGCAGGTGCAACATACGGAATATATAGCTAGGAAATTACCTTTTTGGTCTGTGTCTTAGTGGTCTGGAATTGCCTTTTAACTCGTTAAAAGGGTCTACTTTTAACTTTTTTGCATTTTTAGTATCACGATACTGAAAGACCACCAATAAGAGATACAGGAACTACTGCAACAGCATCATTACAAAACAAAAACATAAACACGATCGCGAACTCCTATTATAAGACACACAAAAACCCTAAAAAACTATGGCAAACAATAAACAATATTTCCCAACGGAAACCACCTAAAATACAGAATTATTAGAATCAGCCGCTACCCCCCTCGAGGCAGTAAACAAAGTTAACCCTTAAATTGGCAAATGAATCTATTTCTAAAATGTAATATTTTTTTGTTATTTCCTGGTTCATTATGATCCCAGAGAACTGAAAAAAATTGTGAAAAAAATTTACTTATTACAGTTTTCGCGAAAATCTATGTACTCCGGAGAGTACATTGCCAACTATAGTATAAAGTATTTCTTCTTATGTTTGTACTACGTAGAGTACGGTGCCAAGGTATCAATTCAACACATCTAAGTTAAATCTTTAGTTTATTAATCATAATAATTTCAAAGTTCTTACTGAACAAAATTTATTGAGTGTGAAATTGACGGAAGCAATTTCTTTTGTTTGTTTCTCCTACCACAAAACACAGATACCTACATTTTGCTCTTTGTACAAAAGACTTTGGTTCTTGAACTTAAAAAACAGCGAAAGTATTCCAATACTGTTTAATTTTGAGTTTTACGAAGCTTGTGTACTCCCTCATCCACCTATGGCGTAAATAAGTTTTTTCCAGCTGAAATGGTGGAAGGAAGTGTGATTTGTCTTCAGAACTAGAACTTTCATCGGAACATGCATTTTCTTTCGGGATCAAAGCTAATATCTTATGCGATCGTGTCAGGTTCAAGCACTGCAGAAAAAGAAAAAAGAACATGTTGTACGACATACAATCCACACCTCAATCGATATTATTTTATATCAAAACAAACAAAAAAGCCAGTTTACATTTCTTTATGTTCTTGGCAATGTACTTCGTGTATACCGAACTTTATTTTGTGTTCTTTACTAAGTACTTGGCAACGGTATTCACGGAGTACACACAAAGTTTCGAACTCATAAAATGATGATTACGTAATTTACACAATAAATTACGAACGATTGATATTATTTATAATGTCCATAAGCAATTTACAGCCCAATAACCACAAGTCTCATTCAAAAAAGTTTAGAAAAACTTAAAAAACTTATCCGTAACGCAGAGACACCAAACCGCTTCGAAAACATTTTGAATTTGACAGATAATTTTCGATGTTACCACATCCTAATATTTTTCCTACCAAAATATACAAGTATTGCAAGCTAAAAAAAACATAAATGTTATTCTTTTTAAGATTATCACTACAATTGCTTTTTTCAAAATTTATGTCTTTGGTGGAGTACACTGCCAATTTAAGGGTTAACAAAGACTTTTCCACTATAGGGAAGCGTCTTGCTGACGACATAATAAATAACCCTGAGAAGAAAGCTAACAGCGACCCTAACTTACCTCAGAACGTTGCGATTTCACCGGTCTCGTCCTTTGTACTTTTCAACTCTGACCCTGATGAAGTAGCAACCGTAATCATGAGCCTAAAATCTGACAGTGCTATTGGCTGGGACAAAACCCCTATAAGTTTAAAAGCTGCCAAGTTCATTATTTCACCAATTATTTCACACCTTATTAACCTCAGCTTTGAACAAGGAACTTTCCCTACCGCCCTGAAACATGCTGTTTTAACACCTGTGTACAAAAGTAGTGACACAGCTGATCCGTCTAACTACAGGCCGATATCTGTTCTTCCGTCCTTGTCTAAAATAGTTAAAAGATTAATAAATCATCGCTTGACTAGATATTTAACAAAAAATTACTTAATCTCGCTATCACAGTTTGGTTTTAGACAGGGAAAGTCTACAGAAAGACGCACTCCTGGCACTTACATCTATTGTCACTAAAAAGGTAGACGTCTTGATAAGTGTCTGGCGGTGTTTCTTGACCTAAAAAAGCCTTCGACACAGTCTCTGTCCCCACACTTTTACACAGGCTAAAAGGCATTGGCGTACGGCGAATACCAATTAAACTTTTTAAAGAATTCCTGAACGAACGCAGATACAAGGTAAAGATAGGATCAGTCACTAGTTCCGAAGAAATAGTCACATATGGAGTAGGACAAGATAGTGTGCTAGCATTGACGCGGTTTCTCATTTATTTATATAAACAGCCTATGCAACATGAGTATCGATGGTGCTCACATATTCTCTTATGCTGACGATACAGGAATTTTTTTCTTAGGAGAAACATGGAACAACCTCGGTTCCATCGCCGAACGTGGCTTGTCTACAATAGTTACCTGGCTCGATCGTAACCTTTTAACTTTAAATGTTTCAAAGACAAACTATATTTCTTTTCTCCATTTACAATCGTACAGATCAGGCAGCCATCACAAGATCTTCAGATTAAAATCCATACCTGCTCGACTCCCCTAACACCAACTGCTTTTGTTTAAAAATGATCAAAGTAAGTAGCACTAATTACCTGGATGTTATGCTCGATAAAAGGCTATCGTGGCACTTGCACCTAGGACTAATAATGAACGAGTCAGAAAATTAATTTGGACCTTCAAATCTCTTCGCTACGTAGCTACCAAAGACCTTATCCAGCAGATTTACGTTTCTTTGGGTCAATCCATATTGACGTACTGTTTACGAATTTGGGGTGGAGCATCAAAAACAAAGTTTTTAGAACTACAGAGGGTGCAAAGGGCTTTATTAAAAGTCATGTACTTTAAACCACTAAGATTCCCCACTGAAACCTTATACTAACTTCGAACCTCTTCTCAGTTAGAAAGCTATGTCCTGCAAATTACTCTGAAAAGGAATAAAGCTCCAGAAACCCCAGTCAAAAACTACATTTGCTATAAGACAATACACAAAGTAATCTTCTCGCATATACAATTCTCTCAACAAAATACTCACCATATACTCTATGACATACCACGACTGCAAAAAGACACTCACTGAATGGTTGATGGGCAAGTTACGAAGAAATCGGCTATGCTCGACACAATCACATAATTCCCAAAATAAATAATTATAATTTATAGATTCAATTTGTTGCTGGACTAAAACAAAAACAACACAAAACAACACCTTCCACACCAACACACACACCTCCACCTCACACATACACGCCACCCTCTCCCCACTCAAAACCCGGTGCACATTCCTAATTTATGTAATTTTTTTAAATTTAATTGTTAAAAACTTATGGCATGCTTTCAAAATTATGTATTGTTTACTTTCTCACACATTATGTACATATAGTTAATGTAAACTAGAGGAGCGGAATCATCTAATACAAGAAAATCTTTGCGTAAAGGTGACTTAACAATGTAACATCATTTATTTGTAGAGATGACCCGATTCTGTAGCCAGGATAATATCCCCCGAGAACTTTTTAAATATTACTGATACCGTCTCGTTTCGTATGATTGTTGAGTTTGAAAACAAAACGTAATTATAATGATGGCCTGCAATTTGAATATTTAGATCTCTCTTAAGCTAACGTTAGGTTTATTCTAAAATTAACGCAACAATTGTTTGCAATTTCCCAACAGACTATAATAGCTTGTAAAAATGCAATGTATAGGCTTGTGAACCATTTAATTGGCACGCCTGGCCACACGGCGTGGATATTCTATCAGAATACGTGACGAGAAATAGGTTTCACCCAGGGTTGACATATGAGTTGCTCACATACAAAAAACATCAACCACAAAAATCCGTTTAAAATACTACATCATACTCGTATGTTTAAAAGGAGCAACGTAAAAAACCATATTATTGAGTTATCAACGTAGTAATGTTAGGGCGATCATAATTATTTATCGTTAAAATTAACTGTCAAATGAAAACAAAATGCGTGCATTCAAAATCAAAAAATTTAAATAAAAAAATATTCATTGGCTGACAATTAGCACGTTTTGAATGTCAATATAACATCATACAGAAAATAAACATCCAATCCAAAAAAATGCCAATCCCTGTTGTGACTATTTTATCCCAAAAATGTTCCGAGCTCTCATGTAAAGCAAGCTTATTTTTCGGTCAAACGATCATCGGGCAATCGGTCCTTCGGGCGAACGTTCTTTGGGCGACCGTTCTTCGGTCAAACGATCATTCGGGTAAATGTTCTTCGGTCAAACGATCATTCGGGTAAATGTTCTTCGGACAATTGAACTTCGGGAAATCGTGACATACTCCGTCAAAACGCTCCTTCACATCCTAGTGTTTTAGCTAGAATAAGAAGTAGCGCAAGAAACTCCTCACCAACACATCTGTCTGTTTTAAGCTAGAAAAACTTTATACAATAATATGCGAACTAAGCAAAAGTATAAAGCAAAGAGAAAAAATATATATAAATAAAATTAAAAGCATATTTTTAATTGCTCTGTCGTTAACCGTTTGCAGGGAAAAACCAAAAGAAGTATATACACTTCTATTGCCCTTCTAAATATTTAGTTGTCTAACGAGGAAAATTGTCTCTAATTTTATTTAACTGTAGTACTCGATACGGGAGCCTCACAAGCAATTTAGCGATTCAATAATCACGTTAATCGTGCCTACGATGATTTGATATTTACTTCACATTCGTACGCCTATCATACATAAGGAATTTATTTCAATATGATGAGGTATCTGGCAAAATTTTAATATAATCAGGATTTATTCTGATAATGTAGAGTTAAATTGAAATTAAACCTCATACCTGAGTGCGTATTGGATTTTTATGAACACATATTGTATCTGCAAAATCCACATTTCAAACTAAGGATTAAAGGATAAAAGACCTCGTGGTACGTCATTTTAGACATTATTAAAAATTTAATGTAAAATATGAAGGAAATTTTACGATATCCAGATGTAGAACATAAAGAACACGGGGTGTAACTGGCGTATCACGAAGAAAATTTTGGCGTGAAGTAATAACGCGTTTATGTAGATTTCACTAACTTACGTACACCCTAATGAAACAGTGAGTGGGACGCGCCTGCATAAATTATTATTCCATATGATCTCCCTTTTCAGTGTAAATACACTTAGGCCTTTTTCGACTCCGCAGCGTATACTCAGGAGGATTCCTCTGAAGTAAAGTTAACTCATCACAGTTGTTAACACGTTTTCTACGCTGCCTGAACATACGGAAATTATCTAGATAATTTAACGGTTATGCAAGACTTAAGTAGAAGTTGTGGACAGCACAATATTACGTGTAAGGCGGTTAACTTTCTTATTTGTAATATAAATGAAACTGGAAAAGTATGCTTGGAAGGCTTTGGGGGACATCTTTGCTCAGCAATGGAACAGTGTAGGCTAACACAAAAAAAAACAATGAGTTTCTTTGTTTAGGAACTGTTAGTATTTTCATAGATCGTAGACGTAATTATGACTGATTTCATCCTATACCTTAATCGAATTTTATATATTTTTTTTATTTAAAACTAGGCGGAGACAGCCCTCATGTATGACGGTGTACAAGTGCTGATGGATGCATTAGGGAGACTATGGAGGAAGAAGCCAGACGCGTTCAGGAGTGCCTTGAGACGTGCTGCAGGACAAGCGAACTCCACTAAAGTCATTGATTGTAACCCTGGTAAAAGCTGGGTGGTACCGTTTGAACATGGTGACAAAATTTCTAGATTAATCAAGAAGGTACATTATATTCAACACTTGCTTAGTAAATATCACCATTATCTAGACCTAAAATTATATATCTTACGTAATGTATAATTATATGTATATCATATTTTACATTTTTAGACGGATATAGAGGGTCTTACTGGAAATATTTCGTTCAATGAGGAGGGTCATCGCCACAATTTTACTCTGCATGTTGTCGAGATGACTGTTCAGAGTGCAATGCTAAAGGTATGTGCAATTGTAGATTCTAAAACGGAGTTTAAAACCTATGTATGGCCTATGCCTTTATGGTTATTTAAAATATCATGGAAGAAAAGTGCTTGTACCTCCTAACCATTATTAAAACTCATATCGAATTATTCAAACAGGCAGTATGAACGTGAACAATGTAGATCCATTTTATGAGCGTTATTAAATTTACGATAAACTTTGCACATCCGTTAGTAGGTACTTTCAGCAAAGGTTAATTTTAACTTTATTTCACCCTACTTCTGTTCCACAGCTCGCTAATGATTTCTCGGCGTCCATAAATCAATGCGTACAAAGTTTTAGAGCCATTCTTTCAGTCGCCACTTGAAAGTTTCACAATTTGTTTTTGGTCGGACCCCTGCTGTTTTTATGTGGACGGCTGGTTTCTGTAGACAACTGTTATACTCTAAACGATTTGTGCAAATCTATTTAATAATGGACACCTTAGATTACTTATTGAAAAGGTTAGTTAGTTTAAAAACCCTTGCATCAGTTTCGTCGTACGATATCGTAATTATACTTCTTTGTGTTAGGTTGCTACATGGAGCGATGCTCATGGGCTTCAAGTGGTTTCACCAAGATATGTTCAGCTTCGTTCTCCCGCTACTTACGATACTAACAAAACCTACTCTGTGACATCGACTCTTGAAGAACCATACCTGATGCAGAAGCCAACAGAGTTCGGCCAAAAAGAAGAATTATTCGGGTTTTGTAAGGACTTAATGGAGCTGGTTGCGAAACAAATGGGAATCAAATGTATGTATTTTTTATTTTTTCTAGTCTCCTTCGTTATCTATCTGCCACAGTAAAAAACCCTCAATTGTAACCCTATACTTTCCTTATTCGTCCCAAAATATCCATTTGTTACATTGATCGATTTGTCAATAGTACCTACCAATATATGGGTCGTTGATGCGTGTACATATGTTTATTTTATGATAGCATTAAAAAAAGAACAATATCTGTATATGTCTCTAGTTTATAATGATCATGACACGTTTTTGTGTTTGTATAAATGCAGGCACGGTTCAGGAGAATACCCAGGGATCAGCGTTTAGTCAAACTAGATGTAGCGGAATATCAATATTTGTGGTAGTAAAGCTCAAACGCTCCATGTTTGAGCTTTGACTTCTATAACTCAATTACTGAGCGACACCGATTTTATGAGATCAGACCAGTTTTTGGCAAAAGCTGTTGATTTTCAGAGATGTGACCCCATGGAGCAATTCTCATAGAAAAATAATTAATATTTTATAAACATATAGTAGTAGCAGTAGTAAATGCAGAATTTATGGAAATATGAGAGTGAAGAGCTTTCTACTGTCATTATCATACCTCCATTGATGTCGATGACAAAATAAAAGAAACAGTATTGGAGTTGTATGTTATCAATGTATAATGCTTGTTAAGCTTCTGTCATAATGCGATAAATTTTATTTGTAATCAACGCATTCATTTTAATGGTCGGAGAGCCGGCTGTATAAAAGTCCTATGGATCAGATACATGAATCATTTTTGGGGTATGAACAATAAAACCATAGGTCTAGAGGTCGACACCCCTGAAGTTGCTTGATTTTGCCCGCATGCAAAATTATGACGTCACTTCCGGTTTTTGTTTTAGGTGTAATTGTAATTTATGAAATACATCAAGAAAATTTATGTCAAACGAAAGTTTTTGATGAGTAGAATAGAAATGTCAAGGGTCGACAAGCTCTATTTATTCGCTACCCTGAGTCGACCTCAGTTAAAAATTCTTTTTTTTAATTTATCTTAAGCCATCGAATACATGGATTTGCTTACGATTTTCTGAAACTAGAATCTCTTAAATGACTGAAAAAAATTGGTCGACACCTTTTATTTGCCCGGATCTGACTGTCGACTTAGTTTGAAGAATTAAAGAGCCTATGCTTATACATTTCATCTCTATGTTTAATTATACATTTCATCTCTTTGTTTACCTCTCGATCTTTAATTATTTAATTATCTGCATATATTTTCCAAATACATTGATATTTTTTTTTATTAATTCTGTAACTCTAACATTACTAAAAAAATTGGTCGACGCCTTTTATTTACTCACATCCAACTGTCGACTTAGTTTAAAAAATCAATGAGTTCTAACTCATACGTTCCATGTCTATACATGTTCAATTATCTACATAATTATCTTTTCCAAATACATTAATAACTTTTTTTTTCATTAATTGTAACATAACTACAATTTTCTTGAAATACTTACTGTACATTTCTCCATTCTTTACCACATATATTGTGAGTTTTGGTGTTATTCATTAATTCCTGTGAGACAGAACGAAAGAAATTAAAGTCTTAGATAGTGGAGTTAACACATGAACGAGTTTTATTACATACAAAAATGATATACAATGATTAACTATTAATTTTACATATAACTATCGTCATTAAAATCTACATCATCGCTATAATTCGGAATATTAACATTATCGTCATTGTTGTCTGCAATGATATTTCCATCATTATTGAAGTCGTCAGTATTATCGTTATTACAGAATTCATTGCTACTATCAGTTAAAATGATTTCTTCTATTTGAAGTGGTGTAGGGCTACCATTAAACATATTCGGCGGTATGGTAATATTATCATGATCATATATCCAACCACAATCTTCGTAATTCATTACAATACATTGTTTATACAAAGAATTTTGCCACATCGCATTAACATAAATTGTTCTAAGAATTTTTTGTTTTAACGATTCCCAGCAAGGTGGCATTTGGCTGGAATCATAATTCCTTACTTCATGCAAAAACGTCTCTTGAGTAGAAACTCTGAACCTCCGAAACTCCGGAGTAACTCCGAACCTAGCTTACGTTACAGGTACAAAAGAAAAAACGTTAACGGCTACCTGGACTTAAGGTAGAAATACAAAATAATTCTTAAGGACTTAAATGTTAATAAGAAATAGAAAAATGTACAGTAAGTATTTCAAGAAAATTGTATTTATGTTACAATTAATGAAAAAAAAAGTTATTAATGTATTTGGAAAAGATATATAGATAATTAAATAATTAAACATACATAGAGATGAAATGTATAAGCGTAGGCTCTTTAATTCTTCAAACTAAGTCGACAGTCAGATCCGGGCAAATAAAAGGTGTCGACCAATTTTTTTCAGTCATTTAAGAGGTTCTAGTTTCAGAAAATCGTAAGCAAATCCATGTATTCGATGGCTTAAGATAAATTAAAAAAAAAAAAATTTAACGGAGGTCGACTCAGGGTAGCGAATAAATAGAGCTTGTCGACCCTTGACATTTCTATTCTACTCATCAAAAACTTTCGTTTGACATAAATTTTCTTGATGTATTTCATAAATTACAATTACACCTAAAACAAAAACCGGAAGTGACGACATAATTTTGCATGCGGGCAAAATCAAGCAACATCAGGGGTGTCGACCTCTAGACCTATGGTTTTATTGTTCATACCCCAAAAATGATTCATGTATCTGATCCATAGGACTTTTATACAGCCGGCTCTCGGACTTATAATTGTCGAAATATTAAAGTGAATTCCGCTGTTACAGATGATTTAACTTTCAGTTTTTTTTTTTGTTTTTTTTTTTTTAACTTGTAGAAATGCTCATGCATTCTGCACTACCACGGGGAGATAGTGCAGTTATGTGGGACTCTAATCCACTAAAACTCCACGGTGTCCTCATGGCCGCTTACGGCGGGAACACGGGCACGCGTTAGCACTCATTCGTGAACCCGCCGCGCCTGTCCGCCACCAGACCCTCTTCTGGGGAGTACTCCCCATCACCGGCGCACCAGAACACATAGTACGCCGTTACCATCCCAGGGACCAAACTAGCACATGGGCGCCAGACGACCCCGTGTCTGGGCACCCTTGGTCCCCCTGCGACGGGTCAGGTCATTGGCCCCGCCACCTGCCAATTTTCGGCCGCAGAGGATAGGGAGAGCGGCCAACGTCATACCAACACTCCTCCTCCCCTGCGGCCCCACCGCGTCCGCCATCAGACGGTGGCGACCCCGTCAAGGCCACGGAAGGTAGGGAGAGCGGCGCGCCGCAATACCGGCACTCCTCTCCCGCCGCGGCCTCCAACCCTCAACCGCGATGCCTCCCATACGACATCGCGGCCCGCCTTAGTTGCGATGTTGCCCAAGTGGCACCACAACCTACATGTTGCCCACTACGTCGTCAGCTTATCGGCAAAAGCCCTGACGAGCGACCCCTCCTTGGGTTCCTCTTCGCTTCACCGTGGGTGACCAAGCCACGGTTACTGAGCTCCCCCCGCCTCGATAATGCGGGAACCCACCGGGGGGGAACTTTTTAGTCTGAATTCGTGTAGGTTTTACGCTGGTTTAACAATGTCAATTTTATGATTCAGTAGATATAAATGCAAGCCTACTGTAGTCAACCTCGTAATTGCTTTATCGCCGTAAGATTTGCGAGGAATCATCTTATTTTCGAAAAGTAAAATACTAGGGTCATAAATTAAATGCTTCTGATTTGAACTTTTGTTTTAGACAAAATAAAGCTGTCGAAGGATGCTAAGTATGCTAATGATGCTACACCAGATATCTACACCGGCGTAGTTGGCGACATCATGAGAAAGGTACGGATTGAAACTTATAATATCACTCCAGATGGCGTGTAATTCAAATATGTATTATTATAGTAACAGACTCTCAGTGTCTCAGACAAATGATTTACACATTAACGATATCATAATAGTTCAAATTCTTAGAAATCGGCGCTGAGACAGATTTAAATTCGTTAGTCTTTAAAATTAATTATTGTATACTTAATTTCAAACTGGAGAGACATTCCAACGAAAACATTTAATAGACCGTCAGTAAGAACGTGTTTTTTTTTAAATCCCATAACTCTTGGGTTATATTCTATAAGTAAAAATAATATAAAAAGTCCTAGAATATGTGGTCCAGTATCTAAGATTCATTGATAAATACGAGTAATTCATTTTCATTCAAACAAATTCATATTTAAAGCTAAGCAAATACGACGTTATCATATTGTAAGGGTTTTTTATACTAATAATCGTGATTTTGTCGAATTACTTTGTATGAAAAATGAAAACAAAAAAAAGTTAATCGAAAAATAATTCATATGCCAGTTGATTCTTTGCTATGGTCTCATACATACCCTAGAGTTATGGGATATCAATAAAAACACCTTGTATAATCGTGGACTTATCAAATCAGTTTGTCAAACCTTTTTCTCTTTACGATAGTCTTGACCTAACTATTTTCAAGCGAATCAAAAGCGATGCTGTAAGTTTATTAAGAAACGAACAGAGTCCTGTTTACTTTTCTATTATAAGATTTCCAATTGGCCATTATATTTATTTTCTTAGGTATAGGTACCTAAGAAAAGAAGTATGTACATGTAATTACCAAAATCCTAGACTAGGTACAATATTGTGTTATTATTTTCCCTTCCTTATTTGCCTGGCTTTTTTCCCAACTATGTTGGGGTCGGCTTCCAGCCTAACTGGACGCAGCTGAATACCAGTATTTTACATGGAGCGACTGCCTATATAACCTCTACAACTCAGTTATTGGGTAATACGATACCCCTTAGTAAGACTGGTTGTGAGACTTTCGGGCTTCTGACGTAACGACTGTCAGAGATCCACGAATGACAGCCGGGAACAACGGCTTAACTAACGTGCTTTCCGAGGCACGGAGGGGTCTTGGTATGTAAAAATGGTCACCCATCCACGGACCAACCGCGGCAAGCGTAGCTTAACCTGACCGATCCACCCGTGCGGCTGTTATTATCTCTTATTAAACAAAAACAAAAGATGTAGAAAAGTCGGGCCAAATGAAACGATTTTTTTTTAAAGTATCTCTTCGCGATATTAATGTCATGATACGACCTAAAGCTACTTACCTACTTATTCAATAACCAAAATGTTATCTAAAAACAGACACGACGAACTAAGAACAGCTTATACGAGTAACTTGGGAAGTTAAACAGGTGACAGACATTGTGTACTTCGGTTGAGTTGAGACAGTTTCCATTACATAACAACTTACATAGTTCAGTTGTCGCATAAGGATCATTCAGTGACTAGTATGCATTTAAAATTATTCACTATTTGACGCCAAAATGAGACTGTCTATTTTTTTACCGACTTCAAAAAAGGAGGAGGTTCTCAATTGGCGTAAGTAGTGGTCCACCGTTAGGAATTCGATATACCAGATAATTTACTATAACATACTACAATTTTAACCATTTTAGTAACCAAAAACACTACAAAGTGAAAAATAACTAATTTCGAAAGTCGGTGTCAAAAAACGAAAATACAGAACCAACGACACCGACATCCGAAATTAAAGTTATTTTTCACTTTGTAGTGTTTTTTTTTTTGGAAGTCGGTTGTTTTTTTTTTGTAAAAAGTTTTGTGTTATATGATTTAGTTAGGGTATTCGAATTTCACTTTTTATTATTTCATAAATATGTAAACAGTTACGATATGTGAACTGTTTAATGTATTATTTCATTTATACATTATATCATAAGCTTATGCTTATGCTTTTACATATTCGAACGTCATAGGCTGCTGCCTAAGATGTTCCCACTACTGAGACACAGGCCTCTCAGTATGTGTTTTTGATGTCACATGTCTTTAAATTGTTGGTGGCAAGCAAGAGATGAAAAATAAGACTTCTCCTGCGAGATTGGGGCCGCGGTTGTGTTACTTCTGCCCAACAGCTCACCCCATACTCTGGTTTATGTATCTCTCTTGGTCTGGCTCCTCACGTTTCGGCAAAGAGACCTAGAGTTCATAGTCAACGTATAGATTCGGTGGTAGGGTTATTATTTCATTGATTTGATTAGGTCGTCCTCCTTTTGTAACTCATATAGACCAACACTAAACTTTCTATTAAGAACTTCTAAGTCAATGGTCCGTGGGAGTTATTTTTTTCTCTTTCTTTAGTAAGTTTCATTTGGCTGTTTGAGTACTTTATGCGGCCTACGTACAAATGCCCTTTTTTGGTATTTTGTCGAGTCGTTGAACTCCCCATAGGAAACTGTAACCCCATCTATTTAGTTTTAAAAATATTATTGACGTGTAAAAGTGTTTGTTTAAGCCTATTTACAGGAATAAAACCATTTATCAATGAATGTGTTAGGCGCAGCTTACTAGCTTTAAAAATGCTGCTACCAAGAATCTAGTACTTACATAAGATAAATTAAACGGTTACAAAAAATACACTTCTTATCGCCATTTATGCATTCGTGGAGAGCTTTAAGACAAAATCATATTAACTAACACGGTAAACAAAGGAGACGGTTGATGTCTCGCTAATAGAAATATTATTACACATACACCCCGGTAATATAATAACGCGAAGAAGTCGCAAACTTTACGGCTGTCGGTAGGGTGTATTACATTATGACCAATGCTTCGGCTGTAAACAAAAAAAAACACACACATACACACCGTCTACGACGAAAGTAATACGGGATTATTTTAAAATGGAAGCACGTACGAAAAAAGTAAATCTCAGTTCCATTAACCACTGCACTACAAAGGCTGATGTTTGTTTAAGGGATTTATACGCCCAGATAAATAAGGCAGTTTATTGAAACTTTGATATTTTATGAAGCAACGTCTTCCGTCAGCGGATGCTGTACACTTTTTGCTCAATATCAATCTCACTGAAGTATGAATATCCCGCGACCGAGACCCGTGGAGACTACTCTTTATATTATCCCGCAGTAGACTAGTAAAATTTTATTCGTTTCTTTTTTGCCGTCGCGCTGCGGAGAAAATGGACGTCCGCGGCGGAAAAAATGTAGCGCGCCAGTGTTGCACATTTATCCAAATCCACGATTTTGGCGCACAGGACTCGTGACTTTTTACTTTCAGCAATGAATAACGGCGGGAACGCATAGGGGGAGCTAGCAGTAACTTAAACACGCTTTGCGCACCATGCACCTCGCACACTTCGAGATACATTTTCACTAGCAAACTATTTGTTTAACAGTGTGCATTGATTTTTTTTAATAAGTAGATATAAATGTAGGTACCTGAGCCAAGTTTTCGTAAGAAAATTCGGACTATCGTAATAAAACATTTTTGTTTTATTGAATTCGAGACATATATAGTAGTTATGTAGGTTTTCTTGTCCTCTTTAGTTTCAGTCTCCTTAAGTTGACGAAGAAATTTGACGGCAAATCTAATATCAAGTGAAGGTTCACCCTTAAAGCTCTTTGTCTCCATATGAGTCGGTCGTGTGTGCGCTTTATGTTATTTCATAGCTTGCCTCAATGTCTAATGAAATATTTGCGGGGGTTAGTTTCCCTTATCTCGGGTGTTACTTTATGTACCTTGAGGGAAGCGTAATACAACTATATCTAGTACAACAGAGTGCACACGTGCCAAAAGACTATGCTTACACAACGGCTGCCCCATTTCAAAACCTAGTAAGGACTTAAAATGAAATTTTACAGGAGAGCGCATAAAATGTAATATTGGTCAGCCTATGGAATGTATTTTTTGAATTGGTTAAAGTGACTTACTAGGTTATAAATGGTCACTAGGGAGTGAAAGGTGCACTTACTAGGTATTGATGCTTAAATATATCTCTTTTTGTGCAAGTTTAAAACGCTAGTGTTATTCTATTTGGTAGAGACCTTCTAGGTTAGCAAGATTATGCAATAAAACGATTTTTGTAAAAAGTGTCCCGTACTAGGTTTTGAAATGGGACAGCCGACAATTAGTGATTGTCAGTATAGCTTTATTTAACTAGAAGGCGTTAAGTAGGTAACATTTCTGATAATATAGTTCCTATTCAGCCTTCGACAATCATCATCATCATCATCATCATAATCAGCCTATAATGTTCCCACTGCTGGGACACAGGCCTCCTCTCGGTGAGAGGGAGTGGGCCGTAATCCACCACGCGGGCCCAGTGCGGGTTGGCAGATGTCACATGTCTTCGAATTTTTGATTCTAGGACAAATGCCTGGTTAATTGTTATGCGGCCCATAAACTGTTCTAACTGCCATTACCTATTAATTCATAAAAACATGACACTTATCTCTTGTTAAGGAACTTTTTAACTTTTAATCGTTTATGAATAGAGTTAGCATGAACATAAATGTCAAAATTAACAAAACTTGCATTTTTTTTTACTTTCATTGATTTTGCTATTTTTAATTAAAAATTATCACCTCAGTATAAATTAGGGTGAAGAATCGTCTCTCTATTAAAAATTAAGTTGACTGGTTAACTTCGTAAATATTATAAAATCTATTTTCGGCCCTAAGGCCGAAAGGGCTCGCATACTAATATGCGAGCCCTTTATCGCTCACCTAAATAAATAAAATAACTCGTGTAGGTTTATGCCTATAAACGGGTTAAGGCTCCTAGAAACAGGCGCGACACGCGATATAATCGCGCGCGACACAAAGGCACCACTCGTTGCGCGACTTGCGGGGCCTTTGTGTCGCGCGCGATTTTATCGCGTTTTTGATTTATAAAACGCGTAGGTCAAACAAAAAAACACCACATATTATGAAGTAGGTATAGTCACAGTATAGTTGACCGCCGACCGACTATACGTTTGATGCGCGTGGGTGGTATCTTATTGCTTAAACTGCGCGTTTTAAATAATAAAAACACCTTGTTATTTATTTTGAAGAAAGAAAAAGAATACATTTATTGGCATAAATATAACAAAACGCTGTTCATGAAAATCATCATGATTTAAATTTTATTATGTAGGTAAAAGATTAACATTTTTTTTTTATAATCCTGCCTCTTTTCTTATAGCCAAAACATTCAGATTCATTTATCGTATTTTTATAGAAGCGGACTAAAATAATTACCGTTTCTAGGAGGCCGACATAGCGGTCGCCCCTTTAGCTGTAACACCTGAACGAGAGCGATTAGTGGACTTCAGCGAGCCTTTTCTCTCAATGGACACACCGATCACTTACACAAGGACGCCAAAGCAGTTATCGGACACATTCAGTTTCCTTCGACCATTATCAAAAGAAATATGGGTGAGTCGCCAGTTTTGTATTCGTTTTATTTGTGAATTTTCTTGTTATTGTGATTTCAATTTAATTCATGTAGGATTGTGGATTGTGTGTGAATCAAGAAGATCAAATAACTAAATGTGTTCCTACTTCTGGAATAAAGTGATATTTTTCCAAAGAGTACCTAAATTAAAACAAGTTGAAACTATAAAACTGTCAATAAATATATAAACTTTGTGGTTTCCTTAACCCTAAAGTAAGTACGAGGTCAAATATACTCTACCCCTACGGAATTTGAATGTAAACTGCTCACATAATTTTATAGAGTAATTAATACAGTATTATATTTCCTTAGTTTCTGTTTCTTAACTATATTTATTATTTATAAACGTTGTGTAAAATTAAGAAACGTTTAATCGACAAAAAAGCAGACTTTAATCATTACGACCTTGTGCAAAATTTTAAGTAACGTTTATACGAGTACCTAATTAAAGGGTTCTTATGTGTGTAAGAGGCCTAAAGATAAACCACTCAAAATAATTATCCAAATTAATATTTCTAAGTTAATATACAAATGTACAGGAAGTTAGCTGCTCCACGTATATAACTGATTTCACATCCCGCTCCAAGCGTATCCAAACATTTCGCCGAACAAAACATGTCCATTTCGTGCCTTTGAGCGTTTATAGTTCTTTGCTCGAATACACTATTCTTCTAGAATGTAAAACGTTACTATTATACATTTCAAATATTATGTACCTACCTACCAATATAATTATAGTGATTTCGCTGTACTCTGCACGCGTAGCATGACGACGTTTTGTCGACGGAAGAATAAACAAAATGACACATTGCCATGCTTAGACGCGTAGAATGTGTACAAATATTTCTATAATCTGTCATTTTGTCTATTCTTCCGTCGACAACCCGTTTCTACGACGCGGCGGTCATGCTATGCGTGCAGGAGGAAAATTTAAATTATGAACCTTGTCAGATTAAATTAAGAATACAGTCCAAGTTATGCATGAAAGAACAGCGTCAAATTATAAGAAAATTTGAATATAGTAAATAGCAATTAAGTAGAATAATAACTTACACAACGGTGCTTGCAGTTCATGTTATAATACAAACAAACTAGGGAGCTTAGAATTTCGTACGTGAATTCATGAGACCCCACAAACAACCACCATTTGTAAACATTATGAGACCGACACTAAATGTGGGTGCACGTTATATCTATTATTTTCAATTCCACGCAGCGATAGTGTATATTATTCTAGTAATTACGTTTGTTTGCAGCTCTGTGTATTGTTCAGCTTCTTCGCCGTCAGCATAGTACTTTTCTTAGTATCAAGATTCTCTCCTCATGAATGGAAATCTGTCTCCATATCTGATACACAATTGGACCACGCAATGAGTAGCACCAGTGAGGTAAGACTTTAATCCTTTGTCTGGATAGAAACTTAAATCAAACAAGACTTAACAATACTTTTAATTATTTTAGATAATCTTGCATAACGAGTTCAGTATTTGGAATTCGTTCTGGTTTTCGCTCGGATCTTTTATGCAACAAGGCAGCGATGTGGTGCCGAGGTATGTTATACAGTCCCACTACACAGAACGATTCTGGAATATTCAACATAAAAAACTTAATGGAAAACAACAACGGCGTTTGCCAATACTCAAGCATTTAAAGTAATGCGGTCAATATAAAGAGTCGAGCAAGCTATGGAATTCTAGATTAAATTCCATGTCGTGTGTTAAATTGCAAGTACTTTGGATATAAGATAGGAGGTATGTTGTGTATAAGAATACGTTGGATAAAAGGAAGTTTAGTACAATCAGCTTGGTTTTTCTGTAAATGCAATATTTAGTATATTGCATATGCCTTTATGAGGTTTTGAATTGGATGGGTACCCTTTTCGGTATATATCATACTAGCAGCGCCCCGCGGTTTCACCTGAAGTTTCGATCTCGTGGGAATATCGGGATAAAAAGTATCCTATGTGTTAGCTGCCTCGGCTTATTTTTAATTATTTTAATATTGAATTGTTGTTTTCTTACCATTTGCTGTACTCTGGACACTTAACGCGTACCTACGTCTTTTTTACATCGTTCTCACATATAATTATAAATTCACATTATTGATGTAACTAATATTTTTGTAAAACTATAATTTAAAAGAGTGTCCATGGAGTTTCTTGCCCGTTCTTCTCCATAGGTACCTACGCTTTGGAATGGGCAACTAGCTTCATATTTTCTGACTGACCGACTTTTTGACAATTCAAAAGTGCCTGTAAATGGTTTAATTGAAATAAATGCTTTGAGTTTGAGTTTGAGTTTGAATCTAGGAAATGGTCTATTTGCCAATTAATGTATATACCTATCGTGTATTCTTTATACAATTGATTTTTTTTTACTGCACCTAACCTCTATTTTCTATATTAACGTGACATACTGTACCTTTGTTCATTTATCATTTCTATAGGTACTTACTATAATAGGTTATTAATGTAATGCTTGAATACTGGTCTAGAATCTCCAGTTTTACCGATTCTTTTGTACCTATATGACTACATTCATTTCAATAAAGAGCCTTATTAATCAGAGTTCGGGTTCTCATAATATTATAATTTACCACAGTATTCTGAATTGAAACCCTATAATGTTTTAATGTCTAGTAGTTCAACATGTAAACTTACTATATTTATTACATTATATTACATTTTAGCTCATATTAAATGTATGTGAGATGGTGCGAGTGCAATCAAGCAAGTGTAGCGCATCTTAACTTCCGTATACAAGATTACACCGAGCAAGATGCAGAATTAACCACGGAAACCAACCTTAACATTATTAAATAGCCTCGTTACGTGATATTTCTCAAACTAACTGGAGCTGACAAAGCCTTGCATATAGGTTGTCGTAACAGATACCTAATTAAAAATTTTGTGCACAGATAATTACATATAGGTAGGTAATGGGTATATGCCGCAAAACAGACAATATTTAGTTTCAGATTTATTATAATAATGTTTCTTCATTAATTGAAAATACGGTAATTTTGAAAAAATTTGTGGCGGGTACTTAAAAACTGGGTAAAATAGTCATCTAAAGATCCTACGTACAGTATTTTATTAATGGCGGTATCGTTTTATTTATCGATCTGATCAGTTTTTTATGTTCGTCTGTCACAGTAATCCAAATATCGGCAATAATTTCCTACTAGGAAGCAAACAACAAAAACATTCTAATATTTGATAGCTGCTGCAGTTGGAGCAATTGTCATTTAAGAATAGGTTACTACTACCCCTGCCGAGTATTGGGAATTTTAAAAGATCGGTTCACTTTAATCGATTGCGTGGAATCGAGTCCTTTATAACCCAGGAAAATAAGATACGTTGTTTACGAAAAAAATTCTCGTGAAGAATTCTCAATGGGATTATTTATCAAAATCATTAGAAATATTGTATGAAAAGTTCATTACGATAAAAAGTGCGAAAAGCGAAAAAGTAGCTGTAAAAGGTCCCGAAAATCATCTCAGTGCAAAAATCACGTAAAATTTATGACAATTCATGTTAGCAAAGTTAATTCCTTAGTGAATTCTACTCAATAAAAGCACCTACTGCACAAGATCCACCTTAGACAAGTAGTACTCGAGATAAAATGCTTCAAATGTTGGGTTAACGATGCAATTTGTTTCCGTGCCACTTTTAAGGTAGGGTTAAAGTCGCGTTTTTTTTTTACTGGATGTGTTATATAACCCATAAATTGTTAATTGATAACCAACACTTCGCCCACGACTTTTTTCGCAAGAATTTCGTATAATATTCTTCTATAAAATCCAATTGCCCTACCCACAGGAAGGGCACTTTTCGAAAATTTAAGATTAGGGTCTTAATTATTCATGTATATATTTATAAGTGTTGAATAATCGTTTGGTACGTTTCTATTGTTTGACTTAAAGATTATACCAATTTTTGAGTAAATCAAGCCGCACAGTACAAGCGTTCTTTAAAAAATTAATTACTCCTTTTTGCCCTGTAAGGGGTTGGTTTTCGAATAATCGGTCGCGCGATGTTCTGAAATATTTTTTTTTAATTAATCAAGCCATTGAGTATAAATCCTCTACCAAAAACTAACCTCAGTATGCCCCGTTCGGACCCGATTTTTAAAAACCCAAAAACTATTTTTTTTATGTGTTTCTCAATTCGCCGGATTTGATTACAATTTTCAAACAAGCCCGCGATATTAAAAGCAAACAGTACGATTTTCATAAAAAACTTTTGTCGAACTGCCGTCGAATTCCCTCGTCGCATTACTTTGAAAGCAATTAAAAACAGTATACATTAGGTCGGTTACAACAAAAATAAATAACCCTCCTCTTGAGCTTCGCCACAGTCAGGTAAAAAGGCATCACATCTACAGTTTTGGATAGTTTTGCTTGAAAATTTAAAGAAACAATATTGCTTATCTAACTGCCTAATATTGATAACGGATTACCGAAACAATACGGTGCTGCTAACTTACTTGAAGGACACTAGTTTTTCTGAACCAGACGTTTAAGGGGACTACAGGACCTAAACGCAAAAAAACGCAAGTTTTATAATGCCTATAAGTCATAATATGACTACAGTAAATAAAATCAGAAAAATATATGATATTCTTCAGGATATATGCTGGTTAGATAATGTGTTGAAAACATATTACAACTAATTTGATACGATAGAAAAAAATCATGAAGATTACTCTAAAAACTTCGTTTTCACAATAAAAACAATACCAATAATACATACAATTATTCAGATTTTTTGTCAGATTATTCTACAAGCAACATACTAAAGCACTAGTGTTTTAATTTTTATTCCAGACAATAGATTTTATGTAAATAGATAATTGCGTCATATTTTGCGTATATACTAAATCAATATTTTATATAATATAATAATAGATAATTGCGTATATACTAAATCAATTTTACTGCACCTAAAACGCGCCCAAAGAGCAGTTTTAACGGTGCTACTTTTTGTCCATTTAGATTTCCTACACACCCGCTTTATATGGCATGTAAGGTGCTAACAGTACGTCAATTATTTATTTTGAATGCAGTTTTATTCCAACACACTGAAATTTATATTAAACAAGCACCTTCAGATAGGAGAAGGTGTCCGCAACTCCACGTCAATGCACGTATTTTGCGTACGGTTTGTTTGCTAATCGATTTTATTTTTATTTTTAGGACGCTACTTGTATAACAAGTTTAACAGAGTGCTAAAGATTTGTAGTTTTAGTTATAATAGGTGTAATTTACTAGTATAGGAATATTTGGCAAAACTCAATTATGCAGACACGGAAAAACTACTAGAAATTTTAAAATAGTATCTTCTACCTACTCTAATTATTTTCCTTTACCTAATTAATAATGGTCTCCACTTTATCTACTTTAATATTATTCGTTAATTTATTTAAACATAATATAACTTACATAATCTAGTTTTAAAATAATATACCCAAATAGTAACTCCTTTTCAGTTTAGCTTCTGATACATTTATTGTTTGTTGTCTTCTTTTTAAATGTTTAATGTAAATTGATGACCTGAAACACCGGTTTTTCATAAACCTAGATCAGGCAGGTCTACATTACAGTTAGAATTTAATTTTCCTAGATTGTAATTAATGTACCTAAATCATATCTTAAGTTTACTATATACTTGAATAAATTTTTTATAATTATTTTTTATTAATTGTGATGTTGAATATTCCATTTTCTTTCGACAACATTACTTGCCGTTATTCTGTACGCGACAACTTCTTACTAGTCAGACAAAGGGCGCTTGAGCTTTCTTCATACTAATTAAATAATAGATCGGTATAACTTTGAATTTACAAAATTCGCCCTTTGTAAGACCCCTAAGAACTTAAAGTTATTGATATTCACACGTGTAAATACGTGCGCAGGACGTGTAAATATCAATAATTTTGAAGTTATTATAGTTTTATTTATTGAAGGGCTCTCTATAAAGTTTTCTCTCTCTATAAACTTTTCTCTCTCTATAAAGTTGTTTTTAACATTCATTATTTTACTGTCAAAATGTTTTTTTCTGTACAATGTTAGAAAACTTAAAACCAATTGACTTCCATCAGGTCTCTCTCAGGAAGAATAGTTGGAACGGTGTGGTGGTTCTTTGCACTCATCCTAGTTTGCTCTTACACGGCAAATCTTGCAGCATATCTCATAGTGGAGCGAATAGCAGAACCTGCAAATTCAGCTGTCAGCTATGCACCAAACGTTGCTCATACCGAAGTAAGAACCACATGCTCTATTACAAGATACAGGTAACAAACAGAAATTGGTAAGGTGAATCATCTGCCGGAGCGAAAAGTGCGAATTGCGAATTGAACATCTTCAATGGTTTTTGCTTTAAGGTATAACATTTCATAGTCTGATTGATTGACAGAATAATCGGAAACGTAAATTAATAGGAAACTATTTGTTACTTAAGGCGAAAGCGCCAGGATAGCCCGCGAAATTCAATTTTTTTTGGAGTATTGCAATTTTCTGGTCAGTATTAAGTTGAACGTTGATTAACACTTTGCGGGACACTTAACGCCCCTCGACGTAATAACAATAAAGCTTCTATTGTGTCTCGTTCAGTGTCCTTCAATGTGTTAATATATGATTCGCGGCCGTAACAAATATGTATTTACATAATTATAATCATTAAAGTCATCAACACAACTCTCTAAGACCACGTAACCCCAAAGAATAACTGTTTCATGAAATCGTAATTCTTTGGGGTTACGTGGTCTAAGAAAATTTCTATTTCGCGGGCTACTTTAGCGCTTCCCCTTATGTTAAGGCTTAGGTTAAATCGAATGAGGATTAGAGTTTTAGAAAATAATATTGCTTAAAACTCTTTAAGCAATATTATTTTCTAAATAAATAATGCTTCTAACTTTATCTTAGGTATTCACCTAAGATATAGTTAGAAGCACTATTTATTTAATTTCGTTCTGTCAACCATAGAGTTCCGAAAAAGTGTAAGCTTAAATATGAAACATGGTCTGCTCAAACCTCAAACAGATTTAAAAACCTAGAAAATATCACAAGTGTTGATGAAGAAATCTTATTTAGGCTCATTATTTTATGCAGAATGTTTAATTCATTTTTTTTTGTTTTTTTGTGTATAAAAGTGGATGGCTCAAAGAACAGGGGAAGACCGAAGAATGTGTTATGGCTGGAAAGGGGGTAACTACCAAGATGCGACTAAAAATTCTCTTTTAGTCGCATCTATGAAAGAAAGAAAGAAAGAAAGAAACGACATGTAGCACCGATTCCAAATAAATTGGAATAAAGGCTTGTACACACAGGGGCGACGCGACACGCGACACAAAGGCACCGCGGTACCTTTGTGTCGCGCGCCTTAAGGGTAAGAGGATGATAACGCTAATGTTTATTCATTTTGAATCAACCTTAAAAGGCTGAAGGTTATGATTTGAACAAATCTGGGTATTTTCCTCTCTATTTATAATACAGTTAAATTAATGTTAGAGATATTCGCTCGCGGTCATATATGGTGTCTACTTGATCTACCAGCTTTGAGTGTGAGGCGTCTGGTCATTTTTAAACCACACAGTTAAAATCAATCAATCTCAGTCTATTGATACCTACATACTTTATTTACGGTTTCTTTTTCCACTTGATCTCTTTGATTTATGTACAGGAAGGCCCGTTCAAAATAATTTTTTGAAAGCTTTTTGCTAAAAGCTTTCTGAAATACCCGCATGCACCTATGTATGTTCAGCGATTATTTATAGTTTAGGAGATAACTTAGTTAAAGGGAAATATTTTGTTCGACAAAATTCGTGCCTCTGAGTGTTTTAGATTTTCAGTCCCCAAAAAATAAATAAAGGGAGTGTGACATAGATTTCCCAGTAAAAAAAACTTGAATGGACCGGTTGCTTACCTTTTTTCAGTTTTTCATTTCGTACACTAACCAATTATTATAAATTATTGTAATTTTGAACAATGCTCAAAATATATGCGCACCGTCCCCACTCTTATAGTACTTTAAAACTTATGTTAATCGAAGGGCCATAGCCATCTTATCATTTTATTGTATGACAGTGAAAATGAAATGTCCATCCGAAAAAAGTTATATCAACATGCAGAAACCGGAATCAGTCACAATTTTATTATGCTGCCGTTTCATGTTCTTTTTCGACATGATGGGTATATAATAGACATTCTAGGACCCTACTCTGCCAGAAAATCAGACACTCAGATTATGAAGGATGTAATAACCGACATTTATTCTCCGGTTCACTTTTTGCTCCTAGAGAATGAGACTTTTATTTTAGATAGAGGCTTCAGAGACGCAAGTCCTGCAATCATAGTATGTGGCTATGAGCCTTACATACCACCTGCAAAAGACAGAAACGCAACTCAGCTCACGAATGAACAAGCAATTAAATCGCGTCTAATAACAAATGTGCGTTGAGTCATTAAGGCGTCAACCGTGAGACTCAATCGCGACTTTAAAATGTTCAGGAACGTGGTATTCAATAAATCACTTCCTCATCTCTTAACTGACTTTCGATTTCGATTGCTAGGGCGCTTCTCAACACCTTTAGGGAGCCTTTTCACGATAGTGTCTACGCCACATACTTTGTAGAAAACAATGACTTGGGCAACTACGTTGATGCAGAAAATGTTAACAGGCAACAGTCAATGTCCTGAAAGCAGCCCGCGTTCAGGACGTTCAGAACGTTCAGAACGTCTTGATCACGTTCTGAACGTCTTGAACGTTCAGAACGCAGCCCGCGTTCCTGAACGCGGGCTGCGTTCAGGATATTGACTGACGACTTCATAAATATCCGTTCCCTGAATTGTCAAACGAAGATATTATTTTGTTTAGCTTGGGGAGATATCTTAAACTGGCAGCTTCCTATGTCAGCAAACATTTACGTGTCGGCGCCTACAACATAGAGGGTTTTGCAACTCCAAGCCCAACTATGAATCAATACGGTATAGATATGGAAGATTGCACTCTTCTGAGGGGTGCAATTTTATCAAGACAGGTCAAATGTGACCTATTACACGTATTTACTACTGTGAATAACGCACAGGGCATAAATGCTATTCAGGCATATTACTCATGTTTGACGGGGCGAATAGAGAATTTCCTTGAGCCAGCCAGTGCATGGGACAATATTGAAATAGACACTGTAAACACTGAGTAATCTGTTTGTTGCAATAAAAGTAAAAGTTTTTTATTTATTTGTAACTATAATGAGGTATTTTTATTTGAAAACTCATAAAAAAGCGTCAATGGTTAGTTCACGAAAACGATATTCAACAGAATTCTTCATTGAACATTTTTCTAGCACTTGTCAAAGAGTTGCTTGAAAACCCCGAACGAAGTTATTTAATCATCCCACAGTAATATGTTTCTTGGTAAAAGAAGAAAAGCGTCGTGAGCAACATCATCATTACCTGCCTAGCCTTTTCCCAACTATATTGGGGTCGGCTTCCAGTCTAAACGGATGCAGATGAATACCAGTATTTTACATGGAGCGACTGCCTATCTGACCTCCACAACCCAGTTACTGGGTAATACGATACAAGGGTATCGTCTGACAACAAGTCTTACCAAGGGGTAAGACTTGTTGTCAGTCTTTCGGGCTTCCGACAACCCGTAACGACTGTCGATGATCCACGAATGACAGCCGGGACCAACGGCTTAACGTGCTTTCCGAGGCACGGAGATGTCTTGGTATGTAAAGATGGTCACCCATCCACAGACTGACCGCGTCAAGCTTAGCTTAACCTGGTCGATCGACCTGTGCAGAACATCTGCACAGGTCGATCGACCAGGTTAAGGTTATTACTAAGACAGCAACATATCTGCGATTATTTTGTGCCATATTTTTAATAACAAAGAACATTAAACGGCAACATAATTGTGACTAATTCCGGTTTCTTCATGAAGATATAACTTTTTTCGGATGGACATTTCAGTTTTGCTGTCATACAATAAAATGTTAAGATGGCTATGGTTTTAAGGGTGGGTACGTTTTGACCATTGTTCTTTCCCATTAAAAACGTGATTAGAGATCGGTTTAAAACATTTCTTAGTAGTAAGATATTTTGATGGCTTTGGCAAGCCATAAGAGTCCATAAGAGTTTTTAAAACTACCGGGAAGTCTTTGCCACGATCCCGTTATTTAATTTTTAGGGACTGAAAATCAGAAACGAAAACAATATGTTTCTCTTAGATCTAAGACTAATATATAAATCATCGGTGAGCATACATGGTGGGTATTTCGGAAAGCCCTTGGCGAGATGCTTCCAAAATAACGTCCAGCAGTGCGATTCTGTAACCATCTCACCGTGTAAACTTGAGTGAAGTGAGCGTGGAGTGAGCTGTCAATAGTGTCAATTGCTAGCAAAAACAAACTCATCACCTAAGTTTTCTCGGTGAGATTTTTTACAGAATCGACCGGCTGGACCACTGTAAACGTCCACCCATTCACGATGTTTTTTTTATTATTATTCTTTTTAATTTCAGAGCAGTTATTTTAATTTACGGAATAACTTTGTAAAGGGTCCTGTTTTAAACGAGGAAGCTATATCAGCTTATTCTGATGATGGTGAGGCGTGTGGCCCGTCGCGTGTTTGTCGATATAAGCACGTTAACTTCGCTATTGCTACGGCGAAGGGATCGCCTCTCAGGTAATGTATTATCGCAATTTTCTTTACCTGAATCGATTTTAATAGGCACAGGTAGTACCCAATTACGATCAGTGTCTCAAATTTTTAAAACGTCGACTTGTTTTCTAACATCGAATAGATACTTCAATTGATTGATCATTTGCATCCAATCTAATTCAATCTTCAATAGCCATGATTGATTTTCAGGTGATATCAAAATTATATCTTCGGGGTTCGAAATTAGCTTTGTCAGTTTTCAGTAGGCTGCATTCCCGTCAACAATTGAAGTTGTTTCATAACAAAAGGAATATTCTTTAATAGTTGCTATACACGTTTGCAAGAGAGTTGAAAAGTGTGTCAAAGCACCCATTGATTTGATAATAGTGCATTATGATACATGTGTGCTATGTGGGCTCGGCGCTCGGCTTCCTTATCGCGCTCGCCTGCGGCTAGCGCGAATAATACCGCCTCGAGTATAATGATCAATGCACATGCGTTTCATACGACGTTTTTCAACACACTTGCGAGGAAAAAATTGACTTGTATTGTTAAATATTAACTTGTATGGAAAATGGCGCGCTGGTTTTGTTTTCCCGCGCGCTACGCTAGCCAGCACTAGCGATGCGCGCGCAATTGTAAATAAAAGCACTGACAACAGACCGCTCCGCCTAACGAAGAGAGTTGAAAATCCTGTGCCTGAATTTAAAAAAATACACTGTTGTGTTATTTAAAATATATTAAACACAAAATAATATTTAGACTGATAACCGTTTAGACTGATAAATGATAACCGTAGTGTTGTCGTATGTCAAATTGTAGTTTAGTTAGTTTGGAATTAGAAAGTACTATTTCGACATAGAGAAATTTACATTAGTTTAGTGACAATCCGCAATAATAGAACGCCAGTTAGGGTCTTTTCCGTTTGGTTTCGGAAGGGACCACGGACAATTTAAGGTGAATGCGGAGTTGTAGACCGCGAAATTAAAATTTTCTACGTGTTTTGTAATTTGCAGGTCAGTATCAGGTTGTATCTTAATCAAAATATGATTAGCAACCATAATATATATGTATTTACATAATTATAGTCATTAGAATAGAATATTTAAGTTAGATTTGTTCCCTAAGAACTTTTCCATAGGAGATTTGTTCTTATGGAACAAATCTAACTTAGAAAGATGTATTTATGATTCTAATGTATTAAATTATAATTCTGTAAAGACGTACCTGTTATAGTCGCAAATCATATTTTGATCAAGATACAACCTGAAACTGACCAGAAAATTTAAAAAAACCTAAGAAAATTTGTTTTCGCGGTCTACCTCTGCACATTCACCTTAAAGTGTCCGTGGTCCCTGCGCAATCACCTTAAGGTAAATAAATATTAGTTCATTTTGGGACCAAGGACACGCGTTTTTAATTCACTGCATTATGGACCTAAAAGCGGTTCAATAAGAGCCACTTCACGAGCAAGTGTGTTGAAAAGTAATAAAACAGCTAATAAGACGTGTTACTCGTAAACCAATTTAAGGTTTTAGATTATACATAATTATTATAATAGGTTTATAACCTATAGTGACTTATCAAATACAAGTAGGTGACCTACCTGGGCACCCTTGATAATATGCATCTTCATGGTCGACGATCAATCTCAAGTAACAAGTACGTACAACAATTCTTCAAATTAAGCCTATTTGTCCCCTTAATCCTAAATTAATTCTTAATTCGATAAGTACTATAACCAAAATAATATGAATATTAGAAATTCACAAGTAATTTGAAAACTTTAGTCACTGAGACATGTACGAATAAGTAGATATATGACGAGCTTACCAGATATTTATACAGCTTATATAATAAATAAGAACAAACATTTTTTATAGGCTCACTTTACAATAACGATATTTTCCATTCTACCTCAAAATATTATGAAATACACTTCAATTGAGTATGAAGAAGTAATAAACCAACTTATTTGAACAGGGACGCTTATAAGATTCCTTTATAAATGTCAATATAAATAAACGATACGTTTGCGAGCGTTCACTTCCAAGTTCCAACGGCTGTACGGAAAAATAAATATAAACGACACTATGATACGTACGCCAGGGGATGAGCACAAACTCTGTGTAAATTTCCGTACAGACAAGAGCTCCTACTATCTATCTGAAATCTCAGCTCTATACGGTAATTCCCGGCGGAATACTGAAAAGTCGTAAATTTACATGGTACCCCGTCAGTTGGGAAGGCGGTGCACTCCGCTTTTCGAATTTATACTACCCATTTTTATGGTATGCGATTTGGCGGACGTGATTTTTGACAACAAGTTAAAATTTACATTTTATATGATACGTCGGGTTTATGGCGCTCCGCTATTGAGAAGATACCGGCCGAGTTTATTGAACGAAGAGAATTCGTTTGTCGAAACGGCTTTGAGCTGTTTCAACTGTTTGCTCTTACCCATTATGAAATAATAATTGTATTATTCATGATTGTAACACCGCTCTGTAGTTTTAACTCGTCATGACGAGTCACAATATTATTCGCTTGTATTCTTCTATGACATTGTCGACTGCTACGATCAATTTCAAACACAGTTATTAAGATTTCAATAATCAGTTCATATTTAAATTCATATTTAACTTAGGTTATTATTATCAGTAATAAAAAAATCAAAAGGGAAAACCATACTCACTTTTTTATCGTCTGTTTTATTTTCTTATTTGAATCATTTGCTAGTCAATATCGTTAAGTCGGTTTAGATTTGGGAGTGAGTAAAACGTACGGTTATTCTAGCATACTTTAGGCTAAAGTTTGGACTACTTTCCAGGGAAGCAATAAACTTGGCGATAGTAAATTTGAAAAAGGACGACGTAATAACTAAGCTTTGGCGCAAATGGGCTACTTATAACAAGAAGCCCGATTGTGAAGTGATCAAAGACGAGGTGAGATTTTATATTTAAAGTGATTTTGTCCTTTTTTATAAATTGTGTATTTATTGCTTTCTACGTGATAATGAGAACATTCCTAAAATTGAAGGCATTTACTTTGAAAATAAAAACAATAATTAAGGTCCTAACTAACTATCAAAATTAAGGATTTCGGTGGTTAGATAAGAACACTTACTTGTATTTCTCATTTTTATGTTCAGTGGGCCTAAACAGGTAACTTTAGCAGAATCATAAAAGGATAACATTATGGATCATAATGGACAGTTAACTGTTAAGTTAATCGTATCAAATCCCATAGGTGAAGGATTTTTCAGTTATTTTTTTGTCTGTGCTAAAAATACCAATCAATCCAATCCCAATCTCTTTGATTATACGTACGTAGTGCAGCGAAAAAAGAAAAACACGGACTGTCATATTATGATTCTTAATGTCATCCTTTTATGATTCTGCCAAAAGTGGCCTTTTTAGGCCCCCAGTTCTCTCAACGCGCTGTTTGTGATTTCTGTTTTTATTTCAAGGAGACAACTATAACAGAGATGACGCTGAGTCAAGTGGCGGGTATATTCTACGTGTTAGTGGGAGGTTTGGCCCTGGCTCTGGGGGTCGCATTGGTCGAGTTTTGCCAGCATGGCCGTGCGGAGGCGGCGCGGGCTAATGTGCCGCTGCGGGCCGCGCTTCGGGCCAAAGCTCGCCTCGCTTCCCGCTCTGAGCGCAAGACCCCGCCGCAACGCACGCAAAGTGATCACGAACGCCTCGGGTGGAATGGGGCGGCTTTCGCAGGGGTTAGTATTTGATAAATCGCTCACTGTTTACGGTAGAACACTTTGAATATAGATTACCTAGTCGTCAGATTAACGAAGTAAAAGAAATATTATGAGCGGCGTTGTGTGTGGGACCGCTGGGTTTTGAGACACGTATCTTTAAGGTTAACCAATTACGTGTTTGAATTCCATTAAAAATATTTATTTAACAAAATACAATGTCTCTAAATCAGGTATTCAAGATAGCAATTCGTTCGTCTAATCTAAACAATATTTCAAACGCTCACCCAAGGTTTTCAACAAAATGGTTTCCACGGAGTTGAAGTTTCACTTTTGGAATTATAAAGTTGTACTAAGCTAAAGAAGGCTTCAAAAACTGGCAATTTTTCTCAATTCAATTTGTCTCGCTTAAGCGATATTACTACATTTTCTGCATAATAATATTACACATTCAATTTGTAAATATTAACCATGCGTATCAAATGCGATTTAAATGAAAACGAGATTTAAACGCGTGGATAGTATCTAAATACAAAACTTCGTTGCGGAAGACGATGTTTATCATTAAAATGATATGAATAATACAAGTATTTCGCACTTGTGTTAAAAGTTTTTGTATACCACTTTAAAAGTTTAAGATAAATCCGAATAAAGCTACCAATAAATCGAAAACCTGAAAGATTAATCAATTTATAATCGTGATAAAGGTTAAGTGAACATTTATTTAAATCCAGTGTGGTAACGAAACCATTATATTATTAGTTCGTTTGAATGGAAAATTGAAGGCCGCGGGAATCCGCTGAATGCGAGAAGTACAGAACCGTCAGTTTGGCGAAGCTCAACAGAAATACGTCTACAGCTGGACATCATAGACTTCTCACAAGTCTATGATGTCCAGCTGTAGACGTATTTCCGTTGAAATGATGTTGATGATGAAGATGGATGGTTAATTGCCATAATAAAAAAACAGAAATGGAAAATTATTATTTGCATTAAGGGGATAATCCAATTGACAATAATTAATCATAAATCATTGCAATCGGGATGATTTGGTGTGCCGGAAACTTTAACGCGTAGTTAAAGTTTGTAAAATAATAATATTACGTACCAGATAAATTAATATAGGTACTTGGTTTTGCTGATAAACATGATAGAATAATGATGTTACATTAATTTGTTTTTTTTTTATGTTTAGTACAATGACTTTCTACTAGGAAGGGAAATGTTGGGAAATATCCATCGCAAGATCTATTAGACAGTATTATATCGACGTAAGTTATTATTTGTAACCGCCACGTGTTTTTTCCAATTGCCCCATACCAACAAATATCAGTATCCATGATTCAAATTAATTGTGTCCCTTCCGCATCGACTATTACGATATTCTTTTTAGGGCTGATTTTTCTAACGCCAGATAATTTTATCCGAGGAATAATTTTGAATTTTTAACAGTTCTTCAATGCAAAATCTGTGAGACGACAATTTTATTCCACGAATAAAAATTATCTGTCGATTTAATTTAGCCCTAAAAGTAATAATTAAATACCATGAAATAAAATGCCTGTAAATATTATCAAATAACTGAACTGTGTTTGCGCTACGATTTTTTATTACTGAAAGGTTAATTATGTCAAACAGACCTGTTTATTGATATTTACATATTATTATATTTGCAAACAATAAAATATAAAGTATTAAATGTTTTACGATTGTAAGTTTGAAACCACTATTGTGAAATTTCTTGTCTATTTTAAATCGAAGTGCAAACTAATCTTTTCGGTCTCCTCTTTCAATCCCAGAAAAAAAAACTAAGGAAAAGCTGCTGTTTTCATATAGCCCTAGTGGTAAGACTCAAAGATAGAAGAAATAGGGTAAAGAGGTGCTCACCAACGGTGGCTTATAACTGACACACGATGGTGATCTTTAGATAAACACATCACTGTGAGTGTGTCGTCGTCGCACATCCAGTGCTTGTTTATATCTAGGTAATACTTTAGGAGTCTACCGATACCCAGGATAAGAAACATCTATTAGTTATAGGATTCATACCATATATTAGTTATAGGATTCGGGCTGCGATCTCGCTCGCGTGCTAATGCACACGAGTATAAAGAATCCTGCAAACAGGCGCGACGCGGGACGCAAATCGCGCGCGACACAAAGACGCGCGATTTTAGCGCGTGTCGCGCAAGTTTGAAGGAGCCTTTAGTTGTTTGTACACACTGCGCTTGGCTTGTAAATTAAGCAACTATACGCAGCAAACACTTGAAACTTTTATCAACTCCTACTCACTGAACATTACCCAAAAGTTACATGTTCCAACCAATTATTCCACTTTGTTACTTCACTGTGTTCGTTAACCATAACCCAATTATGTTTTTGTTATACATGGGTCACGACCCAATGCTTAAGAATTTCCCTACTAATATCCACTACCCACGTGGTTTTGATAGTGCATTAGTGTGTTGAAACAAAATATAATAATAAGTATTTATTTGATAAGTAATTCTTTCAACAATTGTTTTTGCCGCCTACCTTGATTGTTTACAGTGGTCGGCTAAGCCGTGTCGTGGGTTCGATCCCTAGGACGGTAAAATTTTTATAGGGTATAAAAATAGATATATGTATATATATATCCTCATTTTGTTTTTCTAGTAATGCTTACCTGCATTTTCTATGTTTCAGTACTTCACCTCCGGCACCCAGATCTCCCAAGAAGATGCTGTCCACGCCAGTTTCACGCACGTGTGATCCGCGGAGAAGACCGGCGCCAACGTGCGTCAGTCTTCAACAACCACAAAAATACCTAACAACGGCGTCGATCTTTATCAACTTTAAAACATAATTTATATTTATTATTGGCCCTACTGTATAATCTGGATAAAGTCCATACCCGCTTCTTTTATAATAAAAGCAAAATGTTCTAAAGAACATTTTGCCCATCAAACCAAATGCGATTGTGCAAGCTGCAGGCATAAGTAACATGTGTATTTCGCGGCTGAAATAGCTCATATTTACGAAAACCAGTATTCCATAAACGTCAACGATGTTTACGTTACAATTACGTAACAACAACAACGTTTACGTAACAATTATTTTTTACTTCACGGTGTCAAAATGTGCCAAAAAGAGGAGATCTAAGAGATGGTTCATTAAGACTTATCTGTTCAGTTATATGGAAAGTACACGAAATGTGCCAAAAATAAGGGATTTCACTGATTGTTGCATTTTGCTTTCGTACCGGTCTGTAAAGTAAATATATGATCTTATTTTAATCGTTGGGTTTTGCGGAAAGATCGCTAGTTATTTTTCAAATCCATCTTAGGGGCCGTCTCCACGAGCGAGAGATTCGCGGCGATAGTCTCGCCATGCCATCAAATTTTTGCCGCGATGATATCGCCGTGTGGAGACAAACACGTTCTAAGAGAGTGATACGTGGCATAACGATAATATCGCCGCCATTCTCTCGGTCGAGGAGACGGCCCCTTAGTCGCAATAAATCGTGCGATTTTAATTAGTATGAAATTGTAAGACTAGTTGTTATCGCGCGGATGTTTGCGGCTAATTTGAAACCACCTTAAGGCACGCTTAAAGCATAAAGACTCCTACAAACAGGCGTGACACGCGATATAATCGCGCGCGACACCAAGGCACCGCTCGTTGCGCGACTTGCGGTGCCTTTGTGTCGCGTGTCGGGTCGCGCCTGTTTGAAAGAGCCATAAGGCTGTCTAATAGGGTCATTGGAAATTAGTTGTGAAAATATTCTTGAAATCGCTATTTCAGCATTCCGTCATCCTAAATTAGAATTTGTAATATGAAAATTTAAAAAAAAAGAAAATGAGTTGTTTATACTAAATTCTAGATAAAAGTTTTTGCTTGTTTTAAGATATTATTTGAGATAGAAAGTTATCTTATTACCACACACTAGTTAGGTAATCAACAAAAGCTTAGAACTCAAATAAATTGGTATAAAGAACTCATTCTTTACACCAATTTATTTGGGTTCTAAACTTTTGACCCACAAATCATCATCACCTAAATCTTTTCTTGTACTTAGGTCCTGTTACCGAAAGATTGATCAACAAAAGAAAATACCGATAGGGTTTGATGGATAGCATTAAAAATATTAAATCTTTAAATAGCAAAAAGCGCTAGAATAGTTAAATATTATTAGATGTTTTGACATGAGAAACGTATCATTTAATAATAATAATAATTAAGTAATAATTCAATGTACAGACGCCAGCACATCAAGCTACTACAATCTGTCAAATTTCTTTAATAGATTTTAAACTTTATCACTAAAGCATAAGGTTCAAGATTGATTGGGAAAATTTGACAGTTTCGGGTAGCTTGATGTGCTGGCGTCTGTACTTTCAGATGAGTTTGATCTAAGTAAACCGATACCTACCACTCGATACTGCATTACGTCAGGGCCCGGACCCTATTCACTATGACCACTTAATGATTCCTTACTTCGAAACCACGTCAATTCCTTAGTTAATCACGACATCTGCTATTAACGTATTCTCTATGACACAATGAACAAAACCGCGCGAAATGAACGCGACGTTGGCGTGGTTTGAACTGTCAAAACACATGGTGTCCGTGTCCGTACGGTTGCCATTTCGATTCCTTGCCGTTACAGGGGTTTCTACAAGACACGATATTGACGTGGTTTGCGCATGGTAAGATTTCGCGGGAAATAATAATTACCCTACAGAATTGGGGCCCAGTTACACGATTCCTTGACGTCCGACAAGGAGTGGTGAAATGTGAAGTAAAAGTAGTGCAATTACTATATTTTTGTGTCACCACATTAGCAAATTGATAGACCGGGAGATGATGACACATTTTGGTAAGTCATTTCTTACAGTATGGCGCTTTCAGGGGGGTTCATATACGTAATAAGTGAGAGGAAAATGATGTTCTACCGGTGGTGCGCGGGACGCAATTGCAGAATAATTAATTGAAATTGCTCGAAAATCCGGAGGTGTCAAACAATTTCTTTCACAAAATTTCTTCAATTTATCGGTATTTCAACAAAAAAAACCCGGCGGTCGCTATGTGCCATACTTCTCCGGTGGGTGTTTAGACCCGCCATACTTTTTTGAAAATGTTTTTTTTTTAATTTTTTTTTATTTATTTCTTACAGGCTGATTTTTTTTTAACAATTGTTTTTTATTAATCTTGTACGAAAATCACCATGCCATACCATTCCGACGGTCCAAAATACCCGCCATACCCCCTCAAACATGTCATTTTTTTAAATTCGAGAAACCATTTCTTTCACCTTAAAATTTGGTCTAGTAGTTGTTTTTATGATTAGAAACGTAATTGTTATAATGCCATACCTGTAGAGTGGGTGATATACGTATAATGTTATTAAATAATTGTAAAATTTTATGCAACATTTGAACAATTTCTTACAGTATGGCACCATTTTTTTTTGAAAGTTGGTTATGTGAGGAACGTAAATACGAAATTTGAAAGTTGTATGTAGGGACAATCTTGTTTAATTAAATAATGTGTTATGTCGTATAATATTCTACGCTCGAACGTCTTCGAACTATCTTCCTCAATACAAATTCTAATGCTGGTATACAGCAGCTGTGCTGGTCAGGCGTCACTAATCATTAAAGTCATGAACACAACTCTCTAAGACCACGTAACCCCAAAGAATGACGATTTCATGAAACAGTTATTCTTTGGGGTTACGTGGTCTTAGAGAGTCGTGTTGATGAATTTAATTATTATAATTCTGTAAATACATATTTGTTACGGCCGCGAATCATATATTAATCAACGTACAACTTAATATCGACCAGCAAATTGCAAAAAACCTAAAAAAAAATTAATTTCGCGGGCTACCCTGGCGCTTTCGCCTTAACATGCTAACTAAATAAACAAGGTAATTCTAACGTATTTCAGATATGGCGGTTATAATTCTGTAAATACATATTTGTTACGGCCGCGAATCATATATTAATCAACGTACAACTTAATATCGACCAGCAAATTGCAAAAAACCTAAAAAAAAGGTGGTTTTCGTAGGTGGCTTTCGGAAATTGAAAAAAAAATCGATTTCTTTGCCCGTCACAGTGGCGTTCCCCCTTAGCGATATTAAAAACGATTTTTTTAAACAAATCAATTCAAGATGCCACAGTATGAGCGATTTACCAAAAAAACATGGCTTTCAAAATATATATATATATGTCGGCGCATCACATATGCGCGTGATTGACCGAGGGGACGGCGCGGGGTGTCGGGGTACCGAACCTTGCGACTCGACGTCCGCTGCGTGCCCTCCACGCCACTCAGCTCACAGACGCGCTCGACCACGGGCATTTCATTGTTTTTATGTTCTTTGTAAATTATGGTATTACACCTATTTTAATACAGTCCACTACTTTTATTATAAAGTCCCGATTGAGCCCATTCAGTGGTCCTTCGATTGCGCAAAAATAATTACCGGTATTGCCGTAATTAACGCCGTCCATATCGTCGGTCGTCGTGTTCACCTTTGCGGACTTTGACCGCTCGCGAGCACCACGCGGTACGGCCACGAAGAAAAGAACAGTGAAGTCGTTCCCGAGGCAGCCTGCATCGTCATCGTGGGAGCTGATGTCATTCTTTGGGAGTATATTTACTGTATTTGAGTGAGTCCGTTCCAATTAGTTATTTTTCTGCTTTCCTTTTCTTGCCGAAAAACGTTGTTCATCTTCCTATATTTAAGTTTTCATACAGTGTGCTTCAATATTAGTGCTTTCATAGTGTTTTCTACGGCACTACGTGTTAAAATAAGCATATTTTGTATCGAAAACGCTTGGTCATTGGCAAATTCATACTTTGTTAACTAGTGTTGAGTCATTGACCTTGAAACTTATTCTCGATCCCTTTTATTAACGCACAGCTGTTTTGCAGTTTTTTATCTATTAAGTTCATTAGCGTCAGTGCGTCCAGTTGTTATTTAACTTTACAATGGCAGATAATATAAAAACTTTGATAAAGAAACGTAGTTCAATTAAATCGAAGCTTACTATTTACAGCAACTATTTAAATTTAGTAAAAAGTAGTTCCGCAATATCTGAGTTGCAACGGTTAGATTTAGAGGAGCGTTTTAATAAATTTGAAACCTTACACACCGACTTTGATGCCTTACAGACACAGATCGAAGTGCTTTCCGATGACGACGAGTCTGCGTTGGCTGAGCGTGAGGACTTTGACCGCCATTTCTTCAACCTGGCGGCACTCACGCGCAGCCTGCTCGGTGTCACGGCCAACGGTGCTGCGTCGGAGGCGGGCTTCAGAGATGCTGACTCAGGTGCACATGTTTCATTTAGGAATTCATTTGTTCGTTTGCCTAAAATAGATTTGCCTCATTTCGATGGGAACTACCAATGCTGGCTTGAGTTTAGGGATACCTTTGGGGTCATTGATTCACGACAATTCTAGCATAAGTGATATCAATAAGTTCCACTACCTGCGAGCTTCACTCCAAGGAAATGCGGCTTTAATTATTAAAAATATTGATTTTAAAGCCGATCATTATAATCTTGCATGGGACCTGTTGTGCGAACGTTACAATAACAACCGACTTCTTGTGAAAAATCATTTACAAGCTTTATTTGATGTCGAACCCATTACAAAAGAGTCAAGTGTTTCCATCAGAAACCTTGTTGATGTTATTAATAAAAATATTAGGGCACTAACTACTTTAAAAAAGCCCACTCAGTATTGGGACGATATTATTATTTATTTTATGGTTAAAAAATTAGATTTAATAACAAGTCGTGACTGGGAAGAGCATAGAAACAATACGTTTAGAGATGATCCAACTTTAATACAATTTTGTTCATTTTTAAGCAGGAAAGCGGACTGGTTAGAATCAGTGGAGTCGAATCATAGTTCTTTTGAAAATAATAGTATTGTCGCCTTGAATAATAGTCATACAAATAAAACTGATTCTAAACACAATCAAACAAATAAAAAATTGGATAATATTAATAAAAACAGTAAATGTCCACTTTGCTCCCAAGCACATACATTATTTAAATGTGAATCTTTTAGAAATTTGTCCGTAGAAAATCGCATACAAAAGGCAATTGAATTTAATGTTTGTATAAATTGCTTACGCTTTGGACATAATTCTAAGAAATGCAGATTTTCACATTGCAAATATTGCAAAACAAAGCACAATACGCTTTTGCATTTGGAAAGTAACGAGCCCAAACTTGCTTCCAATCCATTGCCTTCTGCCATGCCTTCTGCACTGCCTTCTGCTTTGCCTTCTTCAAATGTTGTGCTTTCAGCCAATTCCATGCAGCTTGCTACTTCTGCGCATGTTTTACTGTCCACAGCTATGGTGAACGTGAGTGGCGTGACGGGTAAGAAGTACACTGCGCGTCTACTGTTGGACAACGGCAGTACGGCGAACTTTGTTACGCAGAGCTTATCAGAGAAGCTGGGTTTGTTACGACGCGGTACGAGCACCAAGGTAACGGGTATTAATAATCACATATCCACCAGTACACAGTCTTGTCATCTCTCAATAGAGTCTTTATGCTGTGCCTTTACTGTAGATATCGAGTGTCACATCTTGCCTGAAATCACAAAGGTTCTACCGTCTTCATTCGTGCATATCAATCACGTCCCTATTCCTTCAGGTATTACGCTTGCAGACCCGAACTTTAACGTTCCGTCGGTCGTAGACATCCTGGTAGGGGCTGAAGTTTTCTGGAATGTCTTAGGTAGCAAAACGATAGACTTAGGGAAAAACCTACCTAAATTATGCGAGACCAAGTTAGGATGGTTAGTTTCAGGTAGTATTTCGCACCAATCATGTTTTTCCGCTAATCATTTTTGCCATCATTCCAACGTCACTCCTGACCTCACTTTATTTTGGGAGCTTGACAACGTCGCTTCAAAACATTCACTCTCACTTGAGGAGAGAATGTGTGAGCAGTCTTTTGCTCAAACCACCGTTCGTAATGATGGTGGGGGATTCGTCGTCACTATGCCTTTAAAAGGGGATCCTAGTACATTAGGTCATTCTTTTAGGAATGCTAGGAATCGTTTTTTTTCCCTTGAACGGCGATTTAAACGCGATCCATCATTTCATAAAAAATATAATGAGTTCATGAGAGAATATGAGCGCCTAGGTCATATGACATTAGACTCAGACTGTACTCCATCACCAGAAAACTCCATGAGTACATATTACATTCCGCATCATGGAGTCATTCGCAGTTCTAGCACCACTACACAACTACGCGTAGTATTCGACGCATCAGCTTCTACCAGTTCGGGGGTGTCACTTAACGACATTCAGATGGTCGGTCCCGTAGTACAAGACGATCTGTTTTCCATTTTAACACGTTTTCGTCAGCATAGGTACGTGGTCTCAGGTGACGTGGAAAAAATGTACAGGGCCATAGAGTTAAATCCAGTCCAACGACCTCTTCAAAAAATAATTTTCAGGTTTGAACCTTCAGAACCTCTTAGGACCTATACTTTAAATACTGTTACCTATGGTACAACTTCTGCACCCTATTTAGCCACTAAGTGTCTAGTAAGTTTGGCTGATAACATTGAGGATAGTCGTGTCCAATGTGCCATACGACGTGACTTCTACGTCGATGACTTTCTTAGTGGAGGGGATACCATAGCAGCAGCAGTTGACATTCCAAAAAAGGTACACTCGGTTCTATCATCTGCAAAATTCAATTTACGTAAATGGCGGTCAAATAATACTCAAATTCTTAAAGAAATTACACATAGTAACGAGTTACATAATACTTTACATTTTTCTGAACACGGTCCAAACTTATCTCAATCTAAGACTTTAGGTCTTAACTGGGTTTGTGACTCTGATACACTTACTTATACTATAAATATCACCTCCACTACTAAAGTCACCAAACGTCATGTTCTTTCTGTTATCAGTCAAATCTTTGACCCACTAGGCCTCGTAGGCCCGTGCGTCGTCGAAGCAAAAATAATCATGCAGCGTCTATGGCTAGATAAGTATGACTGGGATGACGAAGTATCGCACGAAGTCAGAAACCTTTGGTCTACATTTGAAGGCACAATAACAGCATTAAACAGCTTAAAAATTCCTCGTTGGGTTTTGCGTGAAGGCTCTATTACACATGAAGTACACGTCTTCACCGATGCGTCCGAGAGGGCGTATGGCGCTTGTGTGTACATTCGTTCTTGTAATGGCAGTGGATCCATGGGCGTACAACTTCTAGTCTCTAGAAATCGTGTAGCGCCCATCAAACCAACGACGATACCGAGGCTTGAACTTTGTGGAGCTTTGTTGGGTGCAAGGCTGTGTACTAAGGTTCAGGAATCGCTTACCATGCCCATTCATAGATGTAGATTCTGGTGCGACTCAACCATAGTCCTGGGTTGGCTCTCTACTCCTTCTAACCAACTTAAACCTTTTGTTAGAAACAGAGTCAATGAAATACAAGAAAGTACTTGTGGTCATACCTGGAGCTACGTACCGTCGAAGGACAACCCGGCGGATCTTGTTTCCCGTGGTCTCAGGGCCGACGTTATCATAGACACACCTCTGTGGTGGTCTGGACCCTCATTTTTACAGCATAGTGAAAATGAGTGGCCCAGCATGCCAAACAGCGGGAAAGATAATCTGCCGGAAGTAGTGACTCATTTCATTGGTAGTGATAGTGACAATCATTCATTAAGTAATTATCATTCAGACGTAACCATTAATTCATCAATCATTCATGAGTTATTAGTAAAGTATTCTAGCTTAACAAAAATTCAAAATATATTTACATATGTACAACGCTTTATTTACAATGTAAAAAATAAAAACAAATTGCATGGTAATTTTTCTACAACAGAACTAGAAAATTCATTAAATATAATTATACACTATTCACAACTTGAAATGTTTCCAGAAGAGTATAATTTGTTAAAGTCTGGACAAAAATTACCACGCAAAAGTAGATTGCTTCCTCTGACACCGTTCATTGACAATCATAACCTCATTCGCGTGGGCGGGAGGCTCGATAACTCCCCCTACGATTTTAGTGTGAAACATCCTATTGTTTTATGCAGTAAGCACATACTTACAAAACTTATATTTCAAATGCAACATTTAAAGCTTGTACATGCTGGTCCACAGTTGTTATTGTCACATATACGACAAACTTACTGGCCTCTAGGTGGCAGAAACTTGTCTAGATTTGTCGTGAATAAGTGTCTTAAATGTTTACGACATAAGGCTCAGAACGTACAGCCTATAATGGGTCAACTACCTAGCTCAAGAACAAATCTTGAGTTCCCTTTTTTAAATAGTTATGTTGACTATGCTGGGCCAGTATTGGTGGCCAATCGTAAAGGTCGAGGATGCAAACTTACAAAGTCCTATATGTGCATCTTTGTTTGCTCGGCAGTGAAAGCCGTACATTTGGAGCTCGTCACCGACCTCACCACTGAGGCCTACATGGCCGCTCTAAATCGTTTCGTGGCGCGTCGAGGCAAGCCTCGAAGCATCACGTCCGATAACGGGACTAACTTTGTTGGCGCATCAAACGAGATGTATAGGTTCTTGCAATCATCGAATGTTGCATCTGAAATGGCACAGCAGGGTATTGAATTTATTTTCACGCCTGCATACAGCCCTCATTTTAATTCATTGGCTGAAGCTGCTGTAAAATCATGTAAGCATCATTTAAAACGGCTACTGCATCTTACCCATTTCACCTTCGAAGAGATGGCTACCTGTCTCACTCACATAGAGGCGGTTCTTAATTCACGTCCTCTTACTCCTCTTTCTTCAGACCCTAATGATTTTTCGGCACTCACTCCCTTCCACTTCCTAATTGGACGGCCATTCTTAACAGTACCACATCCTCAGGTGACTGAAGCCAACATCACGCGATTGGATCGCTGGAAGAGAATCCAGCACATCAGGCAGCATTTCTGGCGACGGTTTCATAATGAGTACACTTCTCTGCTGCAGGCAAAATCCAAGTGGTTTCATTCCAGAGGTGAAGTGAAGCCGGGGTCCTTAGTCCTGATAAAGGACAAAACAACGCCACCTCTGCTCTGGTCCCTGGGCCGGGTCACGAAGACCTATCCCGGCGTCGACGGGGTCACGAGAGTGGCCGAACTGAAGACGAAGCGGGGCACCATTCGTCGTGCCTTCAACTGCATCTGCCCCCTTCCAGTCGAAAATTGAAGACTTCCCTTCAACCCGGGGAATATGTCGGCGCATCACATATGCGCGTGATTGACCGAGGGGACGGCGCGGGGTGTCGGGGTACCGAACCTTGCGACTCGACGTCCGCTGCGTGCCCTCCACGCCACTCAGCTCACAGACGCGCTCGACCACGGGCATTTCATTGTTTTTATGTTCTTTGTAAATTATGGTATTACACCTATTTTAATACAGTCCACTACTTTTATTATAAAGTCCCGATTGAGCCCATTCATATAACTTGGACGTACTGTAGCTGAAATACGTCGCTGAAAATCGGTTTTCCGGGTATGGCATTACTTTTGGACTTCATGATGAGTATGGGATAATTTTCCTGAATCATACTTTTTATAAACTTTCCAAAAATTAAAATGCCATACTGTAAGAAATCCTTTCATTTTTTTAATTTTTTTTACACCGCAGCGTGCCTATGACGGTCTTTCGTACCATGGTCACAGTATGGCATATTTTTTTCAACTCATAATAGTATGGGAACAATCTGATTTCATTTATGCCATACTGTAAAAAATAATTTCACGGCTTCTATAGGCGTGTTTTAAAAATGGTTAAAAAATACAATTTTTCAAGTATGGCACCACTTTCATACTGCACTAGAAGTATGGCGAATATAATTTTGTCTCACTGTACGATAAACTGACCACGACTTAAGTGCCATACTGAAAGAAATGGTTTCTCGAATTTAAAAAAATGACATGTTTGAGGGGGTATGGCGGGTATTTTGGACCGTCGGAATGGTATGGCATGGTGATTTTCGTACAAGATTAATAAAAAAACAATTGTTAAAAAAAAAATCAGCCTGTAAGAAATAAATAAAAAAAAATTAAAAAAAAAACATTTTCAAAAAAGTATGGCGGGTCTAAACACCCACCGGAGAAGTATGGCACATAGCGACCGCCGGGTTTTTTTTGTTGAAATACCGATAAATTGAAGAAATTTTGTGAAAGAAATTGTTTGACACCTCCGGATTTTCGAGCAATTTCAATTAATTATTCTGCAATTGCGTCCCGCGCACCACCGGTAAGAACATCATTTTCCTCTCACTTATTACGTATATGAACCCCCCTGAAAGCGCCATACTGTAAGAAATGACTTACCAAAATGTGTCATCATCTCCCGGTCTATGACTATAGTACAATGCGTGCCACGAAAGATGAGACTTGACACACTACGTGGTTTGACATGCGCAGTAGACGATTTTAGGTATCGTTAGCGGTATGAGGTCTGAGTGCGGGCCGGGACCGGACGTCATAGGGGCGGCGGAAAGAGCGGGGGATGCGGGGTCAAGTCTCATCTTTCATGGCACGCATTGTACAGTGCGTGCCACGTAAGAAGAGACTTGACACACCACGTGGTTTGACATGCACAGTAGACGATTTTAGGTATCTTTAGCGGTATGAAGTCTGAGTGCGGGACGGGACCGGACGTCATAGGGGGGGGGGGGAAAGAGCGGGGGAGGCGGGGTCAAGTCCAGGTAGTTGGCGACTAGTGACCATCAAATGCTAGTCATTAATCATCATCCATGGCCTGGTGGGCTTGTGTCTAAGTAATAACAGCCACACGGTTAGACTGGAAGCCGACCCCAACATAGTTGATTAAAGGCTAGTCAGATGATTAATCATTATTCATTGCCCAGTTATTACAGACAGTAGGCCCAATTATCTTTTAAGTTCACCTCACGTGATACATCAGTGATAAGATATACATATAAGTTTGTAGGTATATATTACATAGCATACTCGCACGCACGTAGAAACCATAAATGCAGCTGTGGAATTAAATAAAAATAAAAAAAACGTAGGTATTACGGCTACGTAGACATGGAATATGGTAAAAAATCAGTTTACTGCATAAAAAGTATGGTAGCTCAGTCAAATAAGTATTCTACCACGTCAAGAGCGAAACTAGCTTTTAAAACTTTTGTTAATACTTTTGATATAAGAGTACCTAGGTATCGGTTCAATTGTTAATCCAAAAATGAAAAAAAAAATGCATATCACAAGATTTCGTGTGTGAAGTTTCTATATACCACATAATTTCAACCAATACTTGAGGAGCGACATAAATGCGAGCATTGCGATCATCTCTGGGTAGACCAAAACGCAAACTATGTGACATATGTCTCGAGGATGTTTGATAATATGACCAATTGTAATGACATGGACATAAATTATACAATCAATACTTGAGGAGCGACATAAATGCTCGGCATTGCGATCATCTCTGGGTAGACCAAAACGCAAACTATGTGACATATGTCTCGAGGATGTTTGATAATATGACAAATTGTAATGACATGGACATAAATTGTAGATAATTAATGCTTTACAAGTATTAAACACAAAACATGCAATTTGAACAAAAAGTGTATTTGTTTTAAAAGATTGTATTTGAGTTTTGTGACAGAGAGTTTAGTTTTGAAGGTCAAAGTCAAATCATTTATTTTAAAGAGGCAAGAGGCACTTTTGGACGTTCAAAATTCACGAGAAAATAGAATTGATTCTAGTCGCCCCTCCCAAAAGGTAGTTTATTATGGAGAAGAACGGGCAAGAAACTCCTTACTCTTTTAAAATGTTTTACAATATTTTGTATACATAAATTATATGTGAAGACGATTTACCTAGAATAAAATAACTATACCTTAACACAAAAAATTATTAAAAATGAAGTTATGGCAGAATTTATTATGTGATAGATACACGGTGCTCACATATTTACACACATTGTAAAAGTAGATGATTTTTCTAAAATGGTAACAAGTAATACGTCAGTGTGCGAGTTTAAGTAATCATAAAAATAATAAATTATGCAATTAAACTAGCAACCAGATTGATTTGTCTATAAAACATGTCCTGGAATTAACGTACACCACCAAACACCCCAAGTAGAATGTAAATGCTTATAATACATACACTGAATTTTTACTATCTTCTTTACATAGTATAACACAAATTCGCTCGCCGCAGAGAGAAACAAAGCCGCTGACTGTACGCTGAGATCTTTTAAACTACGCAACGGATTTTAATGCAATTTGAATTTCAGCAATAAATAGAGTGATTCAAGAGGAAGGTTTATATGTATAATACATGCATATTATAGTAGAGAAGAGCCGATAAATTCAAAGCTTTGTAATGTGATGTCGTACCTAACAAACATATTTTTGTGCGCTTACTATTTGCAAACACTGGCTAAGCCTTATGACCTCTACACACCAAATCCGCCGGGTCCGCCGGGCTTGTTTTGCGATAATCGTGATGTTTTTGCCGGCCGGCACCAACCAAGGCGGGTTTGGTGTGTAGAGGCCTTTACGAGATAGATCAAATTAATTTACTACGGAATTGCATATCTTGTATATCCGCAATGGTATATGTTTATATCCTAAGGATAACCCAGAGTAACCATTTTTATCTTTTACATATAAAAAATGTGGATTATTTACCAAGCTATTTTAAACAATACAGTATAATTTCTTATACAATTAAATACATTAGATACGTTGTGCATTTCATATAGATCAAAATTGCCCTTTACAGCATATCACTGAAATGAATATCTTAGAAGATATCAGAGACTTAAAAAGCGAGGGCAGAGCGTCTGGGCGGTACAAAGTTCGCCGGGTCAGCTAGATATGTATAAAATAGATAAACTGATTATCGGAGAAAATCGTGGTCACATTATAAAAGTACTACGCACGCACACCGTCGCACACGTATAAGGGTCTAGTGTAGTAGATACTTTGTCCATTTTGGTTTGTTTTTACAGCAGATGTGTGACTGTAATTTACGTAGTCTTAGTTATATTTGAGATAAAAAAATTACCTCTATTAAAAATTACATAAATTAATTCCGTAAACAATTCTGAACAAACTACTTTCATAATGTGCTTCAATTCAGCTACACATTGTATATAAACTATGAAAAAATCAGTTTACGATCTTACATTCCGAGTTTCCACTAAATCGTTCTGCTTATTTGACTGGGCTAATAGGCGACCAAACTTAACGTAAAATACATGATATAGAGAAATATGAAAAACGTTTAATTCCTCAGCTGGTCGTAGTTTTAGATTCGTTTGAATATAGGTATTTCCACTAAATACTTCTGCTTATTTGTCTGGGCTATAGGTTACCAAACTTAACGTAAAATAAATGATATAGAGAAATATGAAAAACGTTTAATTCCTCAGCTGGTCGTAGTTTTAGATTCGTTTGAATATAGGTATTTCCACTAAATACTTCTGCTTATTTGTCTGGGCTAAAGGTTACCAAACTTAACGTAAAATACATGATATAGAGAAATATGAAAAACGTTTAATTCCTCAGCTGGTCGTAGTTTTAGATTCGTAATTTACACTTAGAATATAGGTATTTCCACTAAATACTTCTGCTTATTTGTCTGGGCTATAGGCGACCAAACTTAACGTAAAATACATGATATGGAAAAATAAGGAAAACGTTTAATTCCTCAGCTGGTTTTAGATTCGTAATTTACACTTAGAATATAGGTATTTCCACTAAATACTTCTGCTTATTTGTCTGGGCTATAGGCGACCAAACTTAACGTAAAATACATGATATGGACTTATGGAGAAATAAGGAAAACGTTTAATTCCTCAGCTGGTTTTAGAATCGTAATTTACACTAAGAATATAGGTATTAGATAGAGATACTATTTATACGAAGGTTTTTGATGTTGTATAATTACTGCAATATGCGATAAGTACGCTTAATTATAATAATATTTTAGAAGTAAGCAGGCAAGTACCTACATCATAGAATAATTTTTTCAAGAATGCGTGTGCGGGATTTTATTAGAAATAGTTTCCGAATATGAACAGAGACACCAAAGCTAATTAATACATACATTTAATTAAGAATACCAAGAATAATTATTTAAATACAATTGCACTTATTATTAAATATAAAAAAAATATAAAAAAATCGCAGGCAAATGCACTTATAAGCAATAATAATGTACCTACTAAATTATTATGAAATAATAAAAACATGTAACCTCATCAAAGAGTATTTTGCACAGTTCCTTATATTATAAGAAGTAACTTAGTGTAAAAGTAAATATTATTTTAATTAATAACTGTGTCATAAAGCTCTGGCCAAACTAAAGCGAGCACCAATTGTGTCAACTAACATGTATGTGTTCACTGGCGCGAATACTCTTATGACTTCCCAGTCATTAAGATTCTTGTTTTTTCTTTAAAAAATTCTTACGGGTTTTGCAATTTTCAGGCCAGTGATAGGTTAAATATTGAACAAAATATGGTCCGCGAACTTAACAACTACCTACCTATGTAATTACAGAATTATAATTATTAAATAGTCATACAATTGGATTTTATGAACTTGAGGGTTGTATTGATGATTTTAATGATTATATTTCTGTAAAGCTATATTTGTTACAGACGCGAATTATATTTTAATCAAAATTCAATATGACACTGACCTGTAAATGGCAAAACAAAAGAAAAAAATTCGGACGTTGCCCTGGCGCTTCCCCCTTAAGAGAACCGAGACACGCAGTCACGTCCCGCATCCCGCTCGCTCGCTCGTTTCAGTTTGTTCAGAGCTTTATGCATTTCGATTTCTAGTCTAGTATTACATTCAGTAGAATTTTACCATCTCATTGAGGTGAGTAGCAAACATATCTGTGTACTAAATGTTATGTAAGTCGTTTTGAACATCTGTCAAATCGTTGTCACCTTCAGATAGATTAAAATAACAAGTGATATTTAATTTGAGTGTTCGCTAGTATATTCATTCGTGTATTGTGTTTGTGTATATGTATTAATTAAGTACTTTTTATTATTTTAACATAATCATCAATTGTTGAATTAGATATAATATAATATTTGGGATAAATATCTCGAGTTTGTGTCGACTACGTTGTGCGTTGTAACACTAGTTAGGTGAGCATAGTAAAAGCTTTTTAATCACCAAAATTAGCAAGTGAAGAGTTACGTAAGAAGCACTTGATCATTTCAACATTTTCGTATTTCTAGCTTAATCAATTAAATGTATTAATGTAATAATCATTAGGCGATTTATTAAAAAATATTGTGCGGTTACATCGTAGTTTTATTTTAGAGTTTGTGAGCCTTTGTGTTCTTCTTAGCGTATCGATGGCAAAAAGTACTAACATGTTTGGCTCAAAATTCAGTTGCGCGAACTCCGCTCATTGACGCAGTCATAAGATCACCAAGTGCACATGACAGGTGACAAGGCATGCGGCGCAAGATGGACGGTGGGCCATCGTCTGGCGGGAGATGTCGCATAAGCACTTGAGAGCCGTTCAAGAACCCCAATCTGCTGTGTTAGCCTTTGCTCCGGTCGACTTGGGTTCGAATTCTATTTAGAGATTTCCAAGTCGGCATTGGTAACGCATTCCCAAGTGGAAGGCTCTCAGATGATCTGTTAAAATTATCAGGGGGTTTACACAGCTCCCGCCGTAGATTACCTATACATCTTACTGTGGAGGCGTTATTGGCTGGACTAGCTAGAGCCACACATCATTTTCTAGCTTTTTAGCCTCTGGGACACTGAAATAGTATTTGTGCATTGGGTGATGTGACTCAAAGAATGTTTGGAGGCACAATGCCAGTCACTGGTTAGTTCGGGCAGAACGGTTCCATACTGGACAAGTATATTCACCAGCGGAAAATCAAAGCGACATTCTAGTTGTCTGCATATTAGGCGGCGGCGCGGCGTAGCAAATTATTTCTGGCTTGAACTTTCAGTTTTACCTACATTTTGGCAATTATTTTTATAGGGAAACAACCAACTTTAATAAATTAAAAAGATATAAATAATTACTTCGGCAAAAAAATACACACTGCTTTATTTAAAAAATATACTAAAATTATGAATGAACAAAAATAATTATTAAACTTGTTTAGTTTCTTTATAATAACGCCATCTATGGGTGAACGCAGGCACTTTAAAGCCTCCTTGGGGTCGGTACTCGGTGGTGACGCAGTTCCATCATAGTAAAAAACAGTGAATTATCGAGAGCATAGACTAAGCAACATAATGGTTGGCACTAAATACAAACTATTGACGTTTTTATTATACCTTTTATTGAAAGAGCTAAAAATTTACTTTCTTCTACTGTATATGGGTATTCCATTTTACAATGCATCCTGCGATCTAGAAGCCTCCAAGGTATAGCGATAAATTTAATTCGTATCGATATCATAGATGAGGATTGGTGTAAGTAAAAAAGGTAAGCTGTTGTGCGGGATGGGCGTAATCTACGCGAGGGGTGAGGGGAGGGAGGGTGAGGTTGTCTCCACGTCCAGATGGCGCTGACGTCCTGCACCTATAGATTCACGGCGTTCCGAGAATTCTGATGACTGCCTGTCTGCTGGCGGCTATGTACCGGGAGTTGATACGGGAAGAGCTTCATCACTATGTTGAGTCTACACAAGTGTTCAGCAAGCGGTTGCGGGACTCTTCAGGTTTTCCAGGAAGCTATTAGTGCCTGAATATGACTACGAATATTCAGATTTACTTGCTGGCTTAGACACTTACATCCCTCGCAACTTTACCGTAACGAGAGCTGTTAATCCCTTGCTGTTTTTTATCTTTATTTACATAATTTTTAACTATCCTTACATGCTGTTATAGGCCTTATATGCCCGCCCATATATTTACATGGATCCCAACGTATTACATGTCGTTAGACCTCTAAAAGACCACCTATCTATTTAGGTACCTGTGTTACATATATCTAAAACCAATGAAAAGTTATTACAGTGTAAAGCCGAAGAAAGTGCAAATTTTACATCTAAACTGTTTTTCAGGCTTAACCTATCTGAAGACTACTGAATTGATTCCCACTTTTTAAACGGGAACCTCAAGCTGGTCTATTGGGCCAACGAAATGTAACATTTGGACCTTAAATCCTGGGTTTTCAGGGCGTCAAGGGCCTGTGAAACCCTGATTGGAAAAATATATCTGAGGCTGATGGAAGAATAAATGTATATTTAACTTGTGCAGAAGAAATAATAAATGTTCTTGTTACGCAACCTTTGCAACAACCTAAAACAGCTGAAGTGAAATATAACATGCACAACATAGCTCAAGCAACGACAAACACTGACTAAAAAGACTATGGCAGAATCAATAACAAATCATTTCATTCGAAGTTCCTTAACTAAATTTCTGAATACGTATATACCCTGCAGATTCAATACAGGTATTATACAAACCCGATTAATCCATTAGTCCATTTACCGATAGGTACTCAAAACTACAAAATGGAATAGCGTGCTGTGTGAGAATCTTAACTAAGGTATGTTCTTTTACGTAACTAGGAGATAAAAAGCAGAGAAGCCTGGTTACCCCCGACTCCTACGACAAAGCCAAAAGGACGATTTAAGTAAATAAAACTTGCTACGCGACGCGATATCATGTAAGGCGCGGCAAAAATGCAATTGTAAAGAGATTTGCGCCAAGCAGCGCCGCATTCTCTGTGGCTGAGACCCATCTAATAAGAATAGATAAAGGAAAAGGTGAAATTCAATTCCGTTGACCTAACTATGTGGGTATTGCTTGAAATTTAAATTTCTAAAAACATACTTTTTGTTTTTATCTATACTTCTATACTAATATTGTAAAGCTGAAGATTTTGTTTGGTTGAACGCGCTAATCTTTGGAACTACCAGTCGAATTTGAAAAATTCTTTTTGCATTTGATAGCCCAATTCTTGAGGAAGGCTATAGGCTATTTAACATCACGCTATGACCTTTAGGAGCTGAGCAAAAATAAAAAAAAGTCAGAAAGAACGCTAAGCAAAAACGAAGTAATAGCGCGGGCACGCGATGCGATGCGACGAGGTGGGTCGGAGTAACAAGAAATTTCACGCGGACGAAGTCGCGGGCAAAAGCTAGTGTTTAAATGAAATCTTTATAACATGACTTATTTGTTCGTCTGTCCCAGAGGGTTTTCTCGAAATCCACGCAACGTAGGAAATTGAATGTTGGCTTTATGTTTAGGTCTCAGTGAGGCGCATACAGATCGCCAGCCAAACGCCGTATTTTTATATTTCTTCGGAAGTTCAGTGCAATCTTAGAAAAGAAAAGTTTTGATTATCTACCATGACCGCGATAATGTTGGCTACGAGGCTCCACAGCTATTCAGGCTTGCTGATAAGTGACCAAATCATCCGGAATTGTTTACGTGAAGTGGGCTGCGTTCCCGAAGGCCGCTGCTGAGGTATGTTTTTTCTGTCTTTCGATTATTCAAAGACTTACCATCTTTGTTTCATTTTGTTTATCTGATTTATTTTCATTGTCTTAAGACAGCCTACCTAAAAACCGACGAGACACAAAACGGCTGTTATGTGAATCACCTTCAGAAGTAAATATTGTCCAGTCACAACCGAGTGAGGCATCAAGTAATTATTCGCAAATACCCAAGACGAAACTTTCATTCCGGAAGACAAGTACCAACACATTGCAACGCAGACAGACGCATCAATGGAAAACGATGCAATTTTGAATCAGCTCAAATAAAAGTTCAATGATCCCTCCACTTCCATCTATCAAGACTATGATACTTACTATTGCACCGAAGAATGTCTTGATAGATACAGTACCAGTTCATTGTCATATAGCTATCTCTTTCTAGCAAGTAACGACGATTAGTATTGTATTTGTTAGTGACACTTTTTATAGCTACAAGATGGCGTTACTGGTGTGTTTCACAGTTGTATCATAGTTTTTGAAATTACTCTTTTGTATGAACCCGATTGCTTAAAAAGTGCTCATAGCTATATGTATGTACTCTATATGCTCTAAGTCCTAAACTATTGGCGATCACGTTATAATTTTTTTTGTGAAGAAATGGTACATTTAAAGCTTTAATTCAAGATTAAAATATTTAAAAAAAAAGTGTTGAAGTTACTAAAATATCGATTTGAAATTTTCACTTCCGGTTTATAAAACGTAAAAAAATTCAAATTTAGAATTCAATATAAAAATTAAAAATTTCAACTTTTTAACTATAAGAAACAATACTTTTTAGTTTTTTTCACAAATGAATAGATACAAATAATAAGCATCCAAAAATAACGGACTTCATTCTTAGTGAATTTTTAAAAGCTCATAACTCAGCAATAAAGCATCATACAAAAAAAACATTGTGTGTACAGTTGTACACATCCTCGTCTACTAGAACTATAACTGACTAATAAACAAAATTCACGATCTCATTTTTTTTTTGGTTGTCCGCTTGACATGAAATGCCCCCCCCCATATGTGATTTTTGATTTCATGAATTTTTCAAAACACCCTATAATACTATTATTTGTTACTGAACAGTGCAATATTCTACTAAATTATAATATAGATCAGTCCAACCTACTCACTAAACAGAAGCATTTTACGTGATTTTATAGGTTATGATCGTATTTCTCAGTATTCCCGTTAGACAAAGTATACTACCACTGTAATCTAGAGATCATAAGGAACAAATCAACATGCGTTTCATTAATAGACGCCACAATTATTGTTGGGCCAATTCTTCGAACAGAAAAAACTATCTCCTGAGAAAATTACACCAGAACGTATTTATTTTTAATGCATTTAAAAATAAATACGTTCTGGTGTAATTTTCTCAGGTGTGGTGTTTGTCACTACTCACTTCTTCGAATATAGTTTTCTATGATCTATTTTTCCCAGTTATTTCTTTTATCTTACAACTTTGACTATATTACACGCCGCCTGTGTACCTCCCAACTTAATATTACATTCTGTAATATGCGTGAGATACGTTACTCGTGTGGCAATAAATTTCAGCCTTACATAATCATGTGCAATATTATGTGTTGGCTGTCATACCGTTTATTTTAGGGAATTGATGTTTTCTCGTTTGCTAAAAGTTTAATAACTGCTTTGACATAAACAAAAAATATTGCGAAGCATCCCTTTGTTAGTAAACATATCTGGGGATCTAAAAGGTCACGTTAGTATTACCTTATTAGGACAATAAGAAATATAGGATGAAAAATATATGATGGAATTTAGGATGGATATTTGCATTATGAGTCATATTAAAAATCGCAAAATGGTCACAAATTGACAATTTATAATTATTAGTACCTCCGTTCAATTCATATCAAACAATTCATCTATTTGACAGTTTATATGAAGTGGTGTGTTTTGTCTTATTTTTGTTTATTTTTCTAATATTTTATTTTTATTGTTATTTAATGTAGGTACCTAATGCTGTTGTATGATCTAACTGTTGGTTGAAATAAAGGAATTGAATTGAATTGAAGGTTCGTTAAATAGCTAATGGTTCACAAATTATGAATGACTTTAGTGTCAATTAGTAGAACTAGAAGAAGTTAGTCAAGAGCAACATATTGATACAATTAAATCTGGAGATTTTTATAAAACATATTGACATTAGCGGCAGATTAACGACTTCACGAAAATTTCCTTAAACACGTGTATGGAGAGCATTTCATATCACCGACGAAGTGTAACTTTTCGAAAAAATTAAACTGGCTTTTGAAATGCCAGACTTCGAGTTTATTGGTTTGTACAGGCTAAATAAAAGTGTGTGTCATGGCCTCATACATGGACATGGAGCCATCATTAATAGTTTTAGTTTTATGCTCTCAGGTTTTACCAAAGTTAAGATTCCCAGGTGTTTCTGGGCTATATTGATAGCATTCACATTGCTATTGTTAGGCCTGCAGAATATTAGAAGAGGTTTTTCATCCTAAAACGATATCACTCCATAAATGCTTAAATAGTGACTACCTGCCCCATATATTTACCAACTGTTTTTGTGATCATATATTAGTATGTACGAGTATAACGTTGACGTCATAAAGGTCGTATTAAGTTCTATCATATTTAAAAATAAAACAGTAATCTAAGAATGTTTTTAATTAATTGTTGGTCCGCAGAGAACAGCCACCCTATTCCTCGAAATAGTTTTTCAGTTACAACAAATTTAAAACAATATTCAACATAACAAAACATTCAGAAAATGATTCGCTTTCAGATGAATGTCTCAATTTAGCCTTTCTAGACAGGCGTAACTTTACGAAATAAAATAAAACCCGGTGCGTAGGACCGGCGTCGTCAAGGATGTTAGTCAAATTCACGTCACAAGTGGTGGGTTAATTAATGCTGATAACCATATTGCTTATGTGTTTATCGAAACATGGTGGATAATCAATACTTATATTCTTTTTCTTTCCATTGATAAGTTGCTTTAACTTTGAGAAATAATTTAAGAGATTAATGAGAACACGATAATTTATGGCAATTTATAATGTAATACAAATAATGAAGCTGAAGGGATTGTTTTTTTTTTTTGTTTGAACGCGCTTATCTCTAGAACTTCCAGTCGGATTTAAAAACTCTTTTTGCATTTGGTAGCCCATTTCTTGAGGAGGAAGGAATCATAAAGAACGCTAAGCGGAAACGAAGCGCGGGCGAGCAATGCCCCTGTCAATAATTAGGTATTATTATATGCTATGGAAGTGTTTATATTATATACCAAGCAGCAGTGCGATTCTGTAACCATCTCACCGTGAAAACTTAGGTGAAGTGAGCGTGGAGTGAGCTGTCAATAGTGTCAATTTCTAACAAAAACAAACTCACATCACCTAAGTTTTCACGGTAAAATTTTTCCAGAATCGACCGGCAGATAATAGATGACAATTGGCAAAGCGTGTTTATAATATTAGCCTTGTTTGTAATTTGGGAATATTAATAAAAAATGGCAGTGGTGGAATTGTACTGATAGATTAGCATTAGATTAGCCATGTATGTGCGATCAAATAAATACAGTTTACCAGCACTGAATAATAAGGATACAATCAGGCTGTTGCAAGACTTAAATTCATTTATCATTTATCCTTACGTTTCTGGCTGACAGTAAAACTCTATATTCTTGGCTATGGTTTTCATGTGATTAAACAACATTGCAAGCGATTAAGGACTAAATTAGCCAAAACTGTACCAAAAGCAGAATCCCAAAAGCAGAATCGGCCTTGAGAATCAAGAGAAGAGTCAGTAAAACGAAAGGAATAAGATTAATGTTATCGTAATAGGAACTCAGCATAAATCGCTTGTCGTAATCCATGCCTATCGAATACGTAACGTGGAAATACGCAAATTGGTTGGTGTGAATGAAATTGCCATCGTGAATAGCAGGCTTGCTCTATTTTTATATTATAAGCTTCAGAAGTGGAAATTCATTAAAAAAAAACAAATTATAACAAAAGAACCATTTTACTTAATAATTACAATTTAATTAAATCACAATCAACAATTTACTTACAGTTTATCAACGCTTAGAATCCACTAAACGAAATGTCACTTTATCACCTTTAACTAAACTCAAATGGCTTACGTAACTTTGCGACTAGCTGATGATTCACACGTCCGTCCAGTCCGAGCGCCGAGCAGCAAAAGGGCCGAACTGTCCCAGCACCTTGCTTTTATAGGCGAGGTAGGGGGTAGTTACCGACGTAAGAGGGGATTCTCCTTACACGGCCTCTCCTGACGAGGTGTCGTCCTCGGCACAAACTCCTGGGGTGACCCGGCTAGGACCCGCGGTGGGAGAGGTCAGCGGCTCGACCTCCACTTCGCCAACTGGTCGAGGCGACGGGTCGACCACAGTAGGAGACTCCGTTTGTCCAGAGTCGTCATCAGTATCTTCATCTGCAAGCAAAATTTTTATTAGAAGCTATTCAAGCAATTTTTATAAAAGCGTTCAGCTTCTCATAAAGTTTCACTCGTCTTCAGCCAATTAATTCATTCATCGTTCTTTCAAATAGTTCATACGTTTGTAAATAGACACACACATCCATCTTTCTCAGACCAAAAGCAAAGCAAAAGCATTGTCCTGTATGTGTCCAGCGCGCAAGTACCGGTTCTTCGCTGCCATATTGCTGTCCGCGACCGCGACCAGCATTCAGCTTCCGCCACCTGCAACATGGTCTACCAACCCGTAGACCCGCTTGACACGCAGACCGTATTCATACGTGCAAGCTGCTTAACACGCAGACCGTATTCATACGTGTAAGCCGACCCATACGCTGATCGCAATCATGCGTAAGAGCCCACTCGATACGCAGACCGTATTCATACGCACGAGTTCTCTCAACACGCAGACCGTATTCATACGTGTGAGCTGCTTAACACGCAGACCGTATTCATACGTGTAAGCCGACCCATACGCTGATCGCAATCATGCGTAAGAGCCCACTCGATACGCAGACCGTATTCATACGCACGAGTTCTCTCAACACGCAGACCGTATTCATACGTGTGAGACCACAAATTGACCATACATGGTCCAATTAATACAGCTACCTGTGACTGGGCAACAGGTGCCAACACGATCGGCGACACAAATGCGCCTGCTACCGGTGGTACTGCAGTACAACGCGGCAGCCAACATCACTTCTGTCTGTAAATTCAAACAAACACGAGGCTATATTTGTAAATTAAACAGCAGTGATTTACTTACTCTCAAAGAATGCGGCACACGTTTCTGGGCACCACTCGCCACGCCACGGCACCATATACTGGGCAGCAGCCTGTGTGATCTTTCCATAGCTACCGCTGAGCAAACGCAGTGTATAGCGTCCACTAGGCAGTGCTTCTACTACCTTATACGGACCACGCATTCCAGAGTCGAGTTTTCCTGTTGACTGAGAAAATTTTATAACAAACACACAGTCACCAACGTTAAATTGGCGAGGTGGATGTCGCCGTTGGTTAACCTGTTCATCTTGCCGGGCTTGATTGGTCCTCAGAAGTTCGCGGGCCCTGCTTCTGGTTACTTCGCGTAGGGCCTCTCGGTTCGGTGTCGATCCTTCAACTGTTATATCGCGCACCAGAGCTCGAATCACAGGGGTTGTAGATTCGGTGCCAATCAGAAGATTCAATGGTGATACTTGCGTAGTCTTCTGTCTTGTGATGTTCAACACTAGTTGAAGTTTCCACAACGTTTCTGACCAGGGAACGTTCTTGTAGTTCGTCTGGATACGTAGCATGTTGAGGACGGTACGCATGTAACGCTCAGCTTGGCCGTTCGCCTGGTGCATTTCCGGCGTTATGTAATGCAGGTTACAACCAAGTTCATCTATCCAAGTCACGAACTCACTAGACTCAAACATTCGTCCCTTGTCAGTGACCATAAGCTTAGGCACTCCGAACAAAGAAATAGCTTGAGAAACAACACGTTTTAACTCACTAGCGCCTTGTCTACAAATCGGGTAGAGGAGGATATATTTGGTAAAAGCGTCGACAATGAGTAAAACGAATTTGTACCCTTCAGACACAGGCAGGGGGCCTAAGGCGTCCACGTGAACAGTGTGGAACGGTGTATCGGGTTTTTCCCAGGAAGTAATTGTTTGCAAAGGAGCCCGAGGAACTCTCTTTTGCGACACACACACGAGACAGTGGGCTATATATTTGCTAACGAACGGTCTGAGTCCGGGGAACCAAAAATGTCTTAGGATAAGGTCAAGGGTCTTCTCTACGTTAATGTGTTCGTGCTCGTCGTGAAATACTCTCAAAAGACTAAGTCTGTGCCCTTTAGGTATATAGCAGAGTAGACGTGGATCTTGGCCTACTGGGGTGTACTTGTAATATAAGACTCCATTTCGGACGAAATAACGATCAGAATCGAGATTGCCATCGTGAAGTCTTTGAATGAGATTTTGAGTCTCGTTGTCGGCTGCTTGTGCAATCTGAGCCCAATTTCTGGGTCTGGAAATTTGATTGACACTAATAGGGTTGCGACTTAAGTAGTCAGCATGGGGTATCATTACTCCTTTTCGATACTCGATTGAGAAATGGAAGTCCTGGAGGTAGATCCACCACCTGGCTACTCGAGGCAAAAGGTCTTTCTTTCGTTCGGTTGCCTTAAGGGCGTTACAGTCTGTTACCACCACGAATTTCAGACCAACCAGATAGTGACGAAAGTTTTGGAGGGCTTTAACGACGGCAAGGGTCTCCAGCTCGTAGGAATGGTATTTTCCTTCGGCACCTTGAGTGGACCTACTAAAATAAGCCACAACGTGTTTTTTTGAATCTGGGTGTACTTGTAGGAGTACCGCACCGTATCCAGCACTGCTGGCATCTGTATGGACTTCGGTGGGAAAGCTAGGATTAAAGATGGAAAGAACTGGTTCATTGGTCAGTTCTCTAATGAGATCGAGGCGAATGGCCTCACATTCGGGAGTCCAATTGAATTCGACATTTTTACGGGTTAGATGAGCGATGGGAGCAGTTCTAGTGGAGTAATCTTTTATGTACCGCCGAAAATAGCCCGCCAAACCTAAGAGTTGGCGTACTTGCTTTACGTTTTCAGGTGGCAAGGTGTTAACTAGGGCTTCCACTTTTCGTGGACTCGGCCTAACCTGACCCTGACTAACTAACCTCCCTAGATATTCTACTTCTGTGACAAGAAACGAACATTTAGATAAATTTATTGAAAAACCGGCTGATGTAAGCGTCCCGAGTACTTTACGCAACAGTTCAATCCCTTCTGTCACGGAATTACTTAGCAGGAGGACGTCATCGACGTAGACTAGGACGTTTCCTTCATTAAGATGGCAGCGTAAGGTGTCATTTATAATGCGCTGGTAAACTATTGGGGAATTAGCTAAACCGTACGGCATTTTGACGTACTCAAAGTGTTCTTCCGGTGTCACAAAACCGGTGAGGTGAATACATTGCTCTTTAAGAGGAATTTGGTGAAACCCTGTAGCCATATCAAGGCTGCAGAAGAATTTGCAAGCGCCTAACCTATCAATGTGATCATCTATTAGTGGCAGAGGGTATCGATCTTTCACTGTAATTCGATTTAACGCCCTAAAATCGACACAGAGCCTATCTGAGCCATCACGTTTTCTAACAAGTATAATCGGGCTTGCATATTCAGATTTCGAACGCCTAATCACTCCCTTATCTAAAAGGTCTTGTGTAATTTTCCTAACTTTGAGTTTTTCGGAGTAGGATAATCTATACGGACGATACACAACAGGGGTGGAACTGGTAAGTTTTATCTCCATCTCACCTGTTTGGACTGTGGTCATGGCAGTCCCTGATATTAGATAGTCTGAGAACTCGTCTATGATGGACATAAGACTATCCAACTCTGTACCCTGAAGGGGTGTATTTACTTTGATCTGGTCACTCACACAAACGGCATTGACTTTTGCGCTAAGTTTGTCGCAACGCGTGAGATATTGCTCATCTTTAGTACGAATGTAAGTAATGCCTTCGCGGTTCAAAACATCAGTGCCAATTATGATAGGAGCGTTCATAAAAGTCGATGGAACTACTACTAAGTCGACTTCAATGGCAATATCACTGAATTCCACCGTGAGTGTGACGTAAAATGTTGCGACCACCTCTTTCTCACTCAAACCTTTCAACACACAACGTCTCTGTTTTGGCTGACACGTAAAATATTTCAAAATATCAGAAGAAATAAGGGATACATCTAGGGCTCCACTATCAATGAGCACGTCTACAGGTATTCCATCTACTATCGCGGTAGTCATGTCGTTACTTTGTGCAATGCTTGATCGATAAGAGCAAAGGTTAACATTACGCGGATTTCGTTGCTCAGATTTAGCTTTAGCAAAGCATTTGTCCTCAGTATGCCCCGACTTCTTACAGAACGTACAAGATTTGCTCGAAGAGGGTTGTGTATTGGAAGAAGAGTCCGGAGCCACGTTAGCAGGCTTACTATTGGTTGTATTTGCCTTAGGTCTCCTACAATTGCGACTGATATGACCAGTTTGATTGCAATTGAAACATTTTAGCCCGGAACGATGGTTTGATTTTATTTGACCTTGCCTTTTAGAACCGACGACCTTGTCGCTCATCGACGGTTTCACGTAAATTGACAGAAACGAGACAATAGTGTCAGGGGTTAAGTTTGCGTTAGCAGTAGCTGCCCGCACCTGTGGGTTGTCTATACCGCGTATAACTATAAGTGTTCGTAATTCATCACTTAGCCCCTGGACTATCCTCAAACGCAATAAGGTACGACGGGCGTATTCTGAGTAAGTTGAATACTTGTCCGAAGTAGTATTCATAGCTTCTAACAAAATATTCGCGTAGTCTAATTTACTCGAGCAAAGGGGTTTGAACTCCCGTACAAAATTGGACCACGTCCTATCGTTCGTGACCCATTCCCCTAACCAGACCTTAGCGTCACCCTTAAGGCAGGTAGCCACACGCGACAGGCATTCGTGGTCACTCCAACCGTTAGCCTCTCTAGCACGATCCACTTCGTCGCACCATGCATCGATGCTGTTAATTGATGGGTCAAAGTTCGACACATAATAGTGCTGTGATCTTGCTGGTTGCATAGTTTTTATTGCTTGCATCAAGGCATGAGCGAGAGTGGATGCCTCGGAGCCGGGGACACTAGACTCCATAGACCGAGGTCGTTCCGACGTATTAAGGACTATCGGCTCCTTAGCTTTTTGTAAAACTTCGCTATTCTCGAGGGTAGGGCTCGTTCGAACCGGGGGCGAAGGAGTACAAGTGCGCTTTCTATTGACAATATTGCTACGCGAACGATCCTTACTACGCGAATCGCGCCTATCCCTAGTACGCGATCGGTGCCTTTTGGGACTACGAGAATCATGCCTATCTCGGTTACGTAAGCCATCCCGCGAAGTACGACGACTCCTACTTGAATCGCGGTACGATCTACCACTACTGCGATCATTTGACCCACGAGATCGACGACGTTTGCGGCCGCGTGACTTATCCCGAGTATGTGACCGTCTGTTACGAGTACACGAGCCTTCACGCCCCATTATCACAAAAAACAAGCAAACAAAAAGATCGAATAAAAATAAAAGTGATAAAGTGGGTAGTTGTAAAAAATAGAAAAATGGTTTTTCTGTTCAAAACAATTTATAACTACAAAACGTTACCTAAGTGGGCTTTAAAAGTTCTCTATCCCACTTCTGATATAAGCTTCAGAAGTGGAAATTCATTAAAAAAAAACAAATTATAACAAAAGAACCATTTTACTTAATAATTACAATTTAATTAAATCACAATCAACAATTTACTTACAGTTTATCAACGCTTAGAATCCACTAAACGAAATGTCACTTTATCACCTTTAACTAAACTCAAATGGCTTACGTAACTTTGCGACTAGCTGATGATTCACACGTCCGTCCAGTCCGAGCGCCGAGCAGCAAAAGGGCCGAACTGTCCCAGCACCTTGCTTTTATAGGCGAGGTAGGGGGTAGTTACCGACGTAAGAGGGGATTCTCCTTACAATATTATAATTCAGACATCGTAAATTAACTGTTTTACTATACTTTGTTCTATCTCAAGAAGCAAGCTATTGCAAAAGTGTAAAGGAGAAAGAGACAAGAAATATTTTCATTCTTCGTTCATCTTTGGAAAAGGACTTTCATAAATCGACTTCCAGTCCCGCCGTAATCATAATTTATCAGCGCTGAAAGAATCACGTTATCTAACTATTGCCCTACGTTAGGCGTCACAGTTATTTATCAATTTAGCATCGACGCATTGATTCCGTTAAGTACGCCCTTATTGGATACTTGTCACATTTTCCGCCAAAAAACATTGTCGAATAACATGCTGATACTGAAAGTAATCATAATCTTAAATTTGTGGCGTGGGTGTAATGTCGGAAGTAATAGACAATACGTTTTAGAAACACACATGTTAGAATCATAAGAAAAGAGTTTTTGACATGATACACGATTAGGTGTTGGCACTGAACGCAAGCGCGTGTTCACTATATCGGTTGCAATCGTATACTGTAAATTATAGATTTTTGGTAAATGATATCGCAAAGACCATAAAATACACACACACATAACTCTTTTTCATCGTAATAATTAATTTCATCCAAAATATTTTCAAACTCAAGTGTTTCGCGCTACTTATCGCGACCTCAAATCACGGACTGCCTATTATACACCCAGGTTTAAGCACCTTAAGTACACGCACGTCTTTTTTTTTTCAGGTTGGGAAATCATCATATGACCCCTCCCGCTCTCGGTGGAGCGGAAGGGAGTGTCAGACTCTTACTGACTAAAACCCACCCGTGTTCCTTCCTTAGCCCTTTATGTTCCGGGCCAGCGGTAACCCCGCTGACCCGGCAATATATGATGGATGATACGAGGAATGGATCATACGGGAAATATGGTATGATAGATAACAATATGATGGCGAATATATGACCTTACTCTCTGTCGAAGTGGTCGCAAGACATTAAAGACAACGCCGCCGCCGAGGTTTATGGTTGAACGGTGCAACGAAAGCTAATCACAGCTAGAAAGTCACTTACCGAAACCGCTGAGTTGTGGTTACGTTTGGATAAAATATTCAAGACCTACGAAGAATTAAAGAACGCACATAATGAATTCCCAGATTCTGTCGATTCTAAGCAAATGCACGAAACCGTGGCGGCTCGAGAGAACCGAAGCCATCAGAGTTGTTATCAGTACATGCTCGTCATGAGTTAGTTGGTAAGAAGGCAAAGCTCGCCAACTATGTCGCTACTCAAGACATCATACACGGAATTACTGATTATGAGCAGAACCCTTTTTCTTTTCTGAGGAACTTTCATGCTACTGTATCTAATCTGGAACCACTGAACTTTAATTAACATCCAGTATTTTTACAGTAGCTGTTTATTTTAAGGTAGAATGGAACCTTTTTAGTGTATTTTTGAAAACCCCAAAGTGAGCGATGAGAATACCTAAGGTGCCGAGAAGATAATCGCCAAAGTTTCTTTAGGGATTGGTGGGATAGTGGCAGTATTAAGGGTGGCGAAGATCGCGAGGCGGGTCTACATTTGCTTCCAAATAATGACATTAAGACGTAGTCGACGGAACCACGCTCCGCGGGGCTCCTGCTTCCAAATGGTTTAAAAAAATAACCACGAAGGTAACCCTTAGAACCTAACCAGTACGAGTCGGGGTGCCCCAAATCCTGAGCTCGTTTCGCTAAGTTCTCATAGTAACACTGCTATTTAAGTCGAGATGTGTTATTTTGTGTATTAAGTTGATTTGGTGCGTAGTGTAATAGGTTCGGGGACTTCGGGGATGCCTTGGTGTCAATCAACCGTTGCGTTGTTGCAAACAGAAGTACGATAGACACTCTCGACTGTGTATACATACAATGAATCAGGATATATGTGTACTAACAATGGAAAATCTGTCCTGTCAGTAAAACTTTAGCGTCACTTAAATTCGATTACTTATTACCCACGCTAAGTGTACTAATAAAAAACTTTTAATTTTATTAATTACTAGCTTCTGCCCGCGACTTCGTCCGCGTGAAATTTCTTGTTTCCGACCCACGCCGTCGCATCGCATCGCATCGCCTGCCCGCGCTGTCACTTCGTTTTCGCTTAGCGATCTTTCTGACTTTTATTCTTTTTGCTCGGCTCCTAAGGGTTATAGCGTGATGTTACATAGCCTTCCTCAAGAATTAGGCTAGCAAATGTAAAAATATTTTTTTAAATCGACTCCGATAAAAATCCGACCGATTAGCGCGTTCAGACAAACAAACTCTTCTGCTTTATTATTAGTATTTACAAATTCATTTTAAGATACGAAAATATGAAATATTATTTATTATCTTCGTCGTGTGTGGATAGTCCATTGAATTGTATGGCGAGCGATATTGTATCTTAAGATAAAATATTATAGTATCTTAGCCGTATGCAGCGCCCCTTAGTGAACTCCACTGCGGGTGACGTAACCTACGACAAACTTATTATTTGCGGTTGGTACAGTAATCGGGTCTAGGGATCGAACCGCAAAATTAAGTTTGTTTTTTTGTTGTATATACTTTTCCGGGATAAAAAGTACCCAGTGTGGTGCCCAGGATATTAAAGAATATTTATACCAAGTTTCATCGTAATCTAACCGGTAATTTTTGCGTGATGCCTGAACAAACAGACAGACAGACAGACAAAAATTTTTTTAATCACATTTTTGGGTTCGATGTCGGTATAGTAACACCCCCTGCCATTTATTTTTTTGATATTTTCAATGTACAGAATTTTCACTTCTACAGATTTATTATAAGTATAGATATTATTTGCTTCATAATTGAGTTTATTGCTATAGCAGCTATTTAACAATGAAATAAAGTTAATTTATACTAAAATTAGCTGTCAGTTTGTCTGAACGTAAACCGTAACAACATAGGAGTGAAATCGTACCTACATTATTTGTGGTAAAGTGTCAATTTTAATGTGTAAACAAGTTTACTTTTCTGAAATGTTTTGTCAAAAACTATGAGTTTGCGCAGTAATTTTGCGAAAGTGTTTTACATAAAGACGTACGCTATAACATTGTACAGCTTCCCACGCGCGCGGGTCTTAAAGTACAGTGGAACCTTTAATCATCTATCAGTGCCTACATAATCAGACTTGGGCCTCGTTCAAAGAGATTGGCACATTAACACAAGTAATACCACATATAATGTCGCATCCATGAACTTTAGTTTGTCCAGATAAAACTCCTTTTAAAGTTGTCAAAAAGTAAAAGGCCCGTTTTGACATTTGAGAACGTATAGTATTTATGCTTACTTACACTTTACTTTCATCACGCATAATACTATTTATCATTACTTACACTTTAATACTATTTATCATCCTTTTTATTTGTTTATATGTTTACATTATACTTTTACTCAATTTTCATGTTGTGACACGTCAATTGTCAAACTGTCAATTACTTTTTAAATGTCTTTCTGGCTTAGTCTATGGTAATTACTCTTTGGTCTAAATAACTTAAATTATTTTTATCAATATGTTTAGCTTTTGTATTATTAAGATTATTACGATTGTTTAGTCTAAATAACTTAATTTTAAATTAGATTTATAATATTCTTTACGCACTCGTGGATATGTCTTGGCCGGATACACTTGTCAGATTAGATGATGGCCACATAGAAGAAAACTGATATTTGAAAAAGGAAGACTACTTAGAAACGAGCTCATGAACAGCTGGAGGCTGCTGGCATTCGAGTCTTGGGACTGAGACATTAAGCATCAGAAAACTGCTTGGTTTTGCTGTGTCAACTTGAACTGCTTGGTTCTGCTGCGACATCTTTGACTAACCCAGGGGATCCAGCTAAAGATTCCACCTGGGACCTTCTACTTCTAATCTTCGCGAGCTAACCTCGTATAACTTGCTACCCTGACGCCTGATACCCGTTCCTACAGTGCTGAGCTGATTCCATAACGTGAACTATAAAACTCCAGTGAGTGCGCGCGTGTGTGAACTATAAACTTCCGAGAGTGCGTGCTATTTAGTATTTTTATAACTAGCTGTTTTTATAACTTTCTGTATTTTATCTTCCCTAATAAAAATTATTGGACGGTCTGCTTACCCTCTATTTTAAATAGGTGTTCAGATCGTTACAGTTTGGCGCCCAACGTGGGGCACGAACCCACGACCCTGAGATTAAGAGTCTCATGCTCTACCGACTGAGCTAGCCGGGCAATATCCAGTAGTCGTTTCCTCCTACACTTAACTCTTTACCAATACATCACTACACTGCACCCCACATACTTGCACACTACAGCGTTTACCCATTGGTAATCGTACTCATTCTTCGCTTGGCGTGTTTTTAAAACCACCTCGTGGTCACTACCAAGTTAGGGGATTGAGACACTTCACGACTGAAACAGGAGAATATCCTGTGGATGTTTATTCAAACCTATACATCTACACAACTCCTATAACAAATACTCCACTATCCTCTTAAACACTTATTATATAATATATTTATACTTATATCTGGGAATCATACCGAAATAAGTATATCGTGGGCTCTCAAAATATTTTTCTAATTGTTATTGTTTGACATTGGTTGCTAGGTAACTAGCCATAGTGCATTTGCATTGAGTATTAGTCTTTTTGCGCGGTGGCAAAAGTAGGTACTAAACTTTATGCATTAGTTCCGAATTTCACCACCAACACAAATAAGTTTTCATTGGTTTTCGATTTTTTAATTTCTTTAGACTCTGTGTCTTACTCTTAAATTTATATACCTACACTTTTGGACCGTGTCCAACACTCAGACTCTCTTGACGTTTTACTCGGAGCTTACCGACTACTGTATCGCGGGAGCTGCCCTGACGTTTACTCGGAGCTTACTTACTGCTGCCCTTGACGTTTTACTCGGAGCTTACCGGCTACTGTTTTACGGGAGCTGCCCTGGCGATTTCTGACTGCGGTGTTGCGGTTCAGACCTAACCCCTTTATCCCTCCTTGCCTCTTATTATAACTCATAGCACTCTTGAGACAATACTTGAGTCCTTCCTAACATTAGAGTTTTCTTTAACTCAGATCCCTCTTTCCCTCCTTCCCTCTTAACTCATACACTCTTGAGACGACACTTGAGTCCTCGAGTTTTCTTTGACTCAGACCCCTCTATCCCTCTTTCCCTCTTAACTCATAACACTACTTAATCCTTCTTCTTAACTCAGATCCTATAGACTCGCATATTTTTACTCTTTTACACTCGTTTACTATCCCTATATTTGTACTTTTGTTATTTTCGTATTTTACTATATTCATAACTCATCCCTTTCTTCTTTCCTTCCTCTATAATAGAGTTCCTTTTGATTTACTAAAACTCTATTTGTTTTTTAATTCATTCATCGGTTCTTAAACCATTAAAAGATTAATTTTAATCTTTCCTATATATCTATTCTTTTCTACAAGTTAATATGATAACTTGTCTATTTCTATCAACTCTAAAAGTTGATTGGAGCGGATGACAACTCCATATAAATAAGCCCTTGTTAACTATCGACTCTAAAAGTTGATTGGAGCGGATGACAACTCCATAAAAATATGCCTTTGTTAACTATCAACTCTAAAAGTTGATTGGAGCGGATGACAACTCCATAAAAATATGCCTTTGTTGACTATCGACTCTAAAAGTTGATTTTCTGTCTATCGACTCTAAAAGTTGATTAGGAGCGGATGACAACTCCTTTAAAAATAAGCCTTTGTTAAACCTTTATATTTTCATCTCATTAGTGGTTTTAGACGCGAGCGGATTACAACTCCTTAAATAAGCCTTAAAGTTATGACTTATCAGGTTGAGTAGTGATCATTGAATGTGAATCCTACCTGACCTAACTTCGTAAGATGTCGGTGTGTTTGAATGAGTTATGTAAGTTTTGTGAATGTTGTAATATTTTAACCTTAGCAAAATTTTTGTTCTAGGCCAAAAATTTTCTCGGGGTCGTTGGGGAAATATAGTATTTATGCTTACTTACACTTTACTTTCATCACGCATAATACTATTTATCATTACTTACACTTTAATACTATTTATCATCCTTTTTATTTGTTTATATGTTTACATTATACTTTTACTCAATTTTCATGTTGTGACACGTCAATTGTCAAACTGTCAATTACTTTTTAAATGTCTTTCTGGCTTAGTCTATGGTAATTACTCTTTGGTCTAAATAACTTAAATTATTTTTATCAATATGTTTAGCTTTTGTATTATTAAGATTATTACGATTGTTTAGTCTAAATAACTTAATTTTAAATTAGATTTATAATATTCTTTACGCACTCGTGGATATGTCTTGGCCGGATACACTTGTCAGATTAGATGATGGCCACATAGAAGAAAACTGATATTTGAAAAAGGAAGACTACTTAGAAACGAGCTCATGAACAGCTGGAGGCTGCTGGCATTCGAGTCTTGGGACTGAGACATTAAGCATCAGAAAACTGCTTGGTTTTGCTGTGTCAACTTGAACTGCTTGGTTCTGCTGCGACATCTTTGACTAACCCAGGGGATCCAGCTAAAGATTCCACCTGGGACCTTCTACTTCTAATCTTCGCGAGCTAACCTCGTATAACTTGCTACCCTGACGCCTGATACCCGTTCCTACAGTGCTGAGCTGATTCCATAACGTGAACTATAAAACTCCAGTGAGTGCGCGCGTGTGTGAACTATAAACTTCCGAGAGTGCGTGCTATTTAGTATTTTTATAACTAGCTGTTTTTATAACTTTCTGTATTTTATCTTCCCTAATAAAAATTATTGGACGGTCTGCTTACCCTCTATTTTAAATAGGTGTTCAGATCGTTACAAACGTTAGAATGTAACTTGGAACGAAACTGAAAGAAACAATAAAATAATAATTAATTACATAAAGAGTTTTAAAAAATACATACATTTTTTTGGCTCGTTAAATAATATGATGAATATATTGCGAGTTTTTGCGCTTACTTTATAGTAGCATGCAATTTCTAATTATTACGAAACGTCTCAAAAACAGTTTGTCTTTTTTTTAATACTAGTGTTGTAACTAATTAATTACTGAATTTCACCAACTTCTTTCGATTTTAATAGCAATTAAATATGCTTATTACACAAGAAATGAATACCCAACTGTGAGTAAATTTCTTATATCACTACGAGAGTGTGGCCTGTTTAGTGGGAGTTCCACGTCTTTAATATCAATTATGAAGCAAATTGGATTCAAATACAAGAAAACCGACAAGAGGAAAATTATGATGGAACAATATGATTTAATTTTGCACAGAGTATGATTTTTCTCAAACTCAAACTCAAACTCAAAGCATTTATTTCAATTAAACCATTTACAGGCACTTTTGAATTGTCAAGAAGTCGGTCAGTCAGAAAATATGAAGCTAGTTGCCCATTCCAAAGCGTAGGTACCTATGGAGAAGAACGGGCAAGAAACTCCATGGACACTCTTTTTAAATCATATTTTACAAAAATATTAGTTACATCATTACTTTTGATATTAAAATTATATAATGTGAGAACGATGTAAAAAATAAAAAAATACGTACGCGTACGTTTTGAGGGCGATGAACAAAATCACAAATTGGGACAATATCATATTTATCGATGAGACTTGGCTGAACTCGAATCATACCGCGCCGCAGTCGTGGATGGACGATACCAAGGCATCTTGCTCAAAAGTGCAAATGGGAATAGGTGGAAGATCTGCGACCACGGATCAGTCGGGGGAGATTTTGTGAATGATGCCTTACTCGCATTCGAGTCTAAAAGTATAAAAATCACGAAGAAGTAGACGCAAATAAATTCACAGTGGTTTACTAACTTGTTAACATACCTCCCCGAACAGTGCATAAACATTATGGACAATGCATCTTACCATTCAGTTCAAATAGATAAAGCACCTACTCAAGCAAACAAAAAGGCTGATTCAGTGGCATGGCTACAAAGACAAGGCGTTGAAGCTGACATGAAATTGTTGAAAGGTAAATTGATGGAACTGGTAAAAGAAAATAAACCTGCGAAACTAAAATATTAAATTGATGAATTGGCACTTCAGCATGGATACAAAGTGATAAGAACGCCGCCGTACCATTGTCAGTACAATGCTATTGAGTTGATCTGGGCTCAAGTCAAAGGACACGCAGCTCGCCTCAATACAAAGCCGCCATTCTCCACTAAGAAAATGATGACATTGCTGAAAGAAGCTTGTGCTAAAATTACTAAAGAAAACTGGGCAAAAGTGTTAGAAAAAACTCGAAAAATAATAAAGGAAGATTTTGACAGAGATGTCAATATTGACAATAGAATTGAAAATGAGGAAGTTGTGAAAATCGAGCGTTTTGAGGGAGCCACAAGGTTGCATAAACTACTGGGACATGCCTGTTGGGACTGGTCATCTCTTAGCTGCTATGGTATTTCTTTTTATTGTTTACTTTGGACGCTTTTAACGTGTCTTTCTACATCATTATCACACGTATAATTTCAGCTCAAATGATTCAACCAATATTTTGATTTAAAAGTGTCCGTGGAGTTTCTTGCCCGTTCTTCTTCATAGGTACCAACTACGCTTTGGAATAGGTAACTATCTGACTGACCGACTGACTGCTTGACAGTTCAAAAGTGCCTGTAAAGTGGTTTGATTGAAATAAATGCTTTGAGTTTGATAATATAATTTGATAATCAGAAATTATTATGGATAATTAACAAATCTCGGGTCTGTATTAATGGTTTAGAACATAGAAATTTATTTTATGTGGCTGTCGTTGTCGTAGGATGACAATGTATGGCGCAGAATCGTTGAAAACTTATCCGGTATAATGCAGATTTCGCGGTAAACTTTGCTTGCGTGATGTAGGAATCGTGTGACGTCAGTCAGATATCTGACGTAGTTCATTTGTGACAAGTAATCTATTTAATTTGATCGTTGTTATTGTGCAAATATGAAGGCCTCCCATTTTTTTGTTATACTTATTATTTAGGTACCTACCCATTTAAAAGGCTATAATTTTATATACATTGTTTTCACATTGTGTGTACAAGTACATACAATGACCATTTATTTTATTTTAATGTAATAAATGTATGTTAAGTTTAATCATTATATTTCTTGGCATCCTTCCAAGATGCCAAGAAATATAATCATTAAACTTAGTTCACCCTAACGAAATCAGTTTGACAGTGCGAGCGAGATAGAAAGATACATGGCGCGCAGAAGTGAAGGCGAAACTTGAATTTGAGCTGAGGTATTCTTAAATTAGGATAGCTGCGTTACGTATGTTCTGCGACTGTTCAACTTAAGCGTCCAATATTGTCCCCCGTTCTACACAACAGGACTTTAGGTAACAACATAAGTAGGCCACTTCCCTACTGTTGTTAGTAAACACGTCGAAGACCAGGCCTAGGAGTATGCAGATTCTTGGGGGGAGATTATTTATCTGGAGGACAGGTATCGTCTCTCAGCCACTTCATGCTTCAGATCCGATATGGGATGACCTAAGGGTCATACTTGACAGGTGGTGCAACCAGTCAAGTACGACTTATGTCGCTACCTGACTAGATAACTCAGGAATTTTATAAATAAACACAACGACATTGCCGACAATATTTTTGATTTAAGAAGGGATTCGAATCAATGTATGGTTCATTTTGCAAGCCACCACCAAATTCAAAATCTAATTACCTACTTAAGCGAAATGATGATAAGTACCTAATTTGAAATGAATAGTGATATAATATAGTGAAATAATAGTGATGTAATATGAATAGTGAGTTAAACCAGGGACGTATTGAAATAGGGTGTTATTCGATCCTCGTTCTAGGACTTCGCAGTAGGGATTAAGTATAAAAAGCTTGTTGTTGCGTGATCTGTACATAAAAAAATTGCAAAAATCATCAAACTCAGCGATCAAATTGGTGGTTAATTTAAAATTAATTTTGTACTTGGCAGTTTTAGTAATAATATTACTTGTGCAGGGATATCAGAGGCGCTTTTTATTGTATTTCGAGCCACAGCCCCTCACACAACACTTGGTGATGGTTGCCTTTATCACACACAGCTTCAGTCAAATTTGCAGCACTGAAAATGTTTTTAAAAACGAAAAAAAGGTTATATCAGTCGCACGATAACGCCAAACGACACTTCTTGTACACTCAGAAGTACTCAGAGAATCAGAAACTAAAATGGCAAACCGGCCGATGGGCTGGACCTACGTGACTTTTATATTTCAGTATTGCAATTTTAGAAAAGTGACAAAATAAGGTTCTCTTTTTACACTTGCTTTATCACATACGTTATCAACATGTATAATATTTATATTTCTGTATAAGATCATATGGTATTTCTTTAATGTTTAATTTATATAGATCAATGGGGCACGTCCTCTCTTCTTTAGTCTTTGCAATAGATCACACTAAGAACGTAAGCTGTCAGATGATAATGACATTCACGTATGGTAACGTTCCATTTCAACAATATTTTATATACCTTGGCAGAATAGTCAACATCGGCTTTGCTTGCCATTTATTAAAAAAATATATATATTATCAGAATTCCTTAACGGACAGAGATGGTTGACTTCGGATGATAAAGTACATACTATAAAACCAAAATCATCTAGATATATTACATCAGTGCACGTTGGCAATTCAAGTGCTTGTGGGGCTTACAGGACCTAAGCACAAAAAACGCAAGTTTTAGAAACAATAAAAGTATATGATCGACTACAGCAAACAGAATAAGAAAAATATATGATATTGTTCAGGATATTGCTAGGTGGATGGTGTGTTGAAAAAATAATAAAACTAATTTGATACGATAGAATAAAATCATGAAAAGACCTCTAAAAACTTATGATTTTTTGTCAGATTATTCTACAAGCAAAATACTAAAGCACTAGTGTTTTAATGTTTTAGTCCAAACAATAGATTTTTTGTAAATAGATAATTGCTTCATATTTTGCGATAAATTATCAGCGTTGTATCATCGCGTTTCTCTTTCTTTTCTAAGCAGTCCAACAAAGACTGCGCCGTAGGTCATGTAGTCGCCTTAAGGGCACTGCGCTGGGGTGCTTGCGTATCAACGCAAACATCCAGTTGATTACAAACTTTGGCAAGTTTCGAGCTGCTGGGCACTGTAAGAGGGGATGAACCGGTACCACCTGCTCAAAAGGCTAAAGCAACAAAGGCTCCACTTAGGGTAGTTCAACCGGAGATAGATAAACAAAATAAGAAGAATCACGGAGACTTTATTTCTTATGGAGGTAAGGATTCATAGATTATTTTTATAATCACACAAATTAAAAGTAATGGTTAAATTAATAGCCTAAGTATAAAATATTTTAGCTAAAAGAACGAGACACCATATAAAATTTACTACAAAATATAATCTTTTAGAGATGAACCTTTAAATTACTTTATGGTTACTTTGTGATTGATTATTTTCGAACTTTGTTTTACCTATGGTAGCTGAGTCTTTTCCCAAGACTATTCAATCAAAATCTATTACCTTCACTCAGTGAGATATCCTAATACGTACCCCCTTACTAATAAACATTCTATAGCGTCTGTATAGTTAGACAAGTTGTATAACTATGCAGACGCTATACAGACAAAGCGTTGTGTAACACAACGCTTTGTCTTCTTCTTTCAAAAGTCAAATTACTGACGAGTGAAGTGAGAGAGAAATCGGTGTCTAACTATTAATCTAATATAATACGTTTATTAAGGTTTTAAGACGCTCATAACAGTTTTTTAATAGTTTCCTGTAATGATGAATAATATTGCCGCAAACAAATAAAGCAAAAACCTATTACGAATGTCTTCATGTGTATCTATGGATGCATCAAAAAGTGGAAGAGATTTTTTTAAAGAATCACGAGATTTGAATAACAAAACGGCCCTAGTGGCCTCTTCACCTACTATCCTAAAGTCACATAGCTTTACAATTACTGCTTATAAAAATACAACTATTATGAAATCACAGATTTTTACTATTTATTTTATTAATGAAATTAGAGATTATTACAATTATTGATTCTAAATTTAAACAGTAAAAATGTAACATACCTACACAATAGCTTTGACTCCCAAATCGGATATTTTTCAATAACAGCCCGGAGTCTAGATTGTGCCCGGGTGATGGCATAGGATCATAAAAATAACTAGTGAAATATGGGTGAATTAAAGGTACACCACACCTTTTTTTTTCTAGATGGGAGTTCATGAAATGACCCGCTACCTGTTACTCTCCGCCCGCAGGCCCGCCCCTACGGTGGCCGGGAGTCGTCGCGCGGCTCCCGACGCCCGGAGCGTCTCCCGCGGCGGCTGGGACGCGAGGCTCTCTTCCTCAGCAGTCCGTACACCACACCTCTGCGTGTATTTCCGTTCGTCCCACTGCTGGGATGGATATTTAGTACTTATTAAACATTTTGAAAAAGGAAAACATCGTGAGAAAACCAGCATGTATTAGAACCAAAAATTCGAAGACATGTGACATCTACCAACCCGCACTGGGCCCGCGTGTTGGATTACGGCCCACTCCCTCTCACAGAGAGGAGGCCCTTGTCCCAGCAGTGGGAACATTGTAAGCTGATTATGAATATGAATAAACATTTTAAATTATGAATATGAATGAATATTATGAATAAACATTTTAAATTAAACAATAATAAATATGCGATATACAGACAGAATACATAAAACATATTGTGTAGTGAACTTTTTGGTACAGGGCAAGGCATTAAGAAACACATGGACGATATTAGCTGGTAGGTACGATACCATAATATACCAACAACAAACACTAACCATTTCTGTTCGTCCCACTGCTGGGATGGATATTTAGTACTTATTAAACATTTTGAAAAAGGAAAACATCGTGAGAAAACCAGCATGTATTAGAACCAAAAATTCGAAGACATGTGACATCTACCAACCCGCACTGGGCCCGCGTGTTGGGTACGGCCCACTCCCTCTCACAGAGAGGAGGCCCTTGTCCCAGCAGTGGGAACATTGTAAGCTGATTATGAATATGAATAAACATTTTAAATGGGTGTCAATTAAATGGTTAGCATAGTATTGTTATTTCTGTGAGCAGAAAAATATAATCGGTGAGCAGAAATAGCTAATTGGTCAGCAACTCATGGTCAGCAAACATTCCAAAATCAATCAGCAATTTATGTCATTCTGGATGGCTGTAATTATTTTTGTACAGCATAAGGTGGTCGATAATAATAACGACAAACGCACATATAAACTTTTATTAGTGGAGAACGTGCTGATATTAGAACAAAAATGAGTGACTACGAAAAGAAAGAACTTCACTCGCTCTTGCATCCAATGTCGACGGAGCCCCGCCGGGGCTCCTATTTCTGTGAAAAGGGTTTAAAGTAACCTAACAAAACCGAACCTCGGGGTGGGAACATCATATGAACATTATACATTTTGATCAACAGCGCAAATGTTGTTATCGCAAATAAATATTCGATGAAATGAAAATTATGTTACCTTTTCACGCCTAATCCACAAAATCTTGCCGCTCAAGTAGTTATTTTGCGGACTGAATGTTTATTATGCAGACTCATGTTATTGTTGGCTGCCTATGTATGATTTAATTTTTGACCATTATCAAAATTAGTTGCGGAACAAGAATTGCTGCCTGATTTTTTTTATTGCAAACAAAATCTTTGTATGCTGACCAAATTATTTAAATGCTGCTTTTGGGTGGCTCGCCAAATTTTATAATTGCTGACCCATTTAATTACATTTCATTTTAAATTATGAATATGAATGAATATTATGAATAAACATTTTAAATTAAACAATAATAAATATGCGATATACAGACAGAATACATAAAACATATTGTGTAGTGAACTTTTTGGTACAGGGCAAGGCATTAAGAAACACATGGACGATATTAGCTGGTAGGTACGATACCATAATATACCAACAACAAACACTAACCATTTCTGTTCGTCCCACTGCTGGGATGGATATTTAGTACTTATTAAACATTTTGAAAAAGGAAAACATCGTGAGAAAACCAGCATGTATTAGAACCAAAAATTCGAAGACATGTGACATCTACCAACCCGCACTGGGCCCGCGTGGTGGATTACGGCCCACTCCCTCTCACAGAGAGGAGGCCCTTGTCCCAGCAGTGGGAACATTTTAAGCTGATTATGAATATGAATTAACATTTTAAATTATGAATATGAATGAATATTATGAATAAACATTTTAAATTAAACAATAATAAATATGCGATATACAGACAGAATACATAAAACATATTGTGTAGTGAACTTTTTGGTACAGGGCAAGGCATTAAGAAACACATGGACGATATTAGCTGGTAGGTACGATACCATAATATACCAACAACAAACACTAACCTTACCTACCTAAGCGTAATTAACGTAGGGCAGTTTGTGTTATATTTTGTATGCTCGAGATACTTAAGTAATTATTGTTATATTTTTACTTCCACAAAGCAGACAAATCACAAAGAAAATAAAGTGTGTATTGGCAAGACGTGCCGTCACACGAGTCTATCGTATCAGGAAAACGTGCCCAAGCAAGAAACCCTTACTCTGTTATTAACTAGGCACTTCATGTACTAAGAATGTTATTTTACTTTAATCGCTTAGGTAGGTATATCTCACTGGTTATAAGTAAAACAAATACCTATATTAAACAGAAGTAAATCAAAGCTATACAAATAAAGGTGCGTTTTGACTAGAGCCTAGAACAAGAGCGAAACCTCAAACGTTCGTTTCTTGATATTCTTGTCCGTTTGGTGTAAACGGCAATGATTCTATCGGCTCTATCGCCATTTAAACTGAACGAACATTTCAACTTGAATTCGTGCGAACTAAAAACAATGACAATCGAATGCTCAGTCGGTGCCTGCAGTCGTAGAAGACTACACTACTCTCTCTTCGAGAGGACACTTTCCCCGACATATCTATAGAACTTAAGGCTAAAGCGCCAGGGTAGCCCGCGAAATTATTTTTTTTTGCAATTTGCTGGTCAGTATTAAGTTTTAGGTTGATTAATATATGAGTCTTATGCAGTCCTGAGTATCAATGTGCAGATATGCTGACAAAACCAGTAAGTGGGCCAAGGCTTCTGGTACTTCTAAAGAAGATTGGCCTGATGAGTACTGATTAGTAACAGTGATAACAAAAAGGGAGGATGTTGAAGGAGGTTTTATAGTCTGATATTGAAACTATATTTTTTTTTATTTCTGTTACTTTGACTGTGTCACTTTTGATTTTTCGTTGTGTAAATGTGTAAATGCATTATATTGATTTATTTCTATCTTCGTTTCAATAAACATTCCGAACAGTTTAACAAGCTGACAAGATTTTGTTTCGTTGTTTTTTTGCTTTAACTGCAGTGGTTACTGATTACCTACTATTACTCTACAAGAAGACACAAACCAGTTCTGCTCAGCAGTAAAAAGAAAACCTTGAGCAGGATCACATTTTTCAACACAAAAGAGGTCTATCAACAGAATAAACTGAAAAAATCAATCCCATTAAGGCTACTTCAAACAGGCGCGACACGACACGCAACACAAAGGCACCGCAAGTCGCACAACGAGCGGTGCCTTTGTGTCGCGCGCGATTATATCGCGTGTCGCGCCTGTTTGCCTTTACTTTCAATAACAAAAAATGTGGATCTTTGAAAGTTTTCGTCTATGAATTGATCCAAATACAACAAACACACAGCTTCAATAGCTAGTTAGATTTCGGGAGCGCAAATGAAACGGAGTTTTGTAGGGAAGTAAGAGTTTATTACAACCCAAGCTTACAGAGGTTCATGTAAGATTACTTAAGACTACTTGGCTTACAGAAGTTGATGTAAGACTGCTTAAGACTACTTAGCTCACAGAAGTTCGATGTAAGACTACTTAGCCTATCTTAATTCTACTTTTAAGGGAAGTAAGATTTTATTACGACCCGAGCCTACCGAGGTTCGTGTAAGACTGACTAACTTATCTTAATTCTAACCATCGCACCACATCTTCATGGCTGGTGGTCGGCCCACCCGCCGTCGCGACACACATCCTGTCACGTACGTCTAATCGCAAGAGGTGCCAGGTCAGCGTCTAGACTCTACCACGATAGAGGTGCCAGGTCAGCGTCTAGACTCTACCACAATGCTGGGTTAGGAACATAACTCCTCCCCCCTTGGACCAAAGTTATCGGAAAAACAGGGGTTTTCCGAGAACTTTGCATAGTTTACTAATTAGAAAGTTACAATTTAACAGTTATAAAATGAAATGAATCGTAACCTGAAGATTGAAAGGTTAATTACACTTATAGTATAGGTCTTTGATTAACTTGACCTTCCTCAGGTTGAGCGGAATTATCTCCAATAGCTCTCGGGAGATGATCTCGCTCTCTACACAATTTTCTTATGGCATCTGAATACTTATACATAACTATAGTTACTGACAATAAGACGACACCCGCGTATAAGACATAAAGGGCGACACTAACACTTTCACTTATGATTTCACTTTTCACGTTATTAGCACTATTCTTCAGAATATAGTTCAGCCGGCGTACGTCATCCAGTTTTACTCCCTTCAGATTTATAGGTTCGATCCTTGCTGCGTCAAGAGTTAGATGTCTTAAGTCAGGTAAGTTTAATAGGGGAACAGGCATATAATCTGTTTGTAGTGAGTAAGAGCGCCGTCCATGGATTTGGATATTATCTATAAGGACATCACATTGCCCTCCTACAGTTATCAGGTATGTTCCTCGTATGCGTTCCTTTGTTTCATCATTATTACAAGTCTGTGATATGACTTGGTTGTGTTTTGAATACACTATCCAACTATTGGGACCAATTCTTTGAAGTATCAGGAACTCAGATAATATCTTACGTGGGAAACAGCGTGATGGATTGTCATGGTATTTCATAAGTTGCTCGATGCACATTTCTTCCACATACTGGAACAGTTGATTTTCAAAGCAGAGGTATTCTTTAGCTGTTCTCTGTTCTCTGTTCGCGGTATCTCTTAGCACGGTTGATCAGTTGGATGATACTTTGACCCTTCTACTAGTAGGTAAGGAAATTCAGGGATAACAACAAAGGTAAGGTTTGAGGAATCGTCTGACATAGGAATGGAATACAGTTTATAGTAACTATAAGTTGCATTATAAATTAGAGGAACTTCTATGATAAAAGTTAGTTCTTCATCCTTAATGTAAGCTTTTACAGATAATGATTCTTCAATATTAATTAAATTTCGTCCATTAACAGGGTACATTAATTTGTCATATTTGCTTGTATATTTTAACACTTTCAACAGTTCATTAGGATTAATTACGGCCTTATGTAAAACTGATAATTTACTAAATGCAATGGCCGTTTCAAGTTCGCTGATTTTTATATAGAGTGTTCTAAAGTTGTCAATAAACTGGTTAAGTAATCCAAAAACATTGGTCATATAAATTGAATGATTATCTTTCGTAGTGAGATTAGATACAAGGCTTTCAAGTAATTTAATGCGTGCGCTTATTATTTTTGTGTTTTCATTGATTACTTCGGTAGAGTTCAGAAAGTGATCCAACATTTTAGATATCATTGTGAATTTGTTAGATGTTGCTTGTTCCTGAGTCTGAATATTACTGATTAAATTGTCATATCTAACTGCATCTTCATGGTCAAGATTACCTGTTATAATTTTGATAATGGACCCTAGAGGGTTTACAATACCACGTTTGAGTCTTTTAGATGGAATTAATTGCTGTAATTTTTCTAGAGTCTCATTTTTAATATATTCCACCTGTATTCTAAGGCTCCTGAACTCATCCGCATACGATTTGTTTGGGTGTAGCGTTTGACTAAATTCGGAATATTTTTGAATATTAAAGGAAAGATCAGTACCAATGCATTGGAGGTTAATTATTTTAACAATAGACCATTTATCATATTGTATAAACGCTTGACCTAATTTCACCGGGAGAATCCCAGGGTTTTGGTTAATCTTTACCGCTTGAAGGGCCTGGCTTGGGAGAGCCCAACTGGTCGTTGTTCACGTCACCAGGGTCAAACACCACCTGCGGAGGACGTTTTACATTTTTAACTGGAACTTTAGTATCTCTATTTTTAACTTTTATCGGTACGATATTACGTTCTATCTGACCTGTGACCATGGCCTTCTGAAACTTAGGTTTATCTTTAGCTTGTCTTTTATTTACGGCTTTAGTGAAGATCGGTTGACCTGTTTTTAAGACTGGTTCAGATTCACCTCCCCGCTTGGCTATAATTCTTTGCTTATGTCTTTTTACTTTTTCAGAAATGTATTTATAAATTGCCCGTGTTCTATTATTATGGTCCCTAATTAGTTGCTGATTGTATGCTTTATCGAATTCGGAGTTAAAAGTAGAGTTTAATTCAGTATGACCAAACGCAGCTTCAAACGGTGTTAAATCCGTGGTACTGTGGATGGTGTTATTATAAGCCATAACAGCATAAGTCATAACTGATGCTGCGTCTGTAAATTTCTTTTCGTATTTTGCTAATCGATATATCTCAATAATTGTAGAATGAAACCGCTCTATGAGCCCCATAGAGTTTGGATTATTGGATGTACCTATGTGTAGTTTAATTTTATGCAAGTCCGTCAGTTCTTTTAATAATTCATTATTAAATTCAGTTCCCGGGTCAGAACTTATTTTCTGTGGTATGCCGTAAAAAGAGAAGTATTTCATTAATGCTCTGACCACTTCGGGCGTAGAGCGAGATGTAATTTCTATAGCTTGTCCTAATTTGCTAAAAGCATCGATTAAAGTTAAATAGTATTTTGATTCTATACTAAACAGATCTATAAATATTTCCTGAAATGGTGCGTTCTGGGTTTGTGTGAGCTGCAGTACGGGTTTAAATTTTGGTTTTCTATCGTACTTGGAGGTTTTACAACGATCACATGAATTAATTATGGCGGAAACGGTTTCGGATAAATTTGGCCAATGATAATAGCGACGGATTCTTTTAACAGTTTCTGCAATACTGCGATGACACGTCTTGCCTTCGTGTATCTTAATCACAATAGCTTTCTGTTCCTGTTCATCTTCGACGTAAATAACGCGCTCGGTACATTCATAGAAATTAACCATATCTTTCTTAAATAGTGAAACTATAATATTACTAAAGTCTTTTCTATGTTCCGGATTCTCGAAATAAATGAAATACTTAATTTTCGGTTTTATGTATTCTTTTAAAAATTGTTTAATATGATCTTGATTATGAAGAGGCAAAAATACTTCTAACACCTTTTGTTTGTCCCTAGACAAGTCTTTTACTTGGAGCTCATTACGAAACCAGCTAAAAACTAGTATTTGGTTAGGCTTGGTATCGATTGCTTCATTTAATATCGGTATTCCATGGGATTCGAGATCTTCGGCTGAATGAACTGTTTGTATAGTAGAAGGTTCAGACGGTACAGGATAGTTAATATGTGGTTGTTCCAAGTCTGTATCGGAATCTAAATTTATAGTCATTGGGCTAGCTGTCGCGGTTCTTTCAGAGTCGGAAATAGTAATAGTTCTTGAGTCATCAGAACTTAGTTTGGTCACACAAATTAAATTTATTTGAAAATTTGGGACGTCTTTCGATGAATTGAAAAGTGTTGTCGCACCCGCTGAGCACCTGATGGGTGAAACGCCGAAATGTTTGACCAGCGTTCATCAGTCAGGGACTTCAAGGACAAATTGTAACGCTTCTTCCAGGGTACTAGGATTTTTAATTCGAACAATCCGTACCATATGTTCCGGTAATTATACATAAAAACGTTAAGCGAAGTATTATTATAAATCACTTTCTTAGCTTCTCTTAAAGTAGCGGAACTGTACTGATTAACCTTGGGTATTAATATGGCACGAATGTCTTGTATACGGCTGCAAAATTCTAAATATGACTCATTTGATTTGATTTTTAGGGTTTCGAGCTTAATTGCCACGCATTCCTCACTCTTGGGATCACCAAAATGTTAGATCATCAAAGATTTAAATTCAGAATAAGTTTCAAGGTCGCCACTTTCACTTAAAAGAGCCGCTGCTTTACCCTTTAATTTACTCGTAATATTCTGCATTAAAAATTCGTTTCGTTCTGTTGTGCCTTGATATTTTCCGATAACATATTCGCACTTTCTCAAAAATAAACTAAGTATATTAGTTTCACCACTGAATTCGGGAATTAATTTTAAAACATCGCGAGGTATCAAAGAGTCTGACAATTGCATCGGAAACGGCGTTTCAGAACGAACCGAAGGGGCTGCCCCAGCCGCCATCGCTGTTAAAGGAATTTGACCTTGATCCATATCAGATAAAATTAAACTTACTACGCAATTAAATTGTAAAATCAAAAGATAATCCTCAATTTATGTGTTAAATCACACCATAGAATTAACAAAAATACAAAAAGAAAATTAATGTTACTTTTCTCTATAACTACATTAAACTACTAAAATACTAATTACGTACTATTATAAACTAAAATACTAATTACATCTATCACAATAATAGTGTAGGGAATGAGGAAGGATGTAGAAGGTTACTCACATGCCAACCGCTTGATATATTATCACCATCTCTGCTCACCCACGTATTTTACGCGTTATCTAACTTATTTATTTGGTTCGAAGATTGCCCCATATAGAACGCCTCACTGATTTTAAGCACGACGACTATATATATATAACTAGTAACCACTCGCGAGACGGTCCATGTGTTTCACTGGATTTTACAGATTTTCTCACTTGACTTTTCGCGGAGGAAACAGTTTGCGGCAATCCTACCGGCTGCGCCAGTTAGATTTCGGGAGCGCAAATGAAACGGAGTTTTGTAGGGAAGTAAGAGTTTATTACAACCCAAGCTTACAGAGGTTCATGTAAGATTACTTAAGACTACTTGGCTTACAGAAGTTGATGTAAGACTGCTTAAGACTACTTAGCTCACAGAAGTTCGATGTAAGACTACTTAGCCTATCTTAATTCTACTTTTAAGGGAAGTAAGATTTTATTACGACCCGAGCCTACCGAGGTTCGTGTAAGACTGACTAACTTATCTTAATTCTAACCATCGCACCACATCTTCATGGCTGGTGGTCGGCCCACCCGCCGTCGCGACACACATCCTGTCACGTACGTCTAATCGCAAGAGGTGCCAGGTCAGCGTCTAGACTCTACCACGATAGAGGTGCCAGGTCAGCGTCTAGACTCTACCACAATGCTGGGTTAGGAACATAACTAGCTTCCTTTTAGTTTGCCCAGCGTTCTACACCGATTTAGTTACGTATTCCGTGAATACGTTCTACTCTTAAAATATTCATTTGGTAACCTTTACGAAAATCTAAAATCTAAATATTCAGACCCACACCGAAGCGACGCTGCCTGTTTTATCTAGTATAATGTTTTATATATTTTAGGCATTTTACATTACAGTCATTTACAGTATAGATTTGGCTCTCGCCTATTTCCTCCTCCTAATATTGAATAAAAAAAAGATCACACTAATATTATAAAGGCAAAAGTTTGTAAGTGTGTGTATGTTTATATGTTTGTTACTTCTTCACACTCAAACGGCTGGACCAATTTTGATAAAATTTTATTTCAGATTAACATATAGACAGACGTTATCCTGTCTGAATAATTCATTCAAAACTCCCATAGACATTGATAGTAAAACAAAGTCTCGTCGCGCGAAAATCATGGCTTTTGTCTTGAATTTTGTGTATGACTCTGGTAACGCTGATATAATTAAGTAGGTACTATAATTATGTATATTACTTTCTTCGACCTTTCATATTCAGCATCGCATGCTTTGGACGCTACTTGTCTTTATCCTTCATCGTGAAGTTCGTTGAATACCCGATATTTTATATAAGTTCATAATAATCTCAAAGGCTTAATAAGGACCATACTAGGTTACAATAATTGCAACGTAATCATATCAAAGTCATGAAAAGTTACACAGCAATATATTATATTGAAATATACCATGTAAAAAACCCATAACATGTCCCATAGCGTGATAGGTTACTTACTATGTTATTATGATGAAATAGCTCCTTATTAGTTTATTGAGTAAATGCTAGTCGTCCCTATAAATTTTTTACCTATCGATGATCTGTGTTTTCAAACAACCTCAAAGCATTTCTTTCAATTAAATCATTTACTTTTGAATTGTCAAGGAGTCTGTCAGTTAGTCGGAAAGTTGAAGCTAGTTGCCTATTACCCGTTGAGAAGAATGGGCAAAGAAATCCAATGAAACTCTTTTCAATCTAGACATTACCATATCCTGGCTTCATAACTCTTGTTGCATGTGAGAACAATATAAAAGAAAAACAAAGAAGTCGGTAATTAAAATATAAGATTAAAGAAAGTCCTAGCAGTTATGAGATGACAGTCTTAACAGACGACGCGGGCGGCGCCCGTTCATGAACTTGACGCATGGATCAGCAAGCTCAACCATTTTGAATGTAACCGAATGATACAACACACGCGCCATCATCAGCGAGACATTTGAGTGCGCATGACATATTTATGAGAATATTGGCATTCGCAAGTAGTAAAGTCAGGCAAATGATGTGCAGAGTTGATAACTTTTTTGTGATGGAACATTCAAAGTTTGCCCCCGTCCTTTTCTACAACTATGTATATTCGATTCATGGCGACATTGGGAGCTCAGAGGAAAATACCAATATTGTACCCTTAGTTTATGCTCTCTTAGGAAAAAGCAAGCTACATATAACTTATTATTCAGTCTAATAAAAAAGTGTTGCCGTATTAGAAGCCAAAAAAAATTACAGTTGATTTTGAAAGTGGACCCATGTTAGCGTTAGAAAAAACTTTTCCTGAGATACAAATAAAACCTTGTTTTATCATTATTACAAAATAATAAAAGCTTGTTTTATCATTTCAACAGGGCTATTTTGGAAGCCAATGTTTTAAATTTAACTATAAAAAGTAATTACGCGGAAACATGTAGCTTTATGTACAGTTCTGGCACATTTTGTTCAAGAAGAAATAGATAATGAATTTCTTTATATCATGGAAGATAGCCCAGATGAACAGTGTGTGAAAGAATTATTTAACTATTAGGTATTTCGTAAAACAATGGTTTGAAAACCGACTTATGAAAAATAAATGGTGTTGTTATGGTGAACGACAGTGCACCACTAATAAACTGGAAGGTTGGCATGCTATGCTAAATAGAAAATTAACAAAAACCACCAACATTATACAATGTTTGAAAATTATAGAAGATAATTCCATTTATCAAAAAGTTGTTAAGATGACTTTAACACAATCTAAACGAAGATCAGACGATATTGACAACGACAAACGCATTAGTTATATTCTGAATCAGTCTGTTAATAAAGAAATACAAAGTCTTTGTTTAGAAAAATTAAGTCCGATTATTTATTAAGATGACTTGTATGGTAAAAGTAAAGAGTTATTGCAGACCATAAAAAAGAATTCTACTTTAAGCATAGTAATCAAAACTTTGTTAAGATGACTTCAACACAATCTAAACGAAGATCAGAGTCGATATTGACAAAAAATCTTTTTTACAAAAAAAAAAACAATCGTCTTCAAAAAAAAAAACATTATAAATTGAAAAATAACTTTGATTTCGGAAGACGATGTCGTAAAGGACTATATTTACTTTAGCTAAGGCGCGTTTATAAAGTCGTTGGCTAAACGCATTAGTTATATTCTGAATCAGTCTGTTAATAAAGAAATACAAAGTCTTTGTTTAGAAAAATTAAGTCCGATTATTTATTAAGATGACTTGTATGGTAAAAGTAAAGAGTTATTGCAGACCATAAATAAAGAATTCTACTTTAAGCATAGTAATCAAAACTTTGTTAAGATGACTTCAACACAATCTAAACGAAGATCAGAGTCGATATTGACAAAAAATCTTTTTTACAAAAAAAAACAATCGTCTTCAAAAAAAAAACATTATAAATTGAAAAATAACTTTGATTTCGGAAGACGATGTCGTAAAGGACTATATTTACTTTAGCTAAGGCGCGTTTATAAAGTCGTTGGCTAATATTAAGGGCTGCGCAAGAATTGGTAATACCTACAAATATGTTTAGAAAAATTAAGGCCGTTTATTTATTAAGATTGTATACTTGTATGGTAAAAGTAAAGAGTTCTTGCAGATCACAAATAAAGAATTCTACTTTAAGTATTCTCTAATATTGCACGTTTATTTACCTTTTGTACCTTACTGTACCAAAATATTAATTTTAGGTACTAACCGAACTAGGGGTTGAAAGTGAACGAGGAATGCCTGTCCTTTGTATGAAAATTCAGTCTCACCCCCGGGGGTCGAGTGTGAACTATGTTTAAGGGTTGAGAGGAAACAAATAAACAAATATTTTTTTAGGGCCGAGGGGCCGAGAGTGGACTAAACGAAAGAAAGATACCAGTCAAACTGCCGGAATTATTTCTCATTTGCAAAGATACGCTGGATGAAAAATATTTTTATTTCAAATCAAACGGCCCCTCCGTTTCTCGGTATGTAAAGATGGTCACCCATCCACAGACCAACCGCGGCAAGCGTAGCTTAACCTTACTTAGCCATAAGCTCCCACAATGTTATAAGTCAAAAACTAATATTATTGAGTACTGCAGTGAACATTAGCGTCATAAACTAATAGGTACGTTTAATATGGAACTTGCAGGTCTATATCTCTTTCACCCGGTATTTGGCAGCCTTCTGCACATAATGAAAATTGATGCTTATGATATAAACTTTGATTTGATGTATAAGTTGTTTTCATTAGACATACCAGCCAAAATGCCCATCATTCTTTGGGAATTCTCCGGGCTATGGTCGTCAAAAAACATCTAGGTACGATCACATAAAATTGTAAACGTTCACATAAGTGCAAAGCTTTTTTAACCCGACAGATGTCGTATGAACCAACGATTGGTCATAAGAAAAATATATTCGAAAAGACATAGGTATGTCTAGACATAGGTATGTGACATAGGTATGTATTTAGGTAAATATAATCGTGAAAACAGTTGAGCGCTAACATGCAAACGGCTACTAGTAGGTAATCGTTTGAAGTGTTAATTCAAGAGCCCATATTGGCGTAGTCCCCAAATATTTTTCACCACAATCTATACTTAATATTATAAAGCTGAAGAGTTTGTTTGGTTGAACGCGCTATCTCTGGAACTACTAGTCGGATTTGAAAAATTCTTTTTGCATTTGATAGCCCAATTCTTGAGGAAGGCTATAGGCTATTTAACATTTAACACGCTATGACCTTTAGGAGCCGAGCAAAAATAAAAAAAAAGTCAGAAAGAACGCTAAGCAAAAACGAAGTAATAGCGCGGGCAGGCGATGCGATGCGACGGGGCGGGTCGGAGTAACAAGAAATTTCACGCGGACGAAGTCGCGGGCAGAAGCTAGTATAATATATGGACAACATGTTTTGCAGGTAACTTGCTCCACATACAAAGTTACTTAAAGTATTTTTGTTTCCTTACATCTGTATTATTTACCTTCCGTTGAGTTGTGCCAAATTCAGCCCGGAGGGTGAATTTAGTTGGCACAGTCCCCACTCTCCTACACAAGAAGCGACTATCGCATAGTTGGCAGTAGGCCCACAGAGCTCTCTCATATACAATAGCCATACACAAAAAGGCTCATTTGTTAAAGTTTCGTAACGTTACATATTTAATATCGATAAAAACAAACACTCTTTACATACTTATTCACGATGTGATTGCTTGTTTAATAATAAATAAACATGTATGGAAATAAAAATTTATAACATACATAACGTATCGTAGTTTATTCCCTATTCAACGAAGAAGCACGAAATATAGGGACGAGTGTTTATATAGATACTTTAGTTTCTCTAGTTATTGTCAAAAATTACCTAGTTTACTTGCGACTTGCATTTCCAAAGGCGTAAAACAAATTAGTCTATTCAGCTGACTACGGAAAGTAGATGCGGACGCTGCACAGAATAGAAGACTGGGATTAAATTGCTTTTGAGCGTACCGGGAATTGTATGAACAGTCACCGCAATTGCTTTCAGCGAAAGGCAGAAAATAGTCATAAGCTTGTGCTACAACTTATAAATAACAGCTCGGAGAATGTGTGTATCTCAGTACTGTGAGGGAAACTTAAAAGGAATACTTTGATTATTACGCCCCTTCAAGTAGTTAAGAGCAAACAGGTTTATTCACTCTGCAAAACTACTTCCGCCCTTTTACAAATTTTTAACGTACTAACGTAACACTACTTCGGTTAATTGGAGTGATCACTCCAAGTTACACTAAACTTGGAAGTAATGGTAGTTGTATCACTGTAATGTTTTAATTTTAACGAATCCTACAATTTCTCAATAAAAAGAAAACGGACCATGAATAAGATTTAGAGCTCCTGGGACTTCCCACGAGCTCTAAACTCTGGAAGTGGCACCGGTAACTCAAAAGTTGTGTGGAAATTGGTTGTCATGGTATGGACATGCGATACGGAGGAATAAGGAAAATGTCGTGAGGAAAGTTATGAGTATGAATGCCGATGGCTGTAAGAGTAGGGGAAGACCAAAGAAACGATGGGTCGACTGTATGAATGATGATATGGTTAGAAAGAGGGAGATGTCGAATACTAGAGAAGTGTGGAACAAAAAGACATGTTGTGACCCCAAATAGATTGAGATAAGGGCAGTAGAATAATGAATTCTTTGTCTTATTCATAAGCTTATAGAATGGATCCATTCTAAGTTTTAATTTATTCGCACTGATTTTTAAACAAGGGAACATTTTTGAACTCGCAAATAGAGATAAAGGACAATAGATAAAACAATAAGGGCTCCGTACCAAAAAAAAATTGACTGTAGCAATATGAACTGTCTCTCTTTAATGCCCTCAGGGAGTTGTTTAATTAATCCTAAGAAAGCATGTCTGAAAAAGTAAGATTGATTTTAATAAACGACTTAAAAAAAAAGAAGGAGTTTCTCAATTCGGATGTTTATACGTATATATATATTTTTTTTAATGTATGTTCGGGCATAACTCCCTCATATATAGACGGATTTACAAAATATTTTTTTTGTTTAAAGAGGTATATTCCGAAATGGTCCCATTTAAATTTCGTAAAGATCTGATGATGAGTTTCAGAGACAGGCAAATTAAACTTGACTTTCGTCTTGTCCAAATTCATGCCAAGGTCAACCCTCTAAGAGGCTCCATTTAGGCTATGCAGTATCTGGTCTAACAGCGTCTCTGCCGTTATGACGATGTCATCGGCAAAACGAAAATGTGAGATGTAATTCACATTCACGTTGATACCTTGTCTAGTCCGGTCCAACGTCTTAAAACGTCCTCTAACGCAGTCGTGAACAGGTTCGAGGATATCACATCGACCTGACTCACTCCCCAGATTAGTTGGATAGGGTTGGTTTTCATATCCTAGATGTGGACAGTATCTAATCGTGGCAGCGTCATACAAACACCTCAACATTTCGATGTATCGCCAGTCAATTCGTCATCGTTGCAAAGATGCCAGAGCTGCCCATATTACGATGGTGTCGAAGGGCTTTCTCATAGTCCAGAAATGCCATACACAGCAGCTGGTTGTACTCTTCGGTCTTCTGCACAATTTGCCGAACAGTATGGATGTGGTCTACAGTAGTAGTGAGGTCTTTTTGAATACCGGCTTAATCTGATGGCTGGAACTCGTCAAGTCTCCTGACGACACAGTTCGTAACTAGCTTGTATACGTGGCTCAGAAATGAGATGGGTCTCTAGTTCTTCAATAAGGTTTTGTCAAGTTTTTGCTAGGGTACCCCGACCAAACGGGTTAATTGAGGTTGGAACTGTGACCAACCGCGCGAGCCAAGGGAGCGCTGCATCCAAGTAGGTCGCAGTTAATGTGCTATTCAGTATTTTTAGTACCCCAAACTAGGAATTATTTGAGGTTCACAAAAAGAGGCGCAATCATTATAGAGTATTCAATAATATTTTTAGCAGCGCAAGTTGAGAATTATTAAAGGTTTGATTAAATGCATCTTTTGTGAACCACAAATAATTAAGTAGGTTCAGAGAAAAAGGCTCAATTATTTTAAAAAGTGCATCAATATAGTTCATAATGCTACAATTAACTTTGTGTCTGGGTACGGTCTTACCCATTCTCCTTTCTATGTTTATTTTATTACAAGATAACTTAATAAAAAAAGAAAGGCTTCCTTCTTTTACAGGGCACAGATTTGTTTTGTTGTATATAATTCTTCGGGCTATGTCTGTTACCTTGATTCTCCTGCGGATCTCTTCATTTCTGATTCGATCACGTAGGGAAACTCCAAGCATAGCCTTCTCCATTGCCCTTTGGGTGACTTTTAACCTTCTAATAAGGCACATTGTGAGCGACCACGAAATGCTTGGGGGAGGCCTATGTCTAGCAGTGGACGGCTGAAATAATGATGATGATGATGACAAAACACACACACACGTCCCTCGCTACGTCATCTTCACATCGTTGGACACCGCCTAAGCGTGCAATCAGCAACGTAATGAATGCTATAATATATGGCTCCACATGAAAAAAAATAGTTTAGTGATCTCGCTTGGCTTAGTTCGCGGTGTGAACCGAAGTATGAAAGTCGTCGCAGTTACGTGATCTAAGCTAAGCTAGCTTATTTCGGAGTATAACCTGAAGGTCAATTCCCGTAATTAACAATATCATCCGATGCGCAATGTAGGTAACGAAATTTATAAAGGTAATATTCACCACTAAGTTTTACGTAATAAAAAAAACGATTAAATAAAATTTTCAGTAGACTGCATACAGAATGCAAATGCAGCTGAGCTTCCTAAAATGCGACTAGATGGCGTTGGGATCGAATTGAATCTCGCTATGGTTACGTTACACAGTCTGGATGACCTGGACCGCCGCTGATACGTTCAGTTTTCAGAGATATATTTTTATACTTTTTTATGCCTAGATATGTTAGGATAATGTAGTTTGGTACCGTTATTATGCCCTATTTTTTTTTTGTGTTGACCGTTCATTGTGAACGCTCAACTGACCGTTCACTATGAACGGTCCCAAAAACTTGTATAAATAGTCATAAATATGATACACAATGTGTTGTCACACAAGAGTGCTAACGCGTGACGTCTAGCAAACCGTACTAGTACAGTTTTACTAGTACGTTTTGCTAGACGTCACGCGTCATCACTAAGCTATCCTGTCCGACTAGCATAAATCGCATAAGTCTTACGTAGATCTTTAAATTCTTCACAAAAGAAGTGTCTTCAGAAATGGGTGACACTCGTCGGAGTCTAGTCAATAAAACAAAATTATGATATTAATTAATTGCTTACATTTATGGTATGCTTACGAAGTTACGAGTATGTCCGCACTGTAAGAATTACTTCTAATTAAATAAAGATTCTTTTTCTTTCAAAATTTTGTATTAAAATCGTATTAGGTACACATCAATTCATATTTGGCACCTCTTTTATTACAAAGTTTTTTTGACGGACGTACTGATATTATTTATTTTTATTTAATTAAAAGTAACAAAGGACGCAAACATGTTAGTAACAATATTTCTTAACAACTGCGTTAGTAAATTTAACCTACACACTTAACCTAACTAGATAGATACTACTAACTAACTAGATAGATAGACTGAAAATTACTTATTGACACCTACATAAAGGTAACCCTATGTCCTACAATCAAATGCACACACAGATACACACAGACGCACTCACTCGACTCACCACACCACTTCTCATTCTAATTTGTTTTTATTGAATTTTAAGATTTTTGCTATTGTGTTTTGTTTTTTATAAAAAACTTTTTACTTTTTGGCTCCATAAGTATTATACATGATTATTGTGATACTCAAATAGAGAGTTGAAACTGTCTCTCCTAAATACAGATTACTCAGTAATCTAGCTAGGAGAACAGCGATTCACCCAACAATTCGTTGTACCTACACCATGTTATTAATAATGCATACTTTCTAGTCCCCTCATGTACTACAAAACCTTTATGTACCTTAATAAATTTATTATATTATATTATTATATTATATTAACACTGCAATATTTTTCATGCAAATCCCTGCTACAAGCTCAACACTGATGTGGAAAGTTTGCAGCAGCGACATTAGAGATGAGTAATCCTTGTTTCAAGAAGTGCACTCAAAAAACTCAAAACTGAAAGCATTTATTTCAAATAAACAATTACAGGCACACTAATTACTCGGTGCCGGCTAATTAAGGGGACTACATGACCTAAAGCGCGGTCACTGTCGGACTGCATAGAAAAGAAAAAGAAGCGCGATGATAAAACCCTGGTAATTTGTTGCAAAATATGAAGTAATTTATCTATTTACGACTAAAAAATTAAAACACTAGTGCTTTAGTATGTTGCTTGCAGAATAATCTGACAAAAAATCAGAATGATTGTATGTATTTACGAGTAACAAATAAAAACCATACTAATACATACATGTATTATATATGTGTGTATTAGTATGGTTTTTATTGTAAAAAGAAAGTTTTAGAGGTATCTTCATGATTTTTATATCGTACCTATCAAATTAGTTTTATTATGTTTTATTTATAATTAATTAATTTTTATGTCATGGTTTCATTTTTAATTCTTTTACCTATTGTGGTATAGTAATTTTATTTTAGGTGCATCGTCTTCACATATTATTATTATATAATTAATGTATACAAAATATTGTAAAACATTTTAAAAGAGTAACGGTGGAGTTTCTTGCCCATTCTTCTCCATACGAAAACTACCCTTTAGAATGGGCGACTAGAATCAATTCTATTTGTTGTAATTTCTGACGTTCAAAAGTGCCTTTAATGTGCCTATTTGAAATAAATGCTTTGACTTTGACTTTAACACACTAAAAATATATGATATTCTTCAGGATATATGCTAGGTAGATAGCATATATCCTGAAAATATCATATATTTTTCTGATTTTGTTTACTGTAGTCGATCCCAGACTTTTATTGCTTCTAAAAATTGCGTTTAGGTCCTGTAATCCCCTTAAGAGTGACAATGACTGCACTATGCTGTTCGTCTGAAACTAATTGTAATTTTGTGTAACTTAATAACCTTAAATTGGTTTTTAGAGGTTCTGCTTCGATGGCCTTCTTCTCCACGAGTATTTATAAGTACGTAAATAACAAAAAATAGCATATAACGAGATAAACACTATTTAATATTTAGAATAAGAAGAGATTTGACAGTCGGTCCCTTTGCCTTTTTTTTTCAGGATGGGAAATCTTCAAATGATCACTCCCGCTCTGGGTGGAGCGGAAGGGAGTGTCATTCTTACTGACTAAAACCCACCCGTGTTACTTCCTTCGCCCTTTATGTTCCGGGCCAGCGGTAACCCTTTCGGACAATCCCGCTGAGGCCCCTTTTGGCTGACAGGCGGTTTTGGCATGTAAAAAAGTTTGATTATTGTAATAATATAAAATACATTCTATACACCTATTAGCCATTTATAGCTCTTACATTTTATACACCTATAAGCCTTGTGCCCCGCCCATTAGGATTTCCTATCGGCAAAAGTAACGATCATCCATTCTAACTGCAAAAAGACATAATTAATTTCGTTCCCAAAAATTAAAATGCAGGCCAGAAAAAAACTTCTTTTGAAATAACATCTTGAGTATTTTTTACTATTACGACGAAAGTCTACAATTACCCTGAAAATGCTGCAAATCATAATTTTATTTCAAACTAGTCGTGCGACTTCGTTCGCGTGCATGTCGATCATATTTTCTATGTAATTTTAAATACCATTGCTTTACTGGCTGTTTTAATCCGTATATAACTTTATTTAGTTGACATATTCCATTATTTTTATATTTATTTATATCTATTAGCATTTCTCTTGCTTTTCTCAACAACTCTTTGTCTTTTCCGTGTGATATAATCATTCTTAAATATTTATCAAGATTTTTGGCTTCTTCATATTTTGCTCGTCTATATCACCGTTTAAAAATGCTGTACAGACATCCAGCTGACTTAGTTTCATATTATTTTCTATCGCATATGCAATCAATAGTCTTATTGTACTCATTTTTGCTACTGGTGCAAATGTTTCAGTCTAGTCAATTCCTTCTCTCTGGTTGAACCCTGTCTATTTCTCCAAATTCATTGTATTTATATTTTAGAATCAGTTTATCTATCAAATTTTTACTTTCATTCTTGTGTACAACTTTCCAAGTAATATTTTTTTAGATGACATTCAATTTCATTTATTATTGCATCTTGCCACTCATCACTATTTTCACCTATATCACAGAGGAATAATTGTTCAGCATCCATCTCAAAATCCTTTTGGCAAACTGGTGGTTTTCTCTGTCGCTTTTCGTTACTCGAACCCAGGAATATTACAAATTCCTGGGTTCGGGTAACGAAAAGCGACTGAGAAAACCACCAGTTTGCTTCTTGATTTAAAAGACTTTCCTTGGAAATTCTTGCCCGTTTTTCTCTATAGAGATCTACGTTTGGGAATGGGTAACTAGCTTTAACTTAGAGAACTGACCGACTCTTCGAAATATCAAAAATGCCTGTAAATGGTTTTGAGTTTGAGATGTTTGAAAACACCACCGACATCACTGAGTTTGAGTTTAACTGTATTGTCTTACTTTTCTGACGACGTAGGCGGACGAACTGAGCCTTCCCACTAGGAATGTTATATAGGTATGGGTATGGGCCCCATCGAAGTTTGGAGTTACTGTTATTGCCAGAAATACTACTGAGTCTACAGTTTCAAGCATATCTATATCTAAGATGATGTTGGATTTATAACTTTCAGTAAAGCGAACTTTATTCATTTCGTTTTCTTGCCATCAACGGAGACAAATCCAGACTTCGGGCTGCAACTGAGAAATTCCTGATAAAAAAAAAACAAATAAAATTTTGCCCTACCACGATGCGAACCCAGGACCTCATGCTCAGCAGTAGCCATAGCAATCACAAGGCCAACGAGGCAGTCAGTTTATAAAACCACATGGAAAATAATATCACAATAATATTTGAAATGTAAATAACACAGATATTTAAATAATCGTAGAAAACTGATAATACTCAACACAATAAAGCTTTAAGTTTTACTAAACCGGAGCAAAGACTTAGCGCGGATTAAGTTCCTCCAAGCCCAGACAAAGACACACTTTAGAACACTTTGCTCCTATACTTAGGGCACGACACTTTATTCATATCTATGTACGACCAACATTAGGATGTAGGTACAAAAACATTGTACCATTTGAATCAACTAATTTCAAATAGTATTCTGTAGTCGAAGGCTTTTATTACAAACTCTGTGCCCGTCGCGTGGATGTCGGAAAACAATAATGTGTCGCTTAGGAAAGGTGTAATTACTACTCCTTCGTTGAAAAGGAAGAATCTTCCGATCTTGCCTGATGGGAAGCGTCACCTGTGGTTCTCTACCGCAGCCCTTTCGACTACAGTCACTGCGTCTTCAAGGTTCATAATGTCAATGCGACGAAGTGTCACTTTGATTTTTGAGAATAAATAAAAATGAAAGCGCCTGGTCGAGGCTCATTATCTGACTTACATATATATTTGTGCCGAATTTTAAGTTTATAAGATTCTAAGATCCAAAAAAAGGCGAAAGAGAGTATAATAATAATATCAGTGTTAAACACTTATGTAATCGAATAACCCTAACTTAATGCACCTAATAATAGGGATAGTGTTGTAGTGTGCATTATCGTATTACCCAGTAACTGGGTTGTGGAGGTCAGATAGGCAGTCGCTCTATGTAAAATACTGGTATTCGGCTGCATCCGGTTAGACTGGAAACCGATCTTAACATAGTTGGGAAAAGACTAGACAGATGATGATGATGATTGTAGTAGTGTGCACCTTAAATTAATAAGTACCTACATATTAGATACTTATTAAGTTTATAACCGTTTTATTGTTTGTTTTATATATAACGAGGGAAATGTAGTGGGTTATTCTATAATATTAGTATTAAATATCATAGAATAAACCAATCGTTTCCAAGATGTCGTTTTATTCAGACTCAATACTACTATAGCAATTAACCCGTCGGACGAACCCTTGCCATTAAACGAATAACTAGTTTTCTTTAGCTAAAACTGCAAAGGGAAATCACAAAGTAGAATGTTTTTTCCGCCCCAAATCTTCCGGGCTATGAAAACAAGGCGGCGATTGTCACAAAGTAAAAAGCTTATTCAAGGAGCAGATAAATACGATTTTTTTAAAGCTACAACTAGCATCTCGTATGACCACAAGGTTAATTACTTCTATGCACTTAAGCCCTTAAGCGTGAGTACCTTCATACTCATCATAAATAATACGAACCCTTTTTCTATAAATACTTTAATGTAACCAAGTTGGAAAACCGCTCGAATATTCTAAAAGCAGATACTTTTTCATGTGAAATATAATACTGAAATGACTAGCAGATCATAGGATCTGCTAGTCATTTCAGGTATTAGGTATATTTCAATTCTCAGATAAAAAGGCAAATCTTCATAGGAAGATTTGCCTTTTTATCTGATAAAAAGGCAAATCTTCATAGGAAGATTTGCCTTTTTATCTGAGAATTGTAAAATATTGTAGAGTGTATGATGGTTTGCTAGTTTTCCTATGTAAATAATGTTAAATATTCGGAAAATAATTACGTGTCTGTTCATACATAATATATTAAAATTTAGTAAAGAAAAATCTACTAGCATGCCAAAACTTTTTAGATTTTTGCGCAAAGGACAATGGCGAATTTTGGACCACGACCCCAAAAAAAATGGCTGTAGCAATATGAACAACATAATTATGTCATGCTATGTCCATCTTTTATGCCCTCAGGGAGTAGTTTAATTAATCCTAAGAAAGCATGTCTGAATTCTCTTGGAGAAAAAATATATTTGAGGAAGTAAGATTGATTCCACTAATAACTTATTGACCTGATACTGATGGACCCTTTTTGCAAATGAATCTCCAAAAACTTTTTTCGTTTTTAGTAAAGCACTTTATAAAAACATTGAGTCTCTTTTTATCTTTCTTTCTTGCCTTTTTCCACAGTTGGTGGTAGTAACTAAGCTAGGGTCAATCAATAAAGTTAGCCTATCGCAGTCCACTGCTGGAAATAGGCCTCTCCCTACACAACAGCCTATCCACCGCCTTCCGCATCCAGGCTGTCCCAGCCAACTTTTTTAGGTGGTCTCTCCATCTAGCTGGTGGGCGTCCCACGCAACGCTAGCCGATACGCGGTCTCCGCTCCAGTAATCGTCTCCTCCACCGACCATCGGTCCTTCGACAAACATAGCCAGTCCACTGCCACTTCAGCTTGCTTACTCTGCCAACTGGTGGCACACCTCTTCACAACTTAGAGAAGCGAACCTTCGATAGCGTGCGAATTATACATAACTTTTGTCTTGTCAAAATTCATGTCGAGGCCAACGCGCTGACTAGATCCAATAGGCTATGCAGCATCAGGCCTAACTGTTCCAGTGTCTCTGCCGTTACGATGACGTCATCGGCAGAACGAAGGTGTGAGATGTACTCCACGTTCACGTTGATCACCCTGTCTAGTCCAGTCCAGCGTCTTAAAAACGTCCTCTAACGCATTCGTGATCAGTTTCGAGGATATCACATCACCCTATCTCACTCTCTCGGACTGGTTTTCATATCCTGGATCTGGACAGTCATTTATACAACAAACAAACGCTTCGAATATCGCCAGTCAATTCGTCTTCGTTGCAAAGAGGCCAGAACTGCCCATATTACGATAGAGTCGAAAGCTTTCTCTTAGTCAATACACAGCAGTTGGTTGTACTCTTCGGTCTTCTGCACTATTTTCCAAACAGTATGGATGTGGTCTTGGTAGTGAAGCCTTTTCGAAAACCGGCTTGTTCTGGTGGCTAAGTCCCCTGACGAGACGGTTTGTAACCAGCTTGTGTTCGTAGCTCAGAAATGAGATAGGTCTTTAGTCCTTCAGGAAGGTTTTGTCACCTTTTTGCTAGGGTACCCCGACCAATCGGGTTAATTGAGGTTGGAACTGTGACCAACCGCGCAAGTTGGTGGCAGTTACTACAATATGACATTCTTATTAACCATTACTTTGAAAATTATGAATAAACTCGGTGACTTGTAAATTGACGTATTCCTTCCAGGATCTGAAAGTGTGACCCATTTGCAACAATTAAGCATCTCATAATGCCTAGGCAAAATTTCATGGGATTCGAGAAAACCCAATTTTTATGTATTTTTTTAAAAATACCCTGAATTTGTCACTAAATATCACTTTTCTCTAAACTCTCAAATGGCTATCATTGATACTCCATTGTGTGCCTAATACTTTTAGAAACGTTTCGATATAACCAAATTTATGGGACTATATGGGATGCTGAATTGTTGCAAATGGGTCACACTATCACGACCTGAAAGGAATACGTCAAATTACAAGTAATTCTGTATATCGCTGTAAATAAATAAGTGCAAAATTAAGAAAAGAAGAAACTTAAGACTAACATAAATTATAGAAAACTAATATTTTCTATAAATATTTGCAAATTACTCACTTTTCGGGACCAGTCGATTTTTGTTTTTCACACAAGGTAACATTTCACACAATATTTGTAAACAACAAGGACTTTTCACACAATATTTGTAATGCATAAATACAGATAATCATCAGATCGCAGATTTGCCTTCAATTTAACTTATTTTTCTGTCAATCAAGAATATGTTATTCGGGTCAAATGTTTGAATAGATTCTAACACAAATATGTAGATAGATCAACATTTTTCTCACTAGCCAACCCTACGAGCCTATAAAACTCGAAAATGTAAGTAAAAAACCCCAAGTGCGAGCTCAAACATCGATATTCCTGTTTCCTTGGAAGGAAATATGTTGAACGAATGCAGAGCGCGAAAACTTGGTTATAGCATGCATGCACTTGTATCGCCCCACTGGGACTGTTTTTGTTTTGACATTTCTTCTTTCTTGCATATTTTAACTTTATACGCACTTTATACGTTGTACGCAAAATACCCACGCAGATCATTCGCGGCAGCTTTATCTATTTTGCCACTTCAAAGCCGGCACGAATAAAAGTCGTGAGTAAAAGCTAGTACTGTATATCTTAATAAAAAAAACTTTCAAAATCTGTTGTTCAGTGCTATTTATATCACATTGCGCAAATGCAGCTCTAGAGATACAATTACGTTATATTCTCTGAAAAGCGTTATATGGCATTCAGTTGAAAAACTTTTGGACAATACATGAAGTATTAGCGGCAACGGAGCATAAATAACCCGATTTATTTCTAGGTCGCGATTGCATGAGCCCGCTTCAATCTATGTTTGTTAATATGCCAGGGTCTAAACACGCCATTCTGTTCCGTTCTGTTACATTTATCAAGTTTTTTGTCCTTTGTTCAGGTAAGCGGAAAAACGTATTGTACAGCAAAAAGTTTCTTAGAATTCCTTGCAATACTGGAGTCTAGACAGGTTGCCTATGTGTGCAGTATAATAATTTTCTTTCGCCATTCGATAGTTACGAATTTTTAAACGAGAGCTTTTGTATATTTTTCTTTCAACTTCAAAAGTGCAACAATGGTCGCGTGGTCCACGCGATCTTACTATTTTATTGATTCAACACAAATAAGGAGCTTTGTTTAGAACCTAAATATGAAATTTATGTGCAACATCGTGAATAACTACCAAGTATTTCACTGTTTTCATTAATTTAAATTTATTATGGCACTACAACGTTTAATTCATATAAACATTAACAGAAAGCTTATTCTTATTATATAAAGTACTACAGTTAATTTTTCACTTAAATGTGTGCACAGCACTTACATAATTTGCCTAATTGATTTACAAGTTATTTAAAGTGACAAAAATGTAGGATGTGTTTTTAATGTACGAGTGAATATATTATTATGAGGAGTGGAACGCAACGCATGAGAGTGAGAAAGAACGACTGTGAGAGGGACAGAGGAGAGGAATGGCGGAAGAGAGGACGGGAAGGGAACGTTACATGTATCAAAGTTTTATTAAACCACAGTAATTGTACATTTGTAAAACATTTTACTTGCCCCACACCCACATTCTACAAAAAAAAAAAAAAAAAACATTTAATCAAATAAGTTAATAATAATAAAATCAAATAAATTATTAATTATAAAATCAAATAAATTAATAAAATTGTAACAAGGGAATACAGAACAAAACATGAGTGACGGAATTCAAACAAGAATCAAGTTTTGCGGCACATCATTTCTTTTAAGATCCCCAGAGGACTGGCCCACGGAGCCACTTAGCGTCGCACCGGTTCGGGAAGAGCTTAAGTGTCAACGGAACGAGCTGGTGGGACTGACTTCACTAAGCACAGCCTTAACTACTCCTGTCACGGCGCATTTAGCTCGCTTCAGTGACTGGCTACGATTGTTGCGTGCCACAGCCCGGGTTCACCAAGCTGCGGCTGTTTTTGGAAATATTTTGGCAACCATTGGAAATTTTAAATCAAACATTGGGATAGCTCAGCCTCGCTCCCACTCTTCACCAACGTCGACCACTCTTACACCCTTGAATGCCAACCTAATAAAAGCCACTGAAAGGCACATATTGCAGCGGGTTCAGCAAGACAGTTTTTTTGCAAGAAATCCTCTGCATTTTGAACAAGAAACCAATTCCTCCAAGCAGCCGCCTCATCAAACTATCGCCCTCTCTGGGAGAAGATAATCTTTTTCGTTAAGCTGGAAGGATAAAGGCTGTAGAAGGCATCGATCCCGACTCCCGTTTCCCGATCCTACTTGACGGTCGCCACCCAGTCGCACGGTTATTATTGGTAGAATATTACCATCGCAAAGCAAGTCACGCAAATCATGAGTCCGTGATAAATAAGGCAAAGATTCTGGTTGTTGAGACTTCGCGACACGGTCAGAGCTGTAGCAAACCAATGCCTCTTCTGCAGAATTCGTAAATCACAGCCGCTAAATCCAACCACTGGAGATCTTCAACCACAAAGACTAGCTCATCAACAGCGAGCGTTTACCCCTTCACTGGTGTAGATTATTTCGGTCCTGTCAACATAACCGTTAGACGCCGCCATGAAAAGCGATATGTGGCCCTTTTTACGTGCCTCACGACCAGGGCCCTCCACTTGGAACTGGTACACAGCCTATCCGCGGACTCTGCAATCATGGGTCTCAAGCGTTTCTTTACCAGACGCGGGATCCCGCAGACTATATATTGGGATAATGGAACCGCATTCGTTGGCGCAAACAGGATTCTACGCGAATTTTACACAAATGATGTGCAAAATTTTGCCGCCACAAAGGGCATTAAGTGGAGTTTCATCCCAGCGGCGGCGCCTACTTTCGGAGGATGCTGGGAACGCCTCGTCAGGACAGCAAAAGTAGCGCTGAACGCTACATTGAACGAAAGATATCCCAAAGAGGAAACATTTTTGACTTTGTTAGCAGAAGCCGAGGCGATCATAAATTCACGCCCACTCTCGCATGTGTCCACAGATCCAGATGACCCAACCACGTTGACACCGCTCCACTTTCTCATCGGGTCTTCATCGAACCAAAGCCTGCCAAAGACATTGGAAGACCGTGACCTGATAGGACGCTCTGAATGGAAGAAAGCATTAAAGTTATCGGATCACTTTTGGAACCGCTGGGTGCGCGAAGTGCTACCGACTATGCAAACACGAACCCAGGTAAAGGGAGATCGTGGTCAAGACCTCCTGATAGGAGACGTGGTTATTATCGTCGACGAATCGCTACCACGAGGGACATGGCCACGAGGCCGTATAGTGAAAAGCCGTAAGCGGTAAGCCGTATAGTGTTCCCTGGAAAAGACGGCGTTAATAGGGTGGTGGACGTGCGACGGCCGGAGGTACGCCGGCACCTCAAAAAACTTTTAAAGCTTGCCACATAAGGCTTCTTTAACCCTTGACTGTTGGTGCAGTGCTGCACGAGGGGCAGGATGTTACGTGCTCTTTGGTGTTTTATACTTTTTCTTATTTCAAATTTAAATTGTTTTTTCTACATTCTGTCTATTTGCGGTTCTGTGTTGCTGTTACTTTTGGACAAAAAGTGTAATTTTCTTCATATTCATTAAAATAATAAATATATTCATTTATATTTATTTCACTTTCGGATAACAGCCCACATCCTCATCTTTTTCAGTAGGTATAAAATATCGTATAAAAGCTGGTCAACCAATGTCATTTGGTAATGTCTAAATTAATAGTGTAAATCATCATCATCGTTTCAGCCGAAAGACGTCCACTGCCGGACATAGGCCTCCCCCAAGCACCTCCACTTCGACCGGTTCTGTGCTTGCCTAGTGTAAATAGTTAAAATAAAACAAAACCACATAATTTTACCATAATTATATTATTTGTTGTTGTTTTCTGTTTGTTGTTTGTCCTTTTGTTGTTATTGTATTTTTTTTAAGAGTTTTGTTTTACAAAATGTTTCCAATACAAATTCGGCACGATTCTGTTTAGCCTTACACCAGACTGTCTTTGGTTTGAGTTTCATAATTAGTTTTGCATCTCGTCTTTTTCAAACGTTTTACATGTTATTATTAATTACTACGATATTATATTATTTCTTGTCAAAAACGAATTTTTGTTGTTATCGTTTATGGCCTTGAAAGCAGGCATCATTGCATTAAGTTTCGATTGCCGAAACATCCCAGTATACAGGGTGTGGCGTAAATAGTAGTCCACCGTTAGGAATTCGATATACCAGATAATTTACTATAACATATTACAATTTGAACCATTTTAGTAGTAATATTTTTTTTTTAATCGCTCTTGAATTTGCACGATTATGTGAAAAATTATCGTTAAAATAGAGAAAAACTAACTTTTTCTTCAAAAGCTCTAAATTTACATAAAAACCATAATTTTACACGATAGTTCTAGTATTTCAGCAGTAAATAATAGAAATCAAAATGAAAATAATTATAATGGTTTTTGTTGAAACTACAACCAAATTTGTAACAAAAGGTAAATATGTATTTATTTGTAGGTATTACATAAATTAAAAACAGAGGGGGACTGGTCTGGGAAGAGGATAAAAGAAAAATCTAAAACAATTAGATCGCATCTTTCACAAGCATAATCAACGTATAATGTTGCTATTGTTTGTATGCTGGGACCCAGAACCTAATCTATGAAAGAGAGGGTGGGCTGTGTTATTGACCATATGGGCCCATTACGGGTTTGTGAAGTCACAGTCATGTCTTCGATCTTTTTATTTTAGGACAGGCGGCTTTCCTCCGTCTTTGAGGGTAAATGCACTCCATGTGCGATAAATTGCACAAAGAGAAGTGTATGCCTGTCTATATAGCCACGAGCTTTAACGCATGTTGAGCCCGTTACTACTGGGCCCCACCACTGCAATAAAAGGTAGTTATTAATTTTATTATTATTATTAATTACTGTAAAGTCTGCGTGTGGCAGTTAGACATAAAAAATCCAGCATAATATCGACCACTTTGTTTAGTACTTACTAAGCTAACGAAAGGAATGTCCGCAACGGACTGTCAAACTACTGCAAAATTGAATCACGTTTTTCACTTTTTTCGTTTTTATAAAGGATATCCAAGATATCATTGGGCCTGATAAATAAAAGATGATACTCCGTGTCGTATAAAAGTCGCAATGCGGTGCATATTATTGTCGGCACCGTAGTGAGGCCAAAACCCTTCTCGGCAGTAAATTCTGCTTCACAAAACGTTATGTCCCGAGACATTTTTTGGTGTATTGTTTTTTTTTTTTTGATGTAGGTGGTTTTTACTGGAACTAAAAAACTTGTGTTCCTGTACCCTGTGAAATTATTACTGTTTTGACTACCTTGGTTTCGTAAATTAAGTTTTGACTAATACGTATTTATGAAAAAAAAAATCCCAATGCTCCAATTCGCCGCACGGTGAGATGATTTAGTTGCGTACCATGAGCAGAAACCAAACCAACGCCAAACGCCAGCTACAGGCGATTTGCCTAATGAAAGGCTTAATAAAATTGTTATAGTCGTCCATTTACCAACGTTGGTTTAGACTACTTTGTCCCTGAGGATGTGTCTAATTGTCTATTGGTCATCGTAGAGAGTGACACTGTTTACATATTTGACAACGCGTGCAGTACACTTAGAGATTGTAGCAAGCCTTTCTGCAGACTCCGCCATCTCCTGTTTACGTCGGCTTATGGCTCGACGAGTTGTTCCATGAAAAATCCTGTCAGATAACGGCACCTCTTTTATTGGGGAAAACCGTCAGTTAACTGAGTTTTTTTGCGACGTTATGCAAGATTTTGTTGCCAATAATCAAATTGAATGCTTCATTCTTCCCCTTCCAGTTCAACATCGTACGATGTTGAACTGGAAGGGGAAGATGAGATTATGAAGACGAGACCCTTTCAAGGAACGAGTCTAGTGTACACTAGACTCGTTCCTTGAAAGGGTCTCGTCTGTCATCGACACCACTGGTGACGAAACCTTCATAGCTGGAGATTTTAATCTGAGCTTAATTAACTGGCAAATGACCAAAACTCTTTCCCATACTTCTAATATCACAGCTTTTAACTACGCTAAAAGCCTTGGGCTACTCACTGATAGACTTTATGTCATTATGTAACATGGAGCAAATAAACTCAGTCAAAAATAGTTATCACAAAACTCTAGGCTTAATATTTTGTAACTTCTATTGAGGGAGTGTAAGTGTATGCAATAACCCCTTTTCAACAGTAAATTTATCTATCATCCACCCCTCGAAATGCTAATAAAAAACACGTGCCCCGCATTGTTAAAAAGTAAAATTCCTGTTAGATACAACTTTAGAAAAGGCAATTATATAATACTTTAATCAATGCTAAGATCATCGATATTGACTGGACCGATAATTTCTCAGACTTGCACGATGTCGATGCTATGGTGTGACTCACCTATAAAGGCACCTTAATTATGTAGTTGACGAGCACATTCCAAAATCAAAATAAAACGAGTGATAAGTAGTCCCCTGGTTCTCTAAACCTCTCATATGACTCCTACATGAAAAAGAAAAACTCAGGACACGTTATAAAAAGTATAAAACCCAAGGGACCACCACTTCGAATATAGACTTAAGTATTAGAGGGGAGGTCGAAAACCATGAAGAAAAGTTGTTATAAAAACTATATGAGCTTCACTGAAAGGAGTATTAGACATAATCCGAGGCTCTTTTGGTCCTTCGTCAAAGCGAAAAAGTGTTAGTCAAAACGACATTCCCTCAGAGAAGTATCTAGGAAATGAAACAACATCTACTGGTGATGGAGTCTGCAACTTTTTTTCTAAGCATTTCTTATCTAACTTTACTCCTTGGATTGGTTCATCTGCTGTAGCTCAAATAGGATCCAAGTTTCTTCAGTAGTATATTACGGAACGAGACGTCCGGAAAGCACTGAGAAACTCAACATCTGCAAAGGGCCAGCGCCAGATGCTTTACACTAATTTCAGCAGTGCGTTCTACAAGGTGGAAGGTGGAAGTAGTTTCGGCATATCTGGTCAGTTACTTCTATGGTTGAAATAATATCTCACAGAAAGAAAACAAAGGGTGGTTGTAAAGGATATGAGTCACCATTTTATTTTTCTTTATGTGAAGTCCTAAAGGTTCGTACCTAGGCCCAATTCTCTTTCTAATGTTCAACAAAGATATAGTTCTCTCACTAAAATACAGTCATTGCTCTATTTTCGCTGATGATTTAAAAATCTATGGGAGATAAACTCATCCATCCGACGTCCATTTACTCCAGGCTGACCACACACCTCGTTAGCAATATCACTGCCAAAGCTGTAAAATGTTTGGCTTTTAAATAATATGTCAAGATTTCCAGTCGATCTCTACCCTTAAGGTGCTCTTTAATACTCTGGTGGAAAGTCTACTGGACTATGCATCGCCAGTTTGGAACCCTACTTACCGCGTTCACGTAAACAAGATTGAACGTTTCCAAAGAACCTTTATATCATCGCCAGTTTGGAACCCTACTTACCGCGTTCACGTAAACAAGATTGAACGTTTCCAAAGAACCTTTATAGATATCTTCGTTTTAGAAGCCGTGTCCCTCACATTTTAAATCCCGAATTTTAGCTGTCCACGGGATTTAAAATGTGAGGGACACGGGACGGCATTTAAAATGTGTTCATTTGAACACCGAAGAGACCATGACGGAGCAAATCCTTCCCTATAAAATCACGTACGGTGTTCCCGCAAGCGCCTACAGAAATTCACATACCAACGTCTTATGTTGAGGCTACGTAGATTATAGCTAATCGTTTCTTATTTTTTAACGTTTTCGACCGGCTACCTACATCTGTAATATTAATCAGAATAAAATTGTACGTTCACATCAAGCAACGCATTTTTGCTTTATTCCCGTAATTATACCTGGATCAACCCCGCACATGGTCTTGTTGGATCCCACCGACAGGATAGTCATTTATCATTTGCTAATGAATTATTCTGATTCTTCCGAGTTATTTGGAGTGTACTATTCGAGAGACGTTTCAGTCTGGTACAGACTGTTGGCTGTTCACTTGAACTCACTACATGTCCAAGCCCAGTCCTAGTGTGGCTTCTCCACTTAAATCGCCGTCCGTTGTGGATACAGTACAGTCACCGCGACCGTCTAAGCCGCTGAATACTGCGTGTGGCATGTCATACACCGGATGGACTTTGAGACATACTCTCGAGGCACATAATAACTATGCCCCACTCTTGAGTGTTGTTGACGTGCTGCTCACGGCACAGCGAACACCTTATTCTGTTAAGGCGAGGAGGGATGAGTTGAGGTCTTTGTTTGAGTTGTTGTTGTCGTCCAACCGTAATAAATTCTCTGTAACTGTTAGGTTTCCGGATACCGTGTTGGTTAATACATCTGTGGGTGTTTTGGCTGATCTTTTTGATAAGTTACTTTCTTCTATTGATTTGGGTGAAAGGTTTGTAGCTGAAATTGCTTCAACTTCTCAGACTTCTGGGAGGTTCTCATCGTTGGACGATTCTAAATTGTCCTATTATAAGACGATTCAGCGTTTGCTAGACATTTTAACTAGGACGAACCCCGAACAGTATTCTCTGTACGGTGTATTTAGTAGGGATTCGTTTGAGGCGGCACACTCCTTGACATGGCGTTAGACTTGCCTCATATAATTGACACTATTTCGCGGGAATTAATATTGGTCTCGTTGTCTTTTATTGATCCTTTGTTAGATAAGTATGGGGTCGTTTATCTTTACGATATCGCCCTGCCTGAGTATCGGATGGAGTTTGTTGGCACCACACGATACTACAGGTTGGAAGATAAAGTCGCTGCGCCGCTTAATGCCGTGCTAAATGGTGACCTCGATATTACACAGGTGACCGACATCTATACCAATTTAATCTCTGCGGGGTTAGAGATTACTCCGAATAGAACTGTCGTGCTATATAAGGGTTACGAGTTCACCGACTCCTGCGGTGATGGCTACTTTGTTACCGGTTGAGGAGGCACATATGGCTTGTTTTGGGGGAGATGACAGCCTTATAGTGGGGGACGATCGGTTTAATCATAATTTGTCGGAGATTACCGCGGGCTTATTTAATTTGGAATCAAAATATTTTAGACATTATCAGTAAGGTGCATTCGGGTAATATCGAATGGTTTTCAGACAAATTGATGGAATGTGTGTATTTTGATGAACCAGGCAGAAGCAGTGGATTATATGTCTTCTAAAGAAGTCATTTCGTCTTCTTGAATGTATAGCCTAGAGCTCTATTCGGAGATCTTTCATAAATATCGTAGTAGTTTAAAAAAAAAAGTGTTTAAAAACTTACTTTTTTTTTTCTTTGCACTAGTGTAATTTCGAATTATGTACGGGCAATTCCGAATGACGGTTAAAAGTGGACTTTATTCACTTTTGACAAAAAGTACATATTTTTTTTTATATCGTTATTATCCTCCAAAAATAATATTCACGATATTTGTCATAGAATAACCTAAACACGTTTGTGTGACACTTGTATTTCGGAATTACCCGTCGCATGGGTAAATGGTTCTCAATCTTTTAGCAGGTACAGAGCGGATATGATTCTTTTACTCACGCGATTATTCTCATAGTTTAAAAGATATTATTATATCGTAATCAAAATGATCGCATATCCTACTAAAAGTAACATTCAGATCTTTGTATGGATTTGTGTGCTACCCCTTCCGATGTAGGTACGCGGTCGTGTAGCCCGACCCGGCAGCGCGGGGACGGGCAGCTTGCATCGAAGAGCTTTGCATAAAAATCCATACAAAGAGGTGGGCAGTTTCGGCAGTTGCGACTCGGCAGCGCTGCCGGGTCGCGACTGCTGAGATCCGATCAAAATGTTTAAGATTTTCTGTAATAAGAATGGAAATAATCATGGGTCTTGGGTTTGAAAATAAGTCTTAATATAATAAAAAATAAAGATTTATTTGAAAATTAAGTAAGTAATTAAACTACTACTTATGTAGCAAAATCACAAATAAATAGTCAAATTGAATTATAAAATTAACCCACTTCTACTTGTAAGTGGGTTAATTTTATAATTAAATTTTTTGACATATAAATTTGACATATAAATTAAACAAAAATGTTAACTTGATATCTCAGTTATGCACACTAAAATAGTTGAGCCTCTCTCTGACACCTGAATAACATAAACAAATTATAAAGCTTTATTCGAGGTTTTAGATAAAAAAAAACTAAACAAAGAAGTTCTCAAAACTTATAAAATAAATTTTGACAAGTTATAACAATCAGTGTTTATAATTATTTTTGTGTATGCTTTGTTGGTTGTCCTTAAATAAATAAATTACGAAAACTATCAATAATAATTTGCAATGACGTACCTATATTTTACTGTCAAGTTTGAGTAGCACAACAAGAACTCCGTGTCTTGATTGTCAAAAGAACAAAAATCACTCCGTCTGTATAGCGATTGTATTAAAAAACTCATGTAGATTAGTGCTTATATCACAGTATTAGTAATAGAACTAGCGTACAAAAGGATCACTCCTGAACAAAATACAAGTTTAGGTATAACAAATCACTGTCGATAAGATATTCAAATACGCGCGAGACATGTCGAGCATGCTAGCCGAGTGGCAACCGACTGCCATTTGCTTACCAATAGACGGGCCGGCCGATCAGACCTAAACTGTGAAATGACACCCCCCTGCTTAGGTATATCACGTTTAGACAGAACTAACCTACCATCGAAATTACCCAAATAAATTATAGATTGAGAATATTGAGAACCACTGACAATCTCCATAGAAAAGCAACATCGGCTAAATCCGAATCATTTTTGATTCGGATTTACCCATCTTCGGGTAATTTCAATAAAAACAGAAAAAGATACCTAGGATGCGCGAACCCATTAAAAACTATATTAAAAACGAAAATCTATTAAACAAAAAAACAATCAGTTAAATAACTTACCAAATTTCTGAGATAACAATGTTCGTGTAATTTCCGATAACTAGAAAACGCGCGAAAAATGACAGACTGCGAGAAATGCGGCGTTGTGACTCGTACATTTACAATAAGCGACTTGAGTCAACAGAAGCGGGGGGAGTATTAAACTGGCGTCTAGGTAAATGTTGCCACATTATAAGATGTCGTCGCGTTTGGTAGGAAATTGAAATTTTCGGAATATGCCGATTTTCGACATTACCCGAATGCACCTTACCCGTATTTTTGTTCTAAGTTTATTGTTAGAGATAGTGAAGGATTGGTGCACGTGGTCCCTGACCCGGTTAAGCTGGTGACCAAGTTGGGCAGGCATGACTTGGTTAATTGGGAACATATGGAAGAGTACCGCATTTCTCTTAAGGATTTGACTGAGGCCTATAGCAACGCTGCGATCTATGAGATCTTGGATCAGGCAGTTTGTGAAAGGTATATGCTTCGAATGTCTGTGAGCTACGTGTTTGCTGTTATCCATAATATATGTAGGAATTAGGATTTGTTTAAACAGTTATTTTATACAGAGGATTTTGATGAATTGTGCTTGGATCCTTCTTTACCAAAATTTGATTAACGAAGATTAGATTCGATAGTTTTATATAGCCGAGATGTATTGGATGTTGTATTTTTTGTCGGGAGATCGGACCTATAACGGTGTTCCCCGTCGGATTGGGGTACTGTTGCCTGGTCTTTCGGCAGTTCTCCTGTTTGTTAGTCTCTTGTCTATGACTTATCTGGAGACTCATAAGTATTCCATCTGTACATCTGTTGGAAGTCTGTCTTCATCTTTTGTTGACACCTATTGTGCTACACGTGAACCGTATTTGGGCACGTTAATTAATGGTCATATGTACTTCTACAGATTTTTCCCTTGGTATTCGGTGTTTGTATCGCTACTTCTGGTATTTCTGGCGGTATTGAGACCGTATCCTTTGCTTTATAAGTTTATAAAGTTTTCGGATAAACACTCTTCTGACACTTTACTGATAGACATTGTTAACGTCACCCTTAGGTATGGGAATTGTGTAGTCTTTTCTTATCGATGGCTTTTCCGAACTTTACTTTATGAGTTAACTATTATTTTGTTTGTAGGTTCCAGTATAAATTTTTTTCCTAAATCATTCCATAGACGCGCTGGTTCCTTCTGAGCCAGCGTGTCAACCTCTTACCTGGTTTGAGGTTATATTTTTGTATTCATTTAAATTCAATTTCCTTTTCTTTAGTTTCTGCTTAAAAACCAAAAAAAAAAAAAAGCATGTGCGGGGTTGATCCAGGTATAATTACGGGAATAAAGCAAAAATGCGTTGCTTGATGTGAACGTACAATTTTATTCTGATTAATATTACAGATGTAGGTAGCCGGTCGAAAACGTTAAAAAATAAGAAACGATTAGCTATAATCTACGTAGCCTCAACATAAGACGTTGGTATGTGAATTTCTGTAGGCGCTTGCGGGAACATACCCCCGGGCGTTGAAAGCCTGCCTTTCAACCACTAAGAATCTTCAGACTCCGAAGATATAGGCAACGGACAAATCTTGCTGAATGATCTGCGTAACAGACCACTAGAAGTCTTGACGTCTGCAACTCTGACTACGCCGTCTGTTCCTGGATACGTAGCAACGATCCGACCCAATTTCCACTTGAGTGGGGGGAGGTTGTCTTCTTTTAACAAGACCAAAGAATTCAGCTTCAAGGAGCCCTTACATGCTCGCCATTTCATGCGAAGTTGAAGCTCCGATATGTATTCTTTACTCCATCTGCTCCAAAAATGCTGTCGGAGAAGCTCAATACGCTCAAATCGAGTCAGAGAATTGATGGACTGGTCTCGATAATCAGGTGACGGCAGCGATGTCATAGGACGTCCAATCAAAAAATGTCCGGGTGTGGGCGGCGTCAGATCCTCGGGGTTCGATGATAGCGGCGTCAGTGGTCTGGAGTTTAAAATGGCTTCAACCTGAACCATCATGGTATATAGCTCTTCGTAGGTAAGGTTACAAAGGCCCAGCACTCTGACTAAGTGATGCTTGGTTGATTTAACACCAGCTTCCGCAAGGCCAGCGAAATGAGGAGAATATGCAGAAATAAAGTGAAAGTTAATTCTTTCCTTAGCCATCTCCTCAGCGTATCGCAATTCGCCCTCAGAAACCTAGAAAGGTCATTAGATGCACCAATAAATGAGGTGCCATTATCCGAGTAAATATTTCTCGGCTTTCCTCTACGTGAGATGAACCTCTTTAAGGCCATAATGAAAGTATTGCTTGTTAAATCACCGACTAGTTCAAGATGAATTGATTTCGTAGAGAAACAAACAAAAATAGCTATATAAACCTTTACTAATTTACAGCCACGACCTTGACGAACAGCTGACTGAATAGGACCTGCATAGTCCAAGCCTATGTTTTCAAAAGGAAAACCTGCTAGAAGCCGCTGCTGTGGTAAATCTCCCATAATAGGACTTACAGTTTCACCTCTAAATCGGCAACAACGAACACATTGTTTACAGCACATCCTAGCCAAATTGCGACCTCGAATGGGCCAGTACGTATCTCGTATAGACGCCAACAATAACTGAGGTCCAGCGTGAAACAATTTTTTATGCTCATAATTAAAAAGTAACTTGGAAAAAGGATGACTAGATTGAATAAGAATCGGGTGCTTTTTATTATAAGGAAAATCCGAATGGTGTAATCTACCTCGAATCCGCATTATATTATTCTCGTCTAGAAAAACGTTAAACCTATTTAATTCACTTTTCTTGGGTAACGGTTTGTTATTAAGTAGTAATTTATAGTCTTTAAAAGATTGACGTTGAGATAAACAGATAATAAAGTTTAAAGCCCTTTCTAGTTCATGCACAGAAAGAAGGCCGTGAATAGGTTGTTTTCTACATGTGTCAATAAAACGTAAAACATAGGCGACTGTTCGCTGAAGTCTTAATAAGTTTGAAAACCGTGTAAAATCAATCAATTCATCAAATTCATTTTTATTGGATAAAACATGCAAGGTGACATCTAATTTCATTTCAGGCAAAATTTCATTATTATAATTCATTAATTTAGAAGGCCAATAAGACATTTCATTCATTAAAAAACTAGGACCGAACCACCAATCATCTAAACTAGATAATAAATTAATGTCTACTCCACGAGACAAATAATCAGCAGGGTTTTGGTCAGTGGGAACATGTCTCCACTCACAGCCACCAGTCCTATCTAAAATCTCGGCAACCCTGTTACGAACGAACGGCTGTAATTTATTTGGTAACATTTTTAGCCACCCTAAAACAATAGTGGAGTCAGTCCAAAAGAAAGTGCGCCGCGCGCTGGCTCGTAAAGCTGCCACAACCTTTTCAAAGATGCGAACACCTACAAGAGCACCGCATAGCTCAAGTCTGGGTATGGTCGTCGGCTTGAGTGGCGCAACTCTGCTTTTGGCTAACAACAAACGCACTAAAACCTGTCCCTGCTTATCAACGCTTCGTACATACAGACAAGCGCCGTAGGCGCGTTCAGACGCATCAGTAAAAATGTGAAATTCTAAAAACTCATAACAGTCAATTAAAACTCGACGTGGAATATTAATTTCATTTAATTTAGGTAAATTGATAATCAGTTCATTCCAAAGCGCACTAATGTCCGGTGACAGTTGCTCATCCCAAGACAGCTTTTTCAACCATAACTTCTGAAGCAACATTTTCATAACAATTACACACGGAGCCAATAATCCAAGCGGATCAAAAACTTGTGAAACAATCGAGAGCATGTTACGTTTTGTGTTATTAAAATTAACTGACTGATTAATTGGAAAACAAAGGTTATCTGACAGTGGCTGCCAACCTAAGCCTAACGTTTTGGTTGACTCAAATCCACCAACATTTAAATCCAGTGAAGACTGGGGAAAGTCAGAACCAATTACCAAGTGTATGTCATTCGACTTCCACTTTCTTAGATTCATCTGCGCTGAAGCAAGAATTGAAGTAACTTTATGACGCAACTCTTTGACCTCATTGATGTCATCTCCTCCGGTGAGCAAGTCATCCACGTAAAAGTCGTGGAGGATGACGTCACCAATCTCCTTATCAACACACTCTAGCCCTAACTGCCGAAGACACCGGGTTGCTAGGTAAGGAGCGCTGGCCGTGCCGTAGGTCACGGTATTAAGTTGATAAGCGTGTAATGGAGTTGACGGATTATCACGCCAAATAATTTGTTGAAGATACCTATCATTTGGATGAACAACTATCTGCCGGTACATTTTCTCAACATCAGCAGCTAGGATGTACTTATGTTGTCTAAACCGCAACAGGATCGACAAAAGATCTTCCTGTACCACGGGTCCAATCATCTGGATATTATTGATAGAAATACCAGTATTAGTTGAACTACTTGCATTAAAAACCACCCTTAACTTAGTGGTGGCGCTGCTTTCGCGCAGAACTCCGTGATGCGGAATGTAAAACGCTTGATCATCAATAGTTTTACATCTAGACATATGACCTAAAGTTTCATATTCCATCATGAACTCTTTGTACATATTACAGAATTGAGTTTTAGATTTAAATCTACGTTCCAGAGAAGTAAAACAATGTTTGGCTCTTGACAAAGATTCGCCTAAATTGTCCGGGGAACATTTTAAAGGAATCCTAACACAAAATTGACCATTTTTCAAACGAGTAGTGTTTTTCATAAAATGCTCCTCGCATAGCTTCTCCTCTGAGGAATACGTAGATGAAGTACAGACTTCCTCAAGTTGCCCAAACTTTGCGAGTTGTTGATCAACATTAAAATTTAATTCATCATCACAGCCTGAACGCACCTTTATAAAATTACATTTTAAAACTTTAGTAGAAATACAACTTTTAATTGGGCCTGAGACCAACCAACCCAACTTAGTCTCACAAAGAATTGGTTGCCCATCACCCAATTTAATTCGTTGAGATTCCAGTAAATCCCAAAAGATGTCAGCACCCAGCAACATATCGACAGGCGGTGAGTAAAAATTGGGATCTGCGAGACAAACATCAGACGGAATTTTAATTTTTAACAAGTTAACATGTTTACTTGGAATCTTATCTGTTATTGATGGAAGAATAAAACAATTAATATCCATACTAAAATTGTTATTTAAAGATTCTATTGATACAGAACACATTTTATTGATAAAAGATGATGAGTTGTTGATACCTATAATAGAATTGTTTGCAGTCTTGGCAGTCAAATCCAGCTGGCGGTATAACCTCTCAGTCATGAGACATGACGTGCTGCCACTGTCAAGCACGGCACGAGCAACATACTGCTGACCATTAATACTCATGACCTTGACGAGTGCAGTGGACAATAACACTTCATCATGTTCAACACTCGCGGACAGCGACACACCGGTACCTACACCTATAGTAGTGGGCTGAGTGGAGACAGTCGCACTGCCATTCGTGTCAACAACAACACTGCTAGCAGAAGCACCACTTGCGTCTGACTTCAAGGATTTATCAACGTGAACAATAGTGTTGTGTTTACGGCGGCATATTTTACAACTTGGCTTTTTGCAGTTGTTTGCATAATGTCCCAGATTAAAACAGTTGTAACAAACTTTGTATTTAGGTAATAACTGCAAACGAGCGTCATTGCTCAACGATAAAAACTGAGGACAACTACTTAACTTATGATCACCGTTACACATAACACAATTCTTAGGCTTATTTGAAACACCATCATCCTGTTTACTTGAACTTTCACCTGAGTTATTTTTATTAGAATCCTGTACCAACATTGACCTAACCTTGTTTGAATTTTTACCTGTGTGTGAGTGTTTAGTATTCGTAGAAGCTTCCAATTCAAACGTTTCTAATATCTCAGCACGGTTTTTAATAAAAGTAGTAAATAATTCAAACGTAACTTTAGAATTCTTGTCCAGGCGGCCCTTATACTCACCCCATTCACGATAGGTTTTGCTATCTAATTTATGTGTGACAATATAAATGAGTAAAGTATCCCAATGATTAACAGGTTCATCTAAGGATTCTAAGGCACGTATGTTTTTGTTAACAGCATCAAGTAAACCTTTTAAATTAACTGACGACTCCTTTTGAAGGGTGTCTATTTGAAATAATGCACAAACATGATGTTGAATAAGCAGGTGTTTGTTATCAAACCGTTCGCAGAGAAGATTCCACGCTACCGAATAATTTGCAGAAGAAAACTGAATTGGGTTGATCACCACAGCAGCAGACCCTTCTAGGGATGACCTCAAATAGTGAAATTTATTTATTTCGTCCATATCATCGTTTGAATGGATGAGACTAATAAACGTGTCGTGAAACTCTAACCAGTTTGTATAAGAACCACTGAATTTCGGCAACTGAATAGTCGGTAATTTAACAAACTTATGATTGCTAGAACGCGACATTACGTCACAGTTATCTTGAGAATCTCTTTTCCTATTATCATCCAACATTTGTTGACCTTTAGCTAGGTTTTGTAATAAAGAGATTCAAATTCTTCGCGTTCCGACATCTGACAATTCAACTCACCAGTACTACACTCCAGCAATAATTGCACCTCATCATATTGGGCATACAATGCCACGAGTCTAGTAAAACGTAATTGCAACTCGCTTACCTCAGTAGGGCTCAAAGAAGCGGGATTCAAAGAATTTAAATAGTTCGAGAACATTGTCACCTTTCCTTTGCAACTCGCTCGTTTCCTAACGAGCTCTTTTAATTCCCTATCCTCTGGCATTGCGCAAGCTGGTGTGATCAACCTGGAATGTATATAAATAAAGTTATTGCAACGTTTAAATTACAATTACAAATGATGCAGCCTGAAATACAATGATTTTTATAGTCTATCTGTGTTAACTAATGTGATTACCCGACTGTCTCAGTAACTGTATAATTATTACACCGTAAAGCAAAATAATGCAGTTTCTACAAAAAAAAACTACTCTTTATCAATGTGTAAATAACAAAAATGAACAATAATTACTGATCAGTTAATAATTGTATTACAATTTGTAACCACTCACAGAACAAAGAAAATGACAATAACTATTTCGTACTAACCTGGCTATTGACGGCTGACTTACACTAATTATACCTGTTAAATAGAGTGTTGGGTACACAAATTTAATGATAATTACGCCTTTTCTCAGCTATTGAGTATCCAGACCACGTAAATTCCAATGACCTTTGAAGGACGAAGCAGAATTTACCGGCTACACCGGGCGTCGACTATTATTTTTGATGTCCACCAATTCTCTTCAATCCCTTTGTAACAATTCGCTGATCGGAGTAAATATTCTTCAAATCTCCTAATCGGGCTCGTAGGACCATGTGCGGGGTTGATCCAGGTATAATTACGGGAATAAAGCAAAAATGCGTTGCTTGATGTGAACGTACAATTTTATTCTGATTAATATTACAGATGTAGGTAGCCGGTCGAAAACGTTAAAAAATAAGAAACGATTAGCTATAATCTACGTAGCCTCAACATAAGACGTTGGTATGTGAATTTCTGTAGGCGCTTGCGGGAATATACGGTTTATTAAATGTTCCATATCTTTTGGCGGAATTAAGTATAGCTGTACCGCGACAGAAATCGATTAGATCTAGTCGCGAAACCGTTACCTTTGCCACAACTGCAAGTCGTACTAACGTTGGTAGTATCGCACCCATGAACCGTCTAATGGAAAAGTACAATAAAATCACTACACGAACCAATAGCTACTCTAACCCTTTGCGACAATTTCGATCGAAACTTCTAACCTGCTCGGAGTCTCGAGTCGTCTATGCGACACGAGCCACCCATTAATAATTGTATTTACTTCCTTTCTCTTCCTTGCTAGCCTTCTTTTTGTTGTATTTTTTTAAATTATATTTTTTGATCGAATTTGTGAACATTGCTCATTTTAATTTTAATTCTACTTCATACTAAATTAAATGACTAACTAACTTACTATACAAATAAATACAAAAACAAAGAACACTTCGGCGTCGAAGTACTCGTCTGCATCGCTGTCATCCGGAAACGTGCCCAGTACTGGCAGCATTGCCACGTTGAATGGCAATGCTAATTCTTTGGCTAAAGAACGACCCAGCCTCTCTGGTCACGTGAAGTGTCAACCAGGCGGCGAAAAATTTCCTTAAAAAGGAGACGCGCACTCGGGCTCCATGACCGAGTGTTTTGACCCCAAACGGCTCAAAGCTGTAGTTGCCCATAACAGTCTTTGCGCCGCTTGAGGGTCTTAGCAGCCGCAGCAGCGGCGCCAGTACAGCCCACCGTGCTAGGATCATGAGATGGCGCAAGGGTATCGACACACCTTGCGTCCCACACGAGGCCTACCCACCTTCCAAGGCAACAACGTCATGCCGTCTGGTCTCTTCCCATCGTCACATACCAAGCCGTTTGGTTCTAACACCGCTGGTACGCCGGCGGTGACAAGGGCTCGACGAATAATATCGTTGATGCTAGCGTGCCGTGCTATGCGACCTGCGCTCCTGCAGCTGGACAGGCCATGGTGTCCGAGACTGTCGACAGCTTCACCGCAGTGACATCGATGCGGAGCAACACAAGGTACGCCCAAGCGGAGATAAGTAGCGAGCCGAAACGATGAGTCATCCATCATTGTGCCTATGGTGGATGATGGGAGCGCCTGGAACCACAAGCCTGACTCCCATTCTCCCACAGCCAGCAGACGGGCACGCTCAACAGTATTACGTGACGTGTTTACAAGGGTATTCCGTATAATACCGCAGAGCGGCACGTCCCACCGTCTCTGGGAAGACAGGTTATCGGGCAAAACCGTATTGGGACAAGCCATTTTCCAAGCGTTCAACGCATCGGTCAAACACGGTACTTAAAAATCAACCAGTAAGGAAGATAAAATGTTCCTGGTTATTTTATCGGTACTGTGGACCGAGGAGAGGAAGGCCGGTAAACTTATACTTGAAATTTTGCGGACGCCGAGACCGCCCAAGCGAATGGGTAGTGTGGCTTGCTGCCACGCACGGTCGTCCAGGGTCACATTTAGGATGGAAGTTAGTGTGTTTCTAATAGTTTGGTCTACTTTTTTTAAAAGTTGTGGATGCTTCCATAGATGAGACTGGTGAAGGCTATATAAGTTAATTTTGGTCCAAAACAACAGTACCGAATGAATGAGAAGGTCAATGTAAATAGTTTGTATTTACTTATGATTAATCTTAAATGTATTATCGAACTTTACAAACGTTGACAGGTAAAAGTGCCTCAAGAGTCTTTTCAGGACACCAGTCAAAGCTTGTACCATTTTTAATCCGGCATTTTTTTGATATTAAACAAGCAAGTACATCAAAAAAACATCGTTTATCATTTTGCAAAACATCGAAAAATATTGAATTATCGATTAAAAATCTGGTCCTTTCTCATCGAATCTATCTTGCATTAAAAAATTATAAAGGATTTAGTGCTTATGGCATCGAATATCTAAGATCACATTTTTTTCCATAAATTTCAAATACCTACGCAAAACAAAAATTGAAACTAAACATTGCGTCTTTTGCAATCAACGACGACGCCACGCCGCGACGCCTGCAACGCCTGCAGCCCGGGCAGTGGTTGCAAGGGCTGCGCCCTGCATGTGCGGCGCCCCAGGTTTCGAGCGCGACTGCGCGGCACTCGTCAATTGTGACAGTCGGCCTTCAGTGACTTTTGTGTAAATCGGTGTAAATAGTGAAAAATTGTTTTTAATTATTTATGTTTGTTTTAAGTACATGTGTATATAGTTTATTTTAATTTTTATAGGTAAGTGTTTCACTTTATTTATGTTCAATGTCGGCAATAGCGACGCCGGAAACAGTGCTAGTCAACCTGTCACATTGCTCGATATCCAGCTGGTGAGATGCCCGTATTGCTCACAGGCACGCTTTTTTAAAGGCGAACGGGGGCTGAGGATACACTATGGCAAGATCCACAAAACTCATAGTGTACCTTTGTGCCCCCAAGCTGCATCCCCAACACCAACAACTCCAGACCAAACCTTGTGGCAAACGCTAGCAAAATTCAAAAATTCTATCCCGGTTTTAAAGAGAGTTCCCCGGGGCGCGAGACGGTCTGTTGCACTGAATTTGTCGCGATGTCTCCGTCTTGCGACCCAGGAGAACTCACAAAGTGCCTGGGAGCAATTGCTTACCTTCCCTTTTAGGATTCTACATGTCCAGAAAAATTTAGCATCTAAAAAATCCTTAACAAACCAAATTAAAGACAACTGCAACAATTCGACCTTAATTTTAGATCCAAAATTACTTACATTTAACAGTCAATCACAAAAAAGCTTGTGTTCACATGTGGAATCAAAATTAAGTGAAGGTGACATCAAGGGAGTGGCCAGGATACTATTCAGCAGCGATGTGGTGGCGCCTTACTCTCCAGAAACGCTATCAGCTCTGGAAAGTAAACACCCTGCGCCTGCGGATGGCCTCACCTTTCCCGACCCCCCCAACCCTCCCGACCTAAATTCAACCTTTCTAAATGTTTCGGCCCCCCAGTTAATTGCTGCCGTGAGCTCTTTCCGAAGTGGTTCTGCCGGCGGCCTCGATGGCCTGACTCCACAACACCTCAAGGATTTACTGAGTTCAGGCGCCGGGGAAGCTGGTGAGTCGCTTTTGAAGGAGCTTGCGGCCCTTATTAACCTCATGCTCACCGGCGGTGTGAACCAGGCCGTCGTCGATGTCTTGTATGGAGCCAACCTTTGTGCCCTGCGCAAGAAGGACGGCGGCATTCGTCCCATCGCCGTTGGGTGTACCTACAGGCGTACGGCAGCCAAAATATGCTGTAAGCTGTATAGCGAATCGCTCGCAGCTAAGTTTCAGCCCCTGCAGCTTGGTTTTGGCTCAAAAGGGGGCTGTGAGGCTGCCGTTCATGCCCTTTCCACTTTCTTAAACACAAATAAAGGTGAGGTCGTCCTCAAGGTTGACGTGAAGAACGCCTTTAATTCTGTAAACAGGGACACTTTGTTGGCGGAAGTCAAAAAGGAACTACCTGAAATTTATGGTTTCTTGTGGCAGTGTTACAGACACCCTTCCAAATTATTATATAAGGACAATGTTTTGGAATCTGCAGTAGGATGCCAACAAGGTGACCCTCTCGGTCCTGTCATTTTCAGTTTAGCTATCCACCCAATTATCCAGAAACTAAATTCAAAATTCAACATGTGGTATCTAGATGATGGAACGCTAGGAGGTGATGTAGACACCGTTTTGAAAGACCTACAACTTCTCAAACAGGAATTTAAATCTATTGGCTTGGACCTTAACCCCTCAAAATGCGAAATTTACCTTTCTGACATTACCGACAGACAATTGACCCTAGAGAAATTTAATGCAATAGCCCCACAAATAAAATTTTTAGAAAAAAGCTCATTGCACCTCCTAGGTTATTTTGGAAGACAGTTTTTCTCCTTTCATCGAAGAAAAAATCAAAAATTTCAATGACATTTCGGACAGACTCTCCAAAATTAATTTACATTCGGCATTCACCCTGATTAGATACTGTTGTTTTGGCCCAAATTTTATGTATTTTCTACGCTCTTCCCCTTTATGGAAGCAGCCACACCTCTTGGACAAAATTGACCAAATTATTCGCAGCACACTTACGTCCATTCTAAATGTGGTCTTGGACGACCGAGCATGGCTGCAAGCCACACTACCCATCCGTTTTGGTGGCCTCGGCGTCCGCAAAATTACCAGTATTAGTTTACCGGCGTTCCTGTCCTCTGTCCACAGCACCGAAAAGTTGACCGGGAAGATTTTAGTCCCCTCCCTGGTTGACTCTAAAGTGCCGTGCTTGGCCGACGCGGTGAACGCCTGGAAAATGGCTTGCCCGGATACAGTTCGGCCCGCGAACCGATCTTCCCAGAGGCAGTGGGATGAGCCGCTCTGCAGGTTGGTACGGAATAATCTTATTAATACGTCCACCAATACTGCTGAGCGTGCCCGCCTATTGGCTGTGGGTGAGTGGGAGTCGGGCCTCTGGCTTCAGGCGCTACCGTCACCCAACATAAGCACTTTGCTGGGTGACTCCACCTTCCGGCTCGCTACTTGTCTGCGTCTGGGCGCCCCTTGCGTGGCTCCACATCGCTGTCAATGCGGTGAAGGTGTCGACTGCCTCGGGCACCATGGCTTATCCTGCAGTAAAAGCGCAGGCCGGATAGCACGCCATGCCAGCATCAATGACATCATCCGTCGTGCTCTTGTCACCGCCGGGGTGCCAGCTGTTTTAGAACCCAACGGCTTGGCACGCGACGATGGGAAGAGACCAGACGGAATGACCATAATGCCTTGGAAGGTTGGTAGGCCTTTGGTGTGGGATGCAACGTGTGTCGACACCCTTGCGCCATCCCATCTTCCAAGCACGGCGAGCTGTGCTGGGGCGGCTGCTGCAGGTGCAGAAAACCTCAAACGGCGTAAATACTCCAATCTCTTTGGTTCTTATATGTTTGAGCCGTTTGGGGTCGAAACTCTAGGGCCATGGGGCCCGAGTGCCCACTTAGTTTTTCGAGACATCGCCAAGCGATTGGTCGACTCTTCACATGACCAGAGGGCTGGCTTATTTTTGGGCCAAAGAATCAGCATTGCCATACAACGTGGCAATGCTGCCAGTCTTTTGGGCACGTTTCCTGTTGACAGCGATGTGGATGAATTTTTTGATGCCCTTTGATTATTTTCCCTCCTTTTTATTTACTTGTACATATTATTACTATAATTAATATTGTATTTTAAGTGTATATATGGTGAAAATAAAAATACTTCCATCTTAAATGTTAATAATATTTTTTTTATTCTACTTTATTTTATAACTTATATGTAATTCAACTAACGATATCTTGTACGTAGTATTAATTTCTGTGCTGTGCACTTCTATAAGTGACGAATTCACAATTCCTAAAACTGTATGTGATTTTTGTTTGTATATGTCCAAGTCGTTGAAGTGCCATATAAATAAATAAAATAATACTCACTCCATAAAGTAAAATACGCCATGAGCGAGCTTATGCGTAAACCCGTGGGATGCTTTTATTTTCAAGCATTATATTAGAATACTCTAAGCACTACCTATGATACTTGCCGATTTTTTTTAAATAATATTCAATGTGACATAGCTTCAATTTGATTGTAAATCACGTAGGACGCGCAAGAAAGAGAATACTTGCACGATTGGACTAAAACTGCAACTGGCAGGCGGTCTGGAGTCATTACGTATTCACAGGCATCTTGGTGAGTGCATTCTTTTTTAACTTTGGATATCTTCATGGCTTCACCCTGAGATGCTCTTTTAAACTATAAGCCAAAAATCACATAAAGTTTTTGTAAAGATCTAGCGCATCCCCACACATACCTGAAGGTACGCACTGCTAGCTTGTTTAAAGGTACAAGCACACGTCCTAGGAGTAAGTATAACAAACTAATACGTATAACTCACCTATGGCCTGTAAAACCCTACCAGTATTATTAATTATATATTACTAACAAAGAAAGCAAACTCGATTATAAATAAGAGTCTAATCAGTAGTGGTGATTTTGCCAGGCTTCCTCATCTCGTGACAAGTCACGTTACTGCCATCAACACTTACTAGTCTTGAGTCTTGATTACCAAGTTTGAATGCCACGTGGAAGCCCGTAGGCTTCCACGTGGAATTCTAACTTGGTAGTTATTGTAAAAAGATTTTCCTCAGGAAAATAAACATTTGCGCCGTTCGGATATGAAACGACGCCATTGGAAATACTGCATGAGAAGTTCATTGCAAAAACATTTACACACACAAATCAGTTTATTGCAAAAATCTCGCAAAGTTTATTAATTATAAGTCAATTTACCTATGCCACAACTAGTTTTCCTTCTTAAATTCTGCAAAAAAAAAGTCCTACACAAGATTCACCTAGGACCAGCATCGAAATGTTTTGGCTAACGACGATGCGACGATGATTTCAAGTATTATTATTTTAAAAGATTTAGTTTTTTTGCCCATACGAAAGTACACACGCCAGCACGTCAAGATACTACAATCTGTCAAATTTTTTTAATAGATTTTCAACTTTATCACTGAAGCATAAGGTTCAAAGTTGAATGGGAAAATTTGACAGTTTCGGGTAGCTTGATGTGCTGGCGTCTGTACCTTGTGGAAAGCCCCTCCTAGAATCAATTATATTTTGATGTTAATTTTGATGGTCTGAAGAGCCTTTTAATAGCCTACAAATAAATGATTTGACTTTGACGTCACGTTTAGTAAAAGGCGTAGGTATTTTTCTTCACTTGATATCGGAGACGGAATTGATGGATTGTGAATTATGTCCGCATTTTATTATTATTTTTAAGTCGTTGTCTTCTTCCTCATTCTCGTTCTACTCTTCAGTTTCTCCCATTATTTATTATTTTATATTAGTTTCAAAACGGTGTCATCTTTATTGTAGTATCAGTCGAAAACGATGTTCGAAGAAAATTTCCGTATCGTTTTATTCTCATTTATTGTATAAGTTCCATATCTATTAAACGTAGGGTTTTTAGGTACGTACGCGAAAGTAACTAACTTTTCAAAACATACTTGTAGTATATAATTATATTAAACGGGCTTTTAAGAACAACATTTTATTGGCATAACACAATATGCAGATTAGCAGCGTGTGCTTTGCTTGGCATTTTGAGAACCGATAAAGATAATCCTTTGAGAATCTTGATCATTACATTGTATCAGATTTAAGTAAGAAAAACATTTTTAACACCAAAAATTGTCGTAAAACCATTATATTAAGAAATATTCTCAATAAACAGATTTTCGGAACCTTTGCCAGACGAATTTTTTCGCACTAGTAATGGACACATTATTTCGAATGCCTGAATAAAGATAATCCAGGTGATAAATCTTCACTAAGATTTATGTCGCCTTTCATTTAACTTTATTTAACTTTTATTTTCTTTAACTTGTGGATGTACCTATAGGTACATATTTAATCGTTTTTAATTAATTGAGGCAATTCTTATGGTTCCGTATGTCCGAATGAAAAACGGGACCCTTCTAGGATCATTCGTGTGTCTGCCATTTTGTCTATCCATCTGTCACAGTCAATTTGCGCAATGCTGGCAGCCTTTTGGGCATATTTCCCGTTGACAGCGATGCGGAGGAATTTTATGATGCCCTATAATTCTTTATCCTTGTTTTATTGATTTATTCCAGAAATCTCCACCGACAAATCCCCACCAGTGGGGATTGTTATTTTTTTTCCAGAAATTCCCACTAGTTAAATAAACTCAGCCTAGGGAGGATTTTCGGAAAAATAAGTAACAATCCCTGGTGTTGTTGTGTCTAGATTATTTAACAAAAAATCCGTTAATCAATACGTTAAATTAGAACACAGAACCACAAACTTTTTGGAAGGGTGGCATAGAAAAAAAAAAAACAATTTACTGAAACTAAATTTTTTGCATGAAGACGCTTTGTTTTATGAAAGAAGTGTTAACGAAATTCGGCGTCGGAACCCGCGATCACAAAGGAACAAAGAAAAAACCAGTTAATCTTAGATGCTCAACTACAGTTAATGCATGGCAGCATTACAGTGCCACATTTTTTTGGAAAGAAAGGATAAATTCACAATCGCGATTTACGTGATCCTAATAATGTTTAAATAAAAATAAAGTTTTGATGTAGTCAATTTATTTAACTAATGGGGATTTCTGGAAAAAATAACAATCCCTACTGATGGGGATTAGTCGGTGGGGATATACATATTATTATAAATTCTTTCCGGTTACGTACTCTACGTTTATTTGCGTTTTTTAAGCAAAGTTAACGAGATAATGGATAGAAAGATCTCTGTTCTCTTCCACAACATTTATGCTTAGCGCTAGACATTACATTTTTTAATGAGATAGGTCAGAATGATTTTAATTGATTGTTTCATTATTTTTTTAGATAATTATATCTAATAATAATTAATAACAATTGAATTAATAATAATATCTATATAGGTTACTAAAAAATAAAAAAAAATAATCCAAAAATTATGCATAATATGCATAATTTTTGGATTAATTTTTTTGTTGTTTTGTTGTTGTGAAATAATAAGTAACAATTGTACCTTCTAGCTCTTATGTGTCGCGACTGAATGCGACCACGTAAGAGCCAAGCATCCTCATCAATGCCAAAATCAGGTGCATGTTGTTTTGTTGTTGTGAAATAATAAGTAACAATTGTACCTTCTAGCTCTTATGTGTCGCGACTGAATGCGACCACGTAAGAGCCAAGCATCCTCATCAATGCCAAAATCAGGTGCATCCTCCAGTGTAGCTTCTCGGTATATTTCTATTGTATAAATTCCATTTTGAAAAATGTTCGCTGCAGTAAGACTGCTAATTTCAATTCATAGGTTAAAGCATAACACGGAACGGACTAAGATTTAAAACTTGACGCAATAGTAACTTTTGTTCAGCTCAAAAATACCTATCCAACGATGACACGTAGGTATTCGGAGGGTGGACTAGAGTTCATACAAATATTCAGAAGGAAACTTCATACACTGGCCCTTTTTCAGTCTTTGTTATAGTCGTCTTCCACCAGGGTATGGGTTTTAATACACATTCTACGAGGAAAGTCATGACAGATGAAGTTGATGTAGTTAGCTGTATGTCGGGTTCTATTAGACCTACAGAGCTACTGCGGTGCTAATCTGTAAAAATCTCACCGTGAAAACTTAGGTGAAGCGAGCGTGGAGAGAGCTGTCAATTCCTAGCAAAATCAAACTCACTTCGTTTTCACGGTGAGATTTTTACTGAATCGACCGGCTGTACTGGCTGCGCTCAAATTGTAGCAAATTTTAGCTTTTCCGTAGGACGGTCGCACCTTTTAAAAGTTATAAGGTAAAAACTGAAACTCAGCTCGAAAAGGAGAATACCCAAAATTTCCAGCTTCGATTAAAAAACGTATAACGACATAAGAGACATAGATACATGGTAGATATCAAATGTGAAATTAGTTTCTCAAAATAATCACCATAAGCACCACAGTGTGCACAAAGCTGCAACATCAGAAGCTAATATAGTTTCCTGTAGTAAAAAATAAATAAGTAGTGCACCATGTCGTTAAGTTGCATATACTCCACCATCCAAAATAAGCACTGAGAGTGGTAATAATACTCATTTCAAAATCGCAGCAGCCTTCCGTTGTTGCACGTTGGGAAGTTGTGCGCATGTAATCAGCGTCAGCAGATGTTGTATTATCTCGCCTATGTTAGGCACCAAGACACCATGCAACAACTAGGCACTTTTCTACATTCTTTTTTAGTTGATCACGATATGTGTATGTAGCAGCCATGTATTTTTTGTAATAAATGTCTACATTCTATATACTGCTAACCAACTTTATTTAGTTACCTGCAGAAAGCAAGAAAATCATTAACTTTTATTAAAAACTAGCTACAGCCCGCGACTTCGTCCGCGTGAAATTTCACCGTCCTCTATTCACCCTCTTAGGGGTTAAATTTGAGTGAACTATATTCTAGCATAATTCAATTTTATAATTTAGTTTCACGTTAAGGCAATACGAAAATAAAATGGTTTTTTTTCGTAACCATTTATTTCACACTGTTACAGCATGTTTGGATTCAATTTTTGGTTATTGGTTTATTCATTGACTATTTGATTAATACTCTGACTAAAGGAAAACGAAATTGGGTTAAATTTCCTCGATAGAATTTAATTCCGAAAAAACCTTTACTTTTTTTCTGTAATTCTAAAATCGTAAGTAATTTCATTGCAAAATTGCATTTAAAATGTACGTAATTAGGTAATTGATAACGCTGGCTGAATTTTTGATACACAGCTTAATTCATTTTTAAACAATTTTTATTTGGTTTGGCGCTTACGTTGTTTTATTTTGGTTCCAGAGCATTGCTGCACTCTCTTTTTCGCATGTGGAAGTAATATCTGTCACTTTCTTATGCCCGCCCAGCCGTTGGTCCCGGCTGTCATACGTGGATCTTTGACAGTCGTTACGGGTCGTCAGTAGCCTGAAAGTCTAACAACCAACCTTACCAAGGGTTATCGTATTACCCAGTTGTGGAGGTTGTGGAGGTCAGATATGCAGTCGCTCCATGTAAAATACTGGTATTCAGCTGCATCTGGTTAGAATGGAAGCCGACCGCAACATAGTTGGGAAAACGCTAGGCAGACGATGCTTCTAGCATAATACAAAATTTATTCAAATATTAACTCATTACTTAATTTTTTTTTTTTAAACATGCCCCACACTAGGTATTTCTCCTGTATTGTGGGTGCGTTTTACAAACATTTAAACTCACATACACAAACAGCCAGAGCCGGAACAACTACTTGTAGGTCATATAAATATTTGTTCCGTGCGGGAATCGAACCCGCGACACGCAGCGCAGCAGTCAATCGCTTAACCACTGCGCCAACCGTGCCGAATTATTCATTGTATGTGGTCATTGTCCATTATCATGCATTATTATAATTGAGTACGCAACCACAACGCGACGGACAGGTTTGTATACTTGTCGACGCTCATACTGCATGATGGCGGCTATGAAAAATATAAATTTTCCCCATGGATTATGGATTTCTGGATTTCTTGGTTTTCGAGGGTGCTGGCGCCGATAATGAGGTCAAAATTAAAATCCAAAATGGCGGCAGGCAAAAATGTTTAATTGTTCGTCATGGTTGTCGTTTTCATGGTTTTCGAGAGCACTAACGTCGATAATGAGGTACATGAAAATCCAAAATGAAAAATAGAAATCCTTCCAGATTTAAAAATATTCGCTTTTAGAAATTATGACAGACCTTCATCTAGTCGAAACTTAAGTAATAACTTAACTTAAATTATAATTAAAGGTAAAATAAAACAATACTCAGTTAATAGATTTTCATTCCGAGCCTTCTTTAGATTTAATTAGATACCTTTTTTCTACCTATTTGTAACATCTAAAAGACATTAGCTTTAGTACCTATATCGACATTTTAATGCCACTGAAAAAAGATAATTGCAATTGCGAGCAATGAAACCGCTTCTTGTACTTGTGTATAGAACCCGCAATCTAATTCACATTCAGAGGACATTCCAAACCTTATGGCTAATCATAGTTTACGTTTTATTTATGAAATAATTTTTCTGTTCTCTTTCTTTTTGGTTTGGAGCCGGTTTCATTTTGCGCTTAATTTATAAATTACTAGCTGACTCGACAGATGTTGTCCTGTCCAAAATCGTGAGTTATGGGGTGTTGAGTTCACACAAAAATGCCTACCTAGAAAAAAAGGACATCCAGTTTTTTCCATGATTGAAAATATATAATTTAAAAATGTTTCTATCAAACCTAATTTGGAATATTACGCACATTACGAGTATAAATAAGAAAATAGACAAATCGGTCCAGCCGTTCTCAAGTGCGCTTAGCAATGAACAGCATTTCATTTTTATTTATATAGATAGATATAGCTCCGTCTTAAGAGGGGAAATAATATAAATAATTTTTAACTGAATACCTTTAATAGTGCTGATTTCATAATAATTTATGCACTATATAAAACTGCTCGCTTTGTCAACTCACAATATAAGTACTAACCTATTTTATTTTTGTTTTGTTGCAGAAAAGTAACTGTTTTTATTAAAAACGATCCAGCGACACCCTAGCAACACCCTATAAATGTCTAGCCATACGGTGCTTTGTTTCCTTTCTGCTTTCCATTTGACTTTGTGGGAACTATATTTAAGCTTTGATCGCGTATGGAAAATCTTTAGCAACTGAAACATACCTATACCTGACGTGCTATAATTTCCGCTGTTTAATTAATTCCCCCACCTTCAAAAGAAATAATTCTGAATCATGTATAGATAATATTTTGACTAACCTACCTGACAGTTTCGTAGACTACACTAATTTGGATCACAATGGGTTGTCAGACGGACATGCGGGTCTATTCTGTACAATAAGTCTGGAAAAGGTTGAGAATAAGAAGCGGACAAATTACCTTCGTCTTTGGAAAAGAAAATATAAGGACGAGAAAATAGATGAGTTTAGGAACAATGTACTCGTATTAGAGGCTAACTGGAACACAGGTATTAACACATTTATCAGTAAATTCAGAGAATTACACTCTTCTATCTTTAAAAAGCACAAAGTTAGGGTTAATGATAATAGAAGTAAATGTTCCAAATGGATAACTAACGGAATTAAAATAGCTAGCAAAGGAAAACTTTTCCTAAACACATTTGATAAGATGCAATGCGACAATTCTGTTGATGAATATCGTAACAAGTATATTAGATAGACGTATAGGAAAGTGTTAAGTTGTGCAAAAAGGAACAGTGTCAGAAAACAAATAGAAATCATAATAATAAATCACATCAGATTCAGATTCTAGTAGGATGATTTGGAAAATAGTCAATCGACAGCGCAATGCTACGTATAAATGATAAATGATTTTATTTTTGTAAGTAGGTTTGTACAAACACTTTTATACGTCAATCATATTTTTTAAACTAGATGAGGTCGACGTTTCCTATCTGACTACTCTGAGAAGAAAGGCCGAAACAAACTCAGAGGTCATAGTCTCTTTTAAAGTCCAGACATAATCTTGGTAAAACATTGACAATGACCAAATTATCATTAAAGATAATATTGACGTATTGGCAACTCCACTAGCATCACTTTATAATAACTGTATTGAGGAAGGCCTGTTCCCTGATCAGTTTAAAATTGCACGAGTAGTTCCAATTTTTTAGAAGGGTTCTAAAATGGATCCAGGCAACTACAGGCCGATTTCCCTATTGCCTGTTCTATCAAATATTCTTGGAAAGATTATGAAGGATAGGCTTATAAAACGCTTACGAATGCATAGCATCTTAAATGAACAACAATTTGACTATCAAAAATCATTGGAAACCGCCGATGCTTTTGAGGCGTTAGTCGATGAAGTTATTTGCCATCTTAATGACATACATAAGGTGGCAGGTGTATTTCTGGATCTTAGTTATTCCTTAGACACGGTGGGCCATACAATTTTGCTGGCCAAGTTGGTACATTATGGTATAAGAGAGAACGTTCTGAAGCTTTTTCGATCTTATTTGCATAATAGACGTCAATTTGTAGAGATAAAGACGGTAGTGGATGAGAAACAAAAAATATTAACCTCCAATTCAATGACAGTATTCCGAGGTGTCCCTCAGGGATCTGTTCTGGGCCCAATTTTCTTCATGCTTTTCCTTGATAAAAAGAAACGTTTTACAGACACTAGGCTCGTTAATTTTGCAGATGACACTAATGCAATAGTGTCTGCAAATAACTTAAATAATTTAGAATTCAAAATTAATAAATTATTAAAAGCTTTCGAACACTGGTTTGCTACAAACAATCTTAAGCTCAATGTAAATAAAACGAAATGTGTACTATTCAAGTCGAACATTCGGAACAACGCTAGTCTTGAGATTTTGTCATGTGGCAACAAAGTTGAAGTGGTTGACTATGTCAAATTCTTAGGTGTACATTGATGCAATGTTAAACTGGAAGGTTGAGATATCGTCTGTAACGAAGTCAGAGGGGCAATTCTACTAATTTTAACAACGTTCACAGTCTGATCTCAGTCTCAATCTGTCAAAAAATACTTCAAATTTCCCTACATTTTGACATTTCTTTGTCGCTGAGATGAGACTGCGACTAGATTTTGAACGTTTTAAATTACGAGAATTGGCCTTTTGTTAGCTCAGCATGCTATGCAATCAGGAGCCTAAGGGAAGAATTGACCTTGGCCCGGCTTAGGATGGTTTACTTTGCCTTGGTTGAGTCTAGGCTTAGATACAGTATTAAGTTTTGCAGCTTTAAGTACAATATCCACTTAGCATTTGTAATTCAAAAAAGAGCCCTAAGGACAATGCTCCGCCTAAAACAGACGGATTCGTGCAGAGACCATTTTATAAGACTTAATATTTTGACAGTGCCATTTCTTTATATACTGGTGCTACTAACCAGTTTTGTTAAGAACTTGCACAAATCTGAAACTGATGACCAACGACAAGTTAGAGTTAATACACGTAGGAAAGACTTTCCTAACACAATCCGAAAATAAACGTGGTTCATCCAGTCCTAGGTACTGTAGAGACTGTATAGCTCTACCTTTAGAAGTAAATGCAGGCTGGTTATAATTGCCGGTGTGTTCCATTCGAACGTTCAAGAAATTGTCAAATATTTTTATTATGGTTTTTTTGTTTAGTAGTAGTAGCAGTGCTAGAAGTGACGTGTTGATGTAAAGTCGTGAATATATAATTAATTTGAGTCAAAGCATTTTTCTATTATAACGCAACACACGCGTAGCACCAGTAGCTACGCCTCACATATTGGTGGAGGCGCCGACCTTATTTTTGTTTTTTGTTTCAGAAAATTAATATAAGGCGATACCCTATACCTTCATCCACACGGGTGTTTTGTAAGAAGAAAGCGATATCGCTCCTCGCAGGCCAAGCAGAGGACGGAACAGGCGCAGAATCGTCGCCGGAGATCTAAAAGCTAAGTGGTGTTAAGCAAAGATTGCACCATGTCAAACGCCATACATTTTTCTGGCACTGGTGCAAATTGCTTCGACGAATTTCTCGTCCAATTTAGACTCGTTGCAGCCATAAATCAATGGCCCGAAAGTAATTTAGCGCTCATATTAGGAGCATATTTACAAGGTCCTGCTCTTGCGTATTTTAAATTAATTTACAAAGAAAACCTAGATTTTAAATCGATTTGTGACCTTTTGAGAGTGGAATTTCCAACGAGTGTAGATTATGTTGAAAAGTTTTATAATGCGAGACAAGGAACCAATGAAGATATAATGGCATTCTTCTATACATTGGCAGACCTCGCTCTTAAAGCAAGGATTTCAGACGAAAAAATTTTCATCAAAAATTTTTTAAAAGGGGTGACATCAGATTATAAATTAAAATTGGGGACAAAATTATATTCATCCAAAGCGGAGCTACGTGCTACCCTTGAACAAATTAAAGAGATTTTCGAAGAATCTCGCCACGATGAGTATAATCTACCAGTATTACCACCAAAAGGCATTTTAACAAAAGTAAGGGTGGAACATCCGCTGTCGATAGATAATCAAGGGTCCCCTGGAGCTTCTAGACCAACAAGCCCCGCACCATCACCATCTGCGACGACTACTCCACGCACTTTCGTGAGGCGCAGAGAAGAGGAGACCTTCCATACCCCTAGATACAATTTGCGTCCAAGATATCCATTTACAAATAGAAATTATCATTCACCCATTGCCCCCAGCTCAAGCATCCCGCAGCAGCCTAGACACCCAAACGACCAAGGACACAGACGATGAAGGATGGCCGGGAGTTACAGACTGTGTCCGGAGATATACAACTCCCTCTGAATAATAACAAGAGTATTTTCGGTCCTTTTATTAGAGTAACTTTAGCTAACCAAGCCTGCACCGCGCTGATAGACACCGGAGCATCGATCTCGTGCATATCAGAGCAGCTGTTGGTAGAGTTGAAACTAGAACGTACCGCTGACAAGGCAAAACATTTTGTGAGATCAATTTCCGGTTCGTGTTTAAAAGTCGTGGGAGAAACGAAGTTTAGCTTCATTATTGACTCATGTGTATTTGTGAATAGTTTTGTGGTCATCAAAGACATTAACCAGAAACTAGTCCTCGGTCAGGACTTTTTCTATAAATACGATGCAGTCATAGATTTTCGCAATAATTGTTTGTTTTTGAAGAAGCATATCCGTATAAAATTTTGTAAATATTTAGATCAAAATGATATGCCAATGTCAAGTACACTTGTATGCCAAAATCACGATGACAAAAAAATTAAAAATAATATTGTCATAAGTGAACATGAATCTTTGGAACGAAGAAGTTCATATTCAATATCAAAAATTGATTATCTTTATTTTTCGAAGCTAATACAGGAAAATGATGATCAAATTATTTCGTCACTTTCAGAAAATCCAATGGATAAAATCAATATAAACCCGGAATTAGAAGTTAATGAGAAATCAGCGCTGAAAGAACTTCTTTGTTCTTATAAAGGAAATTTTGCTTTTACAACTTCTGATCTAGGTAGATGTAGCTTAGTGGAAGTAGAGATTAAAACTATCGATAATGTACCCGTACATCGACCTCCATATAGAGTCTCACCAAAGCAGCTCGACATTATTAATTCCCAGGTGGAAGAAATGTTAAATAACGGGGTGATTCGTGAGTCAAAAAGCGCGTATGCTTCTCCCGTAGTTCTAGTGCAAAAACCAGATCAAACATGGCGATTTTGCATTGATTATCGTAAACTAAATAAAAAAGTTATCACGGATAGTTATCCTTTGCCTATTATAGAAGACATTATGATTTATCTATCGGGAGCACGTTATTTTGCAGATTTAGATTTAAATTCGGGTTATTGGCAATATCGTTTGTGCGAAACAGATAAACACAAAACGGCTTTTGTCACTCCATCAGGCTTATATGAATTTAATGTTCTACCATTTGGTCTTAAGACAAGTCAAGCTGTTTTTCAAAGAACAATGGATAAAGTCCTAGCAGGCATTAAATATAAAAACGCCATATGCTACGTGGACAATATATTGATATGGGGCAAAAGTTTTTCAGAATTCCGAGAGGCACTAGAAGATGTTATGTTAAGACTTAAGAAAGCAAACCTAACGTTAAAACCAAGTAAATGTAGTTTTGGTTATCAAAAGATATCGGTTCTTGGTCATGAAATCTCAGGAGACGGTGTCAGACCAGATAATAATAAATTACATACATTAAGATTATTGAAACCTCCAACCAATACGAAACAGGTTAAATCTATCTTGGGTTTGTTTTCATATTACCGTAAGTTTATCAACAACTTTGCTGAGATAACTTTGCCACTAACAAAATTATTAAAGAAGGGGACAAAGTTCAGTTGGTCACAGAATCATCAGGAAGCATTCGACACAATAATACATTACATGAACAACCCACCCATTTTACATTTTTATTCAAATGATAAACATGTGTTGACCCGCCTTTACATTGATGCTAGCGGAGAAGCACTTGGGGCGTGCCTTATGCAAGGTACGGATATCATGCATCCGATAACATATGCATCGAGAAAACTGAGTGATAGTGAGAAGAGATATTCAACGACCGAAAAGGAATGTCTGGCACTAGTTTGGGCGTTGAATTATTTTAAGCATTTTTTATGGGGTTTGAAGTTTCAAGTTGTCACTGATCATAAGGCGTTATGTTGGCTGAGAGATAGGAAAGATATGAATGGAAGGTTGGCTAGGTGGTCACTATGTATCCAGGCGTACGAGTTTGACATCATTCATTGCGCAGGGAGAGATAATGTAATAGCAGATATTTTGAGCAGGAACCCCTTATGTCAGGAAGAAGAGGATCAGCGGCCGGTAACGTACCAGGAAGATGACATGCAGGTGTATAAGATAGAAGTGATGAAGATGAAGGATGAGCAGCAGAGAGACGAATTTTGTAGACGATGGTTAGATAGATTCGCAGCTAGTGGTCACAGCAATCTGAGGGGATTTAGTGTCATAGATGGTATTTTATGCAAAAAGGCTAGAAGGATGAATTGTGTTCGAGAGTTGGTTGTAATCCCTAAATGTTTATTGCACGAGATCTTGCAGGAGTTGCATGATGATCCATGGTCAGGCGGACATTTAGGATTGGCGAAAACGTTGGCAAAGTTCAGGGCGGCATATTTTGTTAAAGATGCTGAGAAGGAGGTTGATCGGTATGTGAGGAGTTGTACATTGTGTCAAGAGCGGAAGCAATCCAGACAAGTAGCTCAATTGCAACCAGTGGCGGTGTCTCATATGATGGAAAAGGTAGGAATTGATTTGTTAGGTCCTTTCAGAAGGTCACTTAATGGAAATAGATATGTGGTGGTATGTGTGGAGTATGCTACAAAATATGCAATATGCAGGGCGATTCCCAGGGCGACTGCAGAGAGAATCAGCGAATTCTTAATTGAGGATGTCTTCTGTCGGTTTGGTGGTGTCAAGGAAGTTGTATCAGATAGGGGGTCAGTTTTCACATCGCGTTTAGTTAGGGAAACTATACAATACTTTGGAGCCAAAACTAGGTTTGCCACAGCATTTCATCCGGCAACGAATGGTCTGGTTGAAAGATTTAATAGAACGTTAACGCAAATGCTGTCCATGTATGTTTCACTCAACTTAAGTTGAAACCAACTTTGCTAACGGGGCATAGCCTTCGCAAAGTGTGTTGAGTTGACACAATTGGTTCAGCTTGTGATTGAGCACCCACAGTTTAATCAGTATTGACTGATATTTCATGGAGTTAATATTTATTGAGAATGGGGTAGATTTTTGAATTTTTCCTCTGGAGTATGGGCATATGATAGATATCGTCGATGAACCCTGGCCTCTTACGCTTTTCCCCTCCCTCTGGCTTATACCGTCCGATGGGGTAAAAGAGTTTGAAGTTAAGATCATTTATTTTCTTAAGCCTCTTCCAGGCTGATGTGAACTTTCACGTCAATTGTTTTTATTAGGAGGCCACGTCGCATCTTTTTCACCAGTTTTGGCGCGACGAAGTTTAAGCATGACGACATTAGTTTGTGTTAATGCAGGTGGGCACTTATAAATGTAAACTTACCTGGCACTTAGCGAAGTGTTGGATACGCGGTTCGTTCGTCCTGACTTAAGCTTTCTCTTGCAAGGGTTGGACCTCACCTTGTAAACTTAAAAGTCTGGTGTTAGGTAATGTTTCTGATAGGATAGGCAGGAAGGGCTTGGATGTTCGAATGGTGTGAATAAAAGTCTGGTTTGGAAATGGAGTTATGCCAATACTTTTATTCAAAGGTGGGCGTAGCTCATGTAGAGACTGTATAGCTCTACCTTTAGAAGTAAATGCAGGCTGGTTATAATTGCCGGTGTGTTCCATTCGAACGTTCAAGAAATTGTCAAATATTTTTATTATGGTTTTTTTGTTTAGTAGTAGTAGCAGTGCTAGAAGTGACGTGTTGATGTAAAGTCGTGAATATATAATTAATTCGAGTCAAAGCATTTTTCTATTATAACGCAACACACGCGTAGCACCAGTAGCTACGCCTCACAGTACCAATCAGTATTTCTATACATCAAGCTTCCCTTAGAATTTAAAAGCATAAATAGCGCAAACTTATTTTAAAACAAATTGAAGACATATTTATTGAGGAAGGGCTATTACAGCGTCGATGAGTACCTACATGATAAGCGACAATCGTAATATTATTTATAACATATTATTTGCTCGTAAAGGGCCTCTTATTTCACCAATTTCAATATCGTAATGTATCTCATTACGCACTTGTGCGGTAATGTAATGTAAATCGCACGGTTTATCAAGATTCTCCGTCAAAACGAACGGTACTTTTTTAAATCTTGGCAAAGAGTTTTTATTTCAGAAAAGTAGTCAACATTTTATGAATAAAATTAACTTTGGGAGATAAAATATAATAAATAAACATTTAATTCTTTAATTTAATTAATTTTGACAATAAATTACAACCATTAATATCTGTAACAAAAACAAAAATATTAATTTACTTTATTAGTAATACAGGCTGTTTTGTGCCTATGCCTGAAAAAAAAAAAGCGCGATCGCGCGCGCATCGCTTATCTGTTAAGAAGTAAAAATTATTCCGCACGCTTTTTCTTTTCGCTGTTTTTTTATTTGAAAATGTCGTCAAGTAATGATGAATTTATTAATTCCACACCGCCAGAAGTCTCAGATGCAGCGAAAAAGGCTACTCTAAGCCTCTTGCCCGAAAAATCGACCGATAGATACTTACAAGCGTATCAAAATTTCATTATATGGAAAACAAGCAAATATACAAGTTCAGTCCGAGTTTTATTTATTTCCTCGCAAATATGTTATAAAACGTCGTATGACATACGTGCGCTTTGAAAATTACAGCCTCTGCTTTCTTTTAGCCCTCGCCTACGGCTCGGGCAAGCAATATCGCCTCGGCTGTAATTTTCAACTTACCGCACTTATATCATAATGTACTATGTTCTAGACTGGAATTAATTTTCAATGATATGTTGGCTATTATTGTTTTAAATTGTTTATATGTTTTATTATTGTATTACTCATAGATTATATTAAATGACATATTATCTCTAGTATAATTATAAATTTAATCTTTGACATTTTATTTTTAAATCAGATGACAACTACAAATTACAATACATTACATTACATTAATTACTTTATTACAATATTTTTAATTGACTACCTACTTGTTTTATTGTATTATTAATTATTTTAAAATGAAAGTGGATTATTATGGTTTTGAATTTGTTATTTTTATTATCTTTTATCTTATGACTTAGTAATGAACTGATTTTTATCTAGATTATTACATTGTTCTTTCAAATTCCAAAAATGATTTTAGAGTCATACGGGTGAAATAAAACAATCCACTAATAAAGGATAGTAAAATTTTCAGAATAAAAAGTAAAATTTCCATAAAATGTCGAAGAAGCTGGACTTAGAAAGATAATAACCATTACTGTACGGAATATACGGGTATTTTATATTCTCAAACAAATTCTTTTGATGCATTTTAATCATTGTGGCAAAGTGAGTTTTCCAGCTTATTTACATTGTCTGTGGTAGAGGTTACTTTCATACAAGCCGGCCAATGCAAGGCAATTTGTATGAAAGTAATTTTTTGAGTAAAAATTAAAATTTTGCATGATGTCAATATTAAATACTTTCACCATCCAAATAGGCAGCTATCCTATCTTAATACTTGGTTGTAACTTGTAAGTTACAACCAAGTATTAAAGTTACCAATTATTAACAGCATACTTACGCTTTTTAAGCCCCAGCCCCAATATTAAGGTACTTATAATAAAATGGCTTGAAACTATTTATGTACATGTGTAAAAATCTACTTAAGTTAGCTTCGATAACTCATGGATCAGATTAGTAAAACTTATTAACAGACATTGTTGTTATTACATGGCAGAACATATTTTTATCCGAATAGGCAAATAGATTGTGACAAAGGCGTTATAACGATCAGTATTAAAACTGAATCCAGTATTTACTTTTAACACAACCCGTAAACGGTATCGGAATCAAAGTTTTAAAATGTTATAAGTCTGTAAAGTCAAGTGAGATTTATTTTCCGTGGTGTCGCGCGCAGGTTTGAAGTTTTAATGCGAAGGAGTCCGGTCGTGTAGTAATTAGGAGGTGAGTACGCGTCGCATCGGCTGCGGCGGCGCGACGGTCGATAGCTGGAGCGACAGGCGGTGCCGGCCCGGGTCACGCCTGCCGCGATCGATACCGGCGCGGCGGCGGGAGCAGTCGAGCGCCACCGGACACGGAGCAGCAGTCCGCCTCGCGACACGGCGACGAGCGGCGAGCGAGCGAGCGCGGCCACGCGGACACACGCGCCAGCTCCCATGCGACTTACGGCCGCGTCATGAGCGGCGCCCGCCCCCGCTCCGCGCCGCTCCTGCTGGCGCTCGCGGCCGCCTTCCTACCGCAAGCCAACCATGTCGCGTGAGTACCACCAGCATCCGCTGCTCACAACCTCACTATTTACTAACTTTTCCAACTCAATGTGTCCGTGGATATAAAAGTTTAGTACTGTTCCAAAGCTTAGACGATCGTAAATTGCGGCGGGCCGTAAACTGGAATGCATTCGATTTAGGATGTATGACTACATTAATACTTAATTCTTTATAATGAATCATAACTACTCTCCTTTATACATGTGAAAGTAATGTATTTCATTGCAAGATATTGTACAACAAAAATGTATGCCAATCATTATAACTAAGAACCTAAGTAAATTCGAAGGACTTGTAAAAAAATTTATCTTCCGTTTAAGTGAATAGCATTTTGTAAACTTAACACTTTACTTCAATATTAGGTGTTTGAAAATAAAATTTATTGTTTTAAAGATTAGATAGTTCTTATTTTTAATTGCGTATTTGGTGGATCCTGAAGAAGTTTTTGGTGCCTTTGATAGGTTTCATATATATTTGTAACCATGTGCGAAAATAACAGTTTTAGACCTTTTATAATTATAAAAAAGAAGAAAATACTTTCGTAATCTTCGTCTGAATAACAAAAGGTTTCATACATACATTCAACGACATAACCAAAGCGAAAAATTGTTAAATTCATTCACACAATATTTGTACTAGACGTCTGTGCACCCCACTATTTTCTTTCATTGCGTCGGCATAATATGTAAATGTGGCGAAAACCTCCGAACATCATGCGCCAAATCTTCACTGGACATGTTCACATGTAACACTACTATTTGAGGCGCAATTCGTGGTCTTGATATTATAATAATTAGTTCCACAACAGTATTTCGGGACCGGATGACGTCACAGGCGACTCCTTCTTTGTAATTCGCCTTTATGTTTGAGTACAAAGCCTTTTGACACACGGACGAAACTACGAAAAAAAATAAAGGCGAAAATGTCATTTTTAATTGTTATAGAATTTCCTTCTTTCCCAACTCAAAAATAAATTAAACAACTATTTTTTTTAAACGAGCATATCCTACCTACTAATTCTAAAGGTAAATAATATAATCTAACGAACACAGGAATCAACAATAATTTTTATTCGTCATTTAACTGCTTAAAGACCGGGCGTTGCTTACGAGTAATCAATTCAAATATATGTGTATAGTTCGAGGTACGTACAGAGAATACTATTACTTTGTTTTGCATAATAATTATAATATTTTAATATTTTTTTACTGTTTTCGAACATTGAATTTAAACATATTTTTTATGCCGCACAAATCACTTAATTACATAATTTTCAGGGGACTTTGAATTAAGCTACATCTTACTGTGGCATGCTTAAGAGTATAAAATTCCATGGGAAAAAAAGGAATTTTTCATTAGGTAAACCACAAATTAAAATCTTATGAAACATTTCACCGCAGCGCCTTTTTCCAGTTAATTAACAATTAACTTTCCTCGTTCCAGCTATTTGATAACAAAAGAAATTTAATCACGATGGACATAGCTTTAACCCATTAATGGTAACTAATTGCATAACTACGTGCCAATTCTTGTTGCAGTCAATATTGGCACTAAGCTAACTACCACCACTAAGTATTAGGCAAATTCCACTTTGCCACGTAACGTAATCAGTGAAATTAAAATAATTAATTTATGGATTCGATTAGAACCCTGTAAAACTTTTGATTTTATACCTTCATGAAGGTCAAGCTACACTGAAAGAAATAATTAGTAACTAAAAATGAAAAAACATTGATCTGAACTGCTTTACTCCATATGAGCCTAACTTTCAAAACAGTATTTTTTACTGATCCGAAAAAAGTTACTGTTTTGTCTTTTACTGTTTTACAAACATTTCTTCTTACTGTCTATAGTCAGTAAGTTTTAATAAAATCGCTTTAATGTGGTGTAGACTGCAGCAAGAAATTATTTTTTTCAGTGTATATACATATACACACAATTTTCCCATACTCACAGATTTTAAAATAAAATAAGTAATTAGTTTACAATATTACCTTTTTTTATTCGGCAGGCACTTATATTATATTTTAAAATTAGCTTTATAGATAGGACATTATACAAAATGCTTAATATTATCAGTGTAGGTTAAAGAGACTCATAAGACTTGAGCGTTTTGTTTATGCAGGCATTGACTCACCCAGCAGGAATGGATGAATGCAAAAAGTTTATCCTAAACAAATACTAGCAAGAAATGTACTTATTGTATGCATCTTATTTGTATAATTAGCTTACTTCAAGTTAAGTTCTTATCTTACCAAAAAAAACATCGGTTGACTGTTATTTTTTTTTTATTATATTCTATTAGGTAGTGAAAGCTAGGACGTCAATACTGAGCGTCAGTGTAGCACTAAAGCCTTACGAAAAATTGATTAATGCTTCAGATTAGGTCTTCTTAGACTAAAATCAGCTGTATGGAAGCTTAAGTAACTTTGTAAAATGTTATCATTGTGGGTCTAGGCACATACCTTTATAGCCGCGGTTTAAATAGAATATTTTATTTAAATTGCGCCGCGGTTTAAATAAAATTGGTGTGAATGCTATGGAACAAAGCATTATCATAGCTTCATATTTTTATTAAAGTTTCCCAGAAGTGAAGTCATCCATTGAACTAACAGGTAATTCAATAAAAGTTTATACATTCCTTATGAAAGCAATTTTGCTGACAAGGTACAGTAAACATAATTCTTTAAAAAAAATGCTATTAACGATAGTTTATTTATAATTATAACATTTATTTTCAACCATAAAGTAGGTTATCGTGCTATATCGCTTATAAAAAATATAACATGCAATGTTTACGTAATTAAACTTTAATACTGGAAAAGTATTAAAATCCGATTTTTTTGCCTCCGCGAGTTGCTTTAACGCGCAGAACTTGTATTTGCATACACGATCGAGTGCTCACGCGACGGCTTACACGCGAACACGTATTTAACTGTCAGCCGGTATTAAACCAATTTTTAAGTAACTCACATGATACGGTGTATTACAGTCAAGCTATGCTTTATCACGCGCCTTCGTGACGAATCCAAAGTGGTAACCAGTAAGAACGCCACTAATGAAATAAAAGGACTTTTGTGGTCCTTGACCCAATAGGATAGTCATCCAGTGGTTTTGGTTAATAGATTTGATATTATAAGTTGTAATACCCATATACAGAAGGGATATTCAGGAATAACGGGCGGCCCACGATCGTTATAACTTTCTCCACCCCTTTGTGTACGACACACAGCATTATGCAGACTACAAATGCTTCATAATTTTAGCAACCGAATTATTATTCCTGTAATTCTTCATACTTGCAATGTTACACGAATAATAATTCTTGTAATCTCCATGTAGATCATCAAAGTGGTAATTAAAGCTTTAAGAGCCAGCTAATAATGAAACAGAATATGGTACTTAAAGTACGCACGGGGTTGTACACTGGTAGGATATTACAGAACACTATGGAATGCCTTTTAAAAGATCAGTACCAAGTCTATTATTAACCAGCTAACTATAAAATACGTTGAACTTGTCAAAAAATAATGTTTCTGCGAGTTTTCAAGTTACTGGCAGTGGCACTCCCTCTACGCGCCGTAGCGCCGTAGCACATTGCTACGCCGCGCATGCTCATGAAATTGGCTTGCATGTGATAGGAAAAATACGTTGAATTCCTTGCCACGTATTATTCTTTACTAGCGATCCGCTCCGGATTCGCACGGTTTTTACGTCTTGACGCGAAACATCGAGATTATTTCTTTAATATTATGTAAAGGACAATTCTGATTTTAGTATGGAAAGTGGCGTCTTTTTGTTTTCTCGCGGCCATCAACCAAATCTTGTTTTTCTAGTACAGAATTGTGTAAGAAACGAAACATGCATATCTCTAAACCCAGTCCGAAATGAGAGGTTTGTATGTGTTTATTAGCTTTGTAGGCAATTTTTGAGTCCTAGGTGCAAGGTTAGTGTTAAGTTACCACAAAATATTTTTTTGATTACGTTTTAATATTTATTAACATTCTAGTGATATTTATTTTAGAAGCATGTATGTTTATTTGTACTTATGTAAGTATATTCTTATAATACTTGTTTAGTTTTTTAAGTGAATTGTTTTTAGATGTAGACAGCGTGTGAAAGAGTAAAGAAGACAAAAAAATAATACATACAATTATTATTTTGTCTCCTTTACTCTTTCACACGCTGTCTACATCTCTATTGTCCTATCGCAGGTATGCTGGAATAGATTTCTTATCAAATAAGCATCACCTTTGTACCTATTTTTATGTTCTGTTTTATTTCATGTCTGTTTATACATATATGTGTGTACATAAATGGTAAAATAAATAAATAAATAAAATAGAATCGGAGGGAGTGTGATGCCATTTTTCAATAGCAAACTACTGTAGAGACTGTGTAGCTCTACCTTTAGCAGTAAATACAGGGACTTACTAAATGTATAATAAATATAATATTCAATTACCATCACAGAGTAATAATTTTAAATATAATTGTGAACAAGATAGCAGATTAATATACTCAGCAAGGTTTGCATTTTGCACCTGTGGCGTTTTGTATCCTGAACCAATAAATGATAAATGATTTTATTTTGTAAGTAGGTTTGCACAAACACTTACACGTCAATCATATATTTTTTTAAACTAGTTGAGGTCGGCGTTTCCTATCTACTACGACTACTCTGAGAAGAAAGGTGGGGAAGAAATAGTGGTGGTTAACTGTGAAATTGTCATAATATTGTTTGTTGATGGTCTAACAAACTTAAATAATAGGCTGACATACATAGACGACGGACAAGACCCAAACTTTATCAAATTGGCAAAAATAATATCTGAACACCATAACACTGACAAATTAGTGGTTGAGCATTCAATAAATAGAGCATAGTTTATATTACAACAAGAACATGGCAGACAGTATGTTATGTATGTGAGCAAGGCGCGCGCCCCACGCGCCACCTATTGTACGCCGTGTCCAACTCTCGAATAAACCAGTGCGTTGCTAGCCAGCGGTCGTTTCAGTTGTGTAGTACACTCTCCCTGCTCCCGCGTACTTAACAGTGGCGACGAGAATTTTACCTACCACGTGTTGAAAATGTCTAGTTCTGTGCAATTTGGAATTCTACATACGTTCGACCATAACACACAGACATGGAAAACGTACAAAGGGCGTATAACACAATATTTCGTGGCAAATGGCGTCAACGAGAAGACGGATTCCGCGGGTGAAAAACGAAAGGCCATCTTGCTCAGCGCACTCACTGAGGGTACCTACAAACTAACAACGGATTTAGTTTTACCTAAAGCCGTTGAAGACGTGCCTTACGAAGACCTGTTATCACTACTGGACAACCATTTTACCCCCAAGTGTGTCGGGTTTGGTGAGCGTCACAACTTCTACGCGGCGTCTCAACAAGCCGGGGAAACTCATTCACAATGGGCAGCGAGATTGCGAGGGCTGACTGAAAAATGCGCCTTCCTCAACGTGGAGGAGGCCCTCCGCGACAAGTTCATTATGGGGATGCAGCCTGGACGAGAGAAGGAGAAGCTGTATTCAAAAGACCTGGCCGACCTCACGCTGGCCAAGGTCGTGGAGATGGCAGAAAACCTCCGTTGTTCGCGTGCTGCCGCCGCGGCCAGTTCGGGAGTGCTGGCACAGGCGTCTGTAGCAGACCAGCAGCTTTTCAAGATAGCGGATAAAGGAAAAAGTGGTAGTAGTGTAGTGAAGGTGAAATGTAGTGTATGTGGGTTTACGAATCATAAATCGGCTGACTGTAGATTCGCAAATTATGTTTGTAAAAAGTGTCACGTAAAAGGCCACCTGCGTAAAATGTGTCCAAAAGTGAATTACGTACAGGTGGATGACGGTGACAAGGGTGAGGATGACGATGACGGTAAGCTGTATTATATCCGTTCATTCAGGGGAGAACCCATGGTAGAAACTGTTTGGATTGATAACGTGCCATTCAAATTCGAAATTGATAGCGGGTCCGCGGTAACCGTTGTTTCGGAGGGGTTTTACAAAAGTAATTTCATAAAGGTGCCATTAACGAGTACATGTAAACAGCTCATAACGTATAACGGCGGGAAAATTGTGTGCCTAGGTACGTTGCGTCTATCGATACGCTACGCGGATCGAACGAATATTATGTACTTGTATGTAGTCCGCGACGGCGGGCCGCCCATTCTTGGTCGAGATTTCTTATCATTGTTTCGCTTACAGTTACTACCGGTCAACTTTTGTGAAACATCTGAATCTGAATTGCAACTGCAATACCCGAAGTTATTTTCGGATAAACTAGGAAAATTTAATAAGTACAAAATAAAACTATCGTTAAAGGAAGGAGCAAAACCGGTTTTTTGTAAAGCGCGCCCGATAGCATTTGCGTTGCGTACAATGGTCGATAAAGAAATCGACAGATTGGTTAGTTTAGGTATTCTTGAATCCGTAGAATATTCGGAATACGCTTCACCGATAGTTCCTGTTCTAAAGCGAAATGGGACAGTCAGATTGTGTGCTGACTATTCAATTAGTATAAATAAACAGTTACTAATAGAACAGTATCCGCTTCCCACGACTAATGAACTGTTTTCAAAGATCCATGGGGGTCAACAGTTTAGCAAACTCGATTTATCTATGGCCTATAATCAGTTTGTTTTGGATGATGAGTCAAAAAACCTAACCTGCATAAACACAAACCGCGGGCTGTATAGGTTTACACGTTTAGTGTTTGGGTTAGCCAGCGCGCCGTCTATTTTCCAGCGCGCTATCGAGGGCTTGCTATCCGGTATAGACGGAGTGTTGTGCCTGCTAGATGACATTTTAATAACAGGAAAGGATAGGCAGGAGCATTTGCAAAAATTAAATTTCGTTTTGAAGCGCTTAGAAGAAGCAGGGTTAACCTTACACAAAGGAAAATGTAGTTTTTTTCAAGACGAAATCACTTATCTAGGTTATATTATCACTAAGGATGGCCTAAAAAAAAGCGCCGGAAAAAATTAAAGCAATGTTGGAAGCACCGGTGCCCACAAATGTTAATCAGCTTCAATCGTTTTTAGGGCTAATTAACTATTACAGGAATTTCGTACCTAACGCATCCACAATCCTCAGTCCGTTGTACGACCTGCTAAAAAAGGGTTGTGAGTGGACATGGACGGATATTCATAACTCGGCTTTTAGGTCAATAAAAGAGTCCATGACATCGGAACAAGTTCTCGCACATTTTGACCCGAACGCGACGATAATATTAACGGTAGACGCTTCCCCAAGTGGGTTGGGAGCAGTCCTCTCACAAGTAGGTTCAGACGGTGTGGAAAGACCTATTTCATTTGTTTCGCGTACCTTAAACTCTGCTGAAAAGCGATATGCTCAGATCCAAAAGGAAGCAACCGCCATTATTTACGGCGTGCGTCGGTTCCATCAATATTTGTATGGCAGATCGGAACCTTTTATTCTTCGTACGGATCACAAGCCCCTATTGGCAATTTTTGGGCCCCATAAAGGCATACCAGAAATATCAGCAAATAGGCTACAGCGGTACGCCTTGTTCTTAAGTAGCTATAATTATAAAATAGAGTATGTCCGCAGCGCTGATAACAGCGCAGATTATTTTTCCCGCGCGAGCTTGCCGCGCGCGGTTCACGAGTGCGCGTGCACCGAACAGTGTAAGTGTTGTGACTGCGAAGTATCATACGACCGAGCGACTTATGTATGTTTTGTAGTAGACGGAAGTATGCCCGTGACATTAGATAAATTGCGGGAGGAGACAAGTAGTGACGTAGTATTAAGGCTAGTAAAAGACTTTATTTTAAATGGTTGGCCACCAAAGATGAACGATATAAGGCTAAAACCGTACTATTTATGTAGATCACAATTATCCTATGAGAATGGCTGTGTCATGAGAGGCCATAAAGTGGTTATTCCTTCGAGCTTATACAAAGTCATTCTTAAAGAATTACATTCTTCCCATTTAGGCATAGTAAAAACTAAGGCCGAAGCGCGATCAAGATTTTGGTTCCCGGGAATTGACCAGGCGATTGAAACGACAATAGGTTCATGCGATGTTTGTATTCAGTTGCGCCCCTCACCGCCGCGTGCGCCGCCGTCTCACTGGGAATTTCCACCGTATCCCTTTTACAGAATACACATAGACTTCCTAGGTCCGATTAAAGGTTGCGTTTATTTGGTAGCGGTAGATGCACATACCAAATGGGTAGAAGTTTATAACATGAACACAGCTACTTCTTCAGCCGCGGTGATTGAGAAGCTATGTGATTTCATGTCAAGGTTCGGAATTCCGAAAACGGTAGTAAGTGATAATGGCACAGCTTTCTGTTCGCGGGAATTTGAACTATTTTGCGCGGCAAACGGGATTACGCATATGACGTCACCGGTCTATCACCCACCTAGTAACGGCCAGGCCGAAAGTTTCGTTAAGGTAATTAAAAAGGGAATAAAGTCTTGTATTATGTCGTCTCATAGCGCGAAAGAAACATGGGTGAAATTGCTAAAATATCTTATGGATTATCGTAATTCAGTTCACTCTGCTACTGGGTTGTCTCCTGCGCAATTGGTGTTTGGGCACAAGTTAAGGTCACGGTTGGATCTGATGGATCCAAAGTCATCGGCACCCTTGTCCCCGTCTGTATCTCAAGTTGTAAAAAATCAACAGTGTATGCAAACTAAGCAACAAGGAAAAAATAAAAAAAAATATTTTAAAAAAAACGATATTGTATTGTACAAAAAGTTTGTTAATAAAGCAAGTTATTCATGGTGTAAAGGTATCATACTTAAAAGAATTGGAAAAGTATTGTATTTAGTAAAAGACAGTCATGGTTCAGAAAGTTACAAAAGGCACATAAATCAGCTGATGCTGTATAAAGGAACAAGTAACAACAATGAGGATAATGTACAAAATTCGAAAGAGAACATACCTGGGTCATCTTGTCCTCCTGCACCGCAACCATCACCGCTACACTCGCCGTCGTCGTCGCCTCCGTCATCACCGTCGCCTTCCCCGTCGCCAGCTACTCCTGAAACGCACATACTCCAGCCGGAACCTTACTTACCAGATCCCTTGCCGGGTAGTTCGGCCAGAGGGAGGACAACAGAACTGTGCGAACGAAGTACTTCTTTGTCGTCAAAAGAGGACGAGTCTGAGAAGGACCAAGAACAGTCGTCCCACGATGATGAACAACAAGCTGATACTAACGACGTAGATGTTGAAAGAACAGAGAGACATTCAAACTCCGAGGATGTCAGTCACAAAGCAGGAACTGAACTTGATACCCAGACCTCACAACGTGATGAGCCAATGATTGATACACCAAAGAGATCGTTACGTAATCGCCCCGTTATTTGTTTTAAAAAGTATTTCTAGCGTAAGATATGTAAGATAATATATGTTATGTAGTACTAGAGTAGTATACTATGTGTATGGATTCCTATTCGATGTTTTTGGACTAGAGGGAGGAATTGTTATGTATGTGAGCAAGGCGCGCGCCCCACGCGCCACCTATTGTACGCCGTGTCCAACTCTCGAATAAACCAGTGCGTTGCTAGCCAGCGGTCGTTTCAGTTGTGTAGTACACTCTCCCTGCTCCCGCGTACTTAACACAGTATGAATGCACAGGCTGTGTTGGAGAAGCTGTCATTGAATGATAGCAAGCAGAATAGAAGTGAAATTACAACATCTGGGATAGTTCCAACATCCATAAGTCATGCTGAGATCAAAAAAGCAATAACTATATTGAGAATAACGCCAGAGGACTTTGCAAAAGAATATTCATCAGCAGAGTTTTATTATTCAGAACTTAAGGCAACATTTAAGAAGTACTGTAAAGACTTTGGAGAAACCTTAATTGGTAATGTAGAGTCCAAGGCACTGGACTTCTCATCTAAGATGCTGTTTGAACTAGGTCCATACATAAAGACAGAAAAGAAAATGAAAGGAGACAAAGCTGTGAGATTCAGATTCCCATATGTTAAAACAGAAGAACATGCAGAGTAATATCTCTTAAGACTGTTATTGTTTCAACATTTCGTGAAGGGACATATTCCAAAATGGAAGATGGGGGTAAAATGATTATGACATTTAAGCAAGCAGGACTACTTGCTATTGAAACCTTCACAATGGCATTAGAATATTGCTTTAATGCTGAAGCAACAATGAGCAATATTCTCTAGAGATACTGTAAATGACATGGCCAAAGAACTGAAAGTGGATGCTGTGACAGTGCTTATAATTATAAATCAAAGCACCACAGCTGGAGGTCAGCATTTGCCATATTCTGATATGGCATGTGCAATTGCAGCCACAATAGCTGCAACAAAAAGAGTGATGGACAAAAATGTGAGATCCATGAAATTACTTAAACTCATAAAACAATATTCACACAAGGGAAAGGAGTATAAACCAGACTATTTCAGAGTATTTGCTGAGAATGCACTAGGTGGTGTTCCCCCTGGCATGGATCCTGAAACAATGTTGGAAAATTTCAATAATATACAGACTGCTAAAGGTAGAGAGAGCTACACAGTCTCTACACTACAAAATGTATAAAACCATTTAGCGGCTATTGTTTTGTGGTAACTTAACACTAACCTTGCACTTAGGAGTCAAAAATTGCCTACAAAGCTAATAAATACATAACAAATTCTAACTTTTATATCTCATTTCGGACTGACTTTAGAGATATGTACGTCAAATAAGTTACAAAAGATTTGGTTGATGGCCGCGAGAAAACAAAAAGACGCCAATTTCAGTCATTGTCTTTTTGTGCATTATAATTTATAAACATAAACCTTCCGGAATCAATTTTATACATTATGTCGAAAACCGCCTTCAAATCCGTTGCGTAGTTTAGTAGGACCATGCGGTCACACATACAGATACGAAAAGCGACTCTAATTTACAATAGTTATCATCATCTGCCTAGCCTTTTCCCAACTACGTTGGGGTCGGCTTCCAGTCTGACCGGATGCAGCTGAATACCAGTATTTTACATGGAGCGACTGCCTATCTGACCTCCACAACTCAGTTACTGCGCAATACGATACCCCTTGGTAAGACTGGTTGTCAGACTTTCGGGCTTGTGACCTACCCGTAACGACTGTCAAAGATCCACGAATGACAGCCGGGACCAACAGCTTAACGTACTTTCCGAGGCACGGAGGGGTCTCGGTATGTAAAGATGGTCACCCATCCACAGACCAACCGCGGCAAGCGTAGCTTAACCTGATCGATCGACCTGTGCGGCTGTTATTATTTAGCCACGGGCCCCCCTACAATAGGTACCTATAGATCAAGATGTAAATATAAATATGTACAGTGCGTGCCACGTAAGAAGAGACTTGACACACCACGTGGTCTGACATGCGCAGAACAGGATTTTAGGTATCTTTAGCGGTATGAGGTCTGAATGCGGGACGGGACCGGACGTCATAGGGGCGGCGGAAAGAGGCTGCGGAGGCGGGGTCAAGTCTCTTCTTACGTGGCACGCACTGTACTTATCTGAGTGAAATACATACAATCCTCTATAAATGGTAGTCGTATACAAACTCGTCTCGTACTTTTAAAATTCCTTCTCGTGTACGTAATTCGTATCGGATGTCGTTAAAACAAAATTACAAGAAAGATTACTATAAAAAAGTACAATAAAGTATTTAATAAATAATAAGCTTTTATTATTACATGGCACCACACTTTACGCACAAACTCTTTGATACTTTGTTTAAAACACTTCTACAGCACGATCCTCATAATCGGCACGCTTAGTATGTGAGTTGGCGACCGTAGTGTACCGACTCCCAACATGTAGGTATGCAGATAAATGTGCGCACGGTAAATTCCTTCACTCACGGAATGGCGCGTTTTCACTATCCATTAGCGATGGATTATTGGTTTTAAATATTGCAATGGAAATATGACTTATCGTGATACTCTCATTAATTTAAATACTTGCTTTATAAATGCCTCAATGCCTATGGCATTAAGTCTGCCTCTGTATATTTATGTGCTTGAAGTATTAAATGAATAAATAATACTATTCCACGGTATTTATTAGGTAGTCATGAAAACCTGCTACTGCTACGTAAACCGAAAATCATTTATATGAACTCATAGTTTTCGTTTTAACTAAATAGTGTTTACAAAAAAAAACCGGCCAAGTTCGAGTCGCAATCGCACACGAAGTATTCCGTACCACAGTACAATTATTTTATTTTCATTGTTTGTTGTGGCAATAGAAATACATACTCTGTGAAAATTTAACTGTCTACCTGTTACGGTTCATGATATACGGACGGACGGCTAGACGGACAGATAGACGTACAGACGGATAGACAGGCGGATAAACAGACGGACACCGGAGAATTTTGCATCAAAATTTGCATCTAGTTCTAATACCAAAAGTTTGACTTCAAATCGTTTTTGTGCATCTATTCGCGTAGTCATAGCAAGGTTAAATTGTATTATAGTATCTACTATGTTCGATAATCGATACTCGTTCTGAGACTGGATATTTTTTGAGTACCTAGTAGTTTAGTTTTAAGGCTTCTGCAAACAGGCGCGACGCGCGACGCGAATCGCGCGCGACACAAAGGCACCGCTCGTAACGCGACTTGCGGTGCCTTTGTGTCGCGTGTCGCGTCGCGCCTGTGTGTACGAGCCTTTATCGGTCGATTCATGGGTTACGTAACTTCAGTAGACTATTAATGCCGTGGAATCAAAATAGCAACGTAGTTACGTTCTCATTATATTTAACCTTAATCGTTCTGGGTTATGAAAGATATTTTTTTACAAAACATGGTGTTGACAAACAACATTTCACTCTGTAAAACATATAAAACTGCGACGTAGGCGACTTTCACAAAATAATGCAAGCCCTTATAGCAAGCATTTCATACGAATACGCTGGATACTTGCCATGAATTGCTAGGAGACAACACCTTATTGCACATGTATTACCAAAGCTTTTCATTAAGTTGTATTACATTTTGGTATCACCAGTTAATTAAAACTAGAGAGGGACAATTCTCGTAATTTTAAGAACGTTAACAGTCCGATCTGTTTCAATCTGTCAAAAATGCCTCTAAAATTCCGATATTTATTATCGCTAAGATGAGATTGCGACTAGAATTTTGAAGGTTTTTAATTATGGGAATTGGCCTTCAGATATTTTTTCATAATTACGAGTATATACAGTACATTACTGATACAGGCTTTTTACCATTTTGTATTAAAAATTACATCCGCCAAATCACCAACTTTTTGCTAGTTTATAAAGTGATCGCTTTTCAAGATGTTTTTCATCAAATTTTCACAAAGCAACTCTATTAGGTACTCAACAATCCGAGTCACGAACTCTGCTTTTACTCCCTTACTAAGAAACGTTGTATAGCGTCAGTACACAACGCTTTGTCTTCTTCTTTCGAAAGTAAAATTACTGACGACTGAAAGAGAGAAATCGGTACGTAACTATTCATCTGATATAATACATTTATCAGTTTACAATACCCCTTGGTATTGTGTTCAAAATTGATCATGACACGTCCTGCACGACCTGTGATACTTGGTGAATTTTGGTGTAAATTAATGTCACCATTTCTTGGAATTTATTGTTTCGGAAACTCTGTGAATTTATTTGTTAAGTTCCGATTGTGTTTCGTGATTTCTGACTCCGGTTTATTGAAACCACACCTTTTCTAGGTCTATCTGATAGACGTGATAAAATAAAAATTATAAAATCTTAAAATCGATGCAATTGCTAGTCGCACGTCGCACTACGTAACAGCAGCACCTATCTCCTGTAGCCTCTTCAAGAAAGAATCGTGAAATTTAGGGGTCCCTACGTGGACAAAAAGGTTTCTCTTGTCCACAAATAGTGAACGTTTTGTTTATATACAAATGCTCTGTGATCAAAACGGGATTACACTGATTTGTTAGAAATAAATGGGTCATTTTACAATCCGTTTAGGAACTTTAGGATGAAATTACTTAAATATAATGCGGTTGTCATGGTGGTCTTATGAATACGAATTTGCCACCTTTTATCTAAATAGTTAGATACCGCATGGCGTCAAATCTAAATGGTCGCCAAAAGAAATCGTAAACATTTGAGCTAGCCACCCTGTAGTTTCCAGATACAGATGTTTTGTACATCAATCTTTAATTTATTCCAGTTAGAATCAACGGCTCGGCTTTAGCTAGATGTTATTCCCGCAAAACACCCACGCCGAGTCAAGTCAACCTTTGAAGAAATTATGTAGTTCGTTACTAGCAACACTAATAGAATAATAAAATAAGTTTAAAAACTAAAACCCGACTACTGAAAAGGATGAAACAAAATATCTTATCGTGGTCGCATTCTACCATAGCTTATAAGTATGTTAGTACAGCGGCATGCGACCACATGAAGGTACTTTCTTGTTTCATCCTTTTCAGTAGTCGGGTTTTAGTCTACGAGTATACTTTTTTTTATAATTTTAGAGCGTGATTTTTCAGTAGTCGAGTTTTAGTTTTTGAACTTATTTTATATTTAAATTATTTTAGGGTTATAATTTCGTGATAAAGTATTTGCAGAGCCGCTTTATTTTTTTTTAGGTTTTTTTTGTTTTACTTGTACCTAGGTAATATATACCAAACTTATACCTACATAAATATGTTGACTAAAATATTGATTTTATAGAAATTATTCCTAATTATCAAGTGCATGCAAGCAAAGCCGTGAGCGACAGCTGACAATATATGTATATGTTTTTGAAATGTGCTAATTAAGCCCTTTCAATTGATACCAAACAAGGCATGATTAAACAATTGTTTTTTTAGGTTATGACTATGTCCGCTAGAGGGCGCCATAATCAGTTTAATGTGACGTCATTGTATCATAGCCTATAACCAACGGACGACCAAGACAGTTCCAACGATACCTCATTTGTTTTGACAAATGAGGTATCGTTGGAACTGTCTTACGACAAGCAGTCTAAATTATGAGGGCACAGATGAACATACATGCATACTGACCGGTATGCATGTATGTTCATCTGTGCCCTCATAATTTCAAATCATAACCCTTCTTTTCGCTTCGCCGTAGTCGGGTAAATAACAGTAAATTCTATGTCATTAAAAAAATAGACACTTTTATAACGCAGCTGTACCTACTAATAGGTACAGACATTAAGCGATATGGCCAAAACCCTATAAAATAGATGCAATGTTTCGAATCCAAATATTAACTATTTTTTAAAATTGACCACTAACTTGGCCATATTTTCACACTTTTCAACCACTATCATAGCGATACCTATTTCAAATTTTGGAATGAATGTGAATGATCTAAGACACACGAAAACTCGTTTTTCAGAAATCTGTAGCGTCGCGCGTCGTGTGTTGCCAGAAAATTATTTACAAACCATTAAAAAAACCATCGTAAACCGATATCCTAGTATTTTTGGATCAAATCGAAAATACATTTTGATGCAAGAGTGCTTGCTATGAATGACAAATACTCACGTATATTAAACGATCAACACGCTTTGCAAAGGAAAAAAAAAATATAAACCACCACCAGAGTGCCAGGAGATGGATAGATGGATGGAAAGATAGATAGTGTGTCGTGAATTTTTAAGACTGTGAGAAAAGGAATGAAAGATTTATTTATATAAGTTTAAATAGGGGTAATTGAATTTTCGTTTGCTTGATTGTATTTTGTATTTTTTTTTGTAGTTTTTGTAATAGAAGTTACAGGCACTTCAGAATTGTCAAGGCGTCGGTCGGTCGCAAAGACGAAGCTGGTTGCGTAGTGGGTTCCTATGGAGAAGAACGGGCAAGAAACTCCACGTACACTTTTAAATCTAAATATACTTACAAAGTATTGGTTAAATCATTCATGTCATATGTACCATATAATATATATGCATTTAGTACAAAGTTGTTATTTTGACATTACAAACAGACAATTCAATTTTATTTATTTGTTTAGAAGTAGTATAAATGATTAAAGTATTTATTTAGAGAAAATGTAACTATTTACACTAGGTACGAAATGAAATGACTAACTTACTATACAATCATAAATATGAGAACGATTTAAAAAGACGTGCACGATAAAAGCGTCTGTAATAATAAGATAACAAAACAATTCAAAAATTAAAATAAATCATATAAGCCGTGGCAGCTAAGAGATGACCAGTCCCTTCTGACGGCGCCCGCCCGTTCAGGAACATGGATCAGCTGCCATCAGCGAGACATCTGAGTGAGCATGACTACCTCTCAGCCGCCAGTGTATATGTTACGGTAAGTGTGATTATTTGAAAAAATAGAAAATAAGTACAAGTACTGTGGTATTATAAATAAATACCTACTGGACAAATAACTTCCGAGTCTTATTTTATTTTATTACTTTTATCGATAAGAGCAGTGAATTATTAATAACAACTGCTAAAAGTGATGAATTTCAATTTTATATTCACATTTACCAAATCATTAGGTAGTTATTAATAATTATGGATACTTATTAATAATTTTCAATTAATCACACTTACCGTAACATATACATTCAATTCAATGAAAGGCTTACCCAGTAAATGGTAGCTTTATAGCAGGTACAAAGTGCTCACACATGTGCTATGCAATTCAACAATGACAAAACAAATACTATAAATATTGACTTTTACAATCTTTAAAAAGCTAATCAATATTTTATGCACCCTTGTTGAGGCGACCATTTTTATCAAGGATAAAAGCCAAGTATTATAAGACTTATACCAATATTTTATGCACCCTTGATGAGGCGACCATTTTTATCAAGGATAAAAGCCAAGTATTATAAGACTTATAATATACTTGGCTGCAAGGTGCGTTTTATACAAGATTTCGTTTGATTTAGTTGAAGTATGTGGGGAGGTATTTCATTGTAACGATTTAAACAGTAGGTGCCCCGTGAAAGATGACTCTGCTTTAGCTAGTCTAAAACCTGCTTGAACTAATTATTCCCTATTTCTAATGGTAATTTGTTTTAAAGTAGAATCAGAAATGAGAGTGGTATGTGCTGAGCAAATATTAAAAGGATGCAAATAAAACTGGAAAACATTCAACGTAATTCATCGTTGGCAGTTTTCCACTATGTGTAGTAAATAGTAGTCCTTCGGTTGCGTTGAGTAAAGTGTTGTACAATATTACTCTTGAGAGCTTCCAATTTACCTGGTTTTAAAATTGAAGTTGTTTGAAAAGGTTTTTCTGTTAAATAATATAAATTTTCAACGAGCTTTGGGTGTGTTTACTATCAACTTTAGCCTAATGCTTTCAAGTTATGCTAAGAATATTATTTTGAAATTATAGAACTAAGACAGCTACGGAAAAAGTCGTTTACAGCTCATCTTGATTTTTATAACACCGATTTTTAATGTTGCCTCTCGGGACGCTTCAACATCGATCAATACAAAGATACAATTGCAGCTATGAACCATTGAAAATGCGTAATTGTATTACCATAAAATAGCGGAATGTTCACAGCCATTCAATGTATCTAAACCAACAACCTTTTCTAAATAAAAAAAAATTAATATGCATTGGTTGCCGGATAGTAGGTATAGGCACGCTGAACTGAATGTCAAAGAAGCGCGGGAAATCGACGGTAGGGTGAACAAAATGAAACCCTGTTCCCGAAAATACAAGCGCAAATATGTCCCGTTTAACGGCGTCCCGCGTCCCGCGTACCGCGCAGGGCAGGTTAGCCTCGCCCTCACTCCATGAAACGGCGGCGCGGCGTCTATTTATAGATAGCTGAAAAAGGCGTCAAATCCCTTAAAAATTTAAGTTCAGTGCGTATGTTGGAGACTTGCGACTTTATTTATAGCGCCAGTAACAGTAAAAGAGAATTTTAGATACAAAGAGACTATTTGCAACAACAAAAAAATAATTTAAGATAAAGCTTGAGTATATCCTGTAAAATAATGCAAGTCTGGTTGAAGCTTAAAAATATTCCACACCATAGATGGTATACGATTATAATAATATTATCTACGATCTTCCTTATTCTTTATCTGAAGCTGTTATTTTGTATTTGGGACCACAAATTTATAATTATTATATTCTGCCTATCCATCTATACAAGGCCACCATGTATCAGAAATATGGTGAAAATTACGTGAATTTAACATTACAGATAACATTTGTTTTCATCCTATAAACTAAGTATTCCTTTACAATTACTGGTCCATTCGCGACAAAGAAAAACTGACAAGTTAATTTAGAAACAGCGGAGCACACTTGTGGACGAGAGGGCTTTATAGAAAACAGCTCAAGCATCATCAACCTTTTAATAACGTCGTCGTAAAATATAAATGCTGCTATTAACGTTTATTTTAAGTAATTTACAAAATTATTTTTATACTTAAAAAAACTTAAAATCAAATAAAAAATATTACTGAACTAAGTGGCTCTATAAATGCTGCTATTAACGTTTATTTTAAGTAATTTACAAAATTATTTTTATACTTAAAAAAACTTAAAATCAAATAAAAAATATTACTGAACTAAGTGGCTCTATTGAACCGTTTCTAGGTTCACAGTGCTATATAAACACACGTGCTTGTTTACTTTGTTTAAAATTAAAAACTCAAAGCATTTAGCAACTAAGTGCCTTTTAAATTGTCAAGAAGTCGGTCAGTCAGAAAGGAGCTAGTTGTCTGTCCATTCTAAAAAACAGTAGGTTCCTATGGAGAAGAACGGGCCAGAAAAGTGGCCGTAATTTTTTATTTTCGATTAGTTACTTTATTGATTGCTTTTAAATCGTTTTACGAGAACCTGTGAATTCTCCGATTGACCAGCGAGATACGATCACAAAATATACGTTTAACAGGCTACGCGCTATCCTTTTGCTGTTTTGGTAGGTTTCTTGCCTCCGTCACTCCACCCACTTTCAGATCAGATCGATCTACATTTCACTAGTAACGAGTAAATATCCAAAAACTAAACAAAAATGAACCGGGCACAAATCTAGACTCCAGGCTGCTACTGAGAAATTCCCGATAGAAATAACACTTTGCCCGACCTAGTGTAACCGATCCCAAGACCTCATGCTCAGTAGTAGCGCTTACGACCACTAAACCACCGAGGCCATTATTTTTACATCGAACACTATTCAATTTAAGTGAACCAGTGCTTTTTCAAATCAAATCAAATCATTTATTTGCATAAAACAGGTTCAGTGGATGTTATAAAAGGTCAAATGGTACACTGTTAACAACCATATAAGGTGTGCAAATATAAAGCAAGAATTTTAACTTACAGATCAGTCAACAAAATAAGGAATTAAAAATAATACTGTCATTCAAATTAAAAATGAAAAATTAAAATAAAAATAAAGACAACAAACAACAAAGAACAATAAAGATATTTTTTGAACAATAAAGATATTTTTTTTTTTATTTTAGAAGCATTTTTTGTATCACAATCCAACATTCTCAAACTAAATCTCTCCTTATTAAATTACCGTCCGCACAAATAACAACATTTTCCACTGGCGGCATTCCTGTAGAACATTTTATGCGATAAACGCCCGTACTTCCGCCGACAAAGTAAAAGTTGGCCGGTAACCTCTACGTATCGGTCTCCCTACCACGTCAAACTTTCACACATAGCAGGTATAAAAATACCTCGGAGATATAGTAAATTGACGAGTTTTGCATATTTGTTCGAACCATCGTTACCTACTGTCGGAAAGTATCTAGAAACCTTTTTAAAGTTTTTATGGAAGAAATTTTTAACACCAGAACTGTTTAATATTTTCTATGTATAGCCACGTACATAAATATATCCTTATGGACTGCTTGCCATTAATATCTGATTCCATTAATATCGTCGTCATTATGTCGTCAAGATGAAGGTAAATATAAGGCATATGCAGTGGGCCTGTGGAAAGCGTACGGGCTATGCATATATGTTTACATTTTAGTTAATCAAGACAAGTGAATCCTCTTTGTGTTTACTTTCGTTTTAATTCGATTTTCTGTAGACCACTACACAAAAGCAGTTTCAAATTATTTTCAATTTTTGTCTACCTACTATATTAGACTATGCAATTAATACTCACCTACTTTAAGATAGGTACCTACTTAATTCTGGCAGAATATAATCGACATGGCTCAGTGGCCAAAGAACAATAGTTATTCTTGACATTTATACTTTCAAACATTACGCGATGTCACATATATTTGCAATATAAGCGCCGGCGGCAGTGATTGCCATCTAGAAAAAGACTCGAAACTTACTGTTACGTTTTTATGTTCCCAAAGTGATGTCAGATATTTTTGATCACAACGAGGTATAACATGCTTCTGAATTTAACTGAGTAGTAAGACATTTCCGATATCATTTTCTAAGAGGTGACACATCTTTTTACCCGACTGCGCCAGGAGGGTTATTTATCCTATATCTTAGCGTCGCATGTCTCGTCAGATAGTTTTGGTGTTGCTTCGATGTCTTATATTCGTGCTGCAAATTGTGTATATATATATATATATATATATATGCCTTCCACAAATGATGACATATATTTGCCGTCATCTTGACGACAGATATTAATGGTTGAATTATGAAGTCAGATATTATGTAATATAGTAATATTTATATGCTCTTGACTGTACAACAAGGGATTGTAAGCCAGACTGGCTAATTTTCCGTTTTGAATAGCTGTTGGTATGATGTAAAGTGCCAGTGTGTCAGATGCGATATTTCCACTAAAGGGCAAAGTTTTATCAAGAACACTAACTTGCTGAAAACGTGACCCTAAAATAGTTTTCCTGACCCGCACCTCGGCCACATAATTGAATAGACCTTGACCTTTTCACAGTTGAAATTCCAAAGCAACCTCTAATTAAGATAAAGATTATTTTCAATGTCATATGTTATTGTTATTTCGTTATGCATAAGATAGGGATATACATTTAAAACAAAATTACATATTATAAATTCGCCAATTTAATGGTTATGTAAACTTTGATTTATGTAATTGGTTTCTTAAGCCGTGTAAATTAAATAAACAAATATATTCCAGTAACTAGCACAGAAGTAAGTTTGCAAGTACCTTGCATGCCTTTGCGCATACCCATGTTTTCAGCGATCAGTAGTGGACTTGTATACAGTTACTGGTATGTGTAGATATATTCTACTGTTCCTTGCATTCTAGAAAATATAACGAGACAATGCGGCGTTTTCTTAAAAAAAAAGCAATACGCAAAAACTAAATTGCCAGTAGACATAATCTATTTTGAAATATACTTTGTTTGGAGGTGATATGAAAAATTTAAAGATATGCCACAAAAACCACAAAAATACATATCAAGTATACGTCATTGCATGAAACTAGCTTCATTTATTAAAATACGATTTTTCTTACATCCAAATGAATATTGTCTAAGGGCTGATTTCTCGATAGTCGGATAACTTTTATTTGAGGAATAAATATTGCGGTTTGACAGCTTTTGTATAGAGAATAATTACGTCAAACTGTTAAATTTATTCTTTAGATAAAAGATATCTGACTATTGATAAATCAGACGTAAGTGGAAAATAAAACACGAACCTATGAATTATTAAAAAAACCTCTATATTGGAATATCCAGAATCGGTGTCACCTGCCACCTTGCTAGCTATCTTTATACCATAGTATGGGCCTTTGTTGAGTAGCTACAGCCGACACGACAGTTAGCTGGCTAGAACAGTTTTAGAGATTTTCCTAACAGATTGCAGAAGGTTATTACAATTTGTCTAACAATGTCATAAAAGTTGCAGCGTGACACGTCGGCTGATGTTTGTACAATAGCACGAAACCATTAAATGTTCTTAAAATATAATTAGTTCCGTCAATCAAATTACCTTACCACTTAAAATTATTCTGAATCTGTTTTAAATTACATAATATTTAACCATTTTAGTCCAGCGCTAAATCGAATGGCTCCGAGGATTTTTTAAGTAGGTCACTTGAATAAATATTTCGAGCGGATAGTTGTCTACGTACAGGAATTGCTGACCCATCGGCATCTAAAATATTAGAATATTATTGAAATCAGTTAATTAGTCGTGATGCAAAACTGGACGTTTTTTTTAAACTTAATAATATATCTTATCTTACATATTTTCGTTATATAAGTCTTACAACAAGACAAAGTGTTGTTTATTGAATGTTTACGTCCAAATCCACTTACATATAAATTCAGTAGTGAAAAATTGCCTCGCCCTGCCGTACAAAAAAGGTGATACAAAAAAAAAAACTCACGCGAGCTCATTGTGGTAAAAATACGGCGCGTAATCACATTTTTTATTTACATCGGAAGCCGAATCATGGAATCAAATCCAATTTGCATTCTTAACTGAATTAAATTACCTGTGAATGTGTTACGAGACTGTCCGAATGAAAACAGCTTTAAAATTTAAATTAAATTACCAGTTACTAATAATTTATTGATAGAAAGAAAGAAATTAGGTTTGTTTTTCACAGAAACAGACTAACTAGAATGGAGTGGATTTATAGAGCATACAAGTTGCAATTAACAGGTTCTCTAACACATAAGGTAGGTACTGAATGCGGCAGATAGCGGTTTATTGATCTGCTCAGTAGAGAACCTATAAACAGTTCGTGGTTGAGTTGAGCCTTTGACCTAATGAATACGAGAGACGTACTGGAGTCCCTAACAGCAGCTGGTAGACCAAATAAACTGATTACGTTGGACAAATATTGCGACTAAAGGAACAATAGCACTTCTGAACAAGGTACTATTTATTCTTAAAACAATCTTGAGGCCGAGTTAGGCCTTTTTCTTTTGTGTCAAAAAATTACGCAGATATTCTTCACTCTTTGTTTTAGAAACGACAGAGATTCTAATGTGATTTATGAAGAATGTAGCTTCTTGTTCGTGTAATACTATGGTTATTTCGTGAATGCAGATCGTAGGGGGACCGTCGGCTGCGCTCGACTGCAACGCTTTATCAAAAGTCGTGCCAAAATTGGCTAGTGCTGCGAAATTGGTCAGCCGCCGTCGAAAATGTTGCACGCGACAGCCTCATACGGGTACCTATAATCTTTGCCACAATTTCGATACTGATAAATAGAAAATCGGCGGTGTGGCTGTGTTATACCTTGCAAAATATAAATTTATATTTATGCAAAACATAAAACAGCAACTTGTGTTATACCACGAATCATGTTTACAATTATGTATCTAATAACTAAGCTGGTTGTCGGTTAATACATAACATTATCATCACATCATGATTACAAATGTCATGCCTCTAAGACTGAGCTCTAAATGCATATAGAACAAGCAATTGAGTTGCCACTGTGCCTTCTCTGAAATGTCGTACCTAATGTGCCCTTTATGTTCACCTTTAGCGTAACTAACACATGTAAGGTTCGCGTGACCTGCATAACACATTAGGAGAAAATCACTCAGTTAAAGCCGATTGAATAATCAAAATGGAGTTATTTTTGCATCAACTATATTTCTGTAACTCATTTCAGATTCTACACGTTAATTATTTTTATCGATTTTGGCATTAGTTAATTAAGTTAATTTACTAAACAAATATGTTGAAACGACGGTGATGATAGAAAAAATAATAAGCAATCTACAAAATTCGTTACAATTATTAATCAAGTTTTTTGCCTTAAATTTAATTTTGACATTATAACATAAAAAATAATTTCTAATTTGTAAAGTTTCTAAATCAAAACTTTGTAATTGCATTTTTCGATTTTTATTATTGTTAATTCTATTCATTGTTATGGAAATATTTGTTACGGCTTTCTTACAGCTAAACATGATTGGACTCAAACTATATAATATCTTGCATGCTCTTGTATGTATACAATGTTTAACAAATAAAGAAATCTTATCTTATCTTAATATGTTTATTGTATTCTAAAATGTGAACGTAAGTGGTAGGTTTTACAAATAAGTGATCATTGTGAACCCTTGAGAGGAAGAGGGCTAAGTTCCTTCACAGTTTAATTATTAATTGAAACTCATTGCATGTATTACAATATTCAGACATTATCTAGATATGGTTACTGGTAACGCAACATACATGCAAATTATTAATATGTTAGTGTGGTCATTTTCACTCACAGATATTGTATCTCCGGACCCGCAGCACTTATATTCACTAGGCTATGACATTTCACGACACTATAATATTGTATAGTAGTCGGCTGCGTTAATTCGACCACACGTATAGTACCAAAATAACTGTGTGCTTACAGGTTCTACAGTTTGAATTAGAACTACGTCCTTGAATTTTAGTAATGATGAGTTTATAAGTAGGCCGATAGTATCGAAAAAAGTATTTTTAGTATAAATAAGCAAAGGTACCGAATCCAATCAACATTATTCATACCAAATTTCAGTTTTGCACTGCTACAATTCATACAGTGACAGCACTAAATTGTATCTTTAATGACATGTTTTTATTTCAGGGGTGCCGGTGGGGGAGGGATGTTTGGCGATGTCAATATTTCAGCCATTTTGGATTCATTTAGTATAAGTTACGACAAAAGAGTAAGACCTAACTATGGAGGTTAGTATACAAAATAATTTGAAATACTTGCAAAAAACTTGCGTAAAATAGGAAAATGGGATAGAAGCGCTACTTTTTCTTTGAAAAGGTAGCGTTTTATTTCACAAAAAGTATAAATAATTCTAGTATTAGTTTTAAACCAGATATTAGTAGTTTTAAAAAAGACACCGTTGAAATTTCAAAATCAAAGTTATGATGATATCATACACCCAGAATCGAAATACACTCAAATTCCTAAAAGTAAACGCTCCCGTAGATGGCGACATTACCGCCGGAGCCGTTTTCATAGAGGTATATAGAAACTATTTGTGTCCCTGAGTTTTTGAGTTTTACGGTTTGCAGTGGCGGTCGTTTTCAGAGGAGTACCTTTAAAATGGAATAGTGAAAATGGAATAGTTTATCTATCTGAATAATCAGGATTCATTATAATTTGTTAGTATCGCGGTTTGCAGATAATCGGTACTTTAGGATAGGGCTGTTACATCCCGACAGTTCAGTAGGCATCTAGCCAAAGAAAGCGAAGAAAGCAAAAGCGAAGCATTAGTTTCCGGTAGTGTTATTGTTATCGCCAAGGGACCCGAGCATTATCCTACCTATAACAAAGGTCAAAACCGATAGTCTCGATGGAACAATGACTTCTCATACTATACAGTTAGAACAAAAAGCAGCTTAGGGTTAGCATGCACAGCGGTGAGGTAATATGCGGTGTTTAAAATCTAAAAGCTAATAAAATCGTAATTGTCCAGTGCGCGCACAGTAGTGAAATATCTGCACGTTTTCCCATTCTAAATCCAACCCCGTCAATAATGGACAAAAAATCAGCATCTGCGTATACCGTTACGCAGGAAAAAAGTACATAAACATTATTGAGTACACCTGCTCTCGGCATTGCTGCCAATAGGGATTATTCATTGGATACAGTCCATTTCCGTATATATCCAACAATTTAGTATAAGGTGTTAGCTCTGAAGTTTCAACAATCTAAGCAACGACGACATGACCGCACAGCACCATGTCACGAAAACAACTTCGTGGCCGCCGACCGCGTCCGCGCGTAATTTTTTTCCGCAATGCGCAGTGTTCCTTACAAATAATCTATATGATGCAAAAAATCCGTGCGGCGACGCACCGCAACAAATCTGCAGCAAATAGCAAAATTTAAATCCGCATGCGATTTTTTCCCGCAGTGCGCGCGCTTGCGGTGCTATTTTTTACGAAAAATCTATATTCCTATAGTTTTAGAATTTGCGGAAAAGAATATACGGATATTTTTCGCTGTGCGCGCTAGCCCTTATTTATAAAATCAAATTAAACACTGCCTAGCCATTGCATTTACTATGCTTTGTAATTATATCAACGTGTTTGAACAAATACAACGTAAACGTTGTCTACCCATCACTACGCCCCCTCTAACATTTTCGACATTGGGCACAACTGGATTCAGCTTTAATGAAAATCGATTTATTCCTTATTGTAATCTCACCCTCACTTTTCACGACAAGATGTGACCTTGAGACTTAGGAAAAGCTTTACAATCAGTTTTTTTGGATTTAGTTGCTAGGTATTCGGTGTGGCATGGCGTTGATGACTTATGTAGATTATTATGTGATAATGATGGAGCAAATATTATTTAGTAGATACCTATGACCTATTCCTATAATGGAACTCTCTGTGTGTGATGATAAATGTTCAGTGTCAATCTAGATCCATAGGTATTGCAACAAGGTATTGCACTGACGTCGCGAATTATTCATCTTTAAAAAAGTTAATCCAACATCAGATGGACTCCATATATTATTTATTGGATATAATAGAATCTATGACTGATTCTACCACCAATGGTGTTAACATTTCCAAACATTGTAGATACAATAAGTCTAAACCACCGCTTATCATTCTTTTGTTTTTTTATTTGTTGAACAAGCACACACCAGTTGTACCTAAGTACGTGTAGAAAAGAGTTTGGAAACTAAAAAGGCATTAACTGTGCGAATTAAAGAAAATCGTCATATTTCGGCTCATAATTTGGATTCAAAATTACCCACACAGAGATATCAATACTACCTGATGGAATCTAAGTTATTACAGACCCTAAGCATTACCATATTAATAATATAACCTCGAAATGCCGCCAGTCTTTTCGGTAGATTACCAGTCAACAGCGATGCGGACACTTTTTGGACGCAATAATTATATTACGTTGGTAACAGGTTTAAGTTAGAATATATCCGTTTAAACTGATGTAAATATCAGTAGCGTTAGGTATTAATATTATCTGGGTAGGTCTATATTATTATGGTATATCGTTTTGTCTTTAAAACAATTCTAACAACAAATAAAGAAATAACTTTGATTTCGAGTTCAACTGGTACATTAAATAATAGGCAAAAATAATTTTATAATTGCATAAAGGCTCCTTCAAACAGGCGCGACGCGCGACACGAATCGCGCGCTACACAAAGGCACCGCTCGTTGCGCGATTTGCGGTGCCTTTGTGTCGCGCGCGATTTTATCGCGTGTAGCGCCTGTTTGAAGGAGCCTTTAAACATTAAAAATATACTCATGAATGTCATGTCATGTAGGTATGTAATTTTTATTTGAGGAACAAATTCTTTTTATTTTTTTAACACACGGATATTCGGTTAAATGTATATACTTATTACATTTTTATCTTTAGGAAAATAAATAATATCTATAATGTACACACTTATACGGGGTCAAATTAAATTAGCTAGCGAAACTCCGCATACATGATGGGTACAACTGTACCACACAGGGGCAATGACCCAAAAAGAACATCAACTCATTTTTATTTGTTTTATCATTTGTAGATATCGATCGCCATGTCTGTGGAGTTCTGCTAACTAATTTAATTTGATTTTGTATAACGGACGTTAATAGTCGATGATTTTTTACAAACACCAACAGCCCTGAGTCTATACTTTGTGGCAAGCTTGAAAATGAATATAGACGTTGATGAAACGCAGGAAGCTCCTGTAAATATAGATATTGTAAAAAGGTAGCAGACTGCATCTCCTCCAGAGGTGATATCAGATACCGAATTCAAGGGTGAGGAGAAAATTTTAGTTTTGACACACCTCGTTAAAAGGATGTAAAGGGTGAGACAAAACGAAGAGAAATTCACACAGGGCATAGAAAACAATATTGAAGAAGCCCCAAAGGGAATCCCTACTAACAGCAAAGGAAGTGAATCTCTCTACCAAAACCAACGCTCGGGTTTATCTGCTTTACGAAAGTATCCCGGCTCTAGATCTTACAATATGTAAGATTACAGAGAAAGAAGACATTCAAGACAGCCTAACAACTGATCAAAGGACTCCATCCCCTCATCTAGACAAGCTGACCATAACAGACTCTGAGGAGATACGAGAGTGAAGGCTCCAGAGACCTTCCAAAAAGGCCTTTCTACTACGAAGTGTCAACTGTGACCATGACCAAAGATAGTGAACGAGAAGACCACAGGAGTCAGGTTGTTGCATCGAAGCCGCAATGGAATGATGAAGAGCTTTTTTCTGAAATAAAAGCAACTATCTATCAATCCTCCCAAAAAGAGCATCAGTTTTATAATATAAAGGGAGAGTAGTAGCATAAAGATCCAGCAAATAAGATGGGGGTAATTAAAGTGAAACCCCATAATTACAGGAGAGAAATAAGACAAGAGAACTTAAAAAACTGGTCCATGATAATATATTAGCAGATGGCGAAGAGATAAACCAACCAAGTAAGTCCTTTGAACAAATTGAAAAGGAGATTCAGATACGGGAGACTCAGACCCAAGTGAAAGTAAAATTAGTTCCTGGGAAAAGACTAGCAAAGGGTGGCTTTGATAAAGGAAAAAGAGGCCCCCTATTTCTCCCTAGCCCAGCTTAGAGGTGAAAATGTGCAAACACTTAGAGCTCCTATCTTCAGGCAACTACAAAGGAGAAAGAGGGGGGCCTCTCTTTATCCTCTTTTCGCCCTGGTCAAATCTCAACTTCTGTGGACCCTGATGCCTTTTTCTAATCGAACTCGACAGACATACAGAGAAAGTCGTATTAATAAACATAATAATTTACGTACTCAAGTAACGGTTTGGGTTTACGATATCAGCCTAGTCGTGGCCGAGTGATGAACTGATTAATTAATAAACGAAACTCTAAACTTAAGTATACAATAGGTGCGTGTTAAGTAGCAATTGAAGGGGCCCGTTAGGGCCGAAGCCTGTCGGGTCAGCGGAATTGTCCGAAAGGGTTACCGCTGGCCCGGATCATAAAGGCTAAGGAAGAAACACGGGTGGGTTTTAGTCAGTAAGAGTCTGAGACACTCCCTTCCGCTCCACCCAGAGCGGGAGGGGTCATATGATGATTTCTCAAACTGAAAAAAAAAAGATGTGCGTGTACTTGGTGCTTAAACCTGAGTGTAGGCAGTCCGTGATTTGAGGTCGCGATTAGTAGCGCGAAACACTTGAGTTTGAAAATATTTTGGATGAAATTAATTATTACGATCAGAACTCTATGGTATTTGCGATATCGTTTACCAAAAATCTATAATTTATTTATATGTTGAGGTCAGTCAAACTGCGTTAGTCTAATGCGAAAGTTGTATAAAATAGGTATTACTATATCTATATACAAAAAAGACAAATTCAATTCGGTGAAAATATGTACATAAATAAACAACCTACTCTCTTGCTGAAAATATGCATAAGGAAAAAATAAAGATATTATCACTGTCTGCGTTCTTACTTTTATCTTGTTCTTAAAAATTGTGTTGCGACGTGACACTTTTTAGTGCTGACCGTCCACCCAACTTTCTTATTTCGATTCAAAACTTGCATACAGCCTAATCAATACTCGCAAAAAAATGTAGAAACTGAATAAAAACTCTTTTAAGTAACAAAAAGTATTGAAATGTGAAGTGTTTGCAGAATACCCAATTTATAGAATTAATTTATCATCATTCTCAAACAAAATTTTGCTAAGCCTGCCTAAAAAATGCATACTGGGCATTCTGTAGCAAACTATTAGAAAGTATCAAAAATAAAATCCACAATAATTAAAATAATTTTAAACAGCGAGCGCATACCGAATATACATAAATTTAAATATATAAACATTTCGGCGCGAAATTAAATAAATGAGGTACCTATAGCCTGTCTGTTATTGACTCGGTTACACTATATGTCCAGAAACGTTTGAAATAACATAAAAAAGAATAAATCATTATTATACACAATGCTTATTTTATTCATTGCTTATAATTATTTTATTTCCAAGTATCTATTAAATTCGTCATATTAATTACTCGAGTCAATCGAAATTTTAAAATAATAATCGTTTGGAATGATTCGCTTTCGCACATTATTGCAATAAAAAAAACAATAATAGTCGGCGATTGTGAACACAAGTAAATTGAGTAGTGGTAATGATTAATACGTGTTATTGTACCTGTTTGAATAATACGTTAAAACCCGGCCATTTCCGTGTTGTTTATAATATTTTCAATAATATTTGCCACGTTTTAAATCTTATCTACATTTGTGTGTGTGAAATTTGTGAAAAGTAAAAATGTAAACACGCACGATTGGCGCGAAACTTCGACATTAGATATCAAAAAACTTCATCCACTACTTATTTACCTTAAACTATGGATAAATTCACCAATTAAATGATGTATGCCCCTGTGGTCGAGTATTTATATTAGTATTATATTCGAAATCTCCAATTTTTATGTTTTTAGCCTCGACCACCATTGTCATCAAAATGGCGATTATCGTATTTACAAACTTGAATTTATTCGATTATCGTATTTACAAACTTGAATTATTCAAGGTAAATTATTAAACTTGCGCGTGAAATATGAAATAATTAATGGCGTTAACATATGAGCTTTTTATCCTACTCTCATAATTAACGCACATTCATAAGATTTGATGGATAGCGTAACAAATATGTACATAATCAATTAAGGTTGTCGTATGTTTGACGTCATTCTTGGGTCCGATGAGACCCGGTACCGAGCCAACTGAGGTTCATATGTTCGGGTCCAATCGGGGGCGCTTCCGAACTTATACGTTTAAGGCTTTCTTGGGTAGAGAACATCGTTAAAATGGGTGATACAGCGCTATTCATTAAAAATTTAACAAAATAGAAGTATTTCAATAAATCTTACGACATAGCAAGAACGAAATGTGATGACATGTCATTCAAACTTCGGTCCATGTGACGTAATCGTTCACGAGATGAAGCCCTCAAGTACAGCGTCTTGAGGAGCTGATCTTGTTACCTGATATACTGTTTTCATGTGTTTATTAATTAGCAATGAACTTGAGATGCTGATATCGTAATAATGGCGTATCAAATGACAACGCACTTGAGTACGTCATTAAGGAACGTTTATTAATACGGGCCTAAGACTGCAAGAGAGATGATCGACCTGACCGTTTCTTCTTCACTACTCCCAAAAATGAAAGAGTTTACGGAGGCAATGGCGGACATGGGTTGCATGACGCTGCAGAGCGAGGCTATCAGATCATTACAAAAAGAGATGAGGTGAAAATGTGCAAACACCTAGAGCTCCTATCTTCAGGCAACTACAAAAGAACGAAGCAGCTAGAGCATCTCCCTTAGCTACCACTAGATTTCTGAGTCCTACACCTAAAGGACAGCCAAATCGGAACAATGAAGGGAATGTTATATCTTCCCAGAGTCGAGGGAGAAAATAGTCTAAGCGGACCATCTTGGTTAGCGAAAGGAAAACGACAGGAAGAATAGTGGTCTCCTATGATTCAGAAGAGACTTCACAGAAGCTTCTGGGAGGGCTCAGAAAATGAGGAGGATACTAGAAGAGGACTAATAGCCTATTATGCTTATTAAGCTGACCTTACAGCCATATTACTTACAGCGTCTAGGTTTGGATTAACATTTGAGTAAGGGGTTAAATAAACGAAGTGCTAAATTAAGACATAGTGTTGTAATTTGCATCGTAAATTTGATATTATATTATATTTTGTACTTTATATTCTATAGCAATATTAATAAAACAGAAACTTTCATAACATCAACAGTCATCATAACTAGCAATTAGGAGCTTAATAATTTCGTCGCCGTCGCCAAGCTATTAGATTCGCCAGTTTTAAGCGTGTTCCTCGTTCTGTGTGGCTTGATACAATGCTTAAAAAATGTTCTAACTAACTGGAGAGTCCATTACGGTAACTCAGAAACACAGCTATTACTACGGATAACTAACACTTGTTATGTGTTGTGTATTGTGTCGTTTTCAGGACCACCCGTGGAAGTGGGGGTTACCATGTACGTGCTCTCCATCAGCTCTCTATCTGAAGTGAAAATGGTATCTTATTTTCAAAGCAACTTTAAAGACACAACGCATACATAGCAAGATTTTATCCCTTAGCATTATCACCAGCATTAAGAGGAAATGTGGGTGGTCGTTTCCCCATAGAAACGCTCTCGCCTGTTTTCTTTCTGGTTAATGACCATAAAGCAATAACTTTTTACAGAATAATAAATATTAACTACTTGTATGTCCCTATGTTTTCCTTCTTGATGATAATTTTTTTTTATAAGCACTAGAACCCTCAAAAAATGCCGATTTATACCGCTGTCAACAGAGGTCTAGTGTACAAATTCGACAACTATTAATTAAAAAAGAAAAATATAGGGACACAGTATATCCTTCTTATTCAGTTTATGAAATATCTTTTAAATTGGTCCAATATTGGGGAGGAAATAGGCGAGAGCCAAACCTTTGACTCAGGCTTTTTCAAAAGTGTCTCCGACCGCATTTCCTCTTAACCGTTCATCGTAGCACCCGTGTCCACGGTTCGATTGCATTTGATCGGTGTAGGCGCGACACACGGCCACGCGGTTGACGTATGTCGCGTGACGCGTGCAGCTAACGGGGCCGGGTGCGCCGCGCCCGCACTCCACGTGCACCAGCAGCGTTCACTTGACACCCGCAGCCACCCCGCGCCTCTCGCGTCCCTTTTGCTCCGCTCGCCCGGCGATGGGGCACGTCACCGACCTCTGGTTTGGTTTTCACGGCGCGAGGCGCGCGCGCGACTCACGATTGGGCTTGATTGCAGGTCCGCCAGTGGAGGTGGGCGTCACCATGTATGTGCTCTCTATCAGCTCCGTCTCCGAAGTGCTCATGGTACTCGCCACTGTCAGCTCACGCTTGTCTCGGTCGCTCCGGCCGCGCGCTGCGCCGCTGCGACCGAGCAGCCCCAGACACGAGGCTGCGAGCATGTCCGCGTTTGGTGGAGCAGATCGCCCTTTGTCCGCCCACTTGCTTTCTTATTATGTTTTCTGGTAAAATCGTTAATATTTGAGAAATCAAAGGACCATGCCCGTTCCTGCCCACCCCTGTTTTGCACAATAAGCAACAAAAAACGCAATACTTTTCGAGACTTAACCAATAAAAAATATATGATAATGAAAAAAAAAATGAAAAATGGGGATGGTGATTGAAAAGTATTTACTCAATAATTAAGCAATTTTTTTAATGGACAGGTTTTGTATTTGTTGGCTTTTTTTGGCACAAACATAAATATATTCCGGAAATAATAAAGTTCAATTATCTTGTACACGTCGCTGCCCGTCGGCCACACGTCAGTGGCAACAATAATCTTAGGCTCTTGCACATGGAACGGTTTCTTTGCGGTACGGCGTATAAACCGCGCCGTAGAAAAAACGTGTCTGCTATAAGCTTCCATAGAGATCCATACAACACTGGCAACCGGCCTACACACGGCGAAAAACCCGCGCCGTAAAAAAAAGATGTCCGTCAATAAGCTTCCATAGACCATAATGATCCGTGCAACACCGACGACCATGCCTACACACGGCGAATAAACCGTAGTTTTTCACGGTAAGAAAAACGTGTGAAAATCTATTATATTGAAACTCCGTATACGCTAGGCCAGTGTTGCAATCGACGTGCGGTCGACTGTACCTACTCAGTCTTTTTAGCCTGTCAATGGCAGTCCCAATTGAATAAGCTACTAACCGCATACCACATTCAATAATTACTAAGTTAATAAACAATGTTTTATCCCAACTGGTTTAATTATGTTGTGTTAAACAGTATGTTTCAATGATTAATATTCGGCGTCCATAAGACTATATAGGTATTTAACAAAAAAATGCAACTTCTGACATTGGCAAAAACTTTGCCATTAGCATTGTTGAATAATTAAAACATGGCTTAGATAGTTGAGATCATCTTAGAGAAGCGCATTTCGCAGTGTCAAATCATTCGTTTTTATAATGAATAACATAGAGCGAATTAAAGCTGTTTTAGCATTCGAATCATATGAAATGCACTATGCTACCTCTAGTCATGGCAGATTTTACTTCAAATAAACTCTCTTGGCCAGGTGGGCATTGTCCTTTAATAATGAGATCATAATAAGAAAAGCAACCCGTTGAACCTTAAAATACCCAGTTGTGTGTCCTGCAGTACTCGTAACTCCAAAGTTGCTGCCATATCAAGTGATGAAGTCTGTTCTCTGATTTCTTATTCATTTGTGCAGATTATAATATAATTTTGTGTTTTATATCATGTTCACTAAATAAACTACATTTTAATATTGCATCTAAATCGTGTTACTAATAAAATAAAGAAGGATAAAACGATAACTGAAATCGAGTAATACCTATTTGCCTAAATTAAAGAGATGAACTCGAACAACAAGAGCGATGCTATACAGAATTGGAAGAACATTAATATGTACGATGTATTCATAATATCGACAATTATTGGCAAAAATTATCATGCCAGTCTTTTATTTAATCAATTTAAAGGGATGGCAATGGCATACATTATTAATGACTTACATAATTATCATCTTTTTTATTTCTATTGGCAAAAATTAATACACATAATATTATGTAGGTATTTATTTTTAAGTTGTAATTATATATATATAACGATACAGCCAACAGATTATCATCATTTTCCAGTGAGGTATGACGTAGAAACAAAAATTAAGTAACCATACACAAATTAAAAAACAGCATTACATTTTCGTTTTAAATGGCAATGAGGGTGACCTTTTTAATAAAGGCATGATCTTAAAATACATTTAATTAAAACGTACATGAAATGTGTTCAGGCTCTATGGACTTGCGACGACTGTATCTCTTATCGTGACTCATTTTGTAGTTTGTTGTGAATGTACGTATTATGTGTATTTAATGAAATATTGCCAATTAATTGTAACTTTCTAATCTCTCCAGTGACTTGGAACATCGATACTATCTGACCTTGTTTAGTTAATATTATGCTTTCGTGAGTTTGCTATTTTTGATACCGATATCTCCTAAATATTAGCGCAGTTAGTTGGTCAGAATACAAAACCGAATTCGGTTTTCCAATATGTCAAACTGTGTAAGCTTGCTAGGCGTATGTTTGGGTGAAGGACCCTGAAGTGGAAACCAAATCAAGGTTGGGAAGGTCACAATGAGACGTGACCCATGGCCCAGGGTGGGGAGGTTGCCTAATTCACAATCCGCAAACTCTCGAATCGACCTCATTAATTAATGAACATTAATTTGTTCCACATACCTGGTCCAAACTTTATTGGTGGCAACTTGTATACGTGCCGGCTTGTTAGCTTGAGTCAATAGAGGATTGCCTCTTATCGAGCCGTGGGTGTCCGCCTTCGCCGCCACCCACACACCTCGCCCACTCCTGTCACTTAGAGCACCCATATCCCTGTTCATTCTTAGACCTCACCTATGTTCTTCACGTCACAATCACACTCTGCACATTTTGTTTCTTTTCATACTGTTTTAAGCTTATTGATCAATTTGACTATTCAATGTAGTGCTGTGTCTATATATTTTCAAGTGCTGCTCTGTCCGAAGTCACGAGAACCAAGCTTCGACATAATTTATTGTTTTCATTTTTTATAAATATATTTAATTAGCCTCTTGTGTACATCTATCGCAGTGTATCTATACTAAGACATTGTGTATGATGAAATATTTATGGAACAACGCATGCAGATGTTAGATGTTAATTTATAGTAACCCAATTATGTACTGCTTATCTTCAACGTATTGTAGTACAGTGAAACACTGATACGTACGGAAGCATACGAAAGTTTTTACGTTCCTACTACACATTTAATAATACAGAGCCGTGCGGCATTTTCACAGTATGGCTAAATTTTACTAAGAAATGATTAGTAGGAACTGATTATATCATGAAGCGACATCAAATAAGTTTACATTCAAGCTGATCATTATTACTTCACTTAAAACACCGTCATCATTCCGATTCAATAGATATTAAAAAAATTATCAACATGTGTAAGATTAATAGTAATGATTTCCTTTCTCAGGATTTCACATTGGACTTTTACTTCAGACAATTTTGGACCGATCCCCGATTAGCATACAAAAAAAGAACAGGAGTTGAGACGTTATCTGTGGGTTCAGAATTCATAAAGAACATATGGGTGCCTGACACGTTCTTTGTAAACGAAAAGCAATCTTATTTCCATATAGCAACAACCAGCAATGAATTCATACGTATACATTACTCTGGGTCTATCACTAGAAGCATCAGGTAATACCCAAATACATACTACATATTTGATTGATTTAGGTGTTGGAGTTACATTACAGATTTATAGGAGAAAAGTATTATTATTTTGAGTTCTTAAGAACCGTGTGTATATTTCAGATTGACAATCACAGCTTCATGCCCCATGAACCTGCAATACTTTCCAATGGATCGACAGCTGTGCCACATAGAGATAGAAAGTTGTAAGTATCTGAACTATTTCAAATAAGTTTGTACGCCAATGTGTGTTGTTGATAATCTTGTACATTAATCACAAAATGCTACCTTTGATAATACAATATTGATAATGTTTTAGCTAATATGAGAGTGTTGCTGGACAACCCCGCACGCTTTGTGTGTCAGTTGCAACAAACGTAATTTTGTTTTTAAGAATCGCAAATATCGACGGGGTCTATTAACTTATACTTGACTTTTTAAATGGACATAGTAAATGCTTTAGTTACAGATGACAAATATATCTAATAATCGAAAACAATATTACTTATACGTGTGTGTATTGTTCTCACCAAAGCAATCAATAATTTGATTCTTTACCACGATGCAAATCTATCACGAGGCTTACAGATATTGTGTTGTGATCACTTTCTTGTATCACAGATGCTACTCAGGGGTATCCTGTGAGCACAAGCGTACTACATAATCGTCGACACGTGCTGTGATTTCCCTCGTGTTTTCATAAGTTGGAATGTCTCCTTCTCGCATACAGCACCCGCAGAAGGCAGACTCGTAAATAGTAAGCCTTTGTTCTCACGAGCATTTAGCGAATGAAATGATACTGAGACATCGACGCTGCGATATGCTGAGCGGGTCGAAGGAGGCGGGGGACGGTGGCGCCCGCGGGGTCTGCACAACCACCGAGGGCCGTGCCGCAGACGAGGCACCGCACACCTACACACCCTCGCACCACCGCCGCTTACGCTCATCAAACGTACACTAACTGATTGCACTCGCATGATCTTACATTTAACGCTTGCCTGACTTATCACTACGCGTTCTTGTTATATTATGCCATCTATTTATATATTGCACAGTCAGCCTATAATGTTCCCAATGCTGGGACAGGCCTATCTTCGAGAGGGAGTGGGCAATATCTGCCACGCGGGCCCAGTGCGGGTTGGTAGATGGGTTGGTAGATATATATTAGCAATCATTATACCTAGTATAGTGATCACATTATCATTTTTTGTGGTCTTTTATCATCCTCGTAGGTAGTGTTATATTTTACTATCATTCATATTAAGCCGAACTGAGTATAAATATCGCACCTACATCCAGCAAATCCCTGGGTTCGGCTTAGTAATTTCTCGCCGCGAGTCCCATCCTCAACACAGGCGCGCCCGCGTGAGGTAAACGCGATCCTTCGCAGCGTAAGTGATAGCGTTTTGTGTGTTTGGCATGTCTCCGGAGTCGGGTACACAATGAGAGACATTCGGTACCATTGGAAAGATGGGGTGACCAGCGTTGGTATGAGCAACGAGGTGCAGCTGCCCCAGTTCCGGGTGCTCGGCCACCGGCAGCGCACCACTGTTGTTACACTGACGACAGGTAACCGATCGCAATAGCCGCTCTCCCACCACAGCACATCCATACCTCCGCCACCGACCCCGTCTCCCTCAGCCCGTGTGCAGAAGATCGCAATCGCGACACAAGCACACACGCTAACTACATGACACGACAACCGCACGACGAGATGCGCGAAACCGAACTCGCGACTCCCCCGCTCTTACCCCAACCGAAAGACAATTCGAGTTGTAAAACCCACTGCGATGGGCCTGGGGTTGTTTCATTTATAATGTCCGCTGCGCACAGTCGGCTACACCATGCGGGACATCAGATACAAATGGAACGAGGGGCCCAACTCTGTGGGTGTTTCCAGCGAGGTGTCGCTGCCGCAGTTCAAGGTGCTGGGCCATCGTCAACGAGCTATGGAGATCTCCCTTACCACAGGTACTTGGGTTCGCGGGGGAATCTAAGAGTAGGGATCAAACAAAAGATATGAGACACCACTACGTGGAACACTGGACAGAAACAGCCACGATTCTTATCACGTCCTGCTTTTGTATTATTGCACAAAACACTATGAGTGGTGTGAAATAGTTTTTTTTTTATGTCATGTCGTATAATTTGGTTAAAAAGATATATCATAAGTAAATTATTATATTTTTGACGAATCCTCTATTGTCTTTTGTCCTTACAAAATTCTTTAATAGAATTAGATTGAAGTTGATTAAGTTATATCAAATAAAGCTCCTAATATACATTATATTCAAATAAAATTCACTTACTTTAATGATTTAACTGTTATATCTAGAAGTAATGGATTTGTAAAATTCAAACAAAGAACCCTTCTAATATTATTTTTAAACCTTTTGCAGGAAATTATTCAAGATTGGCATGTGAAATACAATTTGTTCGATCTATGGGATATTACCTTATTCAAATATACATTCCATCTGGTTTGATTGTCATCATATCATGGGTATCATTTTGGTTGAACCGAAATGCTACACCGGCCCGAGTGGCTCTAGGTGTCACCACTGTGTTGACGATGACGACGCTCATGTCATCTACTAATGCTGCTCTGCCCAAGATATCGTACGTCAAGTCCATCGACGTTTATTTGGGAACGTGCTTCGTCATGGTCTTCGCTAGTCTACTAGGTAATATTTTATAATGTTTACCTACTTAGCACTGCACGGCGATTTATTAAAACTATGTCGAATGTAAATGTTTTCTCCTATGCGAATGTAAATGCAGAGCGATGGTTACACAGACAAATAAAAAAGCCCTAGTTATAGATGCAATTCTCTTATCTTTACAGAATACGCCACCGTGGGTTATATGGCAAAGAGAATACAGATGAGAAAACAGAGATTTGTTGCCATTCAGAAAATAGCGTCCGAGAAGAAAATCCCTGTTGATTGTCCTCCCGTAGGTGACCCACACACGCTATCTAAAATGGGCACGCTTAGCAGATGCCCACCTGGACGACCATCCGTAAGATGTTTCTGTTGCAATTTCAAGAATTCTGTTTTGACATGTATGTGTTTCCAACATTTCAAATATTATTTTCAGGAGGTCCGGTTCAAAGTGCACGACCCAAAAGCTCATTCCAAAGGCGGAACCCTAGAGAATACTATTAACGGAGGTCGCAGTGGAGCAGAAGAAGAGAACCCAGGCCCGCCTCCGCATATTTTGCATCCTGGCAAGGTGAATATTAAAATAATTACCTAATTATTTGATGTATTGTTTTTTTTTATTAAGCGATTCAAACTTTAACTGCGATTTTGAATGCCTTGCGATTATAATGTTTTCAAAGTTTTCCTAGGTGTGCTTAGCGGGTGTTTAATATTTTACGTTGAACAACTTTCTTTGAAAAGTCGATTCCATTTTGTCCGAGATACTGAATAATGTTTCATTCAATTTGCATTTCATAGAAGTCAGAATTATTAAAATATCTATTTTTAAACATGATTTTAAGAACTGTTGGTCTAGTGGTTGCAAGCGCGACTGCTGAGCGTGAGGTTCGAACTTCGAAGCCCAGGTCTTGACAAAGTGTTTTCATTAGGATTTTTCCGAGGAGCAACCCGATATTTGGATTTGCACCCAGTTGATGACAATAAGTCCGACCCCTATTATATGGGAGTTAAACATAATCGACAAAATGTGGATGTTACTCCTCTGCCCTTTGGGGAATATATAGTCGTGATATTGTTATGATTTCAAGAATACACGTACACTTTAAATTGCTCCATCTGAAAGTTACACGAAACCAAAATTAAAGAAGAAAAAAACAGAGAAAGTCGCATATAGGGGGGGGGGGGCGGGGCAAAACGCATAAAGGCTCCTACAAACAGGCGCGACACGCGATATAATCGAGTGCGACACAAAGGCACCGCTCGTTGCGCGACTTACGGTGCTTTTGTCTCGCGTTTCGTGTCGCGCCTGTTTGAAGGAGCCTTAAACCGTTACGGGACGACTTCTACCAGTTTACTCCTACCGTAAGCCGCGTTAAAGAACTTCGTTCTAAAAATCGTATTTCATATAGTAAAATAATGAAGAGAATTATGAACTCATCGAATAAACAAGTAAAAGATTGTTTGAGGGTAGTGATTTTCTGAAAAAAGATGTAGAGATGTCTCTTTCTTTCTCTTTTTCTTTCCTTTCCTTTAATCAAGAATAACTTAAAAATGGAATTTCATGTAGAATTCCCAAAATATGTTGGAAATGCTCAGAGTGAAACAATTAGAATCCAACCAAAACTACTTATACATTTTAAAAAACACAATTGCCAACTATATTATTAGTTATTCTTTATAACTCGACACTGATAATCGTTAAAGAACCCAATTAATGTACAAGAAGTTGTGTATGTATAATGTCATCTGTCTGCCCATCATTTCAAAACTAACCCTTTACACATACTCAACTTCACCTAAGTTTCCACGGTGAGTTTTTTACAGAATCGACCGGCTGGTCTCAGTAGTTTCGGCTGTGCGCTGACAAGTCAGTCCCGCCTGTCCCATCAGTCAGTTTCTCCTTTTATGTACTTATTTAGAAAGAAAAGAAAGAATTATAGATAAATAAAACTTTTTACTGCATTTTTTGTCCAATAAATGAAAAATCGTCGCTCATAGGTAATACGGGCCTGGTGTCCGCAATACCATGCGCCAATTTTGAAAAAAAAAATGATTGGTTTACTATAAACAATATCAATGATTTATTTTTGGCCAAGTAACGTTTTACTGTGCTGAGCGTTTGCAAGGTTATATTGTATTTCGTAGACCCGACACACACGATACAGACACCTGTGTACTATCTTTTCTTAAATAATGTCGCTTGCAGAAATTTGTATACTTAGAAAAGTGTTTTAATTTCCAGGACATAAGCAAATTGCTCGGAATGACTCCTTCGGACATCGACAAGTACTCCCGCATAGTGTTTCCAGTCTGCTTCGTATGTTTTAACTTAATGTACTGGATCATTTATCTTCACGTTTCTGACGTCGTGGCTGACGATCTGGTTCTACTGGAAGAGGATAAATAGAGGGCGCTGTACATAATCCACTTATTTTCCCACAAATGCAAGTTAAATAATAATTTGAAACAAGTGATTAACTAAATATTGTTCCCCTCATTAGTAAAGAAAAAAAACAACAAAGAAAACATCTTGATAGATTTTCTTTATAATTAGGGTTATAACTGATCTCGAAATTAATTTGTAGATATTAACTATACATAAAAAAAAATTAACGTAAAAATTTTGTAAATACTTAAAAGACTCAAATTACGAATAATTACGATCGATTTAGCTTAAGATCCACACTTTTTCTAAGAGTCTGAAGTAGAATCCAAACGACTGAACTTTTATGTCACTTAGATTCCACGTGAAACGGCGTGTTCTTGCTATTTCGTTGGATACCAGGTTTAGAAATAAATTTTATATTTACCTATTTTATTTCTGGCAGTTGAACGCGAAGTTAATTATTTCATGTGTAAATATTACGCACACTTTATTGCAATGTAGTTAATTACAAAATATGTGTAGGTATTGATATTGGTAATTAAAGGTCTGTTCTTGTTGTTGAAGAGAAAATCGAGTGTGTCAAATATACTCACCTACCTACGATATAAAAGCATTTACATTTAAAAGTTCCTAACGAAATGTGGGGAATAGTACATAACTACCTTCGCCTGTACACTTGTAGATACCTACAACTTAGTAAAGTTTCAAATTATTATTATTTAAGTGGTAAAATGAGTGGAATAATGAAATAGTCATAGTAATACGAATCTGATGCTCAAATTTCTCAGCTTGAATTATTTAATTAGTTTTAGTAAAATTTTGTAATTATGTCATAAAATTAGTAATTCGTTTATTCTTTGCTAATATCGTTGTGATAATATCATTAGGAATTTTATTTTTAACTGTAGTTGCAGACCATTCCAATGTCCTAAACAAACTATTTTTATTTAATAACGTAGTTATATTTTCTAACTTGTAAATGATTAATGAATGTTTTGAGCAATTGATTTTGCTTTACATCATCGAATGCGTGTTGAGTTTTGATATTAATATTATTTCTTGTTTGTTTAATATTAGTAATTATAAATCAATTAATACATAATACTTATAAATAATTTACGTCAGAAATCAGCAGCATTCAATTATTCTTAGAACATATCCCTACGCTAATTGGAGCAGGTAAATATTCACCAATTACCATACATTTATTCTTATTTCCATCATCGTGTCGGAGCAAATCAGTTCCATTAGAGGCATGCAGTCGCCAAATGTTAACAATTCTAAAACCCAGCATGTATATTCCCACTTTCGTCATAATATTGTACTTTTTCAAAACGTCGACTATAATTGTCAATTAAAGCTTCATGTTTAATCTCTTCACCTTTATTTGGAGCTCAGCAAAATAATTTTGAGACTAATTAAATAATTCCGATTCACTATCGTTTATCGATGATTTTCGGTATACCATCACGAATTTGTTTTTATAACGCCCTAATTCTTCTAGTAAAACCGTAAAAACTCGCGTCTTTTTTTTAAATCGACTATACTGTCTAAAAGCATTTGAAAGACTACAATATTACTTACTTTAATGTTATTAGCAATCGATATTTATAATGTAGGTCCCATTATTAAATAATCTGATTTCATCTAACTTGCCAGAAAATTAGAAATGGTCACTTTAAAGTGAAGTAGTAAATATTTAAATACATTTTATAAACTTTGAGTAGGTACCCTAGAAGCGACTTTATGGTCCAACAAGAAATCTGGTTGGCAAAATTTTTTAAATGACGATTTGTGTTTAGTGTGTCCAGCGGTCGTTCTAAATTTCCCCAATGGTGCATTTGAATAACTGCCTCGTCTATGATTCCGTAAACTCCTGATACTTGTTATGTGTAAGGCGGTATGCCAACTCTACGAGGGTAACTTTAACTTACAGTAGCTACCTATTTGTGAAATACCTCATTCCTTTAAAAAACGTACATATGCTAGCCCACCTGTTGATGCCGATTTACAATCACTCGTAACAATTATTTGGTTTTCTTCGTAAACCGTATTTACTAGATAAGTAAAGACAGTTTAGTCCTCTATTTAAATAGTTTTACCTCTGAGAATATTTGCTATTTCTTTACTAGCCGCACAATAGTCCATGCAATGCTTTCCTAAATTAGTACAATTTAGATGAATTAGCTTTTTTTGCTCGCTAGTACTCTACTAAAGCAGTAGTTGAAGCATAATTGAGCATTAGAAATGCGTTGTTAATGTGGGAATATTATTCGTGGGCTAATCACTAGTAAAGTGATGGGTGCCGAATAAATGTTCCTATATTCACAACGTCAAATATTTTCCCACCCTCGAATATCTGACAAGCAGGGCTCCTGTCATCAGCTACGACTCACAATGGATTTGTTGTGCGTCATGGGTTCCTTAAAGTTTGAAATTATGATACTTAGATAAAAAATATATCTATTGATTTTATATGTTGGAAATAGTACAAAGTAAACACAGTAGGTACAGAACACATAAAATGGAAATCAATTTATGAATGAATAGCAATTGTAAACTTTAATTTTAAAGGAGAGTTAAGAATTATGTATAATTATAGAATATTGCATAAGACTAACACGGGCGATTTCTGAATTGAAAATTTGAAGTTGAGAACTTGTCAAACTCTATTCTAGCATTTGGTGTTTAAGGTGATTCCTTCAATGTACACTGAAAACCTTAAAATATCTTAGGAATTTTGCAAAGATTTTTAAATTTAGCAGGCTGTGTTGAAGGATCCACTATAGGTAATTCTAATGAAGGTTTATTAACAAGTTCCTTACATCAAATTCTCAATTCAGGAACCGTGTGTTACCAGGTACTCTGGTACATACAAGGCGTACTGCTGATTTCTGTTATTTTGAAGGCAATTTCCTAACCGTCCCAAGTTGCATCATGCGCATGCAAACTCACCTAATTATTCAGCAGTCCTCCTTAAAAATCTTATGGAATAATCTCTCCTTTCGTGGAGAATGAAGTTCACTTGTCTGATTTGCGTGGTATACATAGTTTGCTTACAAACGAAAAAAGCAACAAACCTTCAAGCTAGATTTATTTATCTTATATGTTTTAAAATATCGAATGTGTGTGATGAATAAATAATAAACCAATTCTATTAGCATTTTAGGCATAATTTATGAAGTGAACTCACTTTGATGTATCGAAATGTATTCTAATCAAAGCTTCATTGATTATTATAATTATTTAATTCATTGTGGTAGATAAATAAAAGTAGATTCTGTGCATTTTGGATGACTCATTTTAGGCATAATAATATTGTACTGTATAGGGACATTTTAGGTCGTAATGTACATAACAACATTATTTATGAATAAATTTATATAAACAGCACTCAAAATATAAGGCACCGTGTAATCTGTGTATTCACTTTTTTATTTCATTGCAATTTATTACGACTATGAAAGTCTGTTGTATTACTTAATAAAAGTTTTAGATTAAGATAGGCTGCTGGTATAAAAATAATTAAAAGTAGGTTCTAAGACGCGACATCAGACACGTCTCTCCGTAACGAAATTCTAAAATATTTGTCTAATGACTAGTAATTAAGTTCAAGACAGATAGGTCGGTCTAAGAAAATGCATCTTAGATAATTATATAGTATTAAATTAATATAAATGTGTAGCTATGCACTTTCAAAAGTAAATCACCTATACTACGGGATACGTTCAAGATGTCAGTAAAACCACACTTTAACACAAGTTGAAATCAATATTAAATATATGTACCTATTGAGTTGCATGAGTAAACTAGTTCTAGTTGGTTTAAAGATAAATCGTTATACGAATGATTTACTGATGTTTTAAATCGTTAGATAATACGTAATAGTTGTATTTACTTACTGTAGTAAAACTATTCTGAATGTTAGAATCAGTAGAATTGTAAATTAAATAAATCCCAGTTGTATTTATATATACACACCAAAAACATTTTTTAAATTGGAATTTGCTATTTTGTCGTATCAAGATACATAATATAATTGACTAGTATAAATTGGTTCAGCTCCAAAAACAAAATGAAATTGAGTACCTGATGAACAAAAATAATTATAAATAACGAAGTAAATAAATAACTAAACTAAACTAAACACGTGACTCTATTGAGTCAAATAAATGCATAAGATATTAAAATAATCTTCCCTAAAGAGTTTTCACCTCCAATCAAATAACTACCTACTAATACATATTTTCTATTATGTCAATATAGTTAAAACATTTGTGTCGACCCTAAAAATATATCAAGATGGCGCACATTTTGTTAAGAGTGGAGTTCAGCCTATTTTCGACAGACGAGTGCAGAAAAAATATTGTTATCAGTGTCAATTTACATTAGTGTCGACCCTAAAAATATATCAAGATGGCGCACCTTTTGTTAAGAGTGGGGTTCAACCTATTTTCGACACACGAGTGCAGAAAAAATATTGTTATCAGTGTCAATTTATACTAGTCTTGTGAAACTTTATTTTCAACTATAATATTTTCTGTAATTTTCTTGTTTACTTCAAAGATTATCAATTTCCTTTTCTTCCTACATTCAAACTAAAGATGAAAAGACTTTACACTCTGTACCTACATTTTAACCACTAAATCACCTTGTGTATTGTTTCTCCCTCCGTCTAAATTTTGCGGATTCATAACTAAAATAATTGGGTATTCAAATTTTGTAGTTCGTAATCAAAATCTATTTTCTACTATTAACTCCCAAGGTCCATCACTTTTGATAGTTGCATTGTAGTCATTTTATGAGTAATATTATTTAAAATTTTAGTATAGACCGAAAATACATTTAAAGTTATTTAGTATTGACACAGGATTTTCCTTGCGAGCGAGGAAATTAGCATAACAATAATTTACCTCATTGCAGCAGTGAAAGTCTTTTTATCTATAGACATTATTTTGAGAGTATTTCTGCGATTGTAATAGTTTTATAATAATATTGCAAATATATAAAATACAACACCAAGAATGCCTACCAAGCTGTCAATCACAATATATTATATTAAAATAGCATCAGCCTAGTTATTCATTAGGTAGGTACATAAACTAGGTAGACTACAGTTTACACAGATCAAAATTTATAAGATGCTTTATCTAATATAACAAATTGACATACTGGATGAGTTTTTAAGCTTACTGGTAGTATATGAGAAAGTAATAAAAGTGACTCACGAGTATGATTATCAAGTTTTATTAAAGAACTAAAACATTGGTTCAGACGACGTTTTATTTGTCAAAAAGCGATGGTTTAAGTAACTATGGGTTACTTGAGGTGTTTTTCCCTTAACCTAAAAATGCTTGAGTTTGCTCCTTCATGACTACTTCGCCAACTTTTCCTTTTATACCAAGATTTATATCTCGCCGTACCGTTCCACGTTATCCTGTATTATAAAAATAAGGGGAATACGCATCTATTACCTATATATTTTTTAATAATTTATTCGTAAAACAACAACGCCGGTTATTAGAGGTCATGAAATATTTTTATTCCATAAAACAGAACAGGACGTTTCAATATACCCAGTAAACAATTAAATGGACTCAGATGTCATACTGGGCTGAGACAAAAAATAAACAATGGCATTTTATACATTACTGCCTCTATCTTTGTTATAAAATATTTTTTGTAACCAACGTTTGCAGTATTTTTGACAATGCCAGCAACTGGTAAACTAATTTTACAACAGAATATAATTATACATATATTTTGAAACAATTTTGTTTACCTTGCAGTTTTTACAGAGATGTGCTTTAATGGTACAATTTTGTTTCGAAACAAAAAAAACTTCTATTTCCGTTAAAACATATTTTAATTAATATAAATTTTGTAAGTTGTATTACGTAAGGTTAACTATAAACAATTATATAACATGCGTTTCAATAATCATGCCCCTTTCTGAATATTATGCATAAAAGAATGTACCCTAAACATTTACAATAAATACATTTTCTGAAGAGACGCTAGATAACCTTTGAAAGTTGTTACAGAATTGAATGATAAAATTGAACGCACGTGTCTTAGATATTATAGAGTTTTTTAAATAGATTTACAATAGTTATAAATACCTATAAATAACCACAAGTTCAAGGATGGAGGAAATAGACGACCTCTTTTAAAATTTGTATATAAAATGTATTATTTTAAAGTTAATTTTCATGAGTGCTGAACTTCAAACAATACGTATTTTTGGATAGACTTAACATCTCCATGCTATTCTTGTAAAACGCAAAACATCTGCCTTAATAAACGAGTTAAGTCGCCATTGCTACTGATTAAATAAATAATATTATTCACGCATACCGTGAAAACGTGTTTAATTAAAAAACATAATATGTTCAACTATTGTCTAATTTATTAATAGATATTTCATTTACATAGCAGTGGAAATTGCCTGAATTATGGAGCTAAATTTATTTCTTCATGAACCTACGTATTTATTTTAAGTTAACTTCCAAATCCAATACAATGTTTTCAAGTAAAATGATAAGTACAACGCTTTTGACATATTTTCTAGTATATTCGTAGATTCATTGTGAATTTGTGGCTGTGCGCTGCAGATGTAAAATTTAAGTAAGTAGAGTTCGTTTAGTTGATATTATTCACATAAGTACCGATGCTAGTTCTCAATAAGCTAAAGTACATATTATAATAACCCGTAACATTGACAGTATTTACAAAGAAAGAAAATAAAGTAGTTGGTCTTTATATGTATTATCTATGGCTATAAAATATACTTTTCTGATGTGTATCAAAAAGTATATTTTATGACTATTTAATAACACAGCGTATCCTTATATTTATCCACAAACCAAATGGCTTTTAGAAAATGACCAACAAAGAAATCAGTCACAAAATGATAATTTGAAAAGTAACCAGGCCCACCAAGCTAAATAAGCCCATAATTATCATAACTAACACTGGTTTTATTTATAAGTGGTGCAATTTTTTTTGATAGGTGCTTTTTGCCTACCAAGTATGTCCATGTAGGTTTAAAATAATAAACGCGGACGAACTACTTCATGGAAACGTTAATAACGGGGGTTTTCGTGAAAATTTACGACACCAGTTGGCACCACTTTGACAAGAGGTCTTCCATTTCAACAATGAATATAAAATATATGATGGCGTTCATCATTCGATTCATTCATTCGTTCATCATTCAGTCACGACTAGAGAAAATATAGGCTCTTTGACAGATGCCTGGACCTGACGTATCAGTGCTGCCACCTAGCGAACGTCATTTCAGAAAACCCTCATTGACTATGTTGATTTTACTCAAAATCTTGATATTAGCATTGTCATTTCTTCCTACCATGTCTGAGATTACCTTCCTACCATTGTAAATTAGCTATCAGATATTTAAAAAAATAGGATTAAACGATAAAATGTTACTCATAACTTTCTCAGATTTCTTCCATTTTACTGAAAGTTCTTCACAAAACTTAATCGCCTGCAATAAATTACTTGAGCACGTTTTAACAACTTTATTAATTTAATGACAAATAATTATAATAAACTAGTACCTAGTAATGTTAAATATATTGCTCACACCTAACCTAAGATATTATATTGGAGAAATCAATCTAGTCTCGGCCTTAATGCACATTACCAACACTACTAACCTACTTCCAGATTAAATAATGAGTAAGGCTGCACTTTTGCTTTGAAAGAAGAAACTGAATATAAATTAAAATTAACAATCGCATCACGGAAACGATTTATTACATGAATCGATTTTTTTTTACCAAACCTTTGGAAGTTTCTAGAAATACTACCCTTAAAGGAAAATCGAAATATATAGGTAGAACTAATAGATGATTTTACAGAAATAGAGTATGATCATTATGTAATCGTAGAATAAATAAAATAGAACAAAATTAGAATTACAAAAATGAGAATGCTGTTAAAATAACAGATTTGATAAGTGTTAATCAAGTAACATCAATGTGAACGATTAAAGTAAATGGTTGTTTGTTTTGGAAGCTTGAATTATGACCGAATTACATTTCTGTTAGTAGGAAATGAACAAGTAAACATCACGATATTTCTTCTCTTTCGATTTTCTATTGCCTGTCACACCATATTATGTTTGTTAATAAATAACTAGTGTTCCTTTGACACTCTTTACGAGCGCAGAGAGACATATTAGTAATTAATTACGTTTTCTTTTTGTCTTGTAGACTCTTGTGGCTGATCAGGTTTTATTATAATTTGCAAAACTTTTGTTATTTATGTACTTATGAACGATTATTAATATGTAAAATGATAATGAAGAATAAAAACATTTTTTAAATAACTGGACTTGTTTTTTATTTATCTGTAATCCTTTGGTCAAATCATATGATCCTCAAAAGTGGAGCTCTAATCAAGATACGGTATGTACAGACGCCAGCACAAGAACCTACTACAATATGTCAAATTTATTTAATAGATTTTCAACTTTATCGCTAAAGCATAAGGTTAAAAAGTTGATTGGGTAACTTTTACAGTTTCGGGTAGCTTGATGTGCTGGCGTCTGTACATAAGTCAAAAAAATATGATGTAAAATCTTAATTATTAAAAGTAGCATTATCAGCCTATAATATTCCCACTGTTGGGACACAGGCCTCCTCTCAGTGAGAGGAGGCCTGTGTCGCGGTTCGGATTGGTAGATGTCACATGCCTTAGAATTTTTGGTTCTACATGCCGGTTTCCTCACGATGTTTTTCTTCACCGTTTTGAGAGCAGCGGTGATGAAATAATTTACACAAAGCGCCTCCTTGGGTTCAAACTTTAGACCGATTCCATATTGTACTGATCTCATAATGAACAGAAAAACTCATGATATTTAATCATAAGCAATGTTTAAAAAACTTACTTGTAACGTTTGTTTGTAATGTATCATTCGAGGCGAGCTTGGTAACAAAACCGCGATTATAAGACGCGGCGAACGCTTGCTTCGAGCTCTAGACTCAAGCGTGCTCCATTTTTATTCAGAATAGCGGACGAAGAGGTTGTCTGTGCTTCTGTTATTGGAAGAAGAAAAAAATGCGTCCACCCGCACTAAACTGTTTGTAAACGTGCGCTCGCAATGCTCGTATCGAGCGACTCAGCTGGCTGCTCTGACTACTGTAACGTGTTTCAAAGGAATTCACGAAAAAGCTGACAGAGTGGAGGCAGTGGCGTGCCTAGGGGTCAAAATTAGGGAAAGCCCACAAATTTTCAACGTATAAAAAAACGGCCAACTGAGGGATTGGCTGATTTTCTTATTGTGTACGTGTGTGTTGCGAATGTTTGACTGGTATTTTTTAAAATATATTTTTTATTGATAGGTTTAAGTACGTTTGTTGTTGTGAATTGTGATGAGTCTTGGTCCAAGAGAACGCTGACACGATCGACTGACGGTATAGTTAAAAACCTGACACTTAAATAGATACTGACATTAAAATTAAATCTTCACATATTTCTGACGTTCAAGGAACATTGAAACTTGCAAAGACTGAAATTTCCAAAAATGTGACGTGATAAACTTTTGTATTTACTTTCAAAAACTTCATGGGAGAATGCAGTGCAGACAGATAATGTATGGTGTCTATGCAGCCTTATCTCAACGAAATGACAGTGATACCAAAGTAATTTTACGAGTCAATCTATTCCATCTTCGGTTCCAAAATAACGTCGATGTAACTACAAAACTACAAGTACTTCACCAATGATATAATCCAGGACACTAGCCTTAAACTCAAGTGACATAATGTTTGAAAGTGCCACTAAATGTACAATAACCCTATAAAATCTTTTAAGATTTAGAGAATCGGCTAGAAAGATCACCTTTTCAAAACCGGGTTGTTATATAGCTATAACTAGGTTTACCGTAATCTAGATTTATAATATTTACTTGCAAATATCGATTACATTGCACGCCGCCTTTCCCCCGGCGCCAGTGCAAAGCAATGGGCTCGGTAGAGGCAGGGGGCCTTGGAATATGCTGAGCGTTGGCCGTTTTGCGTAGATGTGACGCATACTTTCTCCCAAATTGTTATTTCTGCTTTTCTGTTGTTTGTGTTTTTATTTTTATGCGTCATGTTGCTGCAAATAAACGTATTTTCTTTCTTTCTTTCTAATATAAAAATTAACAGCAATAACTAGTCAAGTTTTTATGAAAAAAAAACGAATGAAAGATTTTATTAAAGAAAGCCAAAAATCATCACCCAATGTGTCTGGAAGGTACGAATGATACTTGGAATAAGGAGGCTAAACGAAGACGTCAAAACATTTTGAAATCTATTAAACCCTGCCATACACCAACCACCCCTACCACCTACCACCCAACGACAGATTGTTACCACTCTCAACTAATTAATTAGCCTTTAACTTAGCTACGTTTCACCCTTCTATACAAAAAACTGGCACGTATGTATGCATATCCGTTATTTGTTCAAGTAATCATAATAAATCAACATCATATAGCAAAAGAGCATAATCAGCCTTTAATGTTCCCACTGCCGGGACACATGGGACATTTCCTTCACCATTTTGAGAGCAGTGGTGATGAGAATATTTACAAAAAGTGGTGATGAAATTATTTACAAAAAGTAAAGTACTTGCTTGAGTTCGAACCCACGACCTAAAACTCGTCAAGTCGGGGACCGTTACCACCGGGCCACTCCTACTCCAAAAGCAGAATGCATACGCTAAATTTGAGTTCATGCATCGGAGTCCCTGTGGCCTAATGGATAAGGCATCGGCTTCCTAAGCCGAGGATTGTGGGTTCGAATCCCACCAGGGGTGAGAGCGGAAAGCCGTATTACTAAATACGAATTTTCGCTTTTTTGTTTATCTTGTCAATATTCAGCATAAAACTAAAATAAAACAAATGAGATGATGATTTCCAAGTGAAAGACAAAATGGTTTTCAGTTCCACCAGCTACTTAAAGGCTGAGACGATGAGCTCTTAGAATCAGAAACCGCTTGTTACATAGGCGATAGTGCTTCTAACAATGGCACGATTACTCAGGGAACACAATCCTCTTATTCGGCAGATGGCGATAGAAAAGCGCGATGGCGAAAGAAAAGCGTGAAGAAGCTGCTAGATTGCAGCTGATATTAAACCCTGGCACTAGAATATGATATAATTGCAATATTAATTTCATCGAGATTTTGAAATACCTACTGAATGCTGATCGCCAGTGTTTGCGGCTAAATATGTTGTGTGAAACACCTTCTCGATCATTGCATTGATTTACAATGGAGGTAATGACGTTCATAGATTGACATCAGACTGCAGAGTAAACCTCTAGTAAAAATATATATTATATATGTTCCGATCAGATACGATATGTTAAGTTTTCGACATTCTTCCTTCTATAAGTTTATATTCAACCTCATCTTTGATTTTTGGCCTAACCAGAAACTATTTTCGTAATATTTAAATTATGAATTGTTTATACGTCAGATGACATTTTTTCTTTTTAAACATGGATCGCTTGTCTAATTTGGTCACAGAGGAATGCAGATTCTTTTTTCCTTGAGAACGAACACCAAAATTAGACGTTTTATGTAATGCTAGCTTTTATATCAAAGTACTGTTAATACCATAATAATATGAAGTGATGATATTTATTTGTTAAATCGAGGTTCCTCGATAAAGTCAGCGAGTTGACTTCCGTTGGAAGAAAATGTTTATTCTTCGTTTTTCTGGTTAAGGCCCAAAGTTTTTGCAAGCAGATTCATTCGGTTCCACCCTTTCCAGGCTCCTGATATTTTATACCCGACCGATTTGCTTGGGAAAGCAGTCTGTTCCGGATTTTCCAGGCCGCCCGCCTGCCATCCGGATTTTCCGGGCCTTCCTGAAGTGGTCTTCCACAAGGACGCCGTGAATAAAGACCTAGTCCCTAACACTTAACAGATATATTTTTTACTCCTAGTAGTTGGTATAGTTAAGTATTTTTTCAATAACGATGCATACATAACGTTAAATACAGCAGCGGGTTCGTCACCCTTTTTTTTGCGGTCTAATTTTATCCACGTGAACGTAGTGAAGGTTCTGATTGCAATCATATTTTTTTTTTATTTGAAATGGGTTTGCTCAGCGATGAGTACGATTACAAAAGCTTTTGGGCCCAATGGGACAGCTTAGTGATTTAGGATGGAGTCCTGTGCCGTAAATGGGAAAATGTTCGGGGAGACAGCTGTCATTTGCAAATGGTTGGCCCATAAGCTCAAGGAAGGAATTTCGAGTCCCAAATATTCCAGGAAACTTCTTACCACCCACAATCGGATGGAATGGTGGAACGATTTAATCAGACATTAAAGAGGTACCTAGCGAAAGTTGTGAAAAATCGGCAACGAGATAGGGACAAGCACATACAACCGTTTTTATTGTCATATCGAAGCGCTGTTCACGGGTGTACATCGGTGACATCAGCTTTCGTAAACTTTGGAAGATAATTACGGCTGCCTGCAGACCTGATATCACCGGAATACCACCTGATGCCCCACGCAGTATAACCGATTATGCGAATAACTTGCGGAACAAAATTAATGAAATTTATGAGCACATCAGACATTCGGGCCAGCAAATGTCTGAAAAGATGAAAACCCGTTATGACCGCATAATGAACAATAAAGGGTTCAACGAAGGTTCACTAGTGTGGTTTTACAATCCAGTCCGCAGCAAAGGGAAATCTCCTAAGCTTCAAGCTAACAAGAAATTCTAAAGAATTGAGTAACATACCCGATTTCTAATCTTAACAAACAATACTAGTCCCTCATCTGGCCACCATAAGATGGACCCACGTAATAAAAACGGAATTAAAATGAAAACAATGGGGTTTTCGTGAAAATTTACGACACCACTTGGCACCACTTTGACAAGAGGTCTTCCATTTCGACAATGAATATAAAATATATGATGTCGTTCATCATTCGATTTATTCATTCTTTCATCATTCAGTCACTTCATGATTAAAGAAAATATAGGCTCTTTGACAGATGTTTGGACCTGACGTGTCAGTGCTGCCACCTAGCGAACGTCATTTCAGAAAACCCTCATTAAGAAATGGTACAAAAACGGCCATAAACCTATTTTGCAAAAGTTTGAGAAGACAGGCTAAGCGTGTATTTTTTAGGAATTTAGGAGACTTTTTATTAATTCATGGCAGTCGGTTTGACACCGCCTTATGATGCGCACGTAATAATATTAAATATTAGTAATATTCTAGGCTTGTGAAGTTAGGGGATTTGGTGAATGCCAAAGGGCCATGTCCAAGTGGGTTGTCGTAGGAGAGCGATTAATATTAAATAAGTTAAAGTATAGTTGGATTGAAGCCCAGATTAATCTAGTAGTATGCGTGTGAGTTTTTTGTTGTGACTGGGCGAGTCTTTCATTACAATAATTATCCTAGTCTGATAAAGTAAAAAAAAAAAAAAAGTTCTGAGTCTACATCACAAAATACCGAAGACATACCGAAGACTGGGACAAAAGTTCTGATGTATCAACAGCTGAGTAAAGCACAGTCAGACATGATAAACGCTTCGGACATGGATACGGTCAAAGCGGGGATCGTGGAAAGGGTGACAAAAACAAACTTCGAGGCTACTTGTATCCTGATTAAGCTCATGGCTTCAACACAGTAACAGTCATCGCTGAAATGTCGAAGAATGCTGTGGCGTGGAATAAAACTGAAAGAACTGCAATCTGTGAACTATCAATGGAAGGAAGGACACTCGTTCCCCTCTTACTGTTGTAATATAAGTTTAATAGAATTTTATGTCTTTAAATTACTGGCAGCTTTTAAAGTCTATTATGGTATGTGAAAAAGTTGATTGTTGTTAGAAGATTTTTGAATAAAGATTACTGTAAAAATTCAGTTAGGAAAATGTGGTGTGTGTGAAGAGATAAAAAGAAAACTTGGTTTTGTAATTGTAATGTTTTAGTTTGGAGGATATTTAAAACAGCATGGGTTTTTTATAAGTTATTATAAGGGGTTTTTAAACAGTTTAAATAAATTAATAGTGAAGTTTTTATAGTTGAATTTATTTGAAGGATCCACACTCATAACATGACGGTAAGCTGTTTCTAAGACTTACCTCGTTTAATATTTTAGCGTGGACTCGATTATTTTTTCTTCTTTCTTTTCAAAATTCTAAAATAAATACTATCTATGGTATAAAAAAAAAACTTTTTGATAAACCTTTTCCCTCCCGGCTATTTGTAACGTTACAATACTCTCATCGCATATTTATAAACTTTAGGATCATTATTTCATATTGGGTGGAAACGATAACAGGCCCAGGAAACATTCAAACTTCACAAGAAATCATAAAAACGACAGAATAAAGATTACATATGACTGTGTCGGATGCTGTCATTTCACAAGTGAAGTTGAGTGCTTTATTTCAACTTAAGCATGACAATGGACGTCCCGCACACCGCCAGTCGTTACAAACACACTTGCCGAAGCTAATAATTCAACATCTAACCATGGTCTGTTTAATCGCCAAACTAAAACCCCATTGAACACGGACCAGGCACTAGAATATGCTTAAAAAAGGTATACATACATACACCAAAAATCTATACTAAAATTTTTATTAAACGTGAATAAATACGGGACAATACAAAGAACCAAGTAGATTGGGAACCCGTTTAAACTACAGTAGAATATGTATGTAGCATAAATCAGTCAAAAAAATCAGACCAGTAACGACGTGACGGAACAAAAACAGTTTCAATAAAACTTGAAAGAAATATTATATTTGGGAAACTATTGGCGATTGCCTTAAATAATAAAATTGACTTGGAGGAACGTTTTCCTACCCCTATCTCCCTATGCTTTATGCTATTTTAGTGAAGAGATGATGAAAATCGACTAATCAGCTTTGGCTAAAAGAAAAATCCTTAACACAATCTAACCATTTGCCCAGACGTCCGGATAATAGATGGATCAGAAACATTCGACATACTCTCTGAAACGATATTACCAAAAAAATATAACATTCCTGTGCAGGAAATACATCTTGTATTTGATAGATACCTCACCATTTAATACAAACACAGAACGTGAAAAAAGACAAGAAGAAATAGTTCGAAATTACTGGACCATTACAAAGACTTATTTGATAGATACCTCACCATTTAATACAAACACAGAACGTGAAAAAAGACAAGAAGAAATAGTTCGAAATTACTGGACCATTACAAAGACTACCCCACCCAGTGAATTACAAAATAAATAATCGCAAATCGTCTCTATCAATCGCAACTCGCGATAAATTGGAATAATGACGCGCGAGCAAAAGTTAAACATGTTATTGGGCGTGTGTAGATAAAAAACATTAAAAATATGGTTCGTGCGTATTATATTAGAAGATAAAGATGGTATAACCATACCTTAGCAAAACATCATGCAGGTCATTGTCTAGAAGAGGCAAAAAAGTCGAATTTGAAATTAGCAGAGAAGCTCAAAATACGGGCACAAGCAACACTTGGATACTCAGCTGCAAGTCATGCAGGCAACAACACGAAATGTGTCCAACTGTAGTACTTGTCATACGCTATTGCCAAGAACTAGTTTCCCGAGGATGGTAATAAATCTCGCAAGGTGACGAAATATTCTCAAAGTTTCCCGAAATACAAAACATTTCAAAATTCCCGACATATTTTCTTTTAGGGCATTACGCGTATGAAGATGGTCAGTATAATGCTTTTTGTCACCCTTTTTGATCGTAGGTGACAATTTCAAGACGTGACAGGTGCCTTTTTACGAAATATACTCCGTATATACGGCATTCTAGAAACAGATGAGGCGGCAAAAGCAACAAATAAAAGAAAAGAAAGAAATTTTAAAAAAAAGCACTGTCATCAAGGGAACGAAGCACTGAATTAATAAATGCTGCTATATTTAATTGTCTTAAATAATATGGAAACGCATACAACTCGCTGGGTTGTCGAAATTCGTTTGATTTTGTTCATAAATAGTAACTTCGAGACAATGTTTTACCCGAAAGTGCCACAGCGGCAACAGACTGGTTTTAAAAAACCTATGGCAGCCACAACTCATTGTTAACAATAATAGTAATCCCCGATTTCCACCCAATTGAGAATTGGTAACATCGGAGGAATGGGCCTTTTGGGAAGAAATGAAATGGCTGTAGAAGGATTAAAATATAAAACCGCGTTTTTATTACTCTGCCGAGAGAACATTTTGTTTTGAGCAGATGTTTGCTGTTCTGCCGATGTTCTCTCAAATCAGAAAACATCAGAGGGGCAATTCTACTAATTTTAACAACGTTCACAGTCTGATCTCAGTCTCAATCTGTCAAAAAATACTTCAAATTTCCCTACATTTTGACAAGTTTTTGACATTTCTTTGTCGCTGAGATGAGACTGCGACTAGATTTTGAACGTTTTAAATTACGAGAATTGGCCTTCAGGTTTCACTACAAATGAAAAACGAACGCCAGTTCTAAACAAAGTGGCTCAATAATAACAGCCGAACAGGTCGATCGATCAGGTAAAGCTACGCTTGCCGCGGTTGCTCTGTGGATGTGTGACCATATTTACATACCGAGACCCCTTCGTGCCTCGGAAAGTACGTTAAGCAGTTGGTCCTGGCTGTCATTCGTGGATCTTTGACATTACGGGAAGTCAGAAGCCCGAAAGCCTGACAACCAGTCTTGCCAAGGGGTATCGTATTACCCAGTAACCGGGTTGTGGAGGTGAGATAGGCAGTTGCTCCATGTAAAATACTGGTATTCAGCTCCATCCGGTTAGACTGGAAGCCGACCCCAACATAGTTGGGAAAAGGACTAGCCTTTTCCCAACTATGTTGGGGTCGGCTTCTATATCTGATGACCTTGATAGCTCAGTTAGTTACAAACTTTCAGTAATGTTCTCGGATTCGTTTCCGGGTTACAAAACTTGATAGCACTTTTAACGATATAATTCTGAAATTTTCGAGGGAATAACATTTCATGATTTTCTTCGTGATAGCATGTTTTTTTTAATTCTAATTACAGATCTGTTACATGTAATAACGACAACTTTACAAACAGGCATAATATTCCTAAATAATATATTCGTTAATGCTCGTAATAATATATAACTTCGTTTATTGGTAACGGGGTTAGTGTATAGGTCCCGTCAGCCTTCCGACCTTTTGGCTCTGCTGACGAGAAACCTCCTCCTCCTTATCCTTCGGATTGACGTCGAGGGACCTCCTCCTCAGCTCCAGACGTTAGAAGTTATTTGTAACGACCTTTACGAAAATGAATATGCTTATCATAAATAACTTACAATCAAGAACAGCAAAGAACATTTTGGAAATTGATGGCTACACATATTGTAAAAACAAACAATGTGGGGATTTATACCACAGGTGGTGCAATTCAAAAATTGGTTGCAGTGTAATGTGTATATCGAAACAACGAACACACAAGGTAAACACGAACTTGAGAGCAAACAATATATTAGTCAACATACCCGTGAACCTGATCCAGATAAAAAGGAAGAATTTAAGTTGAGAACTACATTAAAACGAAAAGCTACTGAAAGTATGGATTCTCCCAGACAAATTATGCAGGCTTGTAACCAAACTATACCTCACACTAGTGCTCAGTCTTCCAAATGATAATGCGAAGCGAATTATTATTCATCGAGCTAGGACAAAGAATTTCCCAGATTTAGCACAGCGACTTGCAGATGTGCCTTCTCAGTATACCAAGTTTAACGATGAGCAATTTTTAATCGGACATTACAATGAGTAGAGTAAGAGTAAGTAGTAGAGTGTGTTTTAGTATTCAGTACAAAGAATAGTTGTTTTATATTGTTTCACAACTCTCCATATTGGTTAATGGATGGAACTTTTATGACATGTCCAGCGATGTTTGCTCAGTTGTATACCACCCACAGAGTGATAAGACACACTGGAACCTCTGACAAAACAGCGCCGTTAATATATGGATTACTATCACACAAGACTCATCATTGTTATGTTATCTTATTAGAAATTATTCGCACGTACGTTTTAAACGAAATGAATATTGTACTTCAGCCTAGATTTATTTTGACAGATTTTGAAATCGCTGCTATAAAAGCGGTTAAGTCAGTTTTCCCGAAAATGTTACAAAGAAGCTTTTTTTTTTTATTTAACCCAGAACATCTGGAAACATGTGCAGGCTGTTTTGGTGGTGAGTACCACCCCCCACACTTTTGATTTGTTGATTTCTATACTTAAGGTAAATAATACTTCTCTGCTCTTGTTTCACAAACCTAATCTAACGACGAGGCATAAGTTAGTGTCTCATTGGGGTGGCGAGTTTCAGGCAGACAAATTACCTCAACAGTGTATTAATCACTAGTCGCATAGCATTAACATAATCAGCCTATAATGTTCCCACTGCTGGGACAGCCAGCTCTCTGTAGGGGAGTAGGCCGTAATCCACGCGGGCCAATGCAGGTGGTGAATTAAAATATATAAAAAGTGTTTCGCATCAGCGCGTTCGTGACAACGTCATTCGACATAGCGGTTTTCGATTCAATGTGTTATTTTTTTTTGAACTGGCGTACCACTCGCAAGATTTTTCGCAACAGCGTGCGTCGCAACAACGCGAACGGCGCATCCCAATCTTCATATCACTCCCTAAACCAATACAACCAACCACCAAAAAAGACAAGCAAGGCAAATTACATATTATATTTACAGGATTACACAGAGAGATAAACGAACAAAATAACACAGTAAAACAACCTGTACCTATTATGAATATTGTACAAAACCAACCAACTTTTGAAAACAACATTTTCAGAAAAATTACATTTGTTTTATTTGGACTTACAGGCGACATTCAGAACATAGACTCAAATCAAACCATCGAGCGTGTTTGCGGCCAGTTCCAAAAATAAGAAAAGAGTTCCTAGTCGCCGCACTATGTAACACTATGTCAATTATTTAATTTAAAATATAGATACATACATATGTAGGTTTAGGTATAAGAGTCTTTTTTTTCAGAAATGTCATCGCCACGATCAATCACTTTTTACCAACTTAAAAAAAATGGTTATTTAAAAAATAAAACTTATTCTCAAAGTAGGTATTCAAAACAATAACAAATATAGTCGCGTCGCGTCATCGCGCCACGCGTGCATTGCTTTCGCAACTCATTTTACGCGGATCAACGCGGATAGTGCATTTGCGCGAACTTAATGCCTCTCAAAAGCCGGGCTTTTCATTTCATAGAAATCTGTGTTTAAGTACTTGCCAATATATCAAAAAATGTAAACGTTTCTTTAGCAATTTGTAGGCGAAAACTGCGAGACAGAGAAAGGAAAGGCAAGCCAGGTAAAAGCCAGACTAAGTGTGAGCGAGTTGGCGCATTTGAACGCATTGTATAGCGTTTAGAGGCGAAAGTGGCGTGTAGGTTTGGCAACAAAGCGCGTAATTCAAATTTTATTCTTAAGATTATCTATGAATGATTGAGTCACTGACCTCTATCATACAAATACGCTGGACTAACGATACTCTACGAAATTACAGTTGTTTTTTGTGCCGATTCAAAGCGGGCTCGAGGTCCACAGGAACATAAATTGGCACGTTCTTTCAAATGGACGTTGAGTTGTTTGGTTCGTCTCTGATGATTTAGGTCTAAATCATGGAAAACTACTTTTTTGTGTGTACTATATTTAGAACATTTTTATTATTAAAGCATGCGCATTTAGTAAAACTCGCTATCAAAAAGGCAGCGGAATAACCTTGCACATGTAAGTGAATTTCATGACTAGAAATGTTTCGATTGCTTGTGTGAGCATTTTTAAAACTATTTTATGTTTAGAATAAAAGTTTTCATTAATATATCATGATATTTAGGTGTAATTAGGGCTCAGTTTTCACATATTATATTGAATAAACTCATTTGAATAGGGTTGTAAATGTTCCATGTCGATAATGTGTCGATAATTTTCTTCAGACAGTATATACATAATTTTAAATTTACGTCCTTCAAATAGAAAACTGTCACCAGAAATTTCTGAAATTTGATTAGCTAAAACAAATTAGCAAACACTAGCTTCTAATTTCAAAAGATAAATATTTTATGTAATATGTATTTGTTTTTGAAGTAAAGTAAAGTAATAATACTTGCCATCTACAATGTACTGTATGCTTTAGTGATTTTACTTTAATTAAATACTCAATTTCAGATTTCCCACCAACTCAACTAAGCAGATATGACTGAAAAACATGAAAATGGAAAATTGGAGTCCTAAATCTAATTATCATCTTTGTAGTAAACATTTCACTGAGGACTGTTTCGTTAAACACGCTATTCGTACGCTCTTCTCCATACGAATACTACCTTTTGGAAGGGCAGACTAGAATCAATTCTATTACATATAGGTATTGTAATTTTTGACGCCTGAAATAAATTATTTTACTTTGACTTTGTTATTTTTTATGTTATTTTTTTTTATTTCCACGCTATCCAAATACTCAATAATGAAAATGGAATCCCTCTCTTTTCCGCTAGTAATGACTACATGGTAAGGTAATGTTACACGAGTCACTTTTGGCATTCAATTTGAGCGAATTCGATTGAATTTGTATGGACGCTGTTTGTTGAATGGTCAACTTTTTTGTTTACATGGTTCAATTATTCCAAATTGAACACCAAAAGTGACTATTATTTAAGCCTATCCTCATATTTAAAGTTCACTGATCTGACCGTCATGCGCTATAACTTTACTAGGACACTATCCACTAGTTTGTAGCTTGCGATCTGACCGCGCCCTAATGAATTTTCAGTTAACCTTTGCAGAGTAATTATTCTATTACTTAAAAATGAAGCATAAAAATAACTGGGAATGATTCGTATTTTTCTCTTAAGTAATATATTACTCTCAGTTGTTATAACGATCGATAAAGTTCATAAAAATATTTTTTTATGGAAGGATATATCCCATCTCTAATATTAGTTCCACGGTACCTCACGTTGCTATCAGCGCCAAAATGGCGAAAATCAAATGTCGTCATTTTGTCATCGATAGGTACGTATATCTGGCAACCTAGCCCAGTGCGCGCAAATTCGAATTTCAAAATTGTATTACCTATGACATGAATGTTTGAGTTCGAGTTCATTGACTGGTATTTTTTAAATATATTTTTTATTAATAGGTTTAAGTACGTTTGTTGTTGTGAATTATGATTTTATTAGGGCAAGCCCTTTTTTTTGCTTCCATGAAGGTACCGCCACTGTTAAAAAGCGAGTCAAAATGTTACAATACTGAGGTTTAGTGACGCATTTAAACTTCTGAAGTGAAAATCATTACGAATATCATACATAGTATATATATTTACATTTCAAGATTAACTGATGAGCTCCTTGTTCAGAAGTTTAAATGCGTCACTAAACTTCAGTATTGTAATATTTTGTCTCGCTTTTTACAATTCCGCGGAAAACTGTTGACATATTATATATAACAGCATGTATGCGTCGACTCGCGGTATGCGTTAGAATTTGCATAATTATTCTGCAATGGTTCAGAAAAATTATGCTAATTTTCAACGGAATCTATCAATTAATATTTGTGCGTGTATCTTGGAAATAGATAAAGACAAACGGACACAAATTCTAAGAACAATTTTTTTGCTTTAACCTTGTAGTAATTACTTTTTTTAAATGATCAATGTACAGTTTTGACTTCGTAACAATAATATGATGTGTATGGTTAGTTAACTGAATCAATTAAATTATGCGGGAACATTATTGTGATTGATTGAATGATTTATCAACAGCCAATCGCAGCAGTTTACGCTTGACAATTTGCCACATTATGTTTGAGATAACTTTCGTTCGGGAAACCCTTAATCATTTATCATTTAGATGCATAGAGAGCTTTATTTTTTACTTGCAATATAGTTATTACAGAAAGCCAGCGACCGAAAGCTTATTATAAAAAACAGTCAATTGTTACTTTTGTAACCAACACAATTGACTGTTTTTTTTTTCTTTCTTCATTTTAGGTTTTGTTTTTTCCTTGTCTTGTTTTATAAAACTACTCACTAGTGCTGTAAGCGTTATTTCTGCACAATTGTTGCAATTTTATTGATGTTATAATTTTGTTTTTGCATGCTGTGTCTATCGCATCATATTGTACACTATGCATGTATATTGCTTGTATTTAAGGATAAATAGTGTAACAATTGTAGATAGGCCAATAAATAAATAATTCATCTATGCCTATCATAGAGAACGGTTACCGAATGTGTGCAAATCACTGGTATAATACAGTCCAGTGGTGCAAATACTTTACCAAAGAGTATAATAATAATACGGGAAAATAGAGCCCTCTTGAGCCATTTCGAAGCATACAGATTCGTAACGCCATCTACATGTCTTAACGGGAACTAAGGCTCTATAATGTTTATAATTATAACTACTTACTATATTCTGTTTTAATAAGATTCCTTATTCATACTTATTTATTAGCTATTCACAACTTTAATAAACCCGGTACGCTCTTGGCCGGTTTTTTTTTTTGTAACATTTTGGCTTGATCAAGTGCAATATTGTTATGCTTGCTCTGTTGAATTTTTATATGAAGGCGAAATAAAATACAATTAAAAATACAATAATTTAATTCATAGCACAAATTGTACACTTTGAGTACTTACGTTTATAATTGATTAATTATGATGAAACAATTACACTAAAACCTGTGAATTCCGTATGGACAGCATCTGGACGGACCGCTAGTTTATTTTCCCATTTATATTCAATTGTAAAATTGTTAAAATCTGAAAAAAACAGTTTTGTAGGTTTATAATTTATTATGCAGATTTAATTTAAAAGAGAACTTGGATATTAGGGTCTCATGTGAAAAAATACGAGTATACAAATAATTAAAGTAAATCAATGTCAACAGAACAGGACATGAACGTGAACGGCGACACCACCATCATGACACACCACCACCATCTCACACCGCTTTGCGAGTAAGATGCCAAAGTTGCTGGAAGAGTTAGATCAGATCCTGCACAGCCTAAATGGGACCTTTCGACCGATAGGCCTCGGCATGAAATTGACATGACTTAAGTCATGTACAATTCGCACGTCTTGCCGAGTCCAATTCACGTCGAAGGATCCAATTTGGTTTCTCGTCTCATCGCCTATACCGCAATGTTTGGCAAACACAGCGATTAAAAGGAAAAGAACATTCGCATTTACCACTGCCGTTACATTACAAGTAAACCGCACAAACTAATAAAAGTAACAACCATTTATAGAAATTGAATCTCCATCCAAAGATTTAGATAATAAGTACTATGAAACCACTAAAAGACCTTTATCACTGAGGAAAATTAGCATTGCATTTCTAAATTGGAATGGCGATCAATCGAAGAAGCTTTTAAATTTACGAACCACTTCATCGCCACATGCCGTGTTCAAATTGCAATAAACTACTACGTCAATCAAAATCAATCGGACTGAGCCAATATAATTGCACTCGACCAGTTGTGCCGTAAACTAATCGTATTAAGTTGTCAATATGATTGATTGAATGTTTGATTTTCGTACACAATACAAATGTAAAGTCTATTTTAAAGCCAGAGTGTTGAAAGTCAGCTAACGTACAACTTATCTTAAGCCCGCGTAGAATAATTCAAGCATTGTGTTTTAGAGTGCTGGGGCCAGCCTTGAATTTCTATACGAATTATAAAACGTACATATTATTCGCGCAGCTTTAAGCCAAAAATGTTTTACCACTAACAACTTAATATTTTGAGTTTGTTACCTTTTCTCTCGTTAAAATCTAACTTCATCCAACAGCGTAAATATGATCCGGCTTTTCTCCATTCTCGTATCGTTTCCACATTTTCTCATAGACCGCTTCAAGTCCACGAACATACTGTTTGCAATCGAATAAGGTGCTATCGAAGCGTGCTTTTGAAACCTTAGCCCGAATATATCTTCGACTGTAACAAAAAAAAAAAAACAAGTTAAATAAAAGATTGTAATTAGTTTAAACTATGATTCTTATAGGAGATCAGTCACGTTTCATACAAAGTTGGGCCTAAAACCCAAAGTCAAAATCTAGTTTTATACATTTTAATAAAATATAAAACTATCGATTGGCGAAAATAAATGATGGTGACCTTTAACAAGTACATATAACCTACAATGACAACAGACCTCTGTGAGTGTATGTATTTTATGTATTTTCCTATAACAATTTTTTTTGCATATTTATTTTAAAATCAGGTTTGTTTTTAATGTATAAAACAAGATTTTTCAACTTTAAAAACTCCAGTTGAAGGAAAGGGCGTAGAGATTCGGCGTAATAGTATAAAAATTATAAGGACCAGGTTAATAATTTTTTTATCACATCTATTCAAAAAGAGCTAGTAAACAGGGACTAAAATAGCTCTTTAATCCCTAAGGACTAAAATAGATTTGAATTTGAAATGTGGATATTGTTAGTAAAAGTTCCAATCACCAACGAGATCAATCACGACCATAATGTGAACTAGTAACAGGCTGTATGGCAAAGAAAAACGCGCGTGAACCAAATTAAATAAAGTGTTTGTGAAAAAATAAAAAACGCGCATAAAATATTCTGCCTTCGTTCGTAATTGTTCAAAATTGTACGTAAATAAATAAACGTACTATTTCTTATTCAAAAGTTGCACTTACTTATTTTTTCATAGAGGGTGATAAAAGTAGAGTGTCCACCTCGGGAGCAACACTAGTACACATTTTATGCTCGAGTGACGTACTTTGAATGCCTCGCTGCACTCTGGATTCTACTAAAAACTCTCGCTTTCAAAATAGTTGTTTGCTCCCTTGGCAAACAATCTTTTATTTCGTTTCAATACTCGTAAGTTAAGTTACGAATGCAAATCTCCAATGAGTAGCCAGAACGCGCCACTACTTACCCACTAACGAACCACTACTTCGATAGCGTTCCGAGTACGACAAAAGCAATTATAAACTAGTCAATAACGCGTTACTAACTAGTCATTCGCCTCGACGTCTTATGCTACAGAGGCTTGTGTGAGTTTTTTCACTCACGTTCGATTGCGAGCGCGTAGAATTTTTTATGGGAAAAAGTTATAGCGCCACCTGGTGGTCACTAGGATAAACCAAATTTCCCATACAACATTCTAACGCGCTCGCAATCGAACGTGAGTCGAAAAAACTCACACTAAGGTTTCGATTCGATTTTGGAAACTATAAAAGATGATAGAAGATGACTCTACAGCTACATACAATAAAATACTTACTAATTCCTACTTGTTCCCAATTTAACAGCGATATCTTCGTATTGTCTTTTACTTATGGCTATCAGTTCCGGACAACCCAGAGCGTTTAGCTGAGACGCGGCAACGCTGTAAAAGAAAACATAAAAAAAATCAGTGAACGTCCAGTTCCTAACTTCGTTTTCTCTGGTGGAAACTAATAATAATATAGTATAAACATACCGAGAAGCTAAAGTTTCTCCTGGGAGTGTTACGACCGGCGTCCCTGCCCATAAAACGTCCATAGTAGTCGTATGCCCGTTGCACAAAGGCGTATCTAAACAAATATCTGCTAACTGTCCACGCCTCACGTGTTCCTCCTTGCAAGCGATGCTAGAGAATATGATGCGGCCAGGTGGTAACCCTGCAAAACAGTATAATAGTTATACCCAATCATCAATCACGTCTACATTAAGTAAACAAAGAAAGTCAGTACCTAAACTCTGGGCATATTTATGTACATTCGGTTCGCCAGCAGCGGGGAAACTTAACAGCCAGAGAACGCTATTCGGTACCTTTTTCAGTATGTTCACCCACATTTCCAGGACTCTGGGGTCCATTTTGTACAACTGATTAAAATTACAAAAAACAATAGCATCATCTGGCAGACCGTATTGTTTTCTTGTTGTGAGTATTATATTTTCGAATATTTCCTCGGCGGCTGCTACTCTTTTATTGCAAATGTTTATCGATAAACCGTTCTGTATAGTTATGCCGTTGACCAATACCTTTAACAATAATAAAAGCTTGTAAATATTAGGTAATTTATGTAAGCAGCTGGTAACTTATGTTAAAACGATTAATAATAAAGTAATACCTGCGTAATATTAGGATCGACGGTAGTCTCAATTACGGAACCTGGAATGTTTATTTCCTTTTCGCATATTTCAATCGGTAGTAAATCTCCGTACTCAATCGTTTCAACTTTTTCAGTCATATTTAATATTTTGTTTATATTTATACTATCACCACAATTGATTAGAGCCATATTTTGATCAGAGCCATTTTCATTACCAGTTATGGCTTTATAGTGTGTTTTTAAATGTGGAAACATTTGTTTATGGTCGCCAACAAAATATGTGTGTGGCATAAACGCAAACTTTTCACTAAAATCTAATGCAGTTGACATGGGCGAGCATATTTCGTCGGTTATTAGGTAGTCCATGTATTGTGCACCGCTCGTTCCCGGATATCCTAGCCACATTACTTGAATGGGAGCTGGTTTCAAAGCAAAGATCTCATTTCGTGCGCCTTTAGTATAACCGTTCATATTCACTAGAATATGTATACCATCTTGATTTATTTTGTTTGCTGCTTCAACATAACAGGATACTGAAGATAGATCGACAAAATGTTCTGAGTCCTTAACTATTCTACTACGGAATGTGGTGCCATCATCAAAATTCAAAGCATAGCAAAAGATTTCCAATTTTGAGTTATCGTGTAGACCTGGTATGGACTGCATTAGGTGGGATGTTGGGTGATTACCAAAATCACTGCTAACATATCCGATACGTAACCGTCCTTTTCGTTCTTTGTTATGTAAAAATATAACTTTACCCAACATATTCACCTTCTCTGTGTACAAGTTGGCATGTCGTGTGGCTATGTTTTTTCTTGCTTCATTTTTCAATGGATATAAAAAGGAATGGTGTGGATGTACGGAGGTAAGTTTTTCCATGTTTAATTGATCTTCTACTATTGATACTACGTTATGCATTCGCTCCTCGTAACCATCCCAGTTGCAAATTATTTGTAAACAGTGTGTTAAATTGCAATAAGCATCTGGAAAATCGGGTTTAAATTTTAACGCGTTTGTATAAGCTTCAATAGCTTCATGAATTCTCCCCATATCTTTGTAAATACTTGCTAAATTACAATGTGCATCGGCGAATGTCGGGTTTATCTCTATTGCTTTCTTGAAGCAAACAAGAGCACCTGTTGTATCCTGCAACTCTCTGAGAGTATTTCCCATATTGCTATAAGCATCAGCAAAGTTTGGCTGAATATTTATAGCTTGTCTGTAATGCATCAACGCTTCATGAAGTTTGCCTGTAATTGCAATATTAAAACAACTGTTAAAACTGAAATCGCTCATAGTACCTATTTGTGGAATGTTTATTTACATTTATAATTAGGAACATTATCAAAAATGTGTTTTGTTACCAACGTTCCATGACCATATACTCGTAAGTGCAAATGAATTTTAGTTAGACTGTTAGCACTATTTATTACGTTCTGTATTAAATCCTAATTAAACCAAGGTAGAACTAATTACCGCGTGTTATTATATACACTCTAATTATTGTGTTGTATTATTGTTTTCCACGTAAGTGTGTATGTATATTATTATGTTTTGATTGTCACAAAAAGTATTTCTTGTCCAATGACATGCCATATAATTATTTTCAACACATTTACTCAACTAGTTGCTCTTATTGCACTGATTTTATATGCATCATCTTCATAATGCAGTTTACAGATCATGCATGTTTGTCACTTTGCATTCCCGCACTAGTGCGGGAAAGTAAACCACAAATAGTTATATTTATTAGTCACAGATGAACGTTTTGTTTGTCATGTATTTCAACTCAATTTTTTTCTCAATATATACCCTTGTGTAAATAAATTAAATATAATAATATTGTTCTCCGGAAATATAGATTATTTATTTTAAAATATTTATTTTTCCTTTGCAAATGTGTTGAAAATCTTCTTTTGATACGCGTTAGCATTTGTCATTGTATCTACTCTCGGCTCCGTTTACTCTCTTACAATCTCGCCTCGAGCCCAATGACAAACTTTACACACTTGCATCACATTGTACTACGATTATGTATATGTGCCTATCAGCTTAATTCTGCATTTGGTTTTGTATTCAGTAAATATTATCGAATTCGCCATGTTTAGATAGAATACGTCCTATAATCTTGTACATATATCTAAACAGTACATACCTTGATGTTGTAAAAGCGAAGCCAAGTTACTGTGTGTGGCTGCGAAATTGGGAAATACTTCTAAAGCTTTCATGTACAGTTTGGTAGCTTCATCGATTTTTCCTTGTTCTCTTTTGACATTTCCAAGATTGTTAAGAGTATCAACGTGTGACGGGCATAGTCGTAAAGCATTGTTGTAACATTCTTCCGCCTCGCAGGCGAGGCCTTTTTCTTTGAGTGCATTAGCCAGATTGCAATAGGCGTCTGGAAAATTGGGCTGAACTTCTATGGCTCGCCTGTACGTGTCTATAGCGAGGTCTAGAAAGCCCTGTTTGTAATATAAACATGCCAAATTTCCATGTATGAGTCCACTGTTTGGAGTCAACTTTAATGAATGAAGATATACTGCTACCGCTCTGAAATAAACAGATGACGTTGTAGTTTTATTATAGTTTGAATATTTCGAAATATTCCAACTCAATTTAGTGGAACGCGATAGAATTAAAAGTATTTTAAAACAACGTCCGCCGATGCTCTGCTTCATTATCTTGAAGATAGGTTAAGGCCATTAACAGGTGCTTTTAAATGATGAAACAGTTTAATTTTATTTATTTTTTGTTCGACTCCAGGGTATGAAGTAGGCGTGTACAATCAAGTAATAATAAATGACTAGGGCGTAACAATGACCCAGTTTTATTAACTTCGGTTACCTTTTGGAGTACTTTTAATTAATTTGATCCATTTTACTGCTGCCGTTAGTGGTTACGTAATTATTTTACGACAAACCCAGAAAAAAACTATGTTCGAATAACTATTTCCAAACCATTATTAGGAAACTGATGATACGTACACCGTGTTTTAGTAACATTATAGGTTTGTGTCTATATTATTTTTTTAATTAATAAAAGCTGCAAAGGGCTGCATTTCTGTTCCATTTGGTAGCTATATTTATAAAAGATATATACCTAGCAATTCTAGTTGATGGGCAGCTAAATCTAGGCATCAGCAAAAGCCTTAATTATTAATTAAGCTTGCATTCTGTCTCTAATCGTTTATAAAATAAATAATAAAGCGTTTTATGCTGTAGTTTTATCATGTTAGATTCCAATTATAAAATCACATATTTTAATTCTTTCATCTTTTATTAACAAAATAATCATTTCAAATTCAGTTAATGGTATTTCCTACTAACCTTTTGATCTTATTTTTGAACCAGGTGACACAACCGTCTGAGAGTTCCGTCGCCTGCGCGGTGAGCCGCGGGGGCGCGATGTTGATAACGGTGTACACGACGACGCATTGGTAATCCATAACACGGACATGTCCTCAGCGCGAGCAAGGTTGTACTGACAGGGGCAGACCGGAGACACGGCCGAGTCAGGGCCCACGCGCCACGTCACGCCGCACGACGCGCTGCGCCCGCGCACCGTGCCAACTTCCCCGGAGCGACGCTTCGTCGACGTAAGTCACGGCCTTCGTTTATCCGCTCGTTTATACACTCAAATCGGGAGCATATATCACAAGATCTATTAACGACACGAAGACCAAGCGCACACGCCATTTAGTCGCCTTCGCGTTATATTTACAACATCATTCGTCTCACCATAAAACATTCCCGCCGGCGCTCTGGAAGACTTCATCGAATCAGTCAATCGGTTTCAAAAACGCTATATTTACTGTTTACTAATCGAGATTTTTAAATAGCTCTGAAATTTTATACATAGTTTGTCTAAAATATGTAAGATTCGCAACTCCGCGCGTTATTCACAAGAACTGTCAACTGTTTTCACAGAAATCAGCTGATACGTGGTCTCGTACGTTTCAGCGTCTATTGTTTACATTACGCCGGAAAACTGTCACAGAGGTTTAAGCTGGATAAAATACCAAAAGAGATTACAACGGTGTACCTATTGAAAAAGCACGTTATAAAATTTTTTAACGTCCGTAATCAGTAGTGTAAAAAAGCGTGCATGTGCGACGGTACAGTAAATACGGTAATATCGATCAGGCAAGCGGCGGCGGCGGGTTACGTGGCGACGCGACGGAATCTCAACGCGACTGCGGCGGTGGGCCTACCTACTTGCTGGAAGCTGGCACCTTACTCCTACACACTACTACTAACGGCTGCTTGATTTGTTGACAACAACATTTACGCTCGTTCAAAAAGCTTTACATATTCTCAAATTATGGTATAATTGATCTCGAAGCTAGCAACAGCATCAGTCAAGTGACCAAGATCCTGGCGGTCTGAGCGATATTGCTATGTACTACTGACCTATATATTTTCAGTTATCATATTTCGAAAATAAAAACGATTTGTCTAATCTGACTTCATAAAAAAGAAAAAAAAATATTGAAATTGTTTTTAGTAAATTGGTAGGATGTACTGTTAAACACCGCAAACAAAAACAATTCCCCTCACATTAATATATCAGTCATGAATATCTTCTTTATTCCGAGTTCATACAGTTTTACGTATTACTATTTGTTAATAACATTGAGCGAGTCTTTTAATCCAGACTAGGTTCAGGTAACCTATTCTGGCTATACGTACATGATCAACATTAGCTTGGACCCTACATTGCATTTACCCACCTTGGGTAAACTATCTACACTCGAATGAGATTAATTGATATAACACTTCCCACACACTGTGTAAACATGTGACCGGGGCAGATGTCATGAAAAAAAGGAGTTTTTTTATCGAATGAATAAGAAAACATACAACCTCTAATATATTGATATCCTGGAAGTTTAAGTATCTTTTATGTTTATAACCATTCCATTTCATCAAAATTATAAATATAAAAAATGTGCTGATGATGTGAAAATGACGAAAGATTTCCTTATCTAACTCCTACCCAGAAGGCCTAGACAGGTGGAAATCGTTTTCAAAGCGTTTCATATTTCTACAACGTCTTTAAACAGGATCGATCTGTAAAGCTTTTTGGTAGGTTATGTCAATCAAATACATTTTTGACTTTTCCATTGTAGTTATCACTGCCGTACGCAAAATACGCGCATTGACGTAGAGTTGCGGACACCAGCCCGTATCACCTAGCTATTACCTCGTTATCACTGGAATGTCACTTTATCTAGACTCTGAGCTCTAATTATTAGAATGTACGACTCCGACAATAATGAATAGTTGAAATACCACAAAATGAAAAAAAAACAAATGAGAAACAAAAGATTTTCCTGAAAGCCCATACTCATAATACTATAATTAACTTGTAAACAATGTCAAGAATGTTTTTTATTTCCGGAACGCTTTTCAACGACACAGTGAATTAAAAAAAAAACATGGACATAACCGGATGAGAGCAGAAATACCTAAACATGTGACATCCAAAAATGCAATGTTAAAAGCTAATTTTAACACTAGTCTTGTCGTTCACTTGCCAACTTTCATATGATTTTGACAGATACGTAAGTAGCTATAATTAAATTCAAAAGGCATTGCCAAGGACTCCGTATTAATATGTAGTGTAATACCAGAAGATACTACGTTCCGCATGTTGATATGAACATAATAATGCCGATAAATTATTATAAATGCAATAAAGGTAATATTATTAATAGGATATTTGCCATTTCCGTATGGTTTGAGCACTTTGATAGGCAACATAAATTATTTGTAGTGCAATAACTTGAATTTTTATCTTGATTTTTAACTATATCTTAAATCATTCGAGTTCTGTTCACGACCTCATTTCAAAACAGTTGCATCATTTGTTTAAAAAAATTAATGGTTTTATATTCTGGCTTCGTGCCAAACTGATGCCAGTCCTAACCTCTCAGTTATGTGAAAGTGTTGACTGATAGTATCTGATCATTTGATCCGGATAGCAATGATAGTATGTTGATACTACAATATCGATGATTTTTCATTTTTTGTGTTTGTACTAGAGCCAATATAGATTATGGTAATTATTTCTAAATGATGAAATCGATTGATCTTAATATAACACAACGATTGGGAAAATTTCAATACAGCTTTCGTAAGCCAGAGTTTTTTCTTTCATTAATATTAATTGTGTATTTATTAACTCAAATGAATGCTGTTCTAGATTCTATCTAGGTCCTGGATAACACGGACATTAAGGCAAAGCAATATAAAAAGTCAATTACTTTCAAAGTAAACAAATAACTCCCTGTGGTTTTATCCATTCACTCGTATTATCTGAGCGAGCGTCCATTATCTGTAATGATGGATGTTTCTTATAAGAAACTAGGTTTAATGTTCGCCTTCAAAACCGTCGGTCGCAAGGGTAAAAAGAAAAATTCGTGTCATAAACTACTTCAGTGCTGAATTTAAAAAAAAAATCAAATGAATTAAAAGAAACGACACTTGAATAAATCATTTATAAAATGTAATGTTAAACTGTAATAAAAAAAAGTTTATTTCAGTAGTGTAACTATGTAACCTACAGGGTTTCTGATATTTCTAAAGAAAACGGGTTTGTAAAAAGAAAACAATGTTCAATTTTGCTACCACTATTATATTCTCGATACACTTACGAAGCAAACAGTAACTCATTCGTTAATGTTAAACTTTGATAAATATTAATACAGAGAACTCCGACATAAACTATGAATGTTAGTAACAGTAAACGATGAAATACCTTTAGGTACATAAAGCTAAATTTAGATAGTCCGGCTACGTGTTAATTATGCGATACAAGATATACTGAGATACATACTGGCAGAAGATAACATTATAATATTATGAAGAACGCTGGTCGTAATGACCTGATTTAGAAGCGTGACCTAGCATTAACGATCGAATATATGGAAAAGGATGATTCATGTCTTCAGACGTCAGGTTACTCTGGTTTTTTTGTCTCAGGTCGTGGCGAAGCACCACGTTCAGAGTTGGGCGTGCTTCCGCCAGAAGTGCTCTGTGGACTCCTCTCTTGCACCTGAATAAATTATAAATATGTTAGTCATAACATATAATCACGCCTGGACTAAGTACCTATCACATCCTACGACGTGGTTCATATTTTAATGTGATTTTTTTATTTTTATTAAATGGAAATACATCTAATACTAAATTAACAAACAAACTATTAAAATAACAATATAATATCCTAACCTAACTAAAACTATACCGCTAGTTGTTTTACAAAACAACTCCGTTATGTAAAACAACTGAGCAACGTTCAGCTGTTTTCCATAAATACTGAACTTGAACACGCAGAATTGCATAAACGTTTTGCATTTATCAATGCAGCATGTCATCGATTAGCAGTTACGTAAAACAGCGTGAAGTGAAACGTCAGATTGTAGATTTTTGTTCTAAATTTGGTCGCTCGTGGCTCTTAGTATCGTAACTTCAATAATGGCGTCCGACGTAAAACGAGTAATACGAGTAAAAATGACTTTAACTCAAGTGAAAACAGTGATTCTAAGGACAATATTAATTAAAAGTTATCAGAGTTTTATGAAAGATGCTCATTGTCATTGACAAATAAGCCATTCTCCATTACGTCTAAACGTCGGTAGCAGTTTTGTAAAACGTAGCGCAATGACAATCCAGCAATCCAGCTGAACGTTATTCAGTTGTTTTACATAACTGAGCTGTTTTGTAAAACAACTAGCGGATTTGTAAAACAGTACATTCAACAATCCATCTGCGACATTTACATATAGTAATGATTAAGCACAGTATTCGCTGTAGATCTAACAAATGTCGACTGTTTTATTGCTATTAAATCTGAGCCGCATATTAATGTCTGCAAATAAACCTTACTACAAACTCTGACTCACTTTTAGTTCTCCGATTTATAGTAAGTACCTAATTGCCTATACAAATCTCAATAGTTAGACATTATTTTTCTTATAGTTATATATAATAATAGATAGTTTGAGTCCACTTTAGTTCTGCTTAGCCTTGAATCCTCTAAGCACATTGCTGGAGGATTCAGGTCTAGGGTATCGGCTGAGGAGAGGCGGTCAGGTAATATCGCATCTTCTGTACATGGATGACCTAAAACTCTTTGCCCCCAACAATTTGCAACTGATAGAGCTACTGAAAGTAACTCAAACTTTTAGTAGCGCCATTAGGATGGAACTTGGTGTGGAAAAATGTGCGGTCGTGCATGTAAAGCGAGGGGAGATTGTGGAATCCGTGGGAATTCAACTCTCGGATTCCACAAATCTTAAAGCCTTAATCTTATAGCATATTTATAATTCAAGGACCTTCAAAACGTAACCCACTCAAGATTTTGATTACTAAGTTGTCGTACGTATTTATGCCACCCACCACACTAATATAGTTTTCAAGGAATTCGTGCGTAAAGTAAATATCCGTCGTGCTTTCGTCACCAAATCGGTGTTTTAGAACCAAATGGCTTGGCACGCGACGATGCGAAGAGACCAGACGGAATGACCATAATGCCTTTGGTGTGGGATGCAACCTGTGTCGACACCCTTGCGCCATCCCATCTTCCAAAAACGGTAAGCTGTGCTGGGGCGGCTGCTGCAGGTGCGGCAAACCTCAAACAGCGTAAATACTCCAATCTCTTTGGAACTTTTATGTTTGAGCCGTTTGGGGTTGAAACACTAGGGCCATGGGGCCCGAGTGCCCACTTAGTATTTCGAGACATCGCCAAGCGGTTGGTCGACTCTTCACGTGACCAGAGGGCTGGCCTATTTTTTGGCCATACAACGTGGCAATGCTGCCAGCCTCTTGGGCACGTTTCCTGTTGACAGCGATGCGGACGATTTTTTTGATGCTCTTTAATTATTTCCCCTCCTTTTTATATACTTGTACATATTATTATTTTACGACTGTTAGCTTTTTAAATTATGTAAACACTTAAAGTAGGTAAATCCATACGAATATTATAAATTCGAAAATAATTCTGTCTGTCTGTCTGTATGTTACCTTTTCACGCCAAAACCACTGAACGGATTTCGATAAAATTTGTCAGAGAGATAGATTGCATCCCAGGGCCTTCCCCGGGATGCAATCTATCTCTCTGCCAAATTTACGTCCTTACGTAGAATAGTTTTTATCCTGATATTCCCACGAGATCGACACTTATGCTGGTGAAACCACGGGGCGCTGCTAGTATTGTATAAAGTCGGATTCACACTAGGCTTACGTGTCGTGTTGTTATGCAGGTACCGGTAAGGGGGCGTCAATAAATTACATGAGGTGTTTTTTTAATTTTTTTTTCCCTCCTTGCCCCCCTGGTGAGATGTCGTGAGATTTTATTTCAACCCCCTCCCCCATCCCCCAATCTCACGTGATATTTTTCAAAATGTGGGTTTCTTACGTAAACGCGTTGGATTAGATTATTGTAAAAAGAAAAATAAAATTTGCTTCGTGCCCACTCAGCTCGTACGCTCTCGTGCATCGAGTCGCGCGTTCGGCTGACAGTGGCGCGAAAACAAAGAACGGGCTACACTGAACCGTAAATTCAGATTAAATTGAGCTATTTGGTATAAAACAAATATGGTGGTTTGACAGTCAGTAGATGTATAACGTCAAAGTATGAATGAAATTATTTTCTTTCGAACGAATTAGCGAATGATCTTAATCGTATTACGATATACGCTTAAGATTAAATCTTATGCATGTACAATCTGGATTAAATGGACCAAAATACTATTTTTTTTTTGTTTCAATCAGAAAAAAAATTGCGTGATATTTGCCGAGACCCCCCTCTTTTTAACGTAAGATTAGATGAGATTTGACGAAGCTTATCGGGGTCTTATATTTCGTATAGAGATGAGCACACTACTCTGATCACGTCAAAGTCAAAGCATTTATTTCATACTAGCTGCCCCCCACACCCACATAAGTACCAATCCCGTAGAAATATCGGGTTAAAGAGTATCCTATGTGTTAATCCTGGTCATAAACTGTGTGCCAAATTTCATCCAAATCCGTTCAGCCGTTTGTGTGTGAAAAAGTAACAAACATACAAACAACTTTCGCCTTTATAATATTAGAGTGATAGAAGGCACTTTTGAACGTCAAAATTTACAATAGAACTGATTCTAGTCGCCCTTTCCAATAGGTATTAATATTATAAAGGCGTAAGTGAGTGTGTGTGTGTGTGTGTGTGTGTTTATATGTTTGTTACTTCTTCACGCTCAAACGGCTTGACCAATTTTGATAAAATTTGGTATAGAGGTAGCTGACACCCTGGATTAACATATAGGCTTTTAATCCCGATATTCCCACGAAACTTATGCGGGTGAAACCACGGGACGCAGCTAGTATCAAATAATTATGTAACATGGAAACCCATGTTACTGAAATGTTTTCATTATTATCAACGTGAACTTTGACTTAAAATATACGTCTTTGGAGAGTTGATATTTTCTAACCTTTACAGGGCGGAAACTATAAACAATGGCAGTGAATTTACAATAGGTGGCTGCAAAATGGGCTGTATTACCGAAACCTTAAAAAGGATAATGAAAGTTCAACGCCGCCAAGCAACCAACATCGCAGGATCGGGAATCCGTCGCCAAATGTTGCTCTCGTTCTACCAGCCCTGCTGTCCGATTCTGTAAAAATCTCACCGTGAAAACTTAGGTGAAGTGAGCGTGGAGTGAGCTATCAATAGTGTAAATTCTTAGCAAAAACAAACTCACTGCACCGAAGTTTTTCACGGTGAGATTTTTACAGAATCGACCGGCAGCACCCTAATTGCGTCAATCACAATCTGAATCATTTTAAAGGATATTGCTAATACATTGCTTCAAATGTTCGAAAAAATTGTCTGCTCAACAATGTAAATAGCACAATGAATGTTATTGAACTGTCGAAATGAAAGCCAATGATACTGTTAGTGCAGTTACCCCGCTGCGTAAGTAGTGTCCGTAGGTTGGTGATTCATTCGGATTCTTGCAACCTGCTGCAATCTGGGCGACTTAGAACGTAAAATGCGTGCCCCGAAAGATGAGACTTGACACACCACGTGGTTTGACATGCGCAGTACACGATTTTAGGTATCTTTAGCGGTATGAGGTCTGAGTGCGGGACGAAACCGGACGTCATAGGGGCGGCGGAAAGAGCGGGGGAGGCGGGGTCAAGTCTCATCTTTCGTGGCACGCATTGTACAATTCCTTTACTGCTGCATATATAGAAAATACCACTTAAATCGCCATTACGGTTTATGAGCGCGAGATGGATACTCGAGTGCCAACCATTCATCCCTGAGTGATTGAGTTACACTCGATTAAATGTTTGAATTATATTTCATTTACTGCCCATTCTTCCAACAAGTTGTATCATACGCTAAAGCATAAATCATAAACTCTTTCGGTCTTATAAATAAAAGCTATCAGTAGCAACTTCTGACTGCGATCGTGCGAAAGGCAGATTTAACGATTTCTTCATAATGTTATGGCCTTTTCATGAAAAATCGAAAACAAGTCGACTTAAAATGAATTAACAGTATTTTGGATTGAGACTTGTTGATTTTCTGGCCTTTAAATGCTCATTACTTTAAACCGATACCGTTGCTTTTGGTTTAACAGATGTCCATAAGCGATCGATAGAGCGTTACTTGGAAGCCCTCATACTAAATTTACCATTAGTGATTCACTTTTATTTTTAGAAGTTCAATTCTTTCACTAAGCGAGCTGGTTGGGGCCGATATTCTGAATAAGATTGAAATGATTTATGACTAATGTTAAACCAGGATGAACCTGACACAGGAGCGTGGGAATTTGTACAAGCAAAGAGAAGCCAGGCTGGGTGAAGTCTATAGAGGACACGGAGTGGTGTCATCTGCCTAGCCTTTTCCACAACCCAGTTATTGGGAATATTGGGTAAGACTGGTTGTCAGGCTTTCGGGCTTCTGACGACCCATAACTACTGTCAAAGATCCACGATTGACAGCCGGGACAAACGGCTTAACGTGCTTTCCGAGGCACGTTTAGGTTTTTTGCAATTTGCTGGTCAGTATTAAGTTGTACGTTGATTAATATATGATTCGCGGCCGTAACAAATATGTATTTACAGAATTATAATCATGAAAATAATTAACAACTCTCTAAGACCACGTAACCCCAAAGAATAACTGTTTCATGAAATCGTCATTCTTTGGGGTTACGTGGTCTAAGAGAGTTGTGTCGATGACTTTAATGATTATAATTCTGTAAATACATATTTCTTACGGCCGCGAATCATATTTTGATCGACGTACAACTTAATACTGACCAGAAAATTGCAAAAAACGTTAGAAAATTTTAATTATCCGGGCTACCTTAGCGCTTCCCCCTTAACTCAAAAGAAATAAAACGGAATCCTTATAAGTACGATCACTTCGTTCTTCGTCTGTTCTGTCAAGACTCGTTTTTACTGGAATAGTATGGGCAAAACCAAATCACTTAGACATAAGAAACTGTCTTAGGAACCAGTAGCTCCTTTTTCATGAAAACAATTTTGGTATAATTCGATTTGTGATCAATTACGAGTCCGTAAATAATATCTATAAATTTACAATTTTTTATAATGCAGTTTGACTGTTTTGTGTAATTCAATTAAATACACAATTTGTAAGAAATCAGATATGTGCCTACTAACTTTATAAAACAAATGCTTTAATAAATGTTTAATATGGGCTCCAGCTTGCTATCTGCAGATACGGAGAACACCTCGGGTATCTTCAGACAAAGTCGAGTGGTGAATATTTTTTCATCATAATTGAATGCTGTCCTATACGTCTGTGCAGCCGGCATACACAACTCGATCCTTCAAGTAACCCTATATGAAAAAATCCATCGGTGTCATACCTGCATACAACAGCATATGTTTTACCTTTTTGCTTACTACGATACATTCGCTGCATAAATTTAACTATGTTTTAACATTACGCAACATATTGTGTTCATTTATAATGAATGAGCGGTAACTAAATGTAATGCTTTGTTTAATATCTCAAAATTACACCATTATGGTACCTTTGATCCTATGATAAAAGGTAAATTGCAAAATGTTAGACAAACACCCACTGTTATCCAAAACGTTACGTACATTTACGATTTTAAATAGACTGACATATACATTTATTTTTTCAATGATATTTACCTACATTTTCGTCTCACAAAAATTCTTAACGTAGCAGGTGTGTTTATCCCTCGTAGCGTGAGTAATTAAACCATATTGCTTACTTACGAAAGGAATATTCTAGATCTAAATATCCAGTTGCAAGTTTTCAGCGAGATGTAAAAGTTAATGGCAAGTATAAAAGGTTGTAACGAAAGCCGCAATACGCTTTTATTGCATTTAATTTCTAAAACGAAATATACTTAATTGATATGTACATATCAGCAAACACGCAAATATTCTATTGCGTTCTCTTCGACAAATATTCTCTTTCACAGATATTATGAACATTTTCTAAGAACACTTCACATCCATAAAAATAGCAGTCGATATATTATGTTTGCTGTCTGTTCAAGTAAAGTGGTTTCGTCTTTGATTAAAAACATAAAATCCTTTGATCATAGTGGAGTATTTGAAGTGTCTACTAGGAATTTATATATTGTCTAATCGTTCCTTCAATTCTTATTGAGTTTATTAGAAAATTCCTTTATTACGTATGTTCTGTAAAGGTCTACTGTTCGGGTCTACGAGTTACAGTCGTACATTCTTACACAGGGTTTTTCAAACTATTGAGTAAATCTAGCATAGATAATGTACCGTAAAACGAGGCTACTTTGCACATATTTCGATAGTTTTTTGAGAATAACTTTTTTAACAACCAAAATTAAATGATGTTTTTGTTCCAACAGAACAATGTGTCCTTTAACTATCAATCTCATACCAATATCAAGCCCTACAGGCCCCCCACAAATATATATGAAAAATAAATATATATATATTTGTGGGGGGCCTCCCCACAAATATATATATATTTATTTTTCATGAGTCAAAATAACCCCAAAGTGGGGTTTCTTTGACAAGGCTTTAAAATGCAATCAACGGCAAAAATCTAAAGTGTAAGGATTACTTTGACATCATTTTGATAAAAAAATATTAATATTTTATACATTTTAGGGAAAATAGAAATAAAAGCAAAGAAGAAGTTGAAGGTATAGGTTCGAAGATCGGGACTAGCTACTAGCCACCAATCAAGGTCACTAGCGTTCGTTTCACACACGTTTAAATCATTATTTGGCGCGCTGTTAAAGTAGCCCCATAAACTGTTAAAGTTACCCTTACTGTTAAAGTAACCCCGTTTTACCGGTATGATTTTATTAATATCCAAAATATTAATAAAATCATACATTATCTTAGTGATTAACTGCTACGTTAGTATTTACTAAATAGAAAGAGAAGCTGAAGTAACTATCAGGAAATACGGTATAGAGATAGTTTGAGTCCCGGAAAAAGACATAGGGTAGTTTTTATCCCGATATTCCCACGGGATCGACACTTAAGGCTCTTACACACAGGCGCGACGCGACACGCGACGCAAAGGCACCGCAAGTCGCGCGACGAGCGGTGCCTTTGTGTCGCGTGTCGCGTCGCGCCTGTGTGTAAGAGCCTTAAAACCGCGGGACGCTGCGAGTATTTTATATTTGTACGTTTCTTTTACTTACCTGCAGTCCTGTATGGAGCATGTTTGCGATAGTCTCAACGTCCAAAGTTGAGTCTTGAGCAGAAATCTTCTTAATGGCAGAAGACACAATGCAGATGTCACCTCGCAGCTCTCTTACTAAAGCTGTTATCTTCTGAGCATTGCTGAGTACCTCAACACTTTGAGTATACGGGTTGTACCGTACACCGAAGGGCCTTTGTATGCCGTCAGCGAAAGCCCTGTGTGATGAGAACTAAGTTTTAATACAACTAACATTACGAAGAGTATTTAAATACAATGAGGGTTTTCGTGAAAATTTACGACACCAGTTGGCACCACTGTGACAAGAGGTCTTCCAATATAAAATATATGATGACGTTCATCATTCGATTCATTCATTCGTTCATCATTCAGTCATGACTAAAGAAAATATAAGCCTTTGACAGATGCCTGGACCTGACGTGTCAGTGCTGCCACCTAGCGAACGTCATTTCAGAAAACCCTCATTACAAGAAAATTTGTGTTTTAAGTAGTGTGTGGCGCGAGAAAGGAGTCCCTGGAAGGACTTGGGTAGGCCTTTGCCCAGTAGTGGGACAGTACAGGCTAAACAAAAAAAAAAGAAAGTACAGACGCCAGCACATCAAGCTAGCCGAAACTGTCAAATTTTCCCAATCAACTTTGAACCTTAGGCTTTAGCGATAAAGTTGAAAATCTATTAAAGAAATTTGACACATTGTAGTAGCTTGATGTACTGGCGTCTGTACATTACAAAATCATACTGGCAGCAAGAATTTAGTCGTTTCATAAATTGCCACGACGCTTCAGCCTTTTTGGCAAACAACATTATTTTGTATGTAACACTGTTGGTTTCAGTTTAGCTAGGTTTTGAACGCTTTTAGTTACAACATTATAAATCTTGAAAGGTAATTTGGTCATTTGTTACAATATTTCAAAAACATACATAGTAAGCCGTTCTAAAGTGGTGAATACTAGTAGTAATACCAATGTTAAATACCGAACACCAAGAATGGTACTCAGTACTTAAAAGTTGACCTTATGTGTATACTAGTAGAGTTCATGATCTAAATAAAACAATCAAACTGTATACTGTTCTATAGCTAGTACTAGTAGTACTCGTGTATATTATTGTATCAACATTGTCTTTCATAGTTCTGGCTTTTGCATATCCGAATACCTACTTTCACCTGTTAGAAAAATATGTTTCAGCATTTTTTCGACTAATAAAGATGGCAAACCTGTTAGTGTAACATACTTTGTTAGGATTTAGTCTGTATTAGTTCGGCATGATTTTAATAACTTCCTACTCCACTAGAGCATGGCCTTAAAAGGAGTTAAGTGTTGATTTAATTGTACTCAACCATAAAATTGATTTCTATATAAGCTTATATAAGCAAAATTATTTTATTTGATCTGTTATTTTTAACAACATAGCACTTACCTCATTTTCTCCTTCGCCTCTTCAAAAGAGTCAGTGTAGTAGTAAGCATTTTGGTAAGCCGTTATAATGCATTCTTCATTGACAGTAACTTCAGGATCGAAGCGCTTGATCTTTTCGGGCGTGCCGAGGGCGTGTTGTAACTCAGCAACAGAAGACAGTAAACCGGCCCCATACACGCGGTAAGTTCCATCAGTTTGCCGACACAAACCAAACTCAACGGTGAAGAAGTAAAGCTGAAATATAATATTACAATACAATGCCGATGTCTTCACATTATGGAATCGATCCAAACATTTGTACTTCCTGATTTCGAGTTACGCAACAGCTAAAATTGTTTATCTTTGCTAATATGAAAATAGACGTCGAGCGTGATCTTCAATTAATTACTTTGATTCGCTTTATTTTTAATCTTCCTGTCGTTCAACCATTTCTTCTGTAAGGATGTAACATAACACATGTGTGGTTGTCTCATATAGTTACTTACCGTTGCCAGTTTGTCAACGTCTTCGTCGGAAGCGCCAAGGGATGCGAGCCCGAGTTCTTGTGAAAATTGTGCAAAGCTAGGGTTGGCAAGCAACGGCATATGTCCCAGCAGTTCATGACAGCAGTCACTGCAACGGGAAAACAGAGACGTTTACCAGTTGAATATTGTTACGCGGCGAATGAGATTGACCCATAGTGGTATACCTACTGATAGGTAATTTAATATTTCGTTTCGTTTCGTTATTGGTTTTTTACCAGGTGAGCTCGTAATGTACGTACGGTTCAGGAGTATAAAAGGGATCCGAGGAGTGACGAATGTATTGAGTGCAGTGAAACACTCTAAACGCAAGTCCTGACAGAAAGTCCCTTGGCGAAAGGTATCCCGCCACGGGGCGCAGTTGAAATCCAGTTTTACGCCTGAGAAAAGCGCTCACATCCTCCAACTGAAAATAAGTAACGTGTTTAGTACAAAAGCAATTATCGTATTTTAACGTTTGGTCGTACGCCAAAAGGTTTAAGATTCCTACACAATACGGTATTAATAATTGTAATTTATGGTTTGTGGCAATAAGGAAAAAGAATTTTAGATTGTTTTTCGATTTATAATTAACAAAATCAATTAAGCTGAACCCAGTTCTACTTTTTTTTTAATTCGATTTTAGGTTTTTGTAGTAAGATATTTTACCGACTAGACGCTTATTTGGACGATGATACCAACATAATATTCTATGTAACCAAAACAGAAGGCAAAGTTCACAAGTTCACCTGTGGCAAATTATCCTCCCTATATCCGCAGTACTTGACGAGTTCGGGCCAGTTCTCTAAGTACTCCTCGCAAGCGTGTTTCTGGTAAAGTTTGTGGAGTTCAACGAACACGACGCCCCTGTAACGAAGACACAACTCCAACAACTACATATGAAGTAATAATGGACGCTCTAACAAGATAAGATGCGCTCCCAAAACTTGGAAGGCGACAGCACACATAATTAACTATGATGGATGAATTTTCTAAGCAAATACCTACAAGCAACAATTTGTTTCATTAATTTCATTGTAACTTTAATATTATAAATGCAAAAGTAAGTTTGTTGCGCTTTCACACTAAAACGGCTGAATGGATTTGGATGACATTTGGCACAAAGATAGACCATGACCTGGGGAAGGGCATAAGCTACTTTTCATCCTGGATCGCAGACGCAGTCGCGGGCAACAGCTAGTATAATATATAAATTCCAAAAACATATAGGTATTTAAAAATATAAAAACTAGTACCCCATCGGCATAAGGAACAGGACCCAAGCATTATTATAATATTTATTTCTTAGGTAAATCAAGTCAATATTAACGTGAAACATATTTACTTGACGAACTAGTAGTAGTTCCTACATAATTAATACTGAGTTTTACTTCAGCGTTCCGGCGCTTATAAAATCACAATAAATTAAATCCACCTACGCAAAGCCCAAGATTTAATATAGTTCGCAAGCGGATTATTTTGTCTTATGTATTCTGAAATAAAAACAAATTACAAGAAACCACTGCAAAAGACTTTTTAAAATAAACAATGTTTTTAATTCGCATGAACAAATATATTGGATTATTATCGCAGCTTTGCAACACATTAAATATACCTAGTTTAGAGAATTCCAGTCAGAATAATTTCAGTAAGTACATAGAAGCAAATACAGAACGTGATTTCAAACAAAGCGTTGGACTAATTTATAATTTTGTTAGTAAACACTTACCAGGTCTTAATTTCCACATCAGTGTATTGTACTTTGGGAATCGGGTGGCCACTGTAATGCGAAATGAATCATTTTACAACGAGTTACAGTTACCGAATTGACTGAGAGACGCCGATCAGTATCTTATTTCGCGATTTATTTGCCAAAAATGTAAATAAATATGAATTCATTAAAAAATAACTTTAATTACAACACAATAAAGTTCAGTTTACGCTACAACTTCAAACGTTTTTATAACCTTTTTCAGTGACTAGCACGTCACTCTGAAATCAACTTAATTGTCATTGAAATAAAGTTGATATTTGTTTAACTTGAAATAGAGTGGGGGTATGCAGCACTGCGCACTTTTACTATAGGAAGTCTTGCTTCCGATAAATTAGTGCATAAATTGCCCATTGCATATTTTGTTTGTAGTCCTGTGTCAGTAGCCATCCAACAAAAAACAGAACTTTCGTCGTACACCCCTATAAATATCGTTGACCTAGGTGAACGACAAACGCTGTAATGCAATGTGACGCGTCGCGACGCGACGTGAAAATATCAAATAGTCGTTGTATGTACTTGTGGCTTACGTTGTTGTCGACGAAATGCGACGAATTGCCGACTTGTTTTTTGCGCGACGAGACGTGACGTACTGTAAAGGGGTTGAAGAGAGGAGGTGAAGTAGGGTTGCCAACTTTTTGTAGAAGAAGTAGAATAAATCTTATTTTCAGAGAGGGTAAATAAAGAGTATAGATTAATAAAAAAGAGTAACATTTATTCAATTTATTAAAATGTATATTTTAGAAATTTTTGCGGTACCTATATAAATATTTTCATTATTTTTTTTTTATTTTGTTCTCCAAACATCCTAATTCTAAGTTTAAATAGATCAGCCGGTCGATTCTGTAAAAATCTCACCGTGAAAACTTAGGTGAAGTGAGTTTGTTTTTGCTAGGAATTGACACTTTTGACAGGTCACTCCACGCTCACTTCACCTAAGTTTTCACGTTGAGATGGTTATAGAATCGCACTGCAGGAGCTCAATTTTAATCAATTTGAATGAAGCCCTATTCCTCTCTTCTCGCCACTTCACATTCATGACCGAAAAGACTCTCGGTGAATGATAAAGTGGCGGTGGTGGTGGGCTAAGTATTTAAAATATGAATTTTCGAGTAACAACGCAGTATACATGCACATGGTTAAAGTAATAATGAACTGAGATTGCCGTGTTTGTCGCTGACGAATGACTACAAAATAGGACACACATCGCGTGAAGTATTAATTGGTCGCATACTCGCATTAGGCCGCGCGCGTCGCTACGTGTCGCGTCCCGTCGCTCACGTAGGACAGCGGGTAAGAATAAGAAGGAAGGAAAGAAATAATAATAATAATAAGGACATTAATATGTCCCACTGCAGGGTAAAGGCCTCTTCTCATACAGAGAAGGCATGAGAATTGATCACCAGACGTTCTCAAAACGGATTGGTGTATCAGAGGCGAGCCCTGACCGCTGGTTAAGACATACGCGCCAATGTTAAGATATAATATATGATTGGATGCCAATATTCCCTGATCTTTTATTTAGTCCCTTCACATTTTCCGCTAGCTCTAACGTGCTTGCACACATTTGCATCAATATAGTGTATGAATAAACAAATAAATCAAACTAATCGTGTATCGTGTTAGGCGTGGCGATGTGCTACTGGCATGACTAAAGATTGGCAAAAACCAAAAGGCCACTTATAATTGTGATTACACTGAAACTTTATCGACTTTTGTGCGGCATATAAGAAATCGTATTTTCAGTCATTTCCTCGCATATTCTTCTAATATTATAAATGTGAAAGTTTGTGAAGACGTTTGGATGTTTGCTACTCAATCACGCGTAAACCGTTGAACAGATTTAGATGAAATTTGGTAAGAGATAGTTTGAGTCCCGAGAAAGGACATAGGATAGTTTTTATCCCGATATTCCCACGGAATCGAAACTTACGCGGGGGAAACCGCGGGGCGCTGCTAGTATCTATACTATTATTATTATTATATTTTTATATATATTATATATATATATTATATATAATATTATAAAGCTGAAGAGTTTGTTTGTTTGTTTGTTTGGTTGAACGCGCTAATCTCTGGAAGTACCAGTCGGATTTGAAAAATTCTTTTTGCATTTGATAGCCCAATTCTTGAGGAAGGCTATAGGCTATTTAACATCACGCTATGACCTTTAGGAGTCGAGCAAAAAGAATAAAAGTCAGAAAGAACGCTAAGCAAAAACGAAATAATTTCGCGGGCAGGCGATGCGATGCGACGGGGTGGGTCGGAGTAACAAGAAATTTCACTCGGACGAAGTCGCGGGCAAAAGCTAGTAATATTATAAAGGCGTGGGTTTGTGAGTGTGTTTGTATGTTTGGTACTTCTTCACGCACAAACGGCTGGATCAATTTTAATAAAATTTGGTATGGAGGTAGCTGACACCCATGATTAACACATAGGCTACTTTTTATCCCGATATTCTCACGGGATCAAAACTTATGCGGGTGAAACCGCGAGGCACTGCTAGTACTTTCTAATTCTTAGGTTGGTATTATGGATCACCCTTTTTTTTCAGGTTGGGAAATCATCCCCTCCCGCTCTGGGTAGAGCGGAAGGGAGTGTCAGACTCTTACTGACTAAAACCCACCCGTGTTCCTTCCTTAGCCCTTTATTTCCGGGCCAACGGTAACCCTTTCGGATAATCCCGCTGACCGGACAATCCCGCTGACCAATCGATCACCCTTCACAAAGTGAATATTTCACGAATTGATTTCACACTCGTATTAGAGATGCTATGGAGTATTTAGATAACTTTGAAACTCTAATTCCTATGACAGGAAAAGATAATTCGCCACCTACGTTTCCGGTTTCCTCAGCTTGACTTGCAAGTGGCATCAAAGGTATTTTCGACACACTGGAATGGAAAGATCCAATGGTCTTATTACAGTGTGAGAGATACAAAAACACCAGGTAGGTATGTGCTTGTCAATCAAAATATACCAGCGCTCTCTAATAAACTGTTACAAAAAAACTGACGTAAAAAGAAAATGAAAACCACAAAAATATTTATACCTTTTAGTCTAACATAGCTCTTAAATGAAGGGAATAAATTACTAACTTTGAGTCGGCGTTAAACAAACAATCAACGAAGATTAATCAAGTTGATGACCTTGAATGAATAACTAGGGTAAGTAATAGATGATATAACAACAAAATCTCTAATATTAACAACATATAACAACGGAACCTATAATTTTATTTAATATAGTGATTAGTTAATATAATGAACGATTGATATAATTTTAAAATAACTAATTTTTATAAGCATAACATACATTCAATATAACATCGTTTGACATAACAAACATTAAATATAAAATCGTTTGACATACCACTCAAAAGATATAAAACTTATTTGGTGTAATATGATGAAAACGCCTACTTTGAAACATAAAAAACTTTGTTTTATTCTTTGTAAGTTCTATCGTAGTTATAGGTAATAGTAACCTAAGTAGATATTAAACATAACTAGTAACTGATTACCACCAGCGCTAAGATAGGTCGACGGAGCCCCGCTTCGCGGGGCTCCTATTTCTGGGTGGTTTAAAAAAAATAACCACGAAGGCTAAGGCGGGAGCTCCACTCCGCTTCGCTCCCGCCTTAGCCTTCTAACCTAACCTATCCGAGTCGGGATACTCTGATTCGGGGTGTTAACCATAATGACGTTTTTATATTTATATTAAACGGTAGACCTAATGATTTTCGATTAAATAAACAATATACATATTAAACGTTAGACCAAATGATTTTCGATTACATAAACGTTATATCCAACAACGTTATACTAATTAAGTTTTAGAATAAATAAATATTATATGTAAAGAAGTTATATCAACAGTTGGTATATCTCACGTTGATTATATCTTATGAACGATAATAAAATGAAATTAGATTTATTACGATTAGATTACGTTATGAGACGCACCCGAATAACGATATGATGAATAAAAGTAGGCTCTACATTTTTATTCTATTTAAAAACCTTTAAAAATATAAATTACTGTTTTTTACTTGAACGAACAACACTTAAGGGCCTAGTCTTCTATTGCACAATTTAAGAATCGCGTGCGGCGAGTCCACGCGCCGTGCGTCTGCACCCGGGCTCCCTGCAGTCCCCGCATTCATCCTACCTAGCGATATTTGACACGGTCGGAAAGTTGCTCTACTAAGTAATAATCAATATTTATTTATATTTGAATGGTACCTTGGCGGGGGTTGCTCTTCCTTCGCGCCTCCGGTTTTTATATAAATTCGTTCATGCTAGATAGTAATACAAAAAAACAAGTTACGACCGATGAAGATTTTCAGATGACAAAAAATAACTCCTTAAATAAACGGAACCTTCTGACCAAAAAAGAGATGAACTACAGAAACAGACGATAGACCAAAGTTTCGATCACATATTAGGTATGGTAGAGATAATGGACAAAAAGCATTATCTCTGCAGGAAAACGTCACAATTGCCAGCTGCGGTCTTTATATTAAACAAACAGTCCAATATTTAGGAGCCAGTCCCGATGGATATTTATAAACACAAAGATGGAAAAACAGGACTGGTAGAAGTAAAATGCCCACTTTCTGCAAAAAATATGCAATCTGAAGAAACGATAAAAGAAAAAAAATGGAATGTAACATTAGGAGAAATACGTTTGCGATTGACAAAAACCACGTCTATTATTTCCATACTCAGAGCCAATTAAACATTACGGAGATGGATATGTGCTTATATGCCGTATGGGCTGGAGTGGACTACTCAATGAAAGTCGAATAATATAAAAAGAGACCCTACGTTCTGGCACTACAAAATGGTAGACCCATTGACAAAATTTTATTTGCATTGTCTGCTCCCTGAGCTAATTGATTCCCGCCTTAAAAGACCCGCCATAAATATAATTCAACCTATTGAGAAAAAGTAAAAAGAAATAAGAACCACGTCTTTTACCGCAGACTTTGTGAAATGAAAACACCCAAAAGACCACGAGAATTATCAGAAATCTACCCCAATATAACCGTCGAGAGATGGTTGTATTCAAAATTGAAAAATTCCCTCAACGGAAGAAAAAAAACAATGCGCTAGTCCCAAAGAACGCCATGAAATCGCTCACACAGACACTACACATCACATCAGACACAACACAACACAGACACCAACACATGCTCATCGCAGACTTATATTTTATCACCTTCACAGTATGCTTCTTCAGAAACGATACACTTACGCCAACGAATAATCCAATCATCAAAACATTTATTTTTAATTTGGAATTGGTTTGCTTTTGACTCTAGTCTAGCTCAGAGGTGACAGAGACAAAGTCGACGATGGAGTGAGCTTACCCAGAAGAAGCCTATTCACTCTCTCTTTGAAGAGATTCAGGTTGTATGCGCTCGGTAACACATTTTTAAACGCTTTTTCCGGAATTGAGTTTAGTTCTCGCCGCGAATATTCCTTTGTCTTACCGAATGAAAACGGTGCCACGAAGTGGTAATTTGAGGTTAGGAAAAAGAAAGAAGTCGGCTGGAGCCATATCTGGTGAATAAGGTGGTTGCTCGATAATCACGAATCATGTATTTGTTGAGCTTTTTGGTCAAAAATTTGTTTACAAAGATGGCCTTGTGCGAAGGCGCATTATTGTGGTGCAAAATACAACAATTTTCTTTCCACAAATCTGGCCTTTTTCTTCGAATTTGATCTCTTAAATGCCGCATAACGCTCAAATAATATACTTTATTTTTTTCGATATACTTTATTTATTTCGAGCTTCTGACAAGTTGGTAACATCTGAAAAAGGTTGCCGAGAGCCAGCAGTGGACCTGTGAAAATAAAAAAGTCATAAATTATTAACAGAGTTTTCAGAAGTACCTATTAGTAAAAAATCATCGTACTAAAAGATATCCGACTTTGGTCTAAATAGCCCTAAAGTATAGTAGACTAGCGATCTTATACATACATAAACACCAAAAACACAACCCACCCCATACATTCCCCTCACACACTCACCCCCCATACACACACCCCCACACACTCACTCCCCATACCTCATACAGATACATCTATCAACACATAATCACGCCCTCCCCCCACACACGTTTAGATATCGATACCCAACACTTTTGCGGAGTTTCGCTATCTAATTTAATTTGACCCTGTATACGATATTATCTAAACACGACGAAATACAAAAAATAAAGATTTGATGATTTTTTTGGGGTCAATGACCGCTGGTAGTATTGTTACTTGAAGTGTGAGTTGATAAAATCTGTTTCATCGTGTTGAGATATCAATATCCATCACGTTTGTGGAGTCTCGCTAGCTAATTTAATTTGACCTTGTAGTTAGGCCCTAAACATGAATACTGTAAACAGTTCTACTTACCTTTGGATTCTATTTCTCTTCATCAATTCTACGTTTGAGGCCAATTTTCTTTTTCTTGTACAGGCATATTTTTTTTACGTTTACGATCCATTTTGAAGTCAAATATTTACAAAACTATTACTGATACACAAATATTTACAAAACTATTACTGATATACAAATATTTACAAAAACTCGAAAAATTATATACAAAAAATAATAAAGTAGAGCAACTTTAGATACACAACAATGCGCATCCTATGTTAGAGCAGGAGTAAAGTTAGAGCGAGAGGGAACAATTAAAATTCGTCGTGGACCACACGTCTGAACGCTCCGACCGTGCAGTGGCCACTAAGAAATTTCTCTCTCAATTCTTGTTTATAAACCCCTTTTTTGTAGGTCTTTTGAAAATATTACTATTGTTAGGGTAAGGTGATTTAGGTGCTATTTTTTTTTGTATTTGCTTATTGAACTCTTGGCATTAAAATAATTTAATTAATACATACATACGATGCATAGTTATTATGAAAAAAACCGTTTATTAAGAGATAAAAACAGAGAATTTTGATGAAATTGTGACGTCTAAATTAAGAAAATGGAATATAATTAGAAAAAACTAATCAGCACATTTTGAAGACGAGAATGTTGAGATAAATATGTGCTGAACAGATTTCCAAATTAATTCTTCATTGCCCTAAACTAAGCGCCCAAACAGAACTCGAAATGATGTTGGGCGCGAAAGAGCTGTATTTAACGCTTGATTTACCTAACTTATCCCATCTAAATGAACTTAAAAAAAATAACTAGCTATTACTTATATTGTGGTTATTTATGTGCAATAATAAAATTTCATGTTATTTCATTGCTTTGTTTAAAAAAAAATACAAAGTTGCGCAAATAATTCGCCGCGAGTGAATTTTGCAAGACTGCAGCCCGTTATGAACTTATGAATGTTTAATTTATGAAAAACAAACTTATTTTTGCAGTCGATGAAATTAATGTGTATTGTGTATGCGTAAATATTCAACCCAATTACGGAACCTTTCATTGTGCGTGGTCCAACATAAACATGGCCAGTTTTTTTAGGTTTCGTTGGGAGCTACCACAAAAATAAAAGCAATATCTATTACTCAAGTAAACTAATAGAAACAAACACTACCAAGCTCATACAACTAACAAAACATATTAAAATGTAAAGTGATTGCGGAATTCCCAATTTATACAATTAACAATAATTTATCATCATTCCCAAACTTTTGCTAAGCCTACCTAAAAATTTATACCGGGCATTCTGTAGCAAACTATTAGAAAGTATCAAAAATAAATAATTGTACAATAAATAGAAATAATTTTAAACGGCGAGCGCATGCCGAAGATAAATTCAAATATAGAAACAATTCGGCGAGAAATTCAATAAATGACTATGGTCAAATGTCCTCAGTTATTGACTCAGTTTCAATATAATGTCCAAAAAACTATTAAAATTACATTAGAAAAGCATACATAATTATTATAAACAATGCTTATTGTATTTAACGTTTAAAATATTTTTATTTCAATTTCCGAGTATAAATTTCCGGCATTCGACATATTAATTTACCCGAGGCAATCGAAATTTAAAAAAAAAATCGTTTAGCAAAATCTTCTTTACCACTACTAATTTAACTTGAACAATGGATGAATTTGTCAAATAATTAAATTATGTATTATTCACTGCCCCTGTGGTGGAGTTTGGATGTTCGAAATCGCCAATTTAGCCTCGACTACCACTGTCAACAAAATGGCGATTATCGCATTTACAGACTTGCATTTAATAAAGGTAAATTAATAAGCTTGCGCGGTAAATGTGAAATATTTAATGGCGTTAACATATTTTATTTAACTCTCTTAATTAACGCACATTCATAAGATTTGATGGGTAGCATCATAAATATTTACATAATCTGTATGGTGTCGTATGTCGTCATTCTTGGGTCCGATGGGACGTACCCAGCTAGCGGAGGTCGTGTGTTCGGATCCAATCGGCAATCGGAAGCATTAACTAGTTTAACCGTATACGGTTAAACTAGTTGCTGCAGGATAGAAATCGATCGGCGGAGCGCGTGCGGGAGGAAGACCCTCTCGCGGCGCCGCTCCGAAGGCGGAGGAGGGGTCGAAGACGACGTCAGTATGACAGTCACCTCCGACTCCTCCCAGGTGGAAGCCAGCAGGCGACGGGTGCGGGGGCACCCTCGCCTGTATTGCACAGGCTTCCACCAGTGCCGGACGGGAATGGCCAGGTGTTCCCGGCCATTCCCGTAGCCCCCCAGCCGGGGGGACATGCGGGGCCCGCCAGTTAGGCGGGCATGCGCCGGGGGGTTGTGGACGCAAAGGCTGAGCCGGATTCCCATGACCCCCCATCAAAGGCGATGAGGGAACACCGCTGAGTTTTAGTGGGTATACTGTCACCTTGGCAGGGAGTCCCACATACTCCGTGTCGTCCCCCGACGAGCGGAGATGCGTAATGTCATTTCTCAGCGACAAAAAAAAAAAAAAGGATAGAAATCGATAACCGTGCGCGTCAAGACCCTATCCAAAATTAAAGCATGCTCTAGCCTGCATCTGTCGTGATGCGCTGCTGTGATAGCATTTTAATTATTATTAAATCGCAAACCCTACTATCGTTTGTGTCAACAGCAACACAACACAAAGAAATCTTGTAATTTTAAAAGATTTGTTTCGTTTGTCTTGGTATTCACAACCCACTTTTATTAGGACAGACGCCAGCACATCAAGCTACTACAATCTGTCAAATTTCTATGATAGATTTTCAACTTTATCGCTAAAGCATAAGGTTAAAAGTTGATTGGGAAAATTTGACAGTTTCGGGTAGCTTGATGTGCTGGCGTCTGTACATTACTATCATTTCGCCTAGCTGTCATAATCATTTTATCTTAATGTCAGGGTGAAGACAAACCGGGAGCCTAAAAAGGCCACTTTAGCAGAATCATAAAAGGATAACATTATGAATCATAATATGGCGAAGACAGTCCGTGTTTTGCTTTTTTTCTCTGCACTACGTAGGTATAATCAAAGATATTGGATTTGGATTGGATTGATTGGTATTTTAGCACAGGCAAAAAATAATAACTGAAAAATCCTTCACCAATGGATTTGATACGATTAACTTAATATTTAACTGTCCATTATAATTCATAATATTATCCTTTTATGATCCTGCCTAAGTGGCCTTTTTAAGGCCCCCAGAACTGGCCTGACTACTCTTAGAAAATCTCTGCGAGCCTTGTAAACATTTGTATTGGTAGGGAAATCGAACCCACGAGGCATGTAGGTTCGGGAGGCAGTATCGACGCTAAGACGGTTGGGTCACCCAATCACTTAAGGCGCTTGAATTCATGAATGTATTTTATTTTAGGTAGGTAAGTCAAGTTCGTTAACGTCCCACGCTATAGTTGAGGACTTACGGCTTTTTTTATCATTGTTCTTTAATTCTGATACAAATAACGTTAACCACAACTATTCAAACACTTTAAAAGTAATAAAAATACATGTGAATACTCGTTCCGTCATAACGGAATAATTAGGTATTATGACCAAGCATAACATTATTCGTTTTAGTTTTGGAAAATCGTTTAACAAAGAAAGTTATGTACTATTATTTATTAAAGACAGAAATCCTCTTTTATTTTCCAATAAAAAGCTCAGTGAAGCATTATCGAGCGAAAAACCCTACAAAAATAACTTCCCGAACGAGACGATGGAAACAGTGCGGAAAAATTTTAGGTGGGTACTTACTATTTGTAATTATTGGCAATGGCTGCGAATTGTTCCCTTCGTTTGCGGTAAACAGGGTCCTTGAAGCCAGGGTGATCGGCGTCAAGCTTTGACCCATACATCAGGACGTTTTGAGCTCGATCCAGGTCGGATATTTTACGAGGGAACCAATGCATCTCCCCAAAATCTGTGAAATTACTTTTGTCGTTAAAACTTGTTGGTATTCGATAAGGGTCCACAGTAAATTATTCAATCAACGAGTTTTTCTTCCTTTCATTTAAAATTTAAATAGATATCCTTTATTCAAACTGAGTATGGTGGAACTTTATGCAAGAATCGAAAGAAAATATAATGACGCTAGTTATAACGTTTCCATAAATTATACTTTTAAGTAAAGAAGGAACACAGTCGTACCGCATAAGTCACGAATACTACTCGCTGATTCAAACATTATTTTATAAAGTAAATTCGGCATCAAAGAATCTCATTGAGTTCTCTAATTACTTGTCAACATAAACTAATGACTTTTGTCAGTAAATGTTTAGTAATACGTCCTCCCAGAACAGTTAATTACGGGAAACGAAATATTTAATGAATGATATTGAATGAATGAATGATGAATATGAAAAATTGATGAAGATGTTAACATGTACTTACAATAAAATACCCATGGAAATAAAAGAAGCGAAAAGTATTTATTGTTTTAAAAATCAACTTAAATCGTTTATAATGTGTAAATAACAATAATATGTAATATAAAAATTTTAAAAATACTAGCGTTATTGCTAACGATAACGGGTTCATGCCAACAAACAAAATAAAAATAATAGTTCTTTATTTTGTCAGTACGCTGACATGAATGCCACATCTAGTAATACATCCAATTTTACTTTAGATCCGTGTTTACTCGGTTGGTGATTAGTTGATATTTACTTTTTTATCACTATCTTTCTATTCATTATTGTAAATTTTTAACGTTGTTATTGTACGCTCGTAAACATTTTGTGTTAAATAGTTTCTCAGTAAGTGAATTATTGTTAATTCTTTATGAGAAATAATAAAGTTCTAAACCATAAATACGCAGAAAAAGTCCAAATAGCGTAAGTCAAGATATTATTGACGATAGTAAATTAATTAAACAGAAATAGAAAAGTCGTAAATAAAAAAAAATAAAAAAATCCAGTTCAAAATATTTCTAGCGTAGAAATATTTTCAACTGGATTTGTTTACTTTATTCAAAACTTGGCTATTTCTATTCAAATAAAATTTAATAATTTCACTGCTTTACGTATATTTACCGAAACTAGCTGCAGCAGACAGCGGCGTCGGGGGTGGAAACTCCTCGCCTGTTTGAGATGCCACAAACTCAAAGTCTTGCACTTCTCGCTTTAACATCCTCTTCAATTGTTCCATGCGATTAGGATCGCACTCCACATCCACCAAAATGTCGGACTAAACAACAAAATATATAAATTTAAATGAAACTTCGAAAATAGTCATTATTCTTGCACCCGAATTATTTTAAAACGAAATAATAGACAAGGACATTTTAGAATACAATAACTGGTCTGAGCCTAGGGAAATATTTTATCATGTAAAGGTTACAACATTACAACGCACTGACCGGTTATTCACTATCGAATTTGATAATAGTTTTCAATTATAAATTCAAAAGTTTAAAGACATGAGCAAGCACCGAAAAATTGCGTTTGCGGGAAATCTAGAAGGCCAGCAAAAATATCAATCCACGAATCCAACTTACTGAGGACACTTTACTGACTGATTTTCGGGATTCAATATGGAGAACATTTATACCAAGATCTTGAAATACAGTTAGAGCTTTAACCAGCCCCCCAATTTGATTCCTCAAAGTAAATATCACTGAAATCCGCTCGCTCTCCAAAGTTTGGGCCTGTTGTCTGGCTGCCATGTTAAGTTCACCAAGTTTAGGGTGATGATGGGCCTCATTTTTGACTTCCCATTCCGATCCATTTCTATAGAGCCAAAGTCCTAAAAGGCCTTTTCCGGATCCACTCATTTTTCCTTCTGAAACTAAAACTTATTATGGCTAAAACAAACAAATGGTGTTGAAAAAAAATTCGTTGTTATTATGAATGAAAATGTTACAGTTTGGCGAGAACGGCACAAGAATCTTTGAATGTAGATATACGAATTGAACGTGAACTGATGTGAAAGTTAAATGTAACTGACATAAATTTTAGACTAATTGGGGGATGTATCGCTGCAACGCCTGGGACATACTGCGCCCTTCCTCGGGATCTGCTCGCTTATAAAGAGAAGAGGCGCGGGAGAGTCGACGGAGGGTGGGTATATTTGATTGGCTGAATCAAGTGTTCGGAGTAACTTGGAAAACGCTCTCTTTTCACACCGTAAAGTCACGGACACACTTTGGCGTTTTATTTGTTTTTAATCTTTTACAAATCTTAGACTGAGGAGGGAAGTTTTTCCGCATCGTTCGAGAAAATGAGGCGAAATATTAAAAAAGTAAACTTAAAACCTAAAATAACGTTTTTATAAATGGATTTTCTTTGAGTTCAATGTTGTTATTACTAATTGGAATGTTGCTTTAATGAACTAGCTGGAATTGAAACGTTTTGAATCGCCGCCCCTAACTCTACATATTCTATCATGATGATAGTGCATGACTTGTTTGCCTTTAAGATTTTGATTATGACTGCAAGACACTCCATAAGTCTGTAACTCTTATGGATCCACTATTTCAAAACTTAGCAACATTTATTTAACTTTTCATAAAAGCCTGAGAGGACTTTGATTCATCAGGAAGATTAATCCCTAGTGCAATTTATATCTTTTATGTTTATGAAGTAGTTCCGCAACTGGATGCGAATACCTATAAAATACAGCATTAATTAGGATTTCATATTTGAAGTCTAAAACTAACATTTTGAAGATATATCTTTGATCAGGTTCATTTGAGAGGTAAAGTTTGCATGCCAACAGTCGCAATCATTATGAATAAACACCTCCTTCAATAAGCAATTATTCATAAGGCAGGTACCTATTTACGTTAAGAAAATTAAAAAGTAACATACAAAGTGATGTAATAGGACTTTGTTTAGATTGCTACGTACACCACGGCAGATCAGAGGCGCGTTTCCCTTTTTGGTCCTAATTACTTCCAAAAATTCTAAAACATTTTAGAGTTTGTGCGGCGAGTGTCGTAGATTGCATATCGAATCTGAATTTTTTTTTCTGAGGCTAAACCAAACTGTGTAAAACCATTTTGTTATCACCGCTAACGTGTACGTGAGTTTATATGGTCGCTACTCACACTGTGATAGTTTCGTTTGTAAGTGTGGATCTGAACACAAGTCTGCTACCTCGTAGCCGTTGGCTGACGGGCGCTAAGCGATCCAGTCACTGTATTTATTACCATTGTTTAGTGAAAAGAGCATCCCCTATCATTCATTATGAAGAAGCGACCCCACCATTTATTCACCGTATTTCCTTAGTGTGAGAATTATAAAAATAGGTTAGTACTTGAAATATATTACACGGATGGGTAAGAATATTCACTTCTGAGATTTTTACTCCTATTCTTTAAAGAATGACAGAAAAGAGAATTTAAAATCAACAATTTTAATTGATTCCCCTTGTGGTATACGTTAAAGGAAATAGCGTCATGGTGTTAAAATATTAAGTCAAACCTAAGTCTTGTGGTAGCCGTAAGGCTGATCTGAGGGTACCGCACTATCTCGGGCGAGGCGGTAAGCCTCCTTGCCGGACTGCAGCCATGGGATCTGGAGGCGATAGTCCTCCCGCGCCTGTATGAGTGGCGTGCGGAGGCACTACGCCGGGGGGAAACTCCGCTTCCACGGCATATCGCGGCGGAGCGGACGGACCTCAGGCGCGATCTCATAGCGGCGATAAGACCCCTCTTTGAGGAGTGGCTAGAGAGGCATCACGGCGCCCTCACCTACCGCCTGACGCAGGTCCTCACCGGACACGGATTTTTCGGGATGTTCCTGCACATCATCAGGCGGGAGGAAACGCCCGGGTGTCACCATTGCCACGCGACGACTCCCGGCCACCGTAGGCGCGGGCCTGCGGGCGGAGAGTAATGGGTAGCTTACCGTCCGATCAGGACCAGGCCCGTGCCGGACGGCGCGTACGTGTTCCACGCGCGCCTGAAAGAGATGTCAGCATCAAATGAAGGGCCGAAGCCTGCCGGGTAAGCGGGATTGTCCGAAAGGGTTACCGCCTGCCCGGAACATAAAGTGCTAAGGAAGGAATACGGGTGGGTTTTAGTCAGTAAGAGTCTGACACTCCCTTCCGCTCCACCCAGAGCGGGAGGGGTCAGTTGATGATTAACCATCCTGAAAAAAAAACGACTTGAAAAAATCTCTTTGAAAGTTAGTTTCCGTATTTGACCCAATCTGTTTCACAATATTCACTGTGAATTTAAAAAGCGCTGGGCTTGTAAATATACAGAATAAATTCTGAATAAGAGTAATGATCAACAATCGTCTTTTCTAGAACTGACGTGTGCAGACAAAACTATAAAACTATGAAGATTATTTATTTAATAGAGAAGATCTCTGATTGATTGATAATTCGGTGTTATTTATTTTTTTGCTTAATTTTCGTACTGCAAAAAAACCTCATTATATCCAATTTAGACATCACTACCATCCTTGGACATAGGGAAATTAGATACGACCCTCATGTCGGCTTTGCATAACTATAACAAAAGCTCATTCTGAGGATGATGTTCCTTATTATCTTGACTTGTTCATGCCTCGTTACACAGTGAAATTAACGTAACGTTGTTAGTCACTTACTATTTTTAGCTATGTTGATAATACACTTCCAGACTCCTAAATCGTGTCACCGTGCATTTTTATGTTTAAAGGCCTAAAACATCAAAATAATGGTAAGTCAGAGAAAAAGTTTTATTCAGTTTTGAAGCTTAAATATATGGGCATCATTTCAGTATCACCCATGTTCCGATGGCCCAAATGCCATACAAATAAAACCCAGGCCCGGCGCAAAAGGTTTGTATCTCAGACTTCAGAGCATATTTAAGAAATACATATTCTATATACTATCACTATCTCTGTATCGGGTAGCTTACATTTGTTTTATGCTCAAAAAAAAGGTTAAGGCGTTCCTATTTACTCTCATTTATTGACTTAAATATTGATTATTATTTAAATGACTATTCTTAGTATTCCGATTTCAAATTTGGAACAATGACAAACGGAAATAATAGTGAGTCACTGACTTCAAAACCACTTCTTTTCCTCTTAGTTCAACCATTTTTTTAAAACACCTTTAAACAAAAATATGCAGCTTGGCTTCATTCGGGTGTCCGACAGTGTATGTACCTATGTACAGACGCCAGCACATCAAGCTATCCGAAACTGTCAAATTTTCCCAATCAACTTTGAACCTTATGGTTTAGCGATAAAGTTGAAAATCTATTAAAGAAATTTGACAGATTGTAGTAACTTGATGTGCTGGCGTCTGTACGTTTCAATGATTCAACAGTCGTTATATGTAGGTACGTAATATTCTCCTATCTAAGTAGAGAGTGTTTTTATAGCTATAAAATATTACCTGTTTATTAAATTAATTCCGCTTGTAGTTTTTCTATATTCAGTACCTCTACCATAAGTTGATATCGAAAACTTACTCGCTAGTGTTAAACTCGCTAGCGTATAAACGTGGATCGAATAGATTTCGATAATGCTTACACCATGAGTTTTACTGAGTCTTACGTAGGCGCTAAGGTAAACTCTATAGAACTATCTATCGTCGTATGTATCGTCACTTCCTTAAGTTTTGTTTCTTTCTTTCTCAGTAATAAGGAGAGGGAACGGCATATATGCTCAAATGAAGTGCTATCGCCTATACTTAAAGACCTTTACAAAAAGACAATAATACAATGAGGACCAGTGTGGCACAATTTTTAGAAACTGCACCAATCCTGTCGCTTCTGCGCTAAGAATCGCCGGTTCATTTGTTTGGAGCAAAAAGTTGTGTGATCCAATCTTCCAAAGAAAGATACCTAATTGTTCCGGGTCTGGGTGTTGCATGTCAGATTTGTGTTTGTAAATGCACCCACGATACAGGGAAAATCCTAGTGTCCAATGTTTAAAGAAAAAATTGTGTACTTAGTAGGTACTATGTTTTTATGTAGGTAAATTTTTGTTTCTTATTTTGTTAAATATGAGTATGCTGTATGTTTCCCATATAATAATAAAATAAATGTAAAGGTTGTTGAAGTAAAATGTCTTTTATTTAAATTTAAGTTAATATTCATCACAGAAAGCCTCCTAGGTAGCTGCGTTATGCCCCGCCCATTGGTAAGCTAGAATTTCATTTTCCTGTAATTTCGGCTTGAAATTCACGTTGTTTACGTCGTTGGTCTTCAAATTCAGCGGCCGCCAACATATTCCATGATAAATAAGCTCATCCAGACATTATTTTGACTCAAAAACGTATATATGTTTCACACGTCAAAATGCTAGTGAGTTTTCGATAGCGTCTGTCAAATTAGTGACACATGGTGCCGTGCCGTTTTGTATGGCGACAGCTGAAAAACGTTAGTGACTATGGAATAGATTACATTAGGTTTCTTACCTATCGAAATCTATAGTGCTAATGGAACAAATTTAAATTCTTTCTGTGACCGCTACAATATTTCATACATATTAATTACGGAGACGCTAGCGAATTTTGACTGTGCAAACTCATGGTAGAGCTACTGGTGTCTTTATTTCTCGTTTTGTTGGTAAAAAAGAACGAATTCTTTGAAGGAAATAGAATTCCGCTTGCCTAGTTTAGCATGCATTTTTGCCCAAATTTACACAAAACAACATTAAATAGATAATTTTATAAAACATAACATGGCTAAGCTAGGTAAACAACAAACCTACTGAAATATTCTATGAATAAAACATAAATTACAGTTGCAATTACTAAGTAATAGTGTAGTATTGCTAAAACTGTAATTTTTTCACATATCTACAAATAATACATAATTTTAAACACACCTGCTTGAAAAGTGCGTCTTATTGCACCGCTTTTAAAATATACTGTAATTTAACACGCGAGCTTTTTACTTCGCAAGTACACCGCAGGTAACTATAATATATAAAATCTACAAATCAAAGATGTGATCTCAGCTTCCCTCACTCGTAAACTCTGTAAATGAATAAAATATTGTAAATTAACGTTATCAAAGAATTTATTTTTGTGAACAAAATAAATTGATAAGTGTACAAAAAAAATATATATATATATATATTTACATACATAGATATAAACACACATACACACACACATACTAATTTTTATTTACGTTTTCCATATTAGGCTGTTTGGCGGCTTCGACTCAATGCCTCTCATTCAAAAGGCAAAGGAAAGGTGGACAAAAAAAACCTCGAGTAATTTTTCGCAAATATTTGTTACAAAATATAAAATGTTATTTAGTGTAATCTCGCAAGTATGCTGAAAAATGTCGCTTGATACACGTGAGCGTTTCATTGCACACTTGCTTCAAAATGTACAGTTGTAATTACTATGTGGCGCCACGGTAACACTTTTTATTCCTTGAGTATGTTCTGAATAGTTATTTCCCTCTTTGTTCGGTTTTATATTGACTAAATCAATGGAATACTCGTAAAGTTATTTTTGTTTTACTCTCCCTTTACCTATTAACAAGAGGGACTGGACAAACAAAAAAAATGGTGTGCGATCGGGGAATCCCCGTCAGGAACGAATTTAAGTGTGAATTTAATACACGTTTTTAGAACCATCTAGAATAAATTTTAAGAAGCTCTCATAAAGTTGTCGCCATCTTGTATTTTCATTTTGGCCTCGCTATCGGCTTTAGCATCCTTAAAAACCGTGAAAACGATACCGATGATGAAAAATTTGAGTTTGAGCAGCCATCATCTTTAATTTTCATTTTGACTTTACTCCTGGCAGTAGTCACGATAAACAACTTCGTTCAAATAAAGTTGATTAAACACCCACTGCTTTCTAGAATTTCATCCGAGTCGAGTAACATTTCCAAATCTTTGGAAATTCTGAAACTACATTCCATATAACCCATTTTAATTTCTTAATATTTTCTGTGATGATTAAATCAAAGGACTAAAATTGTTTCTACAGTTAATATCAAACAGATGTAGGTATATCTTTCAAAGCAAATAAATAAATATTTAACTCGAATCGCAGACGAAGGCGCTTTTAATTCAATTTCCTTAGAGACGCTCCTCAAGCGCCTCTCTGATTTGCAACGATTTGTCGCTTGTTATTATTACAAAGCGTCCTTATTCAGCTTGTATCATGCTATAAATAATGTTGTATAGTCGTATGAAATCGTCAATGGCTTAATTTTCTCCTATTTTTAGGAACGCATTTGTCCCACTTCTATGCAAAGGATCTATTGATTGTTTTTTGACGTTATTTTATAAGACAAAGTCTTGCTTTATAAAGTTATTTTAATACAGTCCTCTTTTTATTTCTAACAATATGTCGTACGAACGTGTCTATCGTTATTTGTGTGTGCCTGTCACAACGGAGCTTTTCTTTAGTTCTGGGCCTCAGAACTGGCGTCGTAAATATCTCATATGAGATAATTTATTAGATAATCACCATCTCTCCTCGTAGAGCCTCCTCCTGATTGAGTTTTCTCTATAAATCTTTTCAGTATAGGTACTTTGAATGTAGAATATGTAATACCTAACCATTTAAACAAGCTTAGTAGATCTTCCTTCGACTACTTTCCGCCGGCATTTCAAAATTATTTAATTCTTCTACGTGGCCTTTGGAATCCCGAAGAAGACTAAATAGCGTTTTTATATAAGAATTTTCTGGAAATAAGACTTATAGTGTTCATCTCTTCAGATATTCGTTCCCCAATAGTTACCACAAATTGCTTCATCATGTTCTACTTTAGACATAACTCATTTAAAAGCTGCTTTACTTAGACAACACATAGTGGTTTTTTCAAGATTTATAAATCGTACTGCTCAAGCTGATTTGAACTCTAAGCGAGATTCATAGATATCGAAATAACAAGAAGTTTAGCGAAACGGAAAAAACAAAGGAATAATAAGAAAATATGTATTGATAGGTATTTACTCGGTTCTGGGTCTCGGAATATTCGTATATTATTCATAATGAACTGTCGCTGTGATCCCACTTGTGGACGTAAGACGGGATGTCCTGCGTAAATTGGATCGATGCCAAGCTAGTATAATGAGCAGAGGTGTTACATCGCAAATAGTCTGGAATTTTCATTTATATTATTGCTGATATTACTGTTATGCCAAAAGCCTTGGCTTTTTGGAATACAGTTAATAATACACTTTCGTAGAAATACGTATTAAGGCTAAAAGTGAAACGCCCACTTATGTCTAGTGTATTGGATATACAAACTTTCTGTATATGTGTTTATGGTGTAAATTTCAATTTAAAAAGTAGTACGTTCTAAGATACGTATGTCAACCATGATTGTTCTTTGATACTTTTCGTGTGTGCTTTCTTATAAAATAATCTCCTAATATATTTACAACAAGTTATTCCTTTTTCATTTCTTTTATCCTACATTGGTTATGGGCCCAGACATTCAGTCACCCAAAGTTACGAGATCGAAAAAGGGATAAGAATAACGAAGATCCTGTGAAAAGTCTTAAGAGTTACGTAAGGAGAGTAAATTTTATTTTTCATCTAGTAAAGTAATTATTTGTGTAAAAAGGAGCGACAATGAGTAGTCTATTTAGGATCGAGCCCCTGAACAAAGAAAATTACGACAGCTGGAGAATCCAGGTCCAGGCGATCCTAATTAAAAATGATGGATGGAAATTTACTAGTGGTAAAGTACCGAAACCGTCAGAAATAGAAGCTAAGAATTGGGAAGTAGAGGATGAAAAGGCCAAAGCGGATCTAATTTTGTCGATGTGTGGTTCTGAACTTCGACATATTAGGAGCTGTAACACTTCCAGAGAAGTTTGGCTGAAATTAGAGTCGATTTATGCTTCGAAAGGACCTGCTAAGAAGGCTACACTTCTAAAGCGGCTAATGTTACACAAAATGTCGGAAACAGGTGATGTACGAGATCATTTAAATAGTTTTTTCGACGCTGTTGATAAACTGGCACAAATGAGTATACATATCAACGACGACTTGCTGTCTATAATGTTGTTATATAGTTTACCTGGAAAATTTGAAAGCTTTAGATGTGCCATTGAGTCAAGGGACGACTTGCCGAAGCCAGAGGCATTGAAGATTAAAATATTAGAAGAGCACGAATCCAGAGAGATAAATAGATCTCAGAATGAAGGCGTAATGCATACATATGCGAAAAAAAGTTTTAAGAAATGGAATAAAAGCGCAAAAGTTGGAAACAAAATTAACCCAACTACCAGAGGAGAAGGATTTAAATATAAATGTTTTAAATGTCACGAACAAGGACATAAGGCATCAGAGTGTCCGAACAAAAAGAAGGTACTAAAAAATGTTGTAATAACACATCATGAGGACGTGGACGAAGCACTAATTACTTTTAATGTTTCAGATTTAGAAGTATGTAATGCTGTAAATGCACAAAAAAATGACTGGATTTTTGACAGTGGGTGCACGTCTCATCTTTGTAATGATGCGAGTATGTTCAGGGACACTTTAACTATTATTACCGGAGAACTAAATTTAGCTACGCATGTAAGTACTGAAATAAAAGGTAAGGGTACTGTATGGTTGTCGGCATGTAACAAACACTCAAAGAACGCTATTGAATTACGTGATACACTTTATGTTCCGAACCTAAGAACAAATTTAATATCAGTAGCCAAGTTAACCAACGATGGTTGTGATGTCACATTTAAACACAATGTAGCAAATGTGATTGACAAAGAGGGTAATATTAAATTGAGTGCTTATCGCAAAGGTAACCTGTATTGTCTAAATAGTTCTGAATATTCATTTAGTTTAAGTACTAATGCAAATGTCGACATACGTAGTTGGCATGAACGCTTAGGACATTTAAATGGTAAGGATGTCGATAAACTTTTAACTAAATTGGGTTTCAAAATTGACAAAATCAAAGTACAGAGCTTACTCGATTGTGATATATGTGCTAAAGGAAAAATGACTGCGTTACCTTTTTCTAATTCCGGGAGTCCTTGCGCTGAAAAACTTAAAATAATTCATTCTGACATTGTAGGTCCTATGAGATGTGAGTCTGTAAGAGGTGCGAAATATTTTATTACTTTTATTGATGATTGTACACGTTGGTGTGAGGTATATTTTCTAAGTACGAAATGTAAAGCCTTAGAAGCTTTTAAGGTATACAAAAGTCAAGTCGAGAATCTAACCGGATTAAAGATCAAGTATCTTCAAAGCGACAATGGAGGTGAATATTGTAACGCTGAGTTCGACGATTTTTTAAAACAAGCTGGAATAATGCGAAGACTGACAGTTGCTCGGACACCACAACAAAATGGAATATCTGAACGAATGAACCGGACTCTAGTAGAAATGGCTAGGTGTATGTTGCTAAGTTCAGGTCTTTCGGCAGGTTTTTGGGCAGATGCAGTCGATACCGCGTGTTATATCAGGAATCGATGTCCTACAAGCAGTCTACATGGTGATATTCCTTATGAAAGATGGCTAGAGAAACCAGTGAAGATTGATTACCTTCGAAAATTTGGAACTAAGGTACATATTTTAAATAAAGATCCAAATAAAGATAGATTCACAGCAAGAGGAATTTCTGGTATTTTTGTTGGATATCCAAAGAATGCGAGAGGATATAGAGTATGGATTCCAGAGCGAAGACAATTTATGGTTGCAAGAGACGTGAGATTTCACGAAAGTGATAATTTATGTCACGAGATCTCGACGCAAGAGCTAAGACTATCGAATGTTAAAGAGAATACGGATAAAGAGTTTATTGAAATCGAATTTTCAAAGTATACTCCACCGGAAGAACATGATAATCAAATAGAACAAGTAGACGATGAGATTTGGAGTGATTGTCAAGAATACTCTGTAGAATCGAGAGGATGTGAACAGAATGCAGAGACAAACTCTTCAAATATTGATCATCATCTAGAAGAATCAAGAACGCTTGGAACGCGTGGACATATTGATCAACGAAGGATCATGAAAAGAGCTCCTGGTAGACCCAAACTATTACGCACAGGTAGTGCAGGCCGTCCAAGGAAAATCTATCGAATGACCGAAGTTGAACAACCAATAAATTTTACTGATTCAAATGATGCTGCAGATTTTGTTGGTTCAGCTGAAATGAGTTTGAAAAATGCTCTCAAATGTGAAGATAAAACAGAGTGGGAGGAGGCTATACTATCTGAAATTAGGAGTCTAGTTCAAAAAGGGACATGGGATATTGTTAGAAGACCGAAAAACAGAAACCTAATTGGTTGCCGTTATGTTTTAACGATTAAACAGAATGTCGACAAGACTTTTAAGAAGAAAGCTAGGCTTGTGGCTCAGGGTTTTAGCCAGCGATATGGGGTTGATTACGAGAAAACCTTTGCGCCTGTAGCTAGACTGGACACCGTCAGATTATTAATGGCTCTCGCTGTTGAATTGGACTTAGAAATTCACCAATTAGATATTAATACCGCTTACTTGAATGGTTCATTGGATGAAGAGATTTACATGGAAGTTCCTGAATTATTAAGAGAGAGTTTAATGAAGCTTATGAATCGTGAGGGAGAAGATCCTATCGTTAGAAAGCACGCGCAAGACATGCTTAGTAAATTGGATAATGGTTGCGATTCATGCTTATTGCGGAAATCATTGTATGGTTTGAAGCAAGCTGGACGTCAATGGAATCTCAGGCTCAACAAGAAGCTCACTGAAATGAACTTGAAGCAGAGTCTGAACGAACCATGCCTTTATTTTAAGCAAAATGGAAATACTTTCTTATTTGTATTAATATATGTCGACGATATTTTAATTGGAAGCCAAGAAAGAGGTTTGATCATCGATTTCAAAAATGAGTTGTCAAAGGAGTTTGGCTTGAAAGATTATGGTCAGGCGAAATATATTTTAGGAATAGACATTATAAGAAATGCCAATGTCATTATATTGTCACAAGAAAATTACATTAAAAGATTATTAAAACAATTTAATATGGAAAAATGTAATAAATGTGCAACTCCTATGGAAATTAATTCAAAAGTGAAATCCAAAGAAAACTGTGATACAGAAAAGGATGGAACATGGCCTTATCGGGAACTAATAGGTTGCCTAAATTATCTGAGCAACGCAACTAGGCCTGATATTGCAAATGCGGTGAGTAAACTAAGCCAAAAGTTAACGAAACCGGAAACATGCGACTGGAAATCAGCGAAACGTATATTACGTTACCTTAAAGGGACAATGCGACACAGTCTCGTATACAAGAGAACTGGTGATTGTGTTCAAGGTTTTTCGGATGCTGATTGGGCTAATTGCTTGTTAGATAGGCGATCATATTCTGGATATGCTTTTATTTTAGGTGGTGCAAGTGTATCATGGCAATCAAGAAAACAACGTAGCGTGGCTACATCGACTTGTGAGGCTGAATATGTAAGTCTATCTGAATGTATGAAAGAAGCAGTTTATTTGAATAGTCTTATGAGGGAGTTAGGAATTGTGAGGTACACTCGAGTAGTTGTTCATGCCGACAATCAGGGAGCAATATGTTTGGCTCAAGACCCAATGTTTCACGCACGCAGTAAACATATTGATATAAGGCATCATTATATTAGGGAAGTGCTCCGAGATAACAACGACATTGAACTGAGACATGTACCCACTGAATCCATGATAGCTGACGTTCTCACTAAACCATTGTGTAGTGTCAAGCACTTTACGTGCATTACTGGTTTAGGTGTTAAAGATTATTGATTTGGATATATTTTAAGGATTTAAAATTAAAATTTATGAGGGTGTATTGGATATACAAACTTTCTGTATATGTGTTTATGGTGTAAATTTGAATTTAAAAAGTAGTACGTTCTAAGATACGTATGTCAACCATGATTGTTCTTTGATACTTTTCGTGTGTGCTTTCTTATAAAATAATCTCCTAATATATTTACAACAAGTTATTCCTTTTTCATTTCTTTTATCCTACATAGTGTCTATCCATATTTTATGAAATACTAATACAAAAATGCTCTCATGAAACTCATAGCCCGCCGTGCCGCCTAGCCGTGTCTTATTATTAGCGGTCGTTTCTTACCCACAAACTCTACACCTTAGTCAAAATATGGGGCTTGACTGTTTCGTTACTACAAGAACTATTGAATAATAGAATATTTAAAAAATATTCACCTTACACCCATGTAGCAGAACGTGGAGTAAGATGCTTAGTTCTACTTGAGATCTGGATAACTTTTTGACAGTGCGAGCCGTATGTGTTCTTGCCTTGGTAACGTTTTACATAAAAATGATTTTGGTGGAATTTCACATCTTTTTGTAAGTTGCGTATGAAAAATTTTTTTCGGGGTTTCTTTAAAATATTTATTTTATTATTTATAACAAGGAGTCTCTATATCAATTTTCAGACCTCTAGCATCAAAATTTGTCTAAAAAATTTGTCTGTAGAAGTCTCATACAAACTTCCATGGCCTAGTTTACGGGGTTAGGGGTAAAAATTCCAAGTTTTAGAATGTTTTTGTTGTTTGTGTACTAATACTAGCTTACATACCAAATTTCCGCTTTCTAAGACTTCAGGAAGTACCCTAAGAGTTTTGATGATCATCAGTCAGTTAGTGACGAAATTGGGGTTTTTTAGATATCTATAAAATCCAAAGTATAAGAGCAATGCAATTGAAACTTTATATGTTTAAGAGCGTTTACGCCGTACGGCATTTCATACAAACTTTCAAGCCCTTATTTTTCGAAATGACTGAATCGATTTTAATGAAACTTCATACGCATAAGCAGGATACAAAGGTCTAAAAAGTTAGTTGAGAACATTTTCGGAAAATAGTGTTACAGCCAAATTAGACCGATTTTAAATTTTCCATAGAAACAGAGATTTTCAGTTATCTTTTTTTAAATAAGACATTTCGAAAATGTTCTCAACTACCTTTTTAGTCCTTTGTATCCTGCTTATGCGTATAAAGTTTCATTAAAATCGGTTCATTAATTTCGAAAAATAAGGCCTTGAAAGTTTGTATGAAATGCCGTACGGCGTAAACGCTCTTAATAAGTCCACTATTGACATCATATACCGAGAATGAGAATTTCGTTTATCTCGTACAATCCAAACCCAAGTTAGGAGGGTTCAAAAAAAACGACGAAGCGCTTCGAGGAAAGGCCTACCTTTTTCTTCGCTTCGTCGTCTTTCGTCGACGAGCCAAGCGAAGTGCAAAGGCACTACCTATAGTGCCTTTGCGTTTCGCTTGGCTCGTCTTGGCGGAGGCACTTCTGTGCCCCCAGATTTCTGCCTTCGTTTTTTTTTTTTGGGTTCAGAGTAGACTTGTTATAATTATAATACTCATACCGTGCGTAATAAACGCATATACTAATTTAACAGGCTATAATATATAAGCAGCCTATTCAACTCGCTTCATCTAGGTGGCTTCCTGCGTATGTAAATAGAAATTACAAACCTTGACAAATATCATTTGCATAATTGTTTAAAGTAAAAATATGCAACAAGCTTTATAAAATATGCTGCAAGAAATTTATCGCAGCATAATTCACACGAAGACAAGATCTTAGTAGATAATAATAACTGAAAAGCTGGTGAATATAGTATTTGCGTTGGTTCGTAATCGCTCATCCTAGCAGTCGGGAGGAGGGCACGTCCCAAGAGTTTTGTCAACACGCTAAGCCTCTCCGCAAGTCGTCACAATAGTCACTACCAACCTCAAACCCTCGAGAGTCTCTCAAACTAAATGTTTTTTTATACTTACTACTGGGTGGGTAGGTACTAGGCTAACACATAAATCGTATCGCATATTCGTATCAATTTTAAAGTGGAGAGTATGGGTACCGTGGTAGGTACCACTCTAAAATTTATGCCGAAAAAGGGAAAATTGTAAAGTGATAATGTTGTGCGAGAGTAAGAATGGAAATATTGTCCGATTGCGGAATATAGATGTATAGTGTATAGAGAGCAGCGTATACGTACTTATCTGATACTGCTCCTTCACATTCACAACCAAAATTACAGCTGAAAGTAATTATAAAGAAGCTCCGTGTTGAACGCGGATCGCAGAAATAAGCACGTCTTGAAAAGTATTTCCAAAGTCGTAGTATTGACTACGGAGACGTCAACTTCTGTCAAGAATAACTACATAAACTTTTAAGCAAACTCGTGTAGGTACGTGTGCCTAGCGGAACCTTTGACTAAAACTTATTTAGTGCCGTCTAAATAAGTTTACTGTTGGCGATGTGCTAGAAAGATGTAGGACTTAAGGGGTTTACAGGACCTAAACACAAAACGCTCAAGTTTTAGAAACAATAAAAGTATATGATCGACTACAGTAAACAAAATCAGAAAAATATATGATAATCTACAGGATACATGCTAGTAAGAAAGTGTGTTGAAAACATAATACAACTAATTTGATACGATACAAAAAAATCATGAAGTTACCTCTAACATACGATCATTCTGATTTTTTGTCAGATTATTCTACATGCAACATACCAAAATACAAGTGTTTTAAGTTTTTAGTCAAAGTAATATATTTTTTGTAAATAGATAATTGCTTCATATTTTACAATAAATTACAAGCGTTGTGTCATCGAGCTTCTCTTTCTTTTTTATGCAGTTCGACAAAGACCGCGCATTAGGTCATGTAGTCGCCTTAAGGGGGAAGCGCTAAGGTAGCCCGCGAAATTCAAATTTTCTTACGTTTTTTGCAATTTGCTGGTCAATATTAAGTTGTACGTTGATTAATATATGAATCGCGGCCGTAAGAAATATGTGTTTACGGAATTATAATCATTAAAGTCATCAACACAACTCTCTAAGACCACGTAAGTCCAAAGAATGATGATTTCATGAAACAGTTATTCTTTGGACTTACGTGGTCTTAGAGAGTTGTGTTGATGACTTTAATGATTATAATTCTGTAAACACATATTTCTTACGGCCGCGATTCATATATTAATCAACGTACAACTTAATACTGACCAGCAAATTCCAAAAAACCTCAAAAAAATTGAATTTCGCGGGCTACCTTGGCGCTTTCGCCTTAAGCTAAATCGAAGCTACAGCCATCGTGGCACTTTTTTGTTACCGAATATTGAAACTTATGTCATTATTTCGTGCTCTGGACTCCTGTCACGTGTCTGAAACGAATATTTTTGCCTGTATTGGTTATGAAGTAATTTACGTTTGTAACGCGAATGCGTCCGTAATTTAGAATGCTTCGCAGCTTTCATGCTATGCTCGGACCACGAGCATGCGTATGTCAGAATGGTTGCAACGTTTGATTATTATATTATGTGATTAGCTGTTACCCGTGACTTCGTCCGCGTGGAATTTAACACAAAAAAATATTGTTCAGTTCGCAGAGTTTACGATAACTTATTAATTCTGTATTCGGCTTATACCTATGCTAATTTTAATGAAATTTTTATATTCTACGAATCGATATTTTGTTTGGGTACATATTTCTCCATTGCCGAAGGCCGGTCTCCGTTGAGATTGATCGTCTTGGCCGAAATTCGGTCTGGAGGACTTTATTTGAGTATGAAAAATACATTGAAAAAAAATATATATACAACTTTACTTTAACCGAATCTAAAAACAACAAAATTAAATCCTAACTTTCATCCCTTTCTAAACTATTTCTTGGAACCTGCATTTTCGTTATGACTTAAATTGTTAGCAAAAGCAGAAGTGTCACTTCACAGTGTAATTTTAATATTTTGTAAAATTTTAGACTTGAAAGAGTCTGCAGATATTTTTATGCCTGAACTTTTAAGTTCTATCATGGTCAGGTTCTCTTCTCTCCAGGAACAGGGTTCCCACGGCGGGTGCGCCCTGAGTCGTCAAAGGCGCGTGCCAAAAACCTTCACAGACGCGTTTTGGGTCGCACCGGAAAACTGTCGAATAAGCAAGTACTAAAATAGAAGCAGCCAGTGATGCGCAGACTCGAAATATATTTTTCAGATCTCAATATTTTTAAAGGCAAAACGAACAAAGATTTTATTCTTCTTTTCAGGGTTTTATAAATAAATGGCAAAAACGGAACCTCTGTCCGTCCGCCAGGATATAACACAGCCATTTTACTCAGAGACTATATACACTAGAATCGATGAAAATTTGAAAAACAAATAAGCAATTAGGGGCGGCTCTCCTCATACAGGGACGAAAAAAAATCAATTCGTATAAGCGTGTGGAGTATCGTTGGATCTCATAATTACAAAGATTATATTATTATAATCCGTCATGCCCTGGAGATTTCCCCTTTGATAAATTGGTCACTACTTGCTTATTTTCCTTCGCAGGGAATCCCCGGGGAGCCTCCGAGTCAGACCGACCTACCTCTGTCGCACCTTGCTCCTGATTCAAGGCGGACTGCGCTCTAAAATGCTCTTTAAAAATATTCGCTATACACTTTGCGTCAGTCGCACCATCCACACTCACAGGAATGCCAGGTTTTGGGTTCATCTTTTTAGTATGTTTCCATAACAGTACAAAAATAATCCGAGAATATTTCTTGTACAGTTTCCTTTGTGATTTTGACAATATTTAAACGTAATTTTAAACATGTTCTTACTACATTTCATATTTAAGTAACTAAGTAAGTTCTGACCTTGGTATGACATTTAATTTCCATTGTTGTAATTTATCCCGGGTCCCTGTGTGCATGTTTAACATATTTATTCCAGCCATACACATGTCTACCCTTCCCGACCAAACGCGATCCCCGACATTTTCACATACTGTAGTGCCTTGATTGTTTTCCGGTACAACTCGTCAATAACAATATAACCGACATAATGCCCCACACAAGAGCACATCCTATCACAACACTATTTATTTCTGAAGGAAAGTCTATCTCTTTCAATAAAGCTGAGTATGTTGCAGTGTATGTACGAATTTCAAAGAGAGCTCTCTCCCCATTTAATGCTATTATTTTGTTCATGTACACTGTGTCATCCCGACTTCTCTGTTGTTGCATGCGTATGAAGTGGTAAGTGCTCTGACCAATAAACGTCATGACACACAAAAACCTATTTTTTTGCACAATAACCATATTTATTTGTTAAACGCGTAGCCGCCATATCCATCTAGTGGTCGAGCCATCGTCTTCATCCACAAGCATCACTTACGTCACTACCAAGCATGGCTGTGTCAGCACACAATAATCCCTGCTCGTTAGTAAAATGTAATAACTTCCTAACATTCGCCTGGATGATCATTAAAATCTCCTAGCCAGGCTTTTGTCTCGCTAAAATGCTGTTTGACACAAGACGCAGTCGCAAGACCTTTATGATTTATCATTATGATTTTTTACGTCACAGAAAGGTAGTATATATTGTAAATACTTCCTTATTTATTTTATCCTTAGATTTTATTCTTCCCATTATCATAACTAATCAAAACATATCAAATTGTCATCGAGTTAAGGCATAGTGTGTGTAAAGAAAAACTAAAATCGAGAAAACATTTATTGCTAATTTCTCATAAATACCTCATTTTTCAATTCAATTTATTATAACTATGCCCTTAATACAATAATTTACGTAACCTGTTACCATTAAGCACAAATTATCCTGAATTCCCTTGCGTTGAAATCTAACATAGGTTATTAAAAATGATGTTCCCTTAGATAAACTTAAAGCGGAAGATACGGTACTTGATCACAGCGCACGGTTCTACTGAACCAAGTCCAATGGACACAGTTGCATCGTCTAAACAGTACATGTCGATACAGCTCAATAATTTTAGTTGTTGTATAAATATACGGATCAAAATGCCTTTTTGTGTATTTAATAATGTTCTAATAACCCAAAAAAAAGACGGGATTACTTTTCATGCGTAAATATAGCCAAAAATGCTAATTTGTTGAAAAATATAATTTTGTTTATTGTTTGTTTTGCCATTTTTGTGAGTGCGAGTTAGATAATACAAAACAGGCGTGAGAGATAAAAAATAGAAATACGATGCGATGCATCGCGGTCACGCTACCTCAATGTAACTTCTACTGTGTCTAGTCGTATATCTGTCCTTGTCTATCGATAACTATAAGTATGCAACTATGATCAGTGTGATCACAGATGTGTGAGTTTTGTTGCGTGTAATTGTGCACCAACTCCAGGTTGATTGCGATTTTAGAGCGTACCGAATCTTCCGCTTCTAAGTTTATCTAAGGCTTTTCCATACATTTTGACCATGTAGGTATTGCACTTTTCTATGAAACAGCAGATTTTTTTTGCGAGACATTGTCGAGAATCATGTGCTGTATTCATGTTTAGAGTCTGCGCGTCTGAAGAAATATAAACAGGGGCAATTAAATTTTTTTAATTAAGATTTTGGAAGATTAAATTACAAACATAACGGATAATATTAGCACTCGAGATGGCAGATGAACAAGGAGCCGTACATTATTCTTTTGACACATAACACGGCTACGTGTCTGGTTGCATCAATTATCAGTGCAGGCGTCCATACTTTCATCAGCGTCGATGTCCATAACACCGTGTATATTTTTGAAAAGAGTGAAAAGGACATAACAAAAATAAATCACGTATCCTTTGTCAGTTGTCCAATATAACTTGAGCTCTACTGGAAGTCATATTTTTATATACTTTGAAGTCCTGGATGACTTTTTATAGCATAAATTGACTTTGTTAAGCAGTTTTACTAGATTTATTGGAAAATAAAACTTACAACTTCAAACAAAACTCGAACATCTCATGTCAAGATGACACTGAAGATGTCAATCATAGCTCGAGACTTAATAAGTGCTGAAACTAAGATCCATGTCAGCGACAGTTTCCTGTGTGAATGCGGTCTTACGGAATTTCCTCTGGACCATATATTTTTCTCCTGCTCCTTGAATACCAAATCCTTTGACCTCTATCGAAAAATTTCCAAATCTAACATTCCTCTACCAACTAAGTTCTATTCCCTTTTATACCACTTCTTTACCAAAATTATTGTTATTTTAACGAAAATTATATTAGATTGTATTAGCTACTATCATCTGTAGAGCTACCAAAAAGTGCAAAGTTGACGATGCCTCTGCGCTGCCGTCTTAGCGTGACACTGGCAGAATAGTTGACATCGGCTCAGTTGCCAAAAGGAAAAAAAATTGCTACAACACTTATTAGTGCCGAATGAAAAATACCTACAATGCGGAACCAACTTTTGGCGGGGCCTACGGGGCTGATCTGTGCTATATTCCCACCTACTCTACTAAATCCATTTTTATGTAAACAGGCATAAAGCATTCTTTAGTTGTTCACCCATACTAAAACATCAAGAATAGGAAATAATGCTCTTGGTGGGGTTATATTTATGTGTGTACTAGCTGACCCGACAGACGTCGTCCTGTTTTTGATTCGAACGACACGTGGCGCCATCTATAATCATAATAACGTTATTCTGGTTTTCCTCGGAAACAGCACTTTTTTTCGGGATGAAAGGTACCCTATGTGCGTTTCTGTACACCTGACAACGTATATGCAAAATTTCAGGATGATCGGTTCAGTGGTTTAGGCGTGAAAAGGTAACATACAAACAAACGCACTTAATTTCGCATTTATAATATTCGTTAGGATACTCATCTGTTTCCTCATAACTCGTAAAATACACGTCGTATTTTGACAAACGAGGTATCGTTAGAAGCGCGTCATGTTGTTTCACGGATTAAAATATCAAAATAAATAATATCCAACATGGTGGCTAATAGCTACGCAAAAAGATCGTGTTTGTTATTTAATTAAAGGTCTTAAGGAGTACGTTTTGAGTATGTTCAATAAGACTAAAACCCCTTCTAAGATGTTATGTAGGCTTAACAAATTGTAGGTATCAAATTCCACTTGGTACATTATATAAAAATACTTCAATAACAATACATCTGTAACAGAACTAGCTAGAGAGACTAAAAGCTCTCAGACGTCATGAAAATAAATCTGTCGAATTATCTCATACCAAAGAAGTCAATAGGTACTTACCATCAATAATCCCAATCATTATAGAAAAAAATAAAAAAGAGAAAAACTAAAACGCAACTACGACAAAGACGCGGCGGAAAAATGTTTAAACAAGACATCTTACCATCACAAACAGACAATGTCTTGTTTCAACCTTTTTAGATGACGTTTTTGCCCTACACGCAAATTTGAAAACAAAATGAGATTTTTTAAGGAGGAGAAGGACAAACTTCTAATACTAAATAAACTAACAAACTTAAAAATACTAGCTTCTGCCCGCGACTTCGTCCGCGTGAAATTACCCTACTCCCATTCACCCTCTTAGGGGTGGAATTTAGAAAAAACCCTTTTAGTGGATACCTACTCTTCACAAAGAACACACCCTCCAAATTTCATGTCTCTAGGACCAGCGGTTTAGGTTGTTATATAAGTCAGTCAGGACTTTGAATTTTATATATATAGATAAAATCCTAACTTAACTAAAACTATTAACATACTAAAATATGGCATCGAAATATTACTCCGAATCGCTGAAGCTTAGTTTAAAATTAAATTGCGTATAAAAGCTGTTTTTAAAGTTCCAGGAAGTTATAACAGGTTTTTAATTTTAAGCTACGATTTTTTATTGATGTGTAGGATATTACGATCTAAGAAAAAATAAAACATTCCACTTAGCGGTCATTAGGCCCTTTGAGCTTGCTTTACCTGGTAAACTGTAAAAAGAAATCACGAGAATGTTTTGAATACCTAGCGACTAGAAACTGCAATGACTTCATCATAATGGCTGCATCAAAAAACCAATTTCAGTTTTTTTGTCTAGGGTTTTAAATGGAAACAGGTGGCAATTTTTGCAAGCATCAGCCAGACGAAACATGGAGGAACAAATTTAAAGACCAGGCCCAGACCAGACACACTAGACACGTATGTATAAAACTCATAATGAGTGTAGGTAATTTTAACTTACTAATTACGCTTAAAAACAGTACAGTTGCTAAGTGTTGAATGGATTTCCCGCCGATGCATCATCTGTTGTGTGACACACACACAATTGTATATGTTTATGTAAGGGTGATAAATCCACGCGTGCGCCCTGCAGGGGTGAAAGCAGTGCGCGCACTAGGGTTGGACATGCGCACAGCTAGCCTCGTCCCTCGTACTCGGTCGATACAATTGCGGGGAGCTGGTCGCGCATGCGGTACTCTCTCGACCCAACAATCAGGTGTAAAGCGACATGGCTGATAGCGAATTTGAAGAATTTCGCCGTGTTTTCGATAGATTACCGCAACACATAAAGGCTCCAACGCCGTTTTATTCGTAAGTACACCTTTTCATATACTTTCCATACCAGTACATAACGGCCATCTTAAGAAATCGTGTTCCATTCCAACTAATTTGTCACGTGAGTACTTTGGAGACGCATTTTCTTTTAAACGATCATACTTAAACGAAATCAAGCGAAATGTGCAGCTTTGACTTTATATTATATTATATTTATTTACTATTTCAGATTAGTGCCAAATGTGGGATTGGATGATGACTCCCCATCGTCCAAGAGTGAGTGTTCGCCGGAAGAGGACACCAAAGAAGACATGCATCCATGTATGATGGATGGAACTGCAACCACAACAGTAACAGATGACGTCGTATCACCACCATCCCAGCCAGACACAACTGAAACACAGCGGAGCCCACAGCATTACTCATTTACGAACGGCGAACGCAAAAGGAGAAAGCTGCCAGAGATTCCAAAGAATAGGAAATGTGAGTAAAGTTTCCTTTTACCACCGTAACACTGATACTCATTTTCTCATTGTTAGGGAAAAGTCATCGGTTCATTTATATAGGCTCGCGTCGTACTCGTATGCATACAGCATCAACTGCAACAGCGCCTTTGCAATTGTTTTGATATTTAATATTTATTTACTATAATTACTGCTGGCGTAATGATTTGTCTTTGTAAAAGTCCAAATTAACACTATCGTCAATTTATTACAATGGTCGTTGTGTTTTAAGAATAACGTTTAAAATCAGAATGAAAAGGACAACAAATAACCAACATGTGAAAAAGATTTCAGCTCTTCAATCACAAAATTTTATTTATAATTAATATAATCCGTTGTCTTTAATGAGCAATGACAGCTGTTGTATAAAACTACGTTTATATTTACGGGAATAAGTGATGCTTACCCATAGGTAACTTAGAACTTTGTACTAAGAGCTATGGCTCTTAGTACAAAGTTCTAAGTTACCTATGGGTAAGCATCAAGAGCCATAGCTCTTAGTACAAAGTTCTAAGTTCGCAGAGCAATCTTCATGATTTATATATCTTAGGTAAATGGTTTGCCGTTTCTCGTTATTATCAGTTATTTCAAAAGATCTTTTAGATTTTGGCGATATATGTTAAAGGCAGTCATTCATACCATTGAGACCAAATGAATTTCTCATTGTAAGGAATTGATTTCACCAGTTTGTTTTTTATTTATCGAAATTTGTTTTGTGGGCATTTACTGAGCTGTCCTATAATTCGATACCGAAATTGTTTTCTTAAAAAAGGTTATCGAGTATAATCATTCTTAGCAGGTGTTTTGATCGATTTCTGACTAACTTTCTACAATTCTAGCCGCATTTTGTGGGCAATGTATTCAAAATTATATTGAAGCTTTTAAATAAATAATGAATCGAAACCTTACAACTAAGCAATAGTCAGCATATCATTACAAATTATTATGAGCAGCGCACAGCGCAAATTAAATTCAAAAACTTTGAAGAATAATTACATACTAATCTATGTAATACAATTTTATATATTGCAAATACACTAGAGACTACATATGTTGGTGGTAAACGATTAAAAGTTATCGGTTTATAATTAAGTAATGCTAATGACTGTTGTTGAGATATTATCGACAGTATTACTATTAAATAGGAATCACGATTGTACAATCGTGATTCACGTATATGCCACCTTTTCGGTCAAAAGTATAAAGAGATGATGTTTGACTTTAAAGTACACTCATGCTAGCGATTATGAACTTTTAAAATGAAACGTACTGCCACTGCGTACTGCTATCTTTGCTTTTGTGGCTCAACAAGCTCGTTCTTAAATCACATCCTTTCCATTTTAAAGATAGCGATTATCGTTATCTTCATTATTATCATAATTCGTTATTAAAATCATTCCAAAAACGAATTTTGCAGTCCTTAATAAAATAAATAAAAGTAGTAGTTTTGCAGTTGGTATGGAATAATGTGAAATAAGTTTATTTAAAACAATAATTGTAAAATCGTTTTCAATTACATCTTTAATCAACATTTTGAATTTAAGACCAATTGATCGGTTTCATCTCTTTGGTATCATTACAGCGCAGCGCTGGGTGACTATGGTCCTAATATTTTATTTTCATCGTGTTTTGGTTGCGGTTTATTATTTCATAATTTCTCTTTTAGCATACCTACTTACTTTTTTTTCTAAAATAACTACATACAACATGACTCTTCCTGTCGATTATTTCATCATACAAAAGTTGTATCATGAAATAATCTACAGGAAGAGTTCGTTAGAACTGAGTTCTGTTTATGACTGTACCTACTTACCCAGTATTGACATCATCATCAGTGATTTTGAAATCAAAAGCCACTGATGACGTTTTCAATATTTCCAGCAAAAATACTAGAATGCAGTCAGCCAGCGTCCCTAGCAGACGAACTCGGGGCTCTCACTGGTCTCCTGCTCAGGCCGGGATGTCATACGAAACCACTCCTTGTGCTCAAATGCGGGTACCTTCTAGACGAAGACTCTAGCCCAGACTCTGAGAGACTGCAAAGCCTAGGTGATGTAGACAGCGGACACAGCACTGCTCATTCACCGATCGACACAGGGCCGAAGAGCATATCACCAACGCCGCTACAGCAGAATGGTTAGTGCATTCAGTTGATGTTTACCTCAATGATTGGTGAGAGCCGTTGGACGTCGTGATCTCGTACCTCCATGATTTAGAATTACCTATTTCAAGCAGTAGACTGTACTCTAAACGAAAGTGAACAGAATTCACTAGACCGTGGATCTTGCATACTCTTGCTTGATATTTTTTGTTGGAACTAAAGTTAACGATGACATAATATAAAATTATTTTACTTTATTAACTAGAGTTTTCGCAATCCACTGCCAAAAATAGGTAATTCCAAGACCCATCACAATGCCGGTTTCTTCACTATCCGCATTTTACCAACACCAGCAAGCAGATAACGCAAAGTTCTTCAGGTACAGTACGTACCTACCTGAGTGGGATTTTTCTATTAATATTTAGGAACCTACTGGAAACCTAAATGAGCTTCACAAAACTGCACGAACGGCAAGTAAGTAATCAATGCTAAAACAATTGTATAAAATGTTCAAAAGGGTGATATTATTTTAATATAAAATTTATTTGTAACATCGGTCGAATTTTCAAAAATTCTGTAAATCATCAAGAAGTCGATATGATTTAGGCACTGGAATTAATATTAACTCGCATATTTTGACAAAAATATATTTTTGGATACCCCTTAAAATATTTACACAATTTTTGTTAGACCTTAGATTTAACCTATATTAAAGCTAATTGTAGATAATGTTAACAGGTGCGAAGAGGGTTTCCTTCCTTTCATTTATCTTGTATTTAAAGATTAACCAACAATATTTTAACCTCTCTGACCCATAACAACTGACATCAGCTGCTACACTGCCCTGTTTTTTTTTATAGGTCTATTGACTGTTAAAGGTAATATACGACATTCTAGATTTAATCAGGAAGACGCGTGAGCGGCGAATCGTCACTTTAAAATAATATTATTTTTTCTCTATGCGACTCATACGAATAGGAACGTTTTTAATTTTACGCAATGAAGTTAAGAAAAAAGTAAACGTTTTATAATATTTAACTCTTATCACTTCTGTGCGCCAGTGTTCTTTTTTCTATACGTTATTCGAGTCGTCTATAGAAAAAATTATATTATTTAAAAGTGACGATTCGCCCGTTTCAGGCTAGTAAATTCGTGCGAATCAACTAATAAGCCGACGCGTGTGGACGAATTACGAAGCTTCAGGCACGCTAATGAGTAGACGTTTGAATGAATAAGTTAGCAGTTTTGACTGTAAAAAGTCAATTTGCACATGAGATAATACGCCAAAAGAAGGAATAAATGTTACGTTACGTTGTTGTCGTTCTACCTAATTGAATCTTATTACATTTGCAATTATTCAAATTTGATCGTTGATAGCTGCGCCACAGTATTTTACTTTTGTGGCTATCTTCGTTTTCCTTTTTAAATTGTAAACTTAAGCTGTTCCAAATAATCTTTATTTTATTTTTATTTAAATAAATAAGAATTATTCAAAGACCATAAACTACTTATAATATTCAATAGGTATAACGAAAAGAACCAAGCTTACTCTAATTTCGTGGTTGTTTTATTATAAGTTTTGAATACTTGATATGCAGACATTTACCACAAGTTACTTACCTATCTACGCACTTAATATGAACAAAATATAACAAAGGCACACTTAAATGGGTTTACCCAGCTAATATGCATGTTCGCCCAGTAATAATCTTTTATGCACATTAACGGTAATATTATAGATCATGAAAAATACTAATAGTTTGATGCGCCTTTTGCTCTTACAGTTCATTCACAGTAATTTTACCTCTGATTTTGCATCATTGCCAAAATCACAATGATCTTTACTCTCGTTATAATAAGATTGCTGCTGTCAGAGTTAAAATAACTGTGAAAGGACTGTTTGTTTTCATGTGTTTGCAACAACACAATATGTCAACCTATTTGACAACACCCTAACAATTGTTTTTCTTTTTTATCTTCCAACCATTATAACTCGCACTCTTCACTTCCAGTGTCTCCAGCTTCAAGTTGCAGCATCACCGGGCTTAACTTTGCCGGGAATATGACAAATATTCCCCACAGTCAGCTTGAAATGCTTGAAGCTACGCACAGAGGCCTACACAAGTTTAATCCTAGACATCACGACGAAATCGAAGTGGAAATTGGCGACCCAATTTATGTCCAGAAGGAAGCTGAAGATTTGTGGTGTGAAGGTAATGTTGTTGAATGAAGCAAAATATTAGCATGGCACTTTAAAAGTTTATCGGCTATCATTATGACCATAACATAAAAATTTTAACCAAACAGTTACAGAAATAAATATTTTTTGTGGTATTGTTCGGTTGCAGTGCTCACGAATTTATTATCAATTTTTCAGGAGTCAATCTTAGAACTGGCCAACAAGGAATCTTCCCGTCAGCCTATGCGGTAGACATGGATTACAACGACTTTGATCCGGCAAATGCTAAAGACAAAAAAGAACGATATCTATTAGCGTAAGTTATTTCATTTTTGGAAATATTCGATGATGGGGCTCAAGGCTCAATAATAACAACCGTAGTGCAAGCGTTGCTACTGCAATGCGGTTGATTGTACATGTCGTATTTCATATCAGTTTGATTTACATACAATATGAACGCAATAGGTTAAAAAAAATCCTAATAAATAACCATTATGTTTATAGGTACATGGGCTCAGTAGAAACCTCCGCTCACAAAGGCACGGGAGTTGTATGTCAAGCAGTGAGGAAGATTGTCTCGGAATGTAATGGAGAACCTACAATGCAGCCGTGCATACTAGAAGTATCAGACCACGGACTTCGCATGGTTGATCGATCAAAACCCGCAGTAAGTGCTTCAGAATTACACAAACTAAAACACAAAGCATTTATTTCAGTTAAACCATTTACAGGCACTTTTGAATTGTCAAGAAGTAGGTCAGTCAGAAAATATGAAGCTAGTTGTACTTGTACTATGTTTATGTTTTATACCGAAGTTTAGGTGTCTATTCGATAGGACTATTGCCTCGATATTTCGATACTTTATACAATTAATAGTTACGTCATCCCATCACGCGGTAATTTGTTTTATTTAATAATGTCAGCAAAAATTGTATAGTCCAACTCACACAATACCAATATTGTCTCTACAGCAATAATTAAATCATAATAAGTTGTTTTTGTTGATGTGTTTAAGAAGTTACCATAATATGTAAAAAAAGAAAATGTAACAAAATAATGTACCTACTCTGGAGATCGAAAAGAACTGGAATAAAACAGTCAACATCATCAACTTTAAACAACTACAAATTGCACTGAAAAAATAGCCTGAAATAAACCAGTCTAACCAGTTTTAGTACCTAAAGAATCTTTTAGTTTATCTAACAGTCAAACAATCAATCAGCCAGAATTATAAATTTACATCATTTTGAGCGCAAAATAATATTTGGCTACAAAAACTTTTCAAACATTCAAATTATAACTCATATTTCTGTAAACAAAAGCTGCAGTTAAAACAAACAAACTGAATTATTTTTACATGAGATAACCAGAAGAATAATCTATAAAAGAGAGTAACATGCTGCGATCCAAAAGATAATTTCACCGTTAAAAAGAATTTACATCACATACAATCTAAATTTACATAGAGCTTTCTTCAAGATCTTATAACGATTGGTCCAAAACGGAGATAGAGTAGTCTGTAGGGTTTTAACTCAAACAATCAAAACTACTTAAGAAGTTAAGTATTTGTGCCAAGTTTCAAGTTTCTAAATCAAAAGAATGTGATTTTTCATAAAAAATGCTTTCCCGCTCTCCACCCTGACAAGGGTTGATTTTTGGAAAACCTCTCAATTTGTTTCCAGTGTGTATGTGATGTTTTGATTATTTTATTCAAAGCAACCAGTAAAATCCTCCCCTTAAGACTTGATTACACTTTTTCACCCAGTAAAAGGTTGAATTTCAAAAATTCTTAAAACACGTGCTTCTTATTTTTTATAAAAATTATTAATACTGAAAGTAAAATTCAACTTTAACACTCCCCTTCAACTCATTTTGAATAACTAATAATGACATTTTTTTTATTTACTTTAGGTACGTGTTCTTCTATTTATTATTATTATTTATTAAAAGCCTATGATGCCCCACTGCAGGGCAAATGCCTCCCTACTTTCTTTCCACTTCTCCCTGTTTAAAGCTTCTGAGGACCAGATCTTGTTGAAGGAGACCAGCTCATCCGCCATCTCCGTCTGTTCCTGCGCGATATCGCTTGCCTTTAAGAAAGACCTATTGGGTCGTAAGTTTGGCCCATAGGTTGTCTGACATGTGGCAGATGTGTCCAGCCCAATTCCATTTTAGCGTGGCTTTCCAAGTGACATCAGTTATCTTTATTCTTCTATATTTTTAATTACAAGGCAAACCCCATTATTTCACTTAGATACAACACAAAAATCTCTATATTTTGACATGTCGCCACATCAGTAGACCTCAAATCGACCCGTGCGAACTAGGGTTTATGATTGTCCTATTTTTTTCTGTGCATTAATAACATACGTGCAGTATTATGTTCTCAGTCACTTCTATTTGCTACGAGTGCTGTCAAGCGCCTATCTAGTAACAGCAGTTCATAAATTGGTGAGCGGTGTATGTCAGCATAATAAATCGTAGGCGCTCACACACGCACGACAAGCAATTTTGCCTACTAAAATACAACTTATTACATTGGCTGAGCTGTTAGCAAGTTGTGGTTTTGTCTTTATTCATGTACCTACCTAAAATAGTTATCTACATACTTAATTGAAAGCTTTGCATACGATGAAATAAAAATTGATAATGTGATAGGTATAAGCAATACACAAAAACATTATAAGTAGGTTTCTACTAATGTAGATAACTTTAGGTAGGAACTTATCGTACACCGAGTAAAAAAATACAAATTCCAAAATGACAGTTATCGTAACTGAAAGTAAAGTAAGCAACGGGACTTACAGTGGATGTGATGGTTTAATTAATTTTATATTTTCCAGAGAAATCGAAATGGGCCATGCATCGACTATTTCTACTCATTAAAGAACGTTTCATTCTGTGCGTTCCACCCGCGTGACCACAGATACTTGGGCTTCATTACCAAGCACCCGACTCTACAGCGATTTGCATGCCACGTCTTCAGGGGGCAGGAGTCCACGAGGCCCGTAGCTGAGGCCGTGGGGTGGGTGTTTTTTATTCAATTATAAGTTTTATTAAACACTTTAATTCATTCACTTATCTTCAAGACCATTAGACCAAACATTGTAAAACTCCTTACAGAAAACTCTTTCAAATGACACCTTATCTACGACGCATTTTTGCGAACTTTTTTTTTTTGAAGATCTAATTGAACCCCACATAAATCTAAAGTAAATCATTTTTGAGCTTTGACAGGCGATCTGTGTTCGCGTCAAGAAGACCTATCATTATGACAAAATTCAAATTCCTACGTTACACAGAACTCGAAAAAACCTCTGTGATAGACGGGACATGAAAGTGATGTTATAAATTTTCCGTTTTCGTTTTAAGTGCGGAGTCATTAAAACTACCTCCATGTCGACGAAAGCATGAATCTATTAACATAGCAATCATACTAACCTAGGTTCATTGGATTGTGGTTAGTAATTATTTTTGCTTCAAAGTTAATAATACTCATAATTTTCTATTTCAGGAGAGCATTCCACAGATTCTACCAAACATTCATAGAAACGGCATACCCGATCGAGGACATCTACATAGAGTAGATCTTGAACACAAGGAAATAAAACCACTAACGTATTACACTAACATTAGCTTACTTCTGCCACAAGTATTGAAGGAAATATCTAGGATTGGAAGGATGTTACATACCTAATGAAAATCCAATTTAAACGTGCATCTAGTTTCTAGCATTCTACATATTTTCAATGTTGCGCTGAATAATTAAATTTAGGCCATCAAATTACATACTCGGTAATGTTGATGTTATAGGCTATTTATTTTCTGTAATAAATTCATTTATAATATTCGAACTCATTGTAAATCGCTGTTTGCATGTCGCCTTTCCGATAGATTGAGAGCTACCAACTAAAGAGGATATTCTCATTTTATAAATAACATTTATTAAGCTAATGATTACAAAAAAAAATATGAAAAAATTGTTTCGTTCTGTGTAAGAAGGACTTAACACGAAAATATCGTCACCTTCAAATTTTCTCTCTAATACACACAAACTTATAAAATACCTTCAAGTTAATCAATCAGATGTAGCTCTCAATCAATATACATGATGTACTAATATTTTAATGTTACATAATATTATCGTGTATTTAATGTCATCACAGCGCGAGCATATTAACAATCCAAAATCGTTGTTGGCTTTGTAAGCCTATATGTTAAGTATTTAGAATCGTATGAAAGAGTCAGTTTATTCTTGAACCTGATTAATACTGATAATAAACTAAAATTCTTTAGTTAAAGTAATATTTTAGTACTTAAACTATTAAATAAGGTAGGCAGTAGACACAGTTTAAAGTCCGATACACTTGACGACAAGTGTGTGGACTTCTGCACATGAACTGTGGTTATGCGTTTAAAACTTCTTTAATTTCGTTGTGAAAATTAAAAACGTATGTTCACCGCTTTATACACAGAAAATATAGGTCCGTTATCGGGGGTAAAACAAATTTTGCAAATTATACTTAAAAGTAATTAACTAAATAGGAAAGCATGGTGGTCCCCCTAGGATGTGTCATGAAAAAGAGGCAACATACCTACCACTTGCAACATAGATCTTAATGTTACTTCATCAATGTGATACTTTTTGCAGCTAAAGCATTTTACAAACCACGCTCAGTAAAAACTGAAGACGATAACACGCAGTTACGGTTAAATTAAATACTCACTTTAATGGATAAGGAAGTGGTGGTGTGACTGCTCATAAGCAAACGTGAGCTACATGATGTATTAATCTATTAAATTTATGGTCATATGCACCATGTGCAGAATAATAATTAACTGGAAGTGAAATAGAACCATAACTATACCAACCCACTTGAATCAACAGAGATAAAAGTACCCAAGACCTTGTGTTTAATTACTCATATTAATCCGTGTAATAAGTTATACGTCCGCCAATAAACAACACGGAATATTAGACCGAAATGTTTTATGTATAAAGCGATGTAAACTACTATTACCTACTTATTGCATTGTGACTGATAACTATTAACAAATATACACGTGCGTAGATAGATATTTTACAAACGACAAAGTAATTATAATACTTCAACTCGCCATAAGCGATGACACAATAATTACTTATATCAATCATAAAGGAAGAAGGAAGGCATTTAAATAAATAAATAAAAAGTTTAGATGCATGCAAGTCGATTTGCTCGATTTGGCACTGAAAAACGAAGTTCCCAGGTTGTTTATTTTGCTAACAAACGAAAAACGCATATATACATATTCATATCAATAAAAATCTAAAATATGAAGTATAAATCATTAATTATAATTGATTCTCAACCACTGTGATATAAACAGTTGATTTTTTTATGTATGTAGGTATAAAAATATCTAAAATCAGCCCCTCCTGTAAAGGTAGTATGATTGAATGCTAATTTGTATACTTACCAGTTAAGTATTACTATCAATATGCTTAATCGATTGTAAGTATAATGTTTGTAGCTATTTATATTGGTTAGGATATCGGAAGCACTTGAGCAAGATTTTCTTCATTTATGGTATGTAGATACCTACTGACAGTAGCCATTGCTTAGCAATGTTATCTAATTAATTCGCTATGGCCACGTACACATTATTATAGCTCTATACTTTGAATTGTAAATATTTCTAACGAGGATGCGTTCACATTGCAGTACGTCACGATTGCCCGAATGATCGTATGATCGATGAACTGATGATCTAAAGAACAAATAACGTTTAGGCGCGTTCTGGTGCCCTGCAGTGCGATTCTGTAACCATCTCACCGTGAAAACTTAGGTGAAGTGAGCGTGGAGTGACCTGTCAATAGTGTCAATTCCTAGCAAAAACAAACTCACTTCACCTAAGTTTTCACGGTGAGATTTTTACAGAATCGACCGCTGTTTACATAAATGAAACTCGATCTTGTTGCAGATGTGTATTTGTTTCACAGCACGGTATACAATCGGCAGCGGGAGGAATACACGTTTATTCAAATACGAGATAACAATCGTGTTAATGAATTACATGGAGTGGAATAATAATGTAAGGGTTCAAAATAATTTACATCACCCTTCAATTCAAATCATAAATCCTGGTGGCTAAGCTACTAGTTAATTCTTGTGTCATAGACATAATCTCTAGATCACCGAGTGTTGCCTTTATATGTAATAGTGGGAACCATAGACAATTACTTTGGTTCGCACAAACGTTATCCCGAAAGATTGTATGTCCCATGAATTTTTGACCGAAATAAAATCGTTACAAGGCTGCATGCTTTTTGGATTGGATGTTAGTTATTTTCTTGTGATTTCCTTAATTTAAAAAATTACACACTCTTTTCGTAAGAAAAACAACATCCCATCCAAAAATATGTCAAGTCATGTGACCATTTTTTCCAATGAGTTCCAAGCACTCTGAGTAGAGGAAGCCTATTTTTTGGTCAAACGTTCTTCGGGAAATCGTCCTTTATACCAACAGTTTCTACCATCATTCGACCAAGTGAGTTTCGAGCAATCGTGGCCAACTCCTCATATAAGCCTACTAAACAACTGCTGCATCAAATGAATTAGAATAAACTAGTAAATCACACCACAGCCACTCAGCAGTGTTAAGGTTATTCTGCTTTTATGTTGACTGTTAAATTCGGCTATCTGGATGTTTAGTTTATTCACTATAGCGTTGTCGTTCTATGTTGTCGATCTTTATAAAACTATAATTTAAACAGCTTAAAAGTCCTGTAATATACAGATACTTAAACATAGATGCATAAAATACAAATAGAGTGAATTTTCTAGCCGTTTTGGATCCGTTCTAAATTACAGGCCTTAGAGAAAAACGCTGAAAAGAAACCATGAGCTCAATTTTAAAGAAAATTAAAGTTACAGTAGAATTTACTTTAAAAATTAATTCTGTATAAGTTTTAACTTTATTATTCATATTTAACCTTAAATACTATTTTACTGTCATACAATTTAGAAATTCAATAAATATTTCGTATAAGGTAATACTTTATTTTAATGTTATTGTTTCTACTGCGGCGTGTGTCGCTACAATTAATTCATAACATTTTCTTAAATTGATTGTATATTCAGTAATTAAAATACAAGGAATTCGTCATTGTAATGTGAACGCAGTCCCGGACATGTAAATACAGTATAGTCAGCGAAAAGCAAATGTATTCAACAAAGCTGAACAAAGCTGTGACACAAACAAAAACAAAAAAATATATATTTATTTTTCCAATAAATGTCATAGCGTATTCGATATAATGTGTAAGGCATGAAATAATAATAAATACTATTTGGGACTGATTTTGAGGTGTTTCATTATGTTATGAATTTATAGTACTGGTGTTACAGGTCTGGGTAACTTTGTCCTAAAGATTTTGTTTTTTTTTTTTTCAAAAATCCTGTTGGATAAGCGGAAACGCATGCACGAGAATGCACCCTAGGCCTAGTTGGCTCAAAGGAATTGCTAACGCCTTGGGGTGGATAAATTGAATAACCGATCAACAATCTTCCTAAACTGTTTCCTTTTAAGAGACTAGGATTTTTGCAAAATAACGCTTTTCCAATCATCCTACGACTTGCATATATTTAAATAGCTCTATCTAACTACTACCTATACTTCTTACCCTTTATTTGATAATGTCGTTGACTAGAAGGTTTCGGTTGGCCATTCCTCATACCGCCAGGGTGGCGTCGATCATCTAACAACTATTAAGTATATTTAAGGCGCATCGACTTCTAGAAAGAGACAGCCACACAGGTATGGGTATTTGACCAATACGATGCTCTACAAAAACGACCTTTTTCTAAAAGTCTACGTGCCATATTAAGCCGTTGCGTTATGTAGTTATTTGACTATATTAAAGGCCCTACCTACAGCATGACAACTCATTGACCTTGATGTATCAATCAATCAATCAATTTTACAAACCACGTATCATCGCGCTACAAAAAACGATCATGTTCGATCCGCCTTGCCATAAACTGCACCCGCTACAAATGTGGGTGTGCTTGCTTGTATGCTGATATACGCGGGCGTTAATTGTGGCACGTTAAAATGTGGCGCTAAAATTACAGTAAGCGAAGCCGCACACCGGCGCCACACCCTACATTTACGTCACGTCAATTACTGCTTTTCATTTTAGCTCGGAACAAATATATCATGTATACGGACATCCGACGCACTGCTTCCAGAATGTCGACATTATCATCCGTCGATACATATTTTTTGATGTATCTGTTAATGAGAAAAAAATTACGTACTTGGTTCACCCGTTTAATCAAGATACTACAATTTACGGTAACTTCAAAATCAGGCAAGAGTTTCAGTTCGACGAAGAAAAGTTTCATATGCATCATCAAATGTCTCAAAACACATACATGTTGACTTTAATTTTTGCAAATCACCCCGCCACAAAACACGAACGTGTTCGATATTGAATTCGTGTAGCGCAGCAGACGTTTCGCCAAAAACTGCACCCGCCACAAATGTGTCTTTTGTGTCGCGTTTCAAATGAGGCGCCGCAATTGTCGTAACACAAGTGTGTGCCTGGTGTGCGGCATGCTTAATACAAAATGTTGGCCCAGTGTGCGCCTCACTTAGGGAATGCAAGTAGATAATCACAATGATGATACTTAGATTTTATGGAAAAATAACTGTCTATGATAGATTTATCTATCTACCAGCAGCATCTTTACAACAATACTCGATTATTCAAAACAGGCTGTAGGTACGTAGGTAAGTTAGTTGCTGAGTCCAGCGAATATACATAGATGGCGTAAGGCATTGCGTCCGCACCTCTGCACTCTTAAGTTCTCTAAACAAACTTTTGTCCATCCATTTTACTCTGCACATGACAGCTCGAAACAGTGTTTTTAACAAGTCCGGGTGGTCCCATCAAAAGATTATTGATGATGAAAACTTATGATCCGTTAACATTGTGAATTTAAAAGAGAAAAGTTACGTTAATTTATTATTGACGACACTCATCAATAACATAATTACAACTCTTGCCAGAATGGTCAGAATTTTAGAGATATTATTGAAAGAGTAATATCTCACTGCTTTGATGTTTTAAAGCTGCCTAACACCTACAAACCACCTGTATTGCGCAATGTTTTTGAAAGTGAAAATGCTTTCGGAGAGACTTTTGGAAAAAGCCTAAGTAAAAAGTCATAATTCGAGGTTTGGCTCTCGCCTATTTTCTCCTCCAATATTGGACCAATTTAAAAGATATTTCATAAACAGAATAAGAAATTTTTATAGAAATTGTTCTACTAGAGTTACTAGGGGATGAAAGTTTGTATGGAAGTTCATCATTTCCGAAGTAAGAAATAAACTTGAAAATATTGTTAATATCAGGGGGCCTAAGAATCATTACAGGATACAATTAAGAATCATAATATTGCGAAGACCGTCCGTGTTTTTCTTTTTTCGCTGCACTACGTAGGTATAATCAAAGAAATTGGGATTGGATTTGGATTGATTGGTATTTTAGCACAGACAAAAAAAATATCTGAAAAACCCTTCACCAATGGGATTTGACACGATTAACTTAACAGTTAACTGTCCATATAATTCATAATGTTGTCCTTTTATGATTCAGTGCTTTAGGTGTGAAAAGGTTACAGAAAGAGAGACGACAAAGTTACTTGCGCATTTATAAGATTAGTATGGGTATACTATTGCATAGATGTGCAATTTGTCTGCAATATCTCGGACTCCGAAACTGCCGCGGATATTATGGCCTTTCCGTTTCCGATCTAATCAGGCGCACCGCAGGAATTTCCGGAACAGCTTGCTATCACTGTAGCGTACGATATATCTTAGGCGCTTGTTGTTCAGTAAAACAAAAAATAATCTATTTGGACGTACAGAAGTACAAAACTAAATTCATGAGCATTATCATTGTCCTCAATACATCGTCATTTTCCAAAGCTTGAAAATATTTTTTTTCACATTAAATCATTATCTTCAACAAAAGTAAAAAAAATAAAATAATAACTCTTTAAATTCCTCCCAGGCATGATTTTGGATTTTGAAAAAGTCGTGCCATTCAGACCAACTATTCAGAAACGGCAAAATTGTTAGGTTTACAATGGAGGACGTGTATAAGGAAAAGTGTACAATCGTTACTGGTCATCCGTTCTACTACATCACCATCAAGCATTAAAAAAAACAATTCATTTCCACACTACCAAAAATTTATAGTTCTGTGGGAATTCGTGACCGCGTGGACAAGTAACACACAGAAGTAAGTTGTAAATAAGTAACGATTAATTTATTTAAGATATCAAGTAACTAAAGCTAGTAGTTACACTTGACACGAAAAGATAAAATTAAATAATGTTATAATGAAGAGTAAAACGAATAGAAACACTAGGTTACGGCGAGCTTCAGCGAGTAAAATATGATCGGGGTCAGAGAGGACCTCGCACGATCGTAGTTCAGCACAGACTGAAGCTCAGAACCAAAACTCTCCCAAATCTGCCGTTCACTAAACAAAGGACGCGGCAAATCCACATCTGCCTTTTAAAAGTATAATAAAACACGAGAAATGCAGATGGGTACAATACAAGACAACTGAAAATAACAGAACAATGAACCTTAACTAAAAATAGCAAATGGGTACAATACAAGATAACTAAACATAATAGAACAATGAACCTTAAAAGTAAAGAATCATGAAAGACAATAGTACCTATAACTTAAATTGCTTGCAGATGTTCAACGTGGGAAAAACACACAAATGAAACTTCCTAAAAATAATTACAATAAGTCCCTCTATAAAAATATTACATTCTTAAAACTATGCAAGGGATGGGTACGTAAGACACAGTCCCCACAGTACCCCCCTACCAGTGATAAAGATCACGAAACACCTGCCTGATAGTAATCAGGAAATTTAACTCGCCTACCAGAACGGCGAGGAATATGCTGTTGCTGTGGTTGCATGTTGCTATCTGCATTAAGTGGTTGATCAGCAGCAGCGGTTTGGTGATCGTTTTGCTTTACAATATAAGTTGTGATATTCTCGCTAGGCGCAGATTGACCTTCTGACAGTATATGAGCCGGTTTTAACCTGTCAATTGTGACTGTAACGTCACGGTCCCTAATTCGAATGACAAATGTTTTGTCATTCCTTGTAATGACTTGGTAAGGCCCATCGTAAGGCTGTACTAAAGGGGCTTTAACAGTGTCATTGCGCAAGAAGACATGACTGGCTGTTGCCAAGTCTTTGAAAATGAAGCTCTTTATATCACCATGTGCAGAGCCATTTACTGGTTTTAACGAATTGAATTGAGTTCGAAGTTCTTGAGCAAAGTCTGACGCCACTGTGATATTATTATTTACCGAGGGTGCTAAAAACTCACCCGGCAATCTAATACCTTGACCGTATAACATTTCAGCTGGAGTAGCTTGAAGATCTTCCTTCCAGGCTGACCTAACACCTAACATTACTGTTGGTAAAATGCGTACCCAATTTTCAGTTGGTAAGTGACATTTTATTGCAGCTTTGAGTTGCCTGTGAAGACGTTCTACCATTCCATTGGCAGATGGGTGGTACGCAGTAGTACGAAGGTGCTTGGTTCCTAATAGGGTATTGAGATTCCTAAATAGGTGCGATTCAAACTGTCTGCCTTGATCTGTAGTAACACGTAAGGGAACACCGAAGCGTGATATCCAGTGAGTGTAAAATGCACGAGCAACGGTTTCAGCTTCTTGGTTTTCTAGCGGTATGGCTTCAGGCCAACGTGAAAAACGGTCGACACAGGTTAGACAGTATCTGCATCCATCTGAATAGGGCATTACAATTAAGTCTAAGTGGACGTGCTCAAACCTAGCTGAAGGAGGTGCAAAAGTTCCTGGTATTGAATGGACATGTCGTGAAACTTTAGCACGCTGACAATCGATACATGCCCTAGACCATTGTTTACAATCTTTATTCATAGAAGGCCACACAAATCGCTTCGACACTAGCTTCGTTGTAGCTCTAGCACCCGGATGTGATAGTTTATGTACGGAGTTAAAGGCTGCTCTACGAAAAGATTCGGTTATAAAAGGGCGAACGTTTGGTGTACTAACGTCGCAATAAATAGGTTCAGTTGTTCCAGGTAGACATACATGCTTCAGTTTTAAGGAAGAATTATTATTTCTTAGTAGTGATTGCAAAGATATGTCACTGCTTTGCGAAACTGCCAACTCTGACCAATTTATACATGAGTCGATTGTTTCGATCCGCGATAAGACGTCAGCTGGTACATTGTCTGTACCTTTAACATGGCGAATATCGGTTGTGAATTGACTAATGAAGTCCAAATAACGAAACTGTCTAGGCGTATTTTGCTGATCTTTCTTTCTAAAAGCATATGTAATTGGTTTATGGTCAGTAAAAATAACAAAATTACGCGCTTCAACATGATGTCTGAAATGTTTTACTGCAGCATAAATAGCGAGGAGTTCGCGATCATACGCTGAGTACTTTTGTTCAGCAGGTGATAATTTTTTGGAAAAGAAGGCGATAGGTTGCCAATCATTACCTACTCTTTGTTGTAGCGCGGCGCCTATTGTGAAGTCAGACGCGTCAGTAAAAATGGCTAAATCTGAGTCTGAACGCGGATGAGCTAACAACGCGGCTTGAGCTAAACTGAGCTTACAGTTTTCAAAAGCATCTTTGGCTTCGTTGGTCCAAGCGATTGGTGTTTTGCCTTTGAGGTTGCCTCGTAAAAGTTCACATAACATAGCTTGACTACCGGCTGCATGAGGTATAAACCTTCTATAAAAGTTTAACATACCTAGGAACTGACGCAGCTGTTTTGCTGTGGCTGGAATCGGGTAAGTACGGATCGCTTCGACCTTTTCAGGTAGCGGGCGCGTACCATCGGCTGACACAAGATAGCCGAGAAACTTAATCGTTGATTGACCAAACACACATTTAGACGGGTTTACGACCACGCCATAAAGCCTTAACCTATTGAATACTGTCTCTAAGTGTTCCAAATGTTCTTTTTCACTACGCGAGGCGATTAAAATGTCGTCAATATAACAATAACAAAAGTCTAGATCGCGTAGCACTTCGTCCATAAACCGCTGGAAGGTTTGGGCTGCATTACGTAAACCAAACGTCATGTACGTAAATTCATATAGTCCAAACGGCGTAGTTATCGCGGTTTTGGAAATGTCTTCTTCCGCGATTGGAATTTGATTAAACGCACGCACTAAATCTAGAGTCGAAAACACTTTTTTATCACTAAGGCACTGTGCAAAGTCTTGGATATGACGCACTGGGTATTGGTCCGGTTCCGTCCTGGCGTTGAGTGCACGATAGTCGCCACACGGTCTCCATTCATCATCCTTCTTAGGCACCATGTGTAAAGGCGATGCCCAGGGGCTTTGCGAAGGCCGAGCGATGCCTAGCTTCAGCATCGCGTCGAACTCCTTCTTTGCAGCACTGTATCGATCCGGAGCAAGACGTCTGGGTTTCTGCGCGACGGGCGGTCCAGGAGTAACAATTATATGATGTTTGGTATTATGTTTCACTTGAGCCTTGCCATCAGGGCGTGTGATATCTGGGTATTTTGAGAGCAGCTGGTGATGCGGCGATGAGCCCGTTATTGTTTTTATGGATGGCTCTTGATGGCCAGCTACCTGTCCGTTAACAGACAATGTGGTTGTACCATCAATGAGTCGCTTGGCTTTTGTATCGACCATAAGGTTGTAGTGTTCTAGGAAGTCGATACCTAGTATTGGCTTGCTTACGTCGGCCACAATGAATACCCAAGTAAAATCTCTGCGTAGGCCCAAATTTAACGTGAGAGTTATGGTACCATAAGTTTTGATGGGTGTGCCGTTAGCCGCCACAAGTTCGTAGTCGGTATTCTTTCTAAAAGGTAGAACTAGCTGGTGAGGAAAGACACATAGCTCTGCTCCAGTGTCTACTAAGAATTGTGCTTTCGATATACAGTCGTAAACGAAGATGCGACGTGAGGTGGGCTGGGAATGTGCGTCATCCGCCGCTAGTGACTCCCGCTGGCGTTTCCCGGCTGCGACTGGTTTCGTTTGTAAGCGCACGGCTGTATACACTTATGAGCCTTCGCGCCGAAGTTGAAATGATACCAACACAAGCCCTGACCATTGCGGCTCTGCTGCGACGGTGATGCTTCACGTGGTCGGTAGCTGGATCGTGATCGTGACCTCTGTCTAGGATATCTACGATCGGTCTGCATTATTTCTCCCAACATGGTCATGGTTTTTACCAGCATTTCTGTTAACAACGTATTATTGGGAGGAGCCTCAACGTTAACGGCTGCAATGGCTGAGCTGCTGCTACACTCTGGCATTTGTTGCGTCTGTAATATGGTATCCGCAAGCTCTGCGGCTTTCTCGAGCGGTACATCCTCTTGAGTGGCCATTATAACTCTCATGTTCTTGGGTAAACCTTTGACCCATACTACGCGCAGCGCGTCTTCTGTTATCGAATCACCACACTGATATTTAAGGTGACGCAAATATTGAGAAGGCGTTCGATCACCCATCGCTTGATCTTGAAGAAGCTTTGTAATTCTCACGTTTTTCGAGTCGGTGAAGCGTTTGATGATTCTTTCTTTAAAATATTGATATTCGTCTCGCCCGACAGGTGTTTGTTCCAGCACAATGTCTCGTATGTCTTTCAATACACGGTAGTCTATGCTGCGTAAACAGCATGTTAACATGTTTGCAGGGTTTGTTACCCCAGACTCCGCCATTGACCTTTCTGCTATTACAAACCATAAATCTGGACAGTCTGGTGTGAATGTCGACAGCTTACAACACGACACGTTGCCGTTCTCTGGACCGTTTGCCATTTTAATACGTACTTTGATTTAACACTCGCGAAACTCTTTACGCACTGTCACGAACTCACGCTATATGATAGTTTTGATCACGTCGGGGTCACCACTGTGGGAATTCGTGACCGCGTGGACAAGTAACACACAGAAGTAAGTTGTAAATAAGTAACGATTAATTTATTTAAGATATCAAGTAACTAAAGCTAGTAGTTACACTTGACACGAAAAGATAAAATTAAATAATGTTATAATGAAGAGTAAAACGAATAGAAACACTAGGTTACGGCGAGCTTCAGCGAGTAAAATATGATCGGGGTCAGAGAGGACCTCGCACGATCGTAGTTCAGCACAGACTGAAGCTCAGAACCAAAACTCTCCCAAATCTGCCGTTCACTAAACAAAGGACGCGGCAAATCCACATCTGCCTTTTAAAAGTATAATAAAACACGAGAAATGCAGATGGGTACAATACAAGACAACTGAAAATAACAGAACAATGAACCTTAACTAAAAATAGCAAATGGGTACAATACAAGATAACTAAACATAATAGAACAATGAACCTTAAAAGTAAAGAATCATGAAAGACAATAGTACCTATAACTTAAATTGCTTGCAGATGTTCAACGTGGGAAAAACACACAAATGAAACTTCCTAAAAATAATTACAATAAGTCCCTCTATAAAAATATTACATTCTTAAAACTATGCAAGGGATGGGTACGTAAGACACAGTCCCCACAGTTCTACTGAAATCAGATAGACAATCTCTGTAGGAAGGATCGTATTATTGTTATTATCAAGAAGCATAGTTGCTTAAATAATGCGTAAGTGCTTTACAGCTGAAACATACCTACGCAGTATTTGCAATGAGTCAATTACCAGATCTTCGCTGGGTGGCTGGTAGCAGCTGGATGGGAGTTGCCGAAAATCGAGTAGAATTGCGTGCAATAGGAGAGGCCTACGGCCAGCAGTGAACTGCTGTAGGCCGATGATGATGACGAATTACAAGTATTGCACCACTGCTGATGATGTGGTGATACTCGGATATTGTGGGAAAAAATAATTTAAGAAAAACATACACGTCGGTCTAAGAATTTCTTCCATTTTTATTAAGCCGGTTAATAAATTCAGTCGAGATTTAATGAAAAATACCTAGAGTCGCATCACTATCTGGCACTGGCACAACACTTCGTTTGTTTTCTTTCCATTTCGTTTCAGTTGCGAGTGTTGTATATGTTTTCGTGTGTTGATTCGAATGATTTCATGAATATGGCTTCTTAAAGTACAGCCTATTTTCTTCGGAACGCTGTGTTAATTGTTCACTAAGATTTCGACGCAATCTACGAAGAGATTTATCATCCGAGCCAACTGGAGATGTGCGCAAACTTATGAATTTTCCGTGAGGTAAGTGATTTTAATTACACTTTACACACTACGTAGAATACATTGATGATCTTCCAGGACTTGACAGTTAATGGATAAATTTTCTCGACTGACTTATCAGATTAAACAAGCCCACTCATGTTACGGTGAGCATGTCAGGACCAACGCACAGTATAAAATCGAGGTAACCTGTTCATCAGTTTAGCTTAAGCAATTATCTTCTGAGAGGTAGGATTAAGGCGAAAGCGCCAGGGTAGCTTGCGAAATTCAAATTTTCTTACATTTTTTGCAATTTGCTGGTCAGTATTAAGTTGGACGTAGATTTAAATATGATTCGCGACCGTAACAAATATGTATTTACAGAATTATAATCATTAAAGTCATCAACACAACTCTCTAAGAAGAAGTAATCCTATTGAATAACTATTTCATGATATCTTGACATTTAGGATTATACTAACTTGTACGCAAAATATGCGCATTGACGTGGAGTTGCGGACAACAGCCCGTTTTACCTATTACCTACCTATTATACTAACTTATCAAGTTGTATAACTGATTCTAATTATTATAATTCTGTAAATACATATTTGTTACAGTTGCGAATCATATTTTAATCAACGTTCACCTAGACACTGAGCTGCAAATTGCAAAAATCGTAAGAAAATTTGAATTTCGCGTACTATCTTAGCTCTTCCGTCTTAACATATGGACTTGTATGCGCTTAGTTCTATGAACAAAACAGGTATATTACTTTTGGTGGGGGACGAGGTAGAACCACACTGCCAACAGTGCTGCCAACATACTCAACAAAAAGTATCGATGATTTATTTTCTATCCTTCATCGGTACATTCCTTAAGGAAATACGAGAGGATTCATAAACGTAACAAAATACACTCGAATAAGATTCTTCATTTTCCAGGCATTTTTCCGACTATGTTTCGGTCGACTTTCATTCTAACCGGACCAAGTCCCACAAATTCTAAATCAATTTTGCAGCGATATATTTTCAAAGTTAAACACAGTTTATTTGCACAAATAGTAAAAAAAAATCAAACTAGATTAACTTACCTACTAGATTAATTTACTTGTTATAAAAGCTTTTACTCTTAGTTTTAAATACACAGAAAGTACAATAAAAAATTCTTTATGTATATCGTTTTGTAATTTCTAGCCTCTCGTCGTCGTATAAAGTAAATAAAGTAAAACTCGAGCGAGCATTGTTGGTAAACGCTTTCATTTTCAACTTTTAAAAGTTAATAAACCCATGCACTTGGCCTGGGTCTTTTGCATGAGATTTGTTTATAAACAAGCTAAGTTAGCGGTCACGAGTACTACGTTCAGTTTAACTTTTACTTTTGAATTTGTGTGTAACTTACATATTCATTCAAGAACACTAGGGTTTCTTTTTTAATCGTCGTCGTTTATATTTCCATATTTAGTTAGTAGAAGGCAAGTAGGCCTTTGGTGTGGGATGCAACGTGTGTCAACACCCTTGCGCCATCCCATCTTTCAAGCACGGTGGACCGCACTGGCGTGGCTGCTGCAGGTGCAAAAACCTCAAACGGCACAAATACTCTAACCACTTTGGAGCCGAATATGTTCGAGCCGTTTAGGGTTGAAACACTAGAGCCATGGCTTCTAGGTATATGGCTTCCAATAAGGTTGCTACATTTGCACCGTTTGAAGTTTTCTGCACCTGTAGCAGCCGCCTAAGCTCAGCCCGCCATGCTAGGAAGATGGGATGGCGCGAGGGTGTCGACACAAATTGCTTCCTACACCAAATGCCTACCCAACTTCCAAGGCATTATGGTAATTTTGTCTAGCCTCTTCCCATCGTCGCGTGGCAAGAGTTCTAAAACAGCTGACATCTCGGCGGTGACAAGACCCGACGGATGACGTGCCTTGCCATCCGACCAGCGCTCTTACTGCGAGATAGGCCATGGGGTCCGAGGCGGTCGACTGCTTCACCACATTGTCAGCGTTGTGGAGCCCCGCAAGGAGCTCCTAGACGCAGACTTGTAGCGAGCCAGAAAGTGGAAGTGGAAATATAGTACCAATGTCGAAAGACGGTAGGGGCCGATAGTGGACTAAACGAGCGCCTAAAGCCAAAGGTCCGACTCCCATTCTCCCAGACCCAGCAGGCGCGCTTAGCAGTATTGGTAGTCATAAATGAGGTTATTCCGTACTGACGTGCAGAGCGGCTTTTTTACTTGAGTAGTTTTAGCTAACATGTTGCCTGCGTACAAAATCTTGGGAAAGGTTTTGATAACATGAATAAAAGCTTTGTGATTTTTTTTTTAATTTATCAATTTTCTCAGCTTCACGAGTCCACTTTTCAGTAACAATTCGGTATAAGCCGATTGTCGCAGCTTCTCCTCTGTTTTAATTTCCATCTGAATCGATTAAATAGTTTACCGACATATAAGAATCTTTGTTGTTGTTACACAGGTTTTCCTGCTTATAGTACTTTCTAAACTCAAAAAAGCCGCTGCTATTTGGTAACATTGAACGAAAATTTAAGTTATCTGCCATACCAAACGTCTCGTAACACTTTTCCAAGAAAATTTGGAGCGCAAAAAACGAATACAACTCAATATGTCAATGTTAATTATTATAACTTCATATGGATATTTTTTAAGAAAATTTTATTTTTAGTTATCACACCTTAGAAAATCAGATAATCAAAATTGTTTCATAAAAAAACTACAAATTTATCACGGACTAAAAATTATTACTAAATTGTCTTGGATATGAAAGAAGTTACAAGCTTACTAATAACTAACTAGGATATCTATCATCAACCACGTATTGTTTAAACCCCTGCCGAATACTTACATCGTATTAATTATATCGTAACTAATACAAGTTACTTTAATTATTTTATATTTTTTGTACGTGATAAAACCGTAATTTTTTGTTTTTTTTTTTTTTTTATTTATATGCTGGCTGACTCGGCGAACTTTGTTCCACCTCAGAATTAAATAATGTGATCGTACATTTGATTGACTTCTACGACCTAAGTCAGGCCATCTTCTCCTTGGCAATGTAAATACACTAAACTATTTCACTAATAAACTAAACTACAAAAAATGGTAAATGGCAGTACTTTCACAAAGTCCCAAAGGAAAGTAATTACATATTTGTTTGTTGTCAAATATTTATAGTGGGTTCAGAAATTTATCTTGTGACTAAACTTAGAAAAAAAAATGTTTGTCTTGAAGATATATCAAGGTACATAAAAAAAGGTTCTTCTTGAAAATAAACTAAAATAGAAATAAAATAAAAGAGTAAAGGACAGACCAAACAATTGAATAAATTTGTTTGTATGGGATAATAAAATTGTTGCTTTTACTATTTTCCTTACAACGTCTTCATATTTTCTCATCTTTTAAACCTTCCTTGGACTTCTAAAAATATTTCAAACCCAAAATTAGCCAAATCGGTCCAACCGTTCTCGAGTTTTAGTGAGACTAATTTTATTTTTTACCTTTATTATTGTTTATCTTCATGTTGTCCACCTCTCCAGTGGTCCATTTAGAAAGGCAAGGCCAAATACAACAGGGTTTCGGCTGGTGCCCTGAGGTGTCGCTTGCGATATGACAACAGCCTCATACCATTCAGCCCCGGCACGTTTCTCACCTTAAGATATTTCGAGCTCCACAGCACCAAAACCAGTCAAACATACCCAAACTCTACTAGTACGGTTTACTAGTAGCCTCTGAAGTTCCACTATCTACCTCCTGGCTCCATCATCCGACCCTCGTTACTAATCCCAATCTATTGGACTCGTCAATACGACTCATATGAGCCCAATCTGCGGAGGGGGGGGAGGGAGTGTGGAGTCCCACTATCCACCTCCAGGTTCTATCACCAGATCAGCTATAAAATACCAAATTATAGTATTGTCATCCGACGTTCAGACGCCAGCACATCAACCTACTACAATCTGTCAAACTTCTTTAATAGATTTTCAACTTTATCGCTAAAACATAAGGTTTGAAGTTGATTGGGAAAATTTGGCAGTTTTGGGTAACTTGATGTGCAGCTGGCGTCTGTACATCAATACATACAAACTTTCATTTTAAAACATCATCATCCTAGCCTTTTCCCAACTACGTTGGGGTCGGCTTCCAGTCTAACCGGATGCAGCTAAATACCAGTATTTTACATGGAGCGACTGCCTATCTGACCTCCCCAACCAGTTAATGGGTAATACGATACTCCTTGGTAAAACTGGTTGTCAGACTTACGGGCTTCTGACTACCTTAACGACTGTCAAAGGTCCACGAATGACAGCCGGGACGAACGGCTTATCATGCTTTCCGAGACACGGAGGGGTCTCAGTATGTAGAGATGGTCACCCATCCACACACCAACCGTGGCAAGCGTAGCTTGACCTGATCGATCGACCTGTGCGGCTGCTATTATTTAGCCACAGGCCCCTCTTCATTTAAAAACGACAATTAGAAGTTAATTTGACTTCCAAGATTTGATCACACTATCAGCAGTCTTTTCGTAAGATTTAGATGATTTTGAATCTTCGTTTAGACCATGTATCAGTGTATCGGCTGCTTTTGAAATGGTTACCCATTCGCCAGCGCCGAGTTGAGGGCTCTGAATATGTTGTTCTCTATTCTCGACAATCCCACTGCTCCTACTTACATGACTTCCCAAATTCAATATTAATGCTCTGTCCATGCTGAAAATCTTCGTTCCACTAACAATCGTCTTCTACGATGTCCTTCTAACCGTTCTGGCTTCATTCACTCTTTTTTCTTTGTCCAAGCGGTCTTTCTTTGGTTCGGCGGTTTGGTTTGGCGGTCTTTCTTTGTGCGTTTCAGAGATGAAACACACATCAATATTTTCTGTGTCTAGAACTACTTGCAACAACAACTCATGTTGATATTGCAGCAGTCCGTTAGAATTCCACGCCATTATTCGTGATTGATTTTTGTGCATTGCAAGCCATAATGTAAATTTATTGAAGCAAGAGTTTTACGAAGATAAAGGTGCCTCCCAGAATTCTTACTTTGAAGTATGAAGAAATATTTTATTTAAGACCCACTTCTTTGTCCATTTTTTCCTCTACAATTAAATGATCCTTAAATGAAACCAAGTTGAATAGCGTTAAAAAAATGTTAAATTTTACACAAATCGTAGGTACTTTACCAAAAAACAAAATATTCCAAAATTGATTTCATGAATAAGAGCTAATGGTTTCTCCGAATCTTCTATGGACTCCGAAATTCACACGCCATTTAAAAAAACCGGTCAAGTGCGAGTCGGACTCGCGCACCGAGGGTTCCGTACTTTGTAGGTATGTAAATAGTTTTACAAATTTACGGTTTTCGGATTTTTTACTTTACTTGTGCTACATGATCTTGCGTCTTGCCAAATTTCATGATTCTAGGTCAACGGGAAGTACCATATAACTTTTTATTCCCTTGAGAGTGTCGAATATACGTTTTGTGCGGCATAAACGGCCGTATATTTTTTTACCTTAACTTAGGTGTTTGATTTTTTCACAGCTTCAGAGAACTGAAGACCCGAGTATATCGTTTTCGTTTATGGTAATTTCAACTCGATACCTCCGCGCGTTCTTGAAATAAAACGTCTTGACAGACAGATCCTACAAGGGTTCCGTTTTTTCCTTTTAAGGTACGGAACTCTAAAATCCCTATTCATACTCTGTCTCTACTATGAGTGTAAACTATGCTGCTTTAAAGTAGAACCATCCCAATCTTGTAGCAATTAAAATATCAATACTTACTTGTATTATATTAACTACAGTATCTCCAGATTTGATTTAATCGAAACCTATTGGGTATGTTAAATAGTCTGGGTGCATAGATCGTTCATTTTCCTTCTCCTAATCCGTCGAACTTCATATTCGATTGCAGAATTCATCATAATTATAATCAAAATAGGTGGCGGTAAAAACTTGTTCGTCAAATTAGTGTTTAATAAAGAAGGGACGAGTGAGGAAGCCTTCGTCTCTTCTTACTTGCCAAACTTTCAAAATTTCATCAGATAATAATAGGTTAAATTATTGAATGCCTCATGTTGTAATAAGTCTGTAACCATCACTATTATATACTTATAAAGGTGATCCTAGCCTGTAGAAGTGTTGTTTAGAATATTATTGTAACTGTTACTTTATTTTTATAAGTACTACAGCTTTGTATACATTTTATGTTAATAAAGAATTTTTCAAAACAAAAACAAAACTTGCCAAACAATTTTTATTACCGTTTCCCTGTTGAGGGAGTCATGTGTTGATCCGTATTAAAATTGAATAGGGATTTCCAAGTGATATTATTTTCACATTTTAATTTAATTTTAGAAAACATTTCTTTGGAGGTTTGGATCCTTATCAAAACTATAACATCGAACTTTGATTGGTACGTACACAAAAATACTTGAAAATAGAGTTCGACTTCCGCGAATTTTAATTACTATAGGAACCTTCACTGTTCCGGAAATCACTAAAAGAGGAGAAAAACAAATATTCCATTTTCATGCGCATAGAAAACTTTTCTTTTTCTAAAAACTAGCAATTGTAGGTACTTACACTGAAACTTTTGTTTTTCATAGTCCCAGTTTTAGTTCGTGTCTGACGAAATGACGTGTTTACGGCGTTTTGTTTTATTTTTAAACCTTTTAATACTAAAATCTAATGTTAAATCATTAAGAACGTTGCGCAGTGTTATTGATACTATTATTTCGTGTGAAATCAACATTTTGCATTTTTTTTAACTTATAATATCAATTTTCTACGAAGCTTATGAACATATCAATGAGATAAAAGAAGTATGACGAATAATCTTGATCCTTTTCTCCATGTATCTAGACGTAATAATCCAATAGTATTTGGACAGTATTAAGGACAGCCGTTATATTTATTTAGTAGACTTACGAGTTGTAGGTCGTAGGTTCGAACCCAGACAGGCACTTTACTTTGTGTAAATTATTTCAGCACCACTGCTCTCAAAACGGTGAACGAAAAAATCGTGAGGAAACCGGCATGTCCTAGAACCAAAAATTCGAAGACATGTGACATCTACCAACCCGCACTGGGCCCGCGTGGTGGATTACGGCCCACTCCCTCTCACCGAGAGGAGGCCTGTGTCCCAGCAGTGGGAACATTATAGGCTGATTATGATGAGGACTATGTGGGTAATTCTTTTCTTTTTCTCTTTCTCTGTCAGTTTTAATGTTGCGGCCTCCCCAAATGTCGTTTCTTTGGTATTGTTCGTCAAGTCGTTGAGCTCCTCAAGTTTTGAGTTGAGCTACTCGATTACTGACATGCTTGCACTGACTGGACTGGTCTACTCAAATCTGTGTAGTTCTTTCTTCAAAAGACCACTTCAGACATCAATCTACATCATCTTCACATGTTCTGACCAAGATTATTCAGAGTAGTCAGATAGGAAACGCCGGCCTCATTTAGCTTATTTTTTATTTTATTTTATAATATGACGTGTAAAAGTGATTCCGATATCCTATTTAATCAATTTCATTACATTTCATATCGTAATGTGGGATATGCGTTTGACAATCATGATCATGTCAATAAGTATTTGTAACGGCCAATGGTTTCATGTTTCCACCAAAGCCTTGACCAACATGCTAAGCGGACCTCGTGGTTATGATACTGTAGGGGGTGCCTATGGGAGCTACGCGATATAATTGAAAAATACTTCGGCTTGAATAAAAATATATTCACGATTTTACATGGTCACGTTATTTCTAGCACTGCCTACCTAAACAAAAACTACTTAATAAAAATACTTGACACTTGCTTGAACGTTCGAATGGAACACACCGGCAATTATAACCAGCCTGTATTTACTGCTAAAGGTAGAGCTACACAGTCTCTACAGAACCTAGATCAAGGGTCTGCTATGGAATATAATGAAACAACAAAACAGATAATATATTATAATTTATTGGATCACAGAACTAAATTTCGTACAATGTAACTACTTGTTTTAAAGTTATTCAGTTTGAGCAACATCATTAACCACACCAATACCATAAAATTTAGATTTGCATCGAGGAAGATTCTTTACTTACAAATTCAACTTAGATATTAGACATTTCAATAAATTATACGAACATTACACAACTTGCTTTCCCATTGGCACAACACTTTTTTAGACTATCGACATGTTCGAGTGTTTCATAACTTTCAGCCTCAAACAATAATAAACTTTATTATTATATTTAGAATCTGTTACAACGTCAGTTTCATTAAATAGGTTTTATTTTGTGGAATCAAAGCATTGCAAACAGCACATTTGGAAATCAATGTATTCACAAAAAGGAATACTCTAACTTATGCTTATTCGAATGTGTCATAAATTGTTAAATAGGTACCTGACTATATCAGTAGAAGTGCGTGTATGGCCGCTAGCTACACAAATTCTCAGAAATGTAAAGTCAGAGTCGTTAGTGGTATTTAAAGTACTCGCTTTATGAGCATTTAGATGCTTCTTCTAAACCTGCCAAAATGGCTTTTACTTCATATGATTCTGATAACGTTATTCCATCGGTAGTCAACAAAATGCTTGACCCTTTGAAAAAGCTCTATAAAACACATTTTTTTACTAACTGTACTCACAACTTCTACTGATAAACATGTTTAAATGATTAGTAGGTATGTTTAAAATCTAAGAACTTTGGTAGTTTCATTAACGAGCAAAAAGATACATCTATTAGGTATTAACTAGTTAAAGCTGTAAGGTACATAATAATATTCCACTGAAATTCGAATAATATGATATTTCAAGAAACGGACGGTGTAATGTAAAGCTGCACAGTCGTTTACAGGTGTTCAAAAAACTTATAATTTCGTTCGATTAGTCGATAAGTAGTTTGTCAAGTATTTGCGAGTGCATTTATAGTTAAAACTGTAAAGTATAAGAATAACGATTTATTGTGATATCTAACAGAATTATTATGATAACCAAAAGTGCTCTTCAGACTAATAAAAAAGCCAATGACCGAAATCTATGGAGCAGTAGTGTTTTTTTCTTCTTGGCGGCCATTAACGGATCTTTAAAACTTAAATACAACATAACATTACTAAGAAATATTGTACAACCTTAAATCATAAAAACAGCCCAATATTTGTCTGCAGTGTGATCGTTATCAGCAATACAGTTCATTATAAAATTAAAGGCGTGTATGTTTTTTTTCAAAAGAGTTCGGTTTCGATTCCTAGCTCAGACTGAAACGAAGGATTTAGTTTTATTTTCTTGCAAAAACTCCATCCCAAAAATCACCCTTTACAAACTCATTCAACCTGCGCCGCTGACATTACGTCTGTCAGACACCGCGTAATCAACTTATGATTGCTACACCGCCATTTTTCCGAAAATCTCTCTCATCTCAATCGGCGCTTGGTAGCTTCTAAGGGCCAAAACACATAACCACGATACGACTTCGCATAAAAAACAGCTATCTAAACATGTCTGTAATATCGTTGGTGGCAACGTGTCACGATGCAACGTCGTAGGGTGTGTTTTGGCCCTTACACCCGTGCCCCTTTCACAGCGATGCGAGGGCAACGGTGGCGTATATACCGAGTAACAGCTATGTATGAGATTACCGCGATACGAAAGCACAATAATCGTGGTCAATGATCGTATATTCGTATCGTCAATAAAATAATTATATTCCCATACTCATAATTGTATATTCTAGTTGTTTCAACATTTGTCAAAAAAAAAATGGAATGCTAGTTACAAAACTCTATCAAATACGTAGAAGTCCTATACGTGCTCAATATCAAAACATGTTATGTTCCAGGAAATGTAAGACGGCTCTAATGAGCAAAAGCTTGCTGTGAATAGCATCCAGAATATACATATAATAAGTTACCTAACTCCTTGAAGCTAACAATAATTACGAGCTTTAAGAAGAAATAATATCACTGTTTCTAATGCATAAATGCTATTACACTTTAGATAAATTTCCTAATGACAATAATATTACATAATATAAATTGACTAAATAATCAATGTTTGTTTTTTATGTTGCATATTGTGTAATTTATTTATTGAATTTAATATTAAATTATCTAAACTACCTTACTGAATACCAATACCAATTTACTTACATAAATTCTTACACTTCTGATTTTTTATGAGTTTCATTCAATAATTCGAATTTTAATATAAAAATATATAATACCTACCAAATATATAATAAACTACACATCTGTCAGTCTACTCCCCGGGATAATATTAACGAAAATGGCTCCTCAGTGGCACAGAGCTCAGCTCAGATTTTTGAACTTTACCGCCATAAAAATCTCGTTTTGTAATTTTTTTTCTATTAATATATATAATAAAGCTAATATATAAAGCTTAATTAATGGCCGCCGAAAAATAAAAAAGCACTAATTTTGGTCATTGTCTGGCGTATCTATGTGGTTGACCTAACCAGCTTGATGTCAAACATTTGTATTTTGTTTTTCAGGCCGATATTTAAAACAAACGAATGACATGGGTTATAGTTTGCAGTCGTAAGTAATATAAAGAGCGCTCATAGTGTTGACTTATTTGCTTTACTAAAAGAAATGCAAAATACAGCTTCCCATTTTTATAATAAAAAGTGGGAAGCTGTATTTTGCATTTCTTTCTAATAATTTCTTTAAATTCTGCAACTGGAACCTATTTCGACTATTCAGCAATAAATTTAATTCGATGTTAATATTCAGGCGTTGCTATAAGTAAGGTATTTGGTTTAATAATTATTGTCATAAATATTTGGTCGCTTTATTTTTGAACCTTTAAGGTAAAAGTTTAGTGTTTTAATTTTTAGTGCTCACCCTAGCAAGCTGGAACAGATAACTTGACGTTCGTTTTTGAATTTTTTTTATAGGTTCGAACATTTTATTATAACATCAAGCACCTAGATTATGTTAAAATGTTTTAATAGCCAATAACAAATTACTAAAACAAAGATCGACAAAATTATGTATGTAGGTTATAGTACTTAGAGATACATAAATATTGAAGGCAATGAAACAAAAGGCGTAATGAATTTCTAACATACGATATGCCTCAAAAATTTCGGATCCTATTAAGAAACACTTTAATAATACGTACAAAAAATAAGCATTATGATAATATTATTTTAAAATATCTGCATTACATTACACTGTCTGTAAATGAAGTTCTATTCCGTGCACGGTCGCAGGATAGATCCGCTTGAGTTTTATTTACAATAGTGTTGACATACCTGCTCGTGCACAACAACAAACCATTGCTCCAAGTTTTAGGGTTTCATAATTCTGTATATTTTATAATTATATACATGACATTATTGGTATCTAAGTATTATCTAAGTTTATTTGAATTCAAACATTGGTGTGAAATATCTAATGAGACTGACAGTTATTTATATTTAATATAACAGATATGGTAGAAATACATTTCATAATAAAAGCGAATAAAAATTTAAAGCCTCGCATTTGGCACTATTCAAGTCCGTATTTCCTATTCTTTATTAATTCAATCTCTTATAATGTATATACTTCTCTGATGCAGTAAAAACTTCGGGACGACTTTCTAATCAAATAACAATAGCAACGGGTGTTACATCTACATAATCGGAAAATAATATCCTAAAAATTCTTGTTATTAATATTTTGAAACAAGTGTACTTTTTGCAGGCCCAAAACCTATCATGTTGCAAAATAAAAACAATATTAGAAAGTGAGTACTTTAAGTACGTCCTAAAGCCGAATACGCAAGTGACGGTATGTGATGGTTGTTGCTTACAATAATTTAAAAATCTTTATTAGTTTAGAATATTTACTTTCGACAGCCTTTATTGTTTATGGATGATTTAAATACTTCATTCACTACAACTACTTTTAATTCGTCTGAACACGAACAGTCACTTGCCAAATCTAATATCTCGACAAAGAAGTCTTCGACAATATCAATAGTATGTTTAATTACTTTTTGCTAGTGCAACAAAAATATTTTATCGTGGTTCAGTTATACGAGAGTGGGTAGATACTAATCTGGGGAACGTGATAATATATACTAATGTTATTAAATATTTTATTTGATACCTATCTCATAATAAATTATCCTCATCGTCTTATTTCTCTAAATTGATTTTACTCACACAGTATAATTTCTTTAATTATGCTAGATTTTATTTAAATGTGATTTAGAATTTGGTTTCGCGAAAGAGGTTTGCGGGCAATGCGCGCTTGAGTAAATATTTCTTACTTTACGCAGTTGTTATATCAAAGCCAGAAACGACTTAGAATCGTGTACGGTGAGCCGCGGGGCTTCGGCATCGTTGCTTAGCAAGATTCCACCAAAAAGGATCCCCGCCTCACACCGCCGCGCGCCGACCTGCGAAGTTCCAGTAAATAACTAGTAAACTCACCCTATGGCTCGCCTCGCCCGCTCCCCCGTACGCTAAGCTACGCTACTTACTTACTAACTAGGTGCAATATAATGCGAATTTCACATCTTACATTTTTTTTTCATAATCATGTACATTTAATCCATAGTTCAGTTTGAAGGTCGACTAATAGTTAATCGTTAAAGATACATTTTATAATTTTTGGCATTTTATTTATTAATTATAAACATAACATTCTTATTTTATAAATATATGTTTAGACCTGAATCTTTTTGTCACCGTCATGATGATAATACCGTTTGTATTTAATTATTTTTTGGTTATGCAGTATCTAGAAACAGAATGACCAGATACTTAATCAAGGGAACTTGATGGCTGTCATGTTTAATATAGCTGTACCTACCTAAATATGAGGAACAAAATGAATATTGACTCAGTCTTTATACAATTGTTAGGATTAATTGTATTACTAAATAAATTTTAATATCTTTACAACACAAATAGACCTTCTAAATGATACAATTTATAAACGCTAGTCTTAATGCACAGTCTGAGTATGCGGGTATAAAATAGGAGGCAAATTATAATTACTTTATATATTACTACCTAACCAGCCTATCCTATTTAATACAATTCCTAGTCAAATCAACTATTTGCACTCCTTATATATATATTTATAAATAGTGTCTTTGAAAAACGTTGAGCAAATTCAGAAATAAATAATTAGGGATCATTCTAACAAGAAATGGCTTGTAGCTCAAATCTTAAAATACTCCAAAACGATATTGTAAACATCTAAAAAATTGGAGTCACAACAAGGAAGTATCGTATAGGTAATGAAACGTTAGAAAATGTTTCCTCAATCAAATTTGAACACGTGAGTATAAACAATTTGAATCAAATATCTACAAGCCTTTATGGGTACAAACACAACAAAGAATTGTTTCCCTTTAAGATTATTAAATACGTTTAGGTCCTGTTTCACCATGTCTGATTAGCCGTTACTCACCGAATATGTTCAAAAATATATAGAACAGAATTTGTATGAAATTATCAGCCAAGTTATTTTAATTTTAGGTGGTGAAAAGGGACTTATACTCTTAAGTTTTTGTATATTTTCAATTATTAGTGAGATCAAAACTTAGAATAGTCACAGCGCTAATAACAGTATTCTACGAACTCTCTTCATTACCTTTTTTTTCTCATTCATTCATATCGATTATTGTACCTACTTACTATATCATTTAAGACGTTCATTAGGTATAGCGGGAATTTTGACCTTTGACCCGCTTATTATTTATACAAAACGAGAAGTAAGAACCAAAATAGAAATAACCAATCTTAATATCACGTCGTCAGATCTAAAACATTAGGTACATTCATTGATACATGTAAATTTTTAAACTACGTAGAAAAGTGTTCTGTGCACTAGATTTAATGCGAATGTGTATTACCGGTGTATACATGTTAGTTGAAACAATAACATCTTTTTAAAACTAGGGCAATCGTGTTTGTGTATCCTAATCGTATAAATATAATATTATGTATAATTATTTACATCTTGCTTCATAAAGGACTCATGATCATAATTGTGGGTATCAAGTCCTCTTCCAATTCCGTTGTTTTTACTAATAGTTATTTTTGGAAAGACTATCTAGTGACAATCGCAATTAATGGGATCTATATTATTAGGGATTATGACTGTCTAAAACATCTGCATCTAAATAAAGAATATATTCATACGAGTGATACTGACTGTACTTAAACTACTTATAGGGATCGGTCTTGATCGTTGGAGTTTATTTCAATCTATTTACTTATCATTGGATAGTTTTTGTTTTTTATTTTGAATCCATGATTATTAACGAATGTGGGAATTTTGTTTATGTCTAAGGGCACAGTTAAATAGAATAAAATTTTAATACACACCTGTTCTTCAATTAATATGCAGTTAATGTTAATAATATATTCTATAAAATTGCTACTTAATCACCTAGAGAAGTAAAGACAGCCATCGTTTGAAGTTAGTAATAAAAAGCGCATAGAACTGTAATTAGTCATTTCTATATAAGCTTGGATCATTATTTTAAAAAATACTATCCAAAAAAATGGAAATCACTTTATAACAGAATTTTGATGTATACATACACATTAATTTCAAGACAGATAACTATTGAAGATATAATATTTTGTCTCTTAGACAGATTGACTTATATTTTGAACTTTATATTATCTCTATTTTCTAAAGAATTCAATATTACCAGTGCCAATATACACGACACGTATCTATTATAATCATAGTGATCTCTGTTATATTTATAACTTTACAGAACGCTAATAGTTTACCGAGCGTTTCTAGGATTCAAAAGCACTTTACCGAAACTTGATGGATGGTTGACCATGAGCACCCTAAGTTTGAACAAGTCCGGTAGGTACAATTAATTTAAAAGAAATTAATTTTCTTCGCCTAGTAGTACCAAGTCGTCAGCCACGACGTCGGAAACGTGAAGGTAAATGATCCAGTACATTAGGTTAAAACATACGAAGCAGACGGGGAACACGATGCGCGAGTACTTGTCGATGTCTGAAGGCGTCGTGCCGAGCAGTTTGTTGATGCCCTGCAAATATCATTCACCTTGACTTCGATGATTAATGTTTAAATTAAGTAGGTAATTTAAACCAGTTCGCTGTTGGTAATGCGCCACAATCGCGAATGCATCAATATTATGCATGTACAATTCGCATTTGCATGACAATTATCTAAAACAATCGCTGTATTGAGAATATTTTTACAGTTAAGTTGTTTAGGTATCTGATAGTACCTTAGAAGCATGAATCAGATGCGGAGGTGGTCCAGCTTCTTCGTCAGGCTGTGGGGCTGGTCCAGCAGTAGAGCCCCGAGACCCGTTGATAGTATTTTCTAAGGTGCCGCCTTTTGAATACGCTTTAGGATCGTGAACTTTGAATCGAACCTCCTGTACAAATTGCATGATTATTTTTGAGAACTATTATTTTATAAAAATGGATTTGGGCTATATCTTTGCTCTTACCGATGATCTGCTTGGTGGTGTTGGCCTTGTCAGAGTACTTGTCCTTGGCGGGGGCAAAGGCTCTGATGTCCCCGGTGGACCGTCTATTTGCATTTTCTTTTCAGCAGCCATTTTTTGTACAGCAGTGAATCTTTGTTTCCTCATCTGTATCCTTTTAGCCATATAGCCAACCGTAGCATATTCTGCAACGAAATATTTACTACGGTTCAGTGAATTCTCATATTGCATTCCAGTATAAATATCGCCGAGCAAAATTCACGTGAACGGCGCAGCAATTTACGAATAGAAGTTCATGGGCAAACTGGGCAGTGTAATCAAATACTCATGAACGCAATACATTGTAATACTAATTATGGTAAATTAACTACTAAAAATAATTAAAAAATTGAAAACTTTGAGTACTTCATATATTTTTTGTCTTTTAAATTCTTAGTTAAGTATTTAGAGAAAAAGCAATTGCTGCCAGTTAGTGTTTTATTTAGCATCCTTCCTTATACTGTTACCTAGAAGACTGGCGAAGACCATGACGAAACAGGTTCCCAGGTAGACATCAATGGACTTGACGTACGATATCTTGGGCAGAGCAGCATTAGTAGATGACATGAGCGTCGTCATCGTCAATACAGTGGTGACACCTAGTGACACCCTGGCAGGTGTCGCATTTCGGTTCAACCAAAATGACACCCAAGATATTATGACAATTAGGCCAGATGGAATGTATATCTGAATTAAATAATATCCCATCGAACGCACAAACTGAATTTCACATGCCAGTCGCGAATAATTTCCTGCAATAAAAGTTAAAATTGTAATAAAGAATTTATTCTTTGACAAATGGTGATCGTCGAAATATACAAATTAATTTATTAAATCGAAGTCAAAGATCGATTTTGCTTTACCAGGTCACCAAAGGAAAGTCACTGATGGATATGTTCTGGCGGAAGCGAATACATGCATGTGTCTAATTCTGATAGATGAAGTAAACAAAAAGCGCCAACGATCGGTATTCGATAAATTGTGGTATGTTTCATCGGTGCTGTATACCTGTCGTAAGAGAAATCTCCATGGCGCGCTGCCGATGGCCCAGCACCTTGAATTGCGGCAGAGACACTTCGCTCGACACGCCCACAGAGTTGGGCCCCTCGTTCCACTTGTATCGGATGTCCCGCATGGTGTAGCCGACTGTACCATGCAGAGATATGGAACGATAAAATAAGCACCCATTGCACTGGGGTTTCGTAATATTTGTATAAGGTGGATGAATTTAAGGCTACCGGTCTACCGAGGGTGAGAAATGTTAATATAACTGCTTCGCCAAATAACGACGATCGTAGTGCAAGTTCTTAAGCGTTTTATATACGTTTAAGTTAGATTTTATCTACCGAACATGAAAGCATCATGAGTCTGCAGCTCAAGTACTTAGTAAAATTATTTATTATTTATTAAGAAGGTACGTCATTTGTTTCATAAAGCAAAAGACGTGAACTTTATTCAAAGTAGTGCTCTAAGGCTCTCTCGATTATTATAATTATTGTAAGCCAAATATATACTATTTAGGTTTATCCAACTCACAACTTTCGATTTCAATATTGCATAATTGACGGTCCATCGGAAAATACTGCAAATCCATCGGACAAGAAGCGGTGATAGTCAGTCTGTGAACAAGTGCAAGCTGTTTAAAAAAACATTTTCATATTGTAGACACGTAGGTATGTTGGAAATATTTACACGGAAACCAGCTAAGTAGAAACAAAGAAGAAAGATAAGAATCCACCATTGTTAGAAGTAGGTACATATGTCTGTGTTGCTTGGCATGTCATGGCAATCGAATCCCAAATAATTCTCATTTTGACTTCCTAAAAATACTAATCGACACGCTAATATAATAGTTGATATTCTGCTAGTGCTCTTTCAAAAAAAAAAGTCTTGACTTGAGAACCTCCTCTTCTTCGTCTGTTAATAAATCAAAATCATCTTCATTTTAAAGACATTTGACCGATTGTATAATTGACTTGTGCGTCCTGTAATTATAGTTTTTTTAAAACCCGTTCCTACTAAATTTTCACCGTCTACGCGCACGTTTTACGACCATAACTGCCACAAGTATTGGCGTTTAGTGATTTATAAAATTTTATTTACAACATTTCACATTGAAATTGAACGCCCGTATGAAATTTTGTCCTTTTTATATCTTAATAATAATAGATGTAGTTGACCGTTTTTGAGACACCAATTAATAATGTTCCTTTTGGTTAAGGTGATATATTGAAAAAAAAATCGGTTTTTCTATTTCGTGTAACTTGTTGATTATGTGGAATTAACATTTTGGTATGTGTTTTTTGACTCTTTGAAATAGTATCATGTAAAAGGAATACACGATTCAATTAATTTGTCTCGATACAAAAAAATTGCAAAGTTATATCTATTTTTCTATTTTTTTCGACATCACGGCGTAACGCTTAAGTGCTATTCAATGGAATTTGCTTTAAAACATAGAGAATTATCATATCAAAGTTTACTCAAAGTAGTTTTAAATTTAATTCATTTATTTAGTTAAAAAAGGAGTAAATTCGGTTTGGCACATACATCGTTTTATTCCGAGCGAACGCACTAGTATAGCCATCACTCTTCTTTTGCGTTTCAAAAGTCATTGCATGACTTTCGCTAGGTTTTCGAGGATTTTAGATTTTCGAGGTAGCCCCTTAATTGCCTCAAAATATGAATATTTCTGCAAAATAGGATCATTTCAAAGATTTTTTAATTTTTATAAAGCAAAGTAATTTTAATAGTCAATACCGAGCGTTGTCATGCGGCTCGCGTGACTTCATTAAACCGCTAGTATTAACTACACCTTTGGCTACAAGGATGTTTTGGCGCCCGAATGTCGTTGACAGGAGGGCGCTGATGGTAAACATTTGTGCGGTTATTTTGTGAAAATATGTCACTTTTTTATTCAAAAACAAGGTGGCGGCGTTAGTTCCAATTTTGGTTGCGCGCATAACTCTGAACTATACTATCATTCTGTCAAATCTATGAGATCTTTTTAGTTGTTCACAAACTTCTCCGACTTCATGAATCATCCATTAATATCTGTCGTCAAGTTACCGGCAAATATATGTGGTCATATAATTTGTGGAAGGCATATGGGACTAAATTTTAAAAGTGGAATTTTGCGCGTACTGGCATGCAGCACTAGTATTTACAAAAAATATAAATATTTATAGGTTCTAGAGTAATATTTAGACTAAGTAATAGGTCTGCACCCGATTTTGTTAAAATCTAATTACAATGAATACGTGAAAATTGGGTCTAAACACCAAAACTCGTCAGTTTTCCGGTTGTAACTGGCCTATCTTTTTTTACTCAAAGCCCTTTAAAATAACATACTTGTAGAATAAAGTGATAATTGTCACTAAAACTATAAACTAGAATAGTTTTCTGACTGTTTAAGACATATTGTAAACATATTTCACATAACAGATAGGCTTACAATCGTTTTGCATTTTGCCACTCGGTTTTGAGATAAAATTCCGGCGAGATGTATTTCCTAGTAAAAACACACATTATCAAAACTTCACACCGTTGCCGCTTAGTAAGATAGAGAAATGCACCCCGCCCCGCACCCCGCACACCCTTTGAAGGACTAAAGTCCCTCGGCCCTTTAGTACGGTCGCATCAATCGACGAGGAGAGTGCCGTTGCCAGCCGATTTGTAAAAACTTCGGTAAATGATTTCGATCGTAAGTTTTTAGATAATTTGTTTTATTTTAATGTAGAACGATGAAATATTTGCTTAATTTATTGGTTTATAAGGTTGAGATTTAAAAAATATATTTTAAAGATCCGTTTTTAGCCAAAAACTCCTCGATCATCAGTATTTCACGTCAGTATTCCATTATTCCGACTGGCGGAATACTGACGGCTTACGGAATACTGATGACGGCTGGTGGAATACTGAATTTATCGCTTCATGTAAGAGTTACCAAAGTTTATGAACCACGAAACCAACATCATACACCAGTACCAGACACTGAAGGCACTGAAAGAAAACATGACTGAAAAGGATGCAGTGATCCATTGTGACTTTAGTGAAAACTATTGTACAAAGTATGATGAAGAAATTCAGTCATTCCACTTGGGGGATCACGTACTCAACTGTCTCTTCACACTGTGGTCAACAAAGTGCTACTGTACTGTTTCAGATAATTTGTCACACAATAACAAGTTTTCCGAAAGTCAGTATTCCTGTTTTTTTTCAAATTCCTTTATTTTTGTTATTTCTTATCAAATCGGCTGGCCGGCTTCAAATCCTAATAAAGCAACCCAAAAGAGTTCCCCAAGTTAGGATTTAGCGAAAAAATCGTCCAAAAAGTGCGTGCCGAAAGCATTCCTTAATTATTCCACTCTTGAAATTTAGTCCCATATACAATTAGTGGCAACACAAATATGTAACATCGAAGAAACACTAAACTATTTAACTACACATGCGACGCAAAAAAATATTTAGATGTCGGTCGACTATATCCTTGATGATGTTCCTTATACAATCGGAAGCGATCAATAAGTACCTAAATGGAATTTGGTAAACACAAAACCTATTTGCGAAGAATACTAGATACTAAATACGAAATGTATACCTATTATATTTTGTCATAATAAACTCATCACCTTGACTTTAATTTATAGATTAGATTTTTTTGTTGCAAACAGCTGGTGCATGTTGCGCTAAACCGCTCGAAAGCGCTGTGCGACGTTACTACTGTATAATAACACTAGCTTGACAGTTGATACCGTGACAAACGACATTTAGTTCGACAACTCGATCGCTGTCGTATTTATTTGTGTGCGATAACTTAATATTTGTCAATGAGGCTATTAATTATTTTCTATTGAGACTACAGGGTGTTGCGTTAAAGATAATTCGCATATACACATATATTAGTCTTGTGCCACTCAGTGCATAAAGCCCAATAATATTACCGAAAAAAATCAGAAATTATTTTGAATATTTAACAAATCTCTGTTTAGGACGTTTAGAATGACAATGTATAGCAGCAACAGAATTTCCTTTCGTAGTCACCATCTTAGATTTGAATAACATGGTAAAATAGAACATTGTAGTTACCAAATACAATATAGACGATACATAAACGTGGACCGTTTTGCAATTATTTGCTCATCAATATTAGAAGGTAGACGAGAGATAAAAGAGGAACAAGCAGTTTAAAAGAAATGTAAGTTTTTTTTATTGGAATATCGATTAGAAATCTGAAGGATCAATATCAGTCTTCATCTGCCAAGCCTTTTCTTAACCGTAGGACACTCAGTAGTATTGCGTAAAAAAAGCTCGCAATGAGAATTTTCCGCTGACCAACTATCGGTACAGATAGTTTTAAAAAACACAACATATAAAAAGATGCTCATTTATTAAAAAAGGTAGCCATTATTCAGGTTTTTTTTTGAGGTTCTTTTAATATTTTCCGCTTAAAAGCTTTTTCCGTTACTAATTTATGATTATTTTTTATAATTGATCGCATCATATTTCAATTGGTTTTTATTTTGAGCTGAATGCAATAGCTAGCAAGGCTTAAAGTCGACCGGTAACACACATCAGAAGGCTAATTCCCGTGATTAAAAACGTTCAAAACTAGCCACAATCTCATCTCGGCGACAAACAATGTTAAAAACTTGTCAAAAATGTAGGGCAATTAGAGGTATTTTTTGACAGATTGAGACTGATATCAGACTGTGGACGTTCTTAAAATTACGAGAATTGCCCCTCAGCTAGGTACTGATTAGTCGGTGCTTGGTAACTGATGGTGAGGGCCATATACAGACGCCAGCACATCAAGCTACTACAATCTGTCAAATTTCTTTGATAGATTTTCAACTTTATAGCTAAAGCATAAGGTTCAAAGTTGATTGGGAAAATTTGACAGTTTCGGGTAGGTTGATGTGCTGGCGTCTGTACCATAGGAATTAACAGGATGCATAGATCGTAGAAAAAACAAAAATGAGTACATAGAACGAGAGGATCGCAGCACATAGTGCAGGATAATAATCGTCTAAAACATGGTATGGTTGACATAACTTTTGTCTACTTTTTGCCACGATCCATCCTAAAAATACAAATCCGTGAATTTAAACTAGCTAAGTCTCAGCGGTGGCGATATAAACCACTATGACGGACAGACATTGCTGGCTTAAGCTGGTTCCTACGACAGCGGTGGCTGCCACATAATGACCGCAGTCACGGCTGTCATGAAAATGATGGCATCGGGGTATGATTACGGTGTCAAAAACCTTTTCTAAGCAAACACATCAGTTTACTTTCATAAATAACGTTTCAGTGACGTCCTTCGACGGTAAATTGCGGACTTTATGTGGCGTTCAGCGCAGTCTTAGGAAACTCTAGCTTTAGAAACCCGTGATCTATTTTAAACGAGGTATTTAAAAAATACACATGCAATGTAAACTTAATCATAAAATTACTTGCCTTATACTCCTAGTAATAGATCCTGAATGATGAATGCGAATGAATTCGTTGCTTGTGGTAGCTATGTGGAAATAAGACTGTTTTTCGTTAACAAAGAAGGTGTCGGGTACCCATATGTTTCTAATAAATTCTGAGCCGACGGAAAGTGTCTCCACACCCGTCCTTTTTTTGTAAGCGAGCCTGGGGTCGGTCCAAAACTGCCTGAAGTAGAAATCCAGGGTGAAATCCTGAAACATTTTCTATTGTTGTAGGAAATAATAGCGGCACTTGATTGACTTACAGTGGCACAACAATGGATGTAATCCGGCAGTCGGGCTCGTTTGTAAGGCTGTCTGCCGCCCGCTTAAATGTTAATTTGTTTTAATGAATGCAACGAAACGAAACGTTATCGCCGGGGCACATTCAATGTCTGCGCGCTTTGAACGTCAGCGAAATATCAGCAAACAAACTTGGAAAGAATCCCGAACTCGTATTATTGAATTAAAATCAAATAACAACACAACATTGCATCACATTAAGGTTAACAAAAAATATGTAAATTCCATTCATAGTGGAATCAGAAGCAAATCAATCGAGTTCTTGAACTAACGGGCAGTTCAAGAACACCGATACACCCGGTTAAACCGGCATTAGTGCATCTCGCGTTAGGTCAATTATGGCATGGCAGTTACAGAGCGCGTTTCAACCAAGTGTGCTGCTGATGAAATTATGTAATTATTAAAACAGTTTTAAAAGATCGCCAAAGTTTATATCGTGAAAAATTAAAACCTGCATTAAACTATCCATTACATATACATTTTTAAACATAATACCCAATCAATTGGCGATTACATGCATAATAAGTTGGATATAATTAAGTTTCTGTTTTGTATAAATTTCACATTAAGTAGGTACATAATGTCTGCTGTGAAAATGTTGTTATTGGAATATTTTAACAGCACTGTTTTCGTGATAGGCAATTATTATGACTATTATCAAAAAAATCGAACTTCAGTTGAAGAAACAATGGCAATGCTTCCATGTATGTGATGATTTTATAGATGATGTAAAAAATTGTTATGATGTCATAATAATAAGTTTTACATAATCAATATTAATAAATTACATGTTAAAAGTACACGTAAGAGTACGTTATTGTCGAGAGCAACAGAATTCGGTAGACACGATAGAAACAAAATAATGACTATGTTTGTTGTTAATTGAATGTTACAGGTAACCTTTATCTAATTGTACCCATACAATGTCAATGTCTACTGCTACGTGTACTTTTTGATGAACTATGACTAGGTACCCATATCTAGTATCCGGGTAGGGTCACGTCCTGAAGTGACTTTAAGAGTCCCTTGATTTGGTTTCCACTAGGGGTCATACACCCTGGTCTTAGTTAGTCTCATCTGCACTTTAGAACCGTGATCAAGGGTATTTCAAAGGTTTAGTTTACGAAAATTTAGAATCTACCATAGAGTCCCACTTAACGATAGTCAAATTATATAAGAGTCATGAAGCACATTTAGACCTCACAATATGATATTGTTTTTGTGGAAAACCATTAACCACAGGAAATAAAACGTTGCCCTTGTAATTATTGAAGTTATGAAAATCAGCTAAATATATTCTTTTGACTTTTTTACAATCGGTTGTATTATTGCACACTCCGTAACCGGTGTCTATGATAGGCATAGAAGGCTTTAATTCCTTAACATTCGGCTCTGTTTTGAATGCCTGCCATCTTGCTGAGTTCCAGAATCCTGGGTCTTCTAGGGGCTTCGTTAGCATGTCAGCAAGCTGCCGAGTCGCAGGGACTTTTCATACTTCTAATATGCCATCTGTAACACATTCTCGTATAAAGAACGATCTTATATGTATGTGTTTTGTCCGCTGATAAAATCCATGCGGTGGATTCTTGGCTAGCCTGATTGCAGACTCATTGTTAATGCATAGGCTTGTTGGACAAACCTCATTTTTGATGTCTTTCAAGATCCTCTTTAGCCATATGATCTGTCGTGCAGTTTCATTGGCAGCGACTATCTCTGCTTTGGTCGACGAAATAGCAACGATAGATTGTCGTTTGCTCTGCCATGAAATTGGTCCTCCTGCATACAAGCATAGCATTCCAGTAGTGGAGCGGCCTGTGATCTGATCACCAACATGATCGGCATCGCTGTAGCTCTAAGCTAATAACTTATCGTTTTTATAAAGTATTCCTTTGTGTATTGTGCCTTTCAGATAGAATGCTTGGCAGTTACGATATCCACTATTGTAGGATTATCAAGATTACGTGACACAACACTTATATCATAAGCTTATATCTGGTCTTATCCCAGTCAGGAGGTAAGCTAGTGCTCCCACCACTTGACGATAAGCGAAAGCCGTAGAGTCCTCTTCTTCTTCCTTACTAGCATTCGACTTTAGGATCGGTGTTGCAACAGCTTTATAATAAAATTTTCCATGCCGAATCTTTCAAGAATGCGTTTGGTGTACGCTTTCTGATGAATAAAAATAGAACCGTCTCACTTCTTCTCTATTTCCATTCCCAAATAATAGCTGGCTGATTTAACGGTTATTTTAAACAGTTTTTTTAGCTCTTCCAAGGTTTTCGCTTCCTTGTCGCTTATCGAAGCAAAAAGTCCATCGTCGACATAAAGAGCTAAAATAAACTTACTTTTGGCTCTTTTTCTTATGAACAAGCAATGGTCTGCTTTGCACTGTTGGAAACTCATTTCCATGATGTAGTCTGTATTACAGCGATTCCAACAGCGTGGTGCCTGTTTCAATCCATAATGACTCTTTTTCAGTTTAATAACAAGTTTTGGATCAGATGCGCTTGTGTAGCCTTCTGGAAGCTTCATATAAATGTCCTCGTCTGAGTTTCCATATAGGAAGGCTGTTGATACGTCAAATTGGGCCAGAGACATCTTTTCCTTAGCAGCGACACTTAGAACTGCTTTTATAGTACCGTTATTTGCTACAGGGGCTAATAGTCTCAAAAAAGTCTAATCCTTCCTTTTGAGAATATCCTTTGATCACTAATCTGGCCTTATACTTGTCTAGAGTACCGCCAGGGTTAGTCTCGTTTTTGAATATCTATTTGCAAGGAATAGGTTTTCTGCCTTTTTGTAATTCAACCAGTTCCCAGGTCTTATTTCCTTTAACGAAATAATTTCATTTTTATTGAACTCTTGCCATTTATACTGATTTGTTCTGAACACAGCCACAGACTCTTTAAAATTTGTAGGTTCATCAGTGGGTACACTCGATGTCATGTTGCAGTTATAATCTTTATAACGACTTGTAGTTCTGAGATTAGTCAGGTCTCTAAGAGTCATTTGACCTTCGCGTTCAATTTCATCCTGAGAGAGGTCTTCATTATTTTCTACTTCCACACCTTCAGATTCTGCAGTGTCACGAAACTATCAGAGTCTTCTGTGTTGATCAGATTTTTCTCTGCTGGAACATTGTGCTCCTCTTGTACATCTCGCTCTACATGAACTACTCATTAATGCCATTAAAGCGTGATGTCGAAGTTGAATCGCTTGTAGATGGTGGGCTGTTTTGGGCATCATTCTGTACAATGATTTCCTGTAATCTCTCTGGTTGAAGATCTGGTAGCCCGTTTTGATATATTCTGTTGGTTGAGGTTGAAATATGAGGATCATTCGGGGCGTCTTTCTTACCAGGGTAACCAAGTAACGGTATCTCTTCAAACGTCACATCTCTAGATCCTCTCAATTTCTGATTGATTTTATCCCAAATCCTGTACGAGTATCTTTCATCTCCATCGTAGCCAATTAATATTCCTTTTTGGAGTTTCTTGTCTAGCTTCTTGCGATCTGATTCACGAATGTGGGCATAGCATTTGCAACCATTGATTCTCAAGTGTTTGATACCTGGTGTCCTTCTGAACCATAACTCATTGGAAGACTTTCCTTGTACACTTGATGAGCCAGTCCGATTTAGGACTTACGCTGCTGTGTCAATGAGTTCTGCCCAAAAAACTTGGGGTATCTCTTCATGAGAATGCATCATTGCTTGTGCCACTTCTACTCTGTCCGATTCTCTCTTTCAACGCAGCCAGCTTGTTCAGGAGTGTGGGGCATCGACAGTCTGGTTTATGCCATTTTCATACAGGATCTTTCGAAATTGTTTATTATAAATTATCCTCCATTATCGCTCAAGATTGTGACCTGCAGTTTTGACTTCAGCTAGCATTTATTTGAGCTTTATCCATGCTTCAGACTTCTATTTCAGGAAATATATGTAACGATAGCGAGTCAAGTCATCCTTGAATATTAAGAAATACCTAAACTTTTGCATTGAATATGCAAAAGGTCCGCATATTATTATGTCCGTATGGATTGGCTAATCTGGTTGAGTTGCTTAACCTTTGCTTGTCCTTGTACAACACTTTTGCTTTCCATAAACACAGCCTTCGCACAGATCTATTTGAGTGCCTTCCACTTTTAATGCGAACTCTTTCTCTAGGATCCGTTTCACGTGCCTCTTACTTTGATGAGCGAGCATGATAAACTTGAAGAGGATTAGTAATTGCCTTGTTGACTTCAGTTTTACCTAAACTATTGTATTGAATATGCAAAAGGTCCATATAATTATGTCGGTATGGATTAGCTCACCTGGTTGAGTTGCTCTTATGCTTGTACCAAACTTTTGCCTATGGACCTTTCTATAAACACAGCATTCGCACAGATCTGTTTAAGTGCCTTCCACTTTTAATCCGAACTATTTCACTAGGATCTGTTTCACGTGTTTCTTATTTCGATAAGCGAGCCGGATAAACTTGTAGAGGATTAGTCATTGCCATATTGACTTCAGGTTTCGGCGACAAGCAATCAAGTTTCAACTTGTAAAGTCCGCCATTTATCTTCCTTGATCCTATTTACTTAATATTAGACCATTGGCTGCTGTAACTGTGTTTTGGCCTTTGAAATATTAAAATGCCCCGAAAAAAATCACCTCTATACATAACATGGCTTGTTGCACCATTGTCTACTAACCAGTTCTCTTTATCTGCCACTTGAGTGTTTCCAAGTCCTGTAGGGTTACGTTGACTGTGGTCGCCTCTTTGGGTGGCCTTCCATCATCAATCCATTTCCGACATTGCCCTATTCGATGTCCTGTTTGTACGCAATAGTTACATTTAATATCTTTTTGTTTCTTATTTTTGCCTTTTGCAGTTTTCACGAATAGTGCTTCATTGGTGCTGTCATTTACGGTTCTGTTCATTAAGGTTTTTTCATGTGCACCGATTTGGGTAGTTAAATGTAGTACTGTTCTGTCTTTCTTAGTCATAAGTAGCCAACTTGATTTATAGGCGAAGAATCCTGCTGGTAAAGTATCCAAAATCTTGTAGATCTACTGATCTGCAAGACATACTTCTGTATGTCTGGTAATTTTGAATCTAACTGACAATTCACCTCATGCCAGATATTATTCAATGCAGAAATATGATTCGGCATACCATATTCTGGTTCTTTCTTATAACTGAAGAATCGAAGACATAGATCACAGCTTTTATCTTCACTAATTTCTCCTTATAATCTATTTAGTTCTTCCCATACCACTTGTGAACTTGTAAGACGCATGACGTGACTGAGAGTTTCATTTGTTATATTTGTCGTAATTAGAACTAAGGCTGCACTGTCAGTATTCATGAATTCTTGCAAATCGTTTTTATATTTAGCTAGATCAGCTTCTGCTGTGGGTGTTTGTGGTCTACATCGCCAACCTTCAAGCCTTAATAGTAATATTAACACTTATCGTAACATCATGCCTGCAATTCCCGAAGGGTGCAGAGCTGTACCTATAGCACACCCATATTTCGCCATTTATCTTTATGTCTCATGTAGGGGGCGAACCTATTGCCATAAAACGCACAAAACCTAAAGACGCTGTGCCTGAACTGAGAATCGAACCCAGGACGTTATGCTCATCAGTAGCGCTTGCGACCACTAGACCAACGAGGTAAACTACTCCGGAAACTCCTAACGTAGTGATTTCGTCCCCTACAAAAAAAAAATGAAATATAGCTGCCAGTTTTCTGGTTATTGTTTAACTGGAACTAACTGGACAACGACACAAAAATTAAACACAATCATAGAAAGACTACTTAAAATAAGAAAAGCCTAGACACCTCAGTTACTCATCTGAGGTGTTAGTCACCTTACAGAGAGACAATAATAATATTTATTGTTTTTGTGCTCACACCAGAAATTATTATTAAAAGTCTATACATGAGGATATGTAATTGGCTTTCGGGTGACTACGGTTCTTTTTGTGTTTGTTTTTATTACCTGTAAGTCCTCCATGTACTAAAAATAAATAAAATAAAATTTTAAAAATACCCATAGTCACAGCAAATACCTACTCAAGAACATAAAAAAGCTTAAAATAACAACAATGGAGCAAATTTACGACGGTTTTCAGCTTGTGGGATGCTTAATGGCAAGGTACATTTTAGTATGTCTTTTTGAAGACGCACCCAGAGCGGCACACCACCATAATTATAAACGAAAGCGCTTGCAACGAGCTGCACGCACAAGTTGTTGAATGTGATTCAAATTAAAGGACTACTACTAGTGGTGCGTCGCCGTCCGGGTGGTCTGCTCCATGACGCCGGCATGCTCGCAGCCTCGTGTCTGAGGCTGCTCGGTCGCGGCGGCGCAGCGCAGCGCGCGACCGGAGCGACCGAGACAAGCGTGAGCTGACAGTGGCGAGTACCATGAGCACTTCGGAGACGGAGCCGATAGAGAGCACATACATGGTGACGCCCACCTCCACTGGCGGACCTGCAATCAAGCCCAATCGTGAGTCGCGCGAGCACCTCGCGCCGTGAAAACCAAACCAGAGGACGGTGACGTGACGCCCCGAGTCCCTCGATCGAACGTGGGCCGCACCGTTTAATCGAATATTTGTACAAACAGGCCTCAGCTCGACCGAGGTTCACTAACCTAAACAATGTTATGTCATTTTTTGTTCTTAAAATGACAAGCTACGTAAAAGTAGTTTTGCAGCATTAAATACCATTTTCACTTCAGATAAGGAGCTGATGGAGAGCACGTACATGGTGACCCCCACATCCACTGGCGGTCCTGAAATAGTACATCAGTTACATTACCTGAAGCGACCCTGTTAAAAAGTATCCTTTCGCCATTATAATTAATCTTTAGCATAAGATTGAAAATTTAGGGTAAGGTTGCGTCGGACGCAACAGCGTCTAAGTCGTATTACATCAATATCTGATCTACTGTTCAAAAAAATTGATGACCTAATGATGCAAAATGTACAATTTAGTCCCGATAGTTGACTAAAAACAGGTGGGTAAACCGCTGGATTTCGGAGAAGAAAAATATTTTATAAAAATATTTATTATTTTTTTACTTTTATATTTTGTCTTCATTAAAACATGCACATCTGTAAGCTATTTCTAAAAAGATTAATACAATAAAGATAATAGTTTTGTTCATGGCTATTTTCGTGATTTGCAGATATAAGGGGTGTCTCAGTAAGAGTGCACTTTTTAAATTTAGAATAATTTTTTTTTTCGTGCATGTGGCGACTCTGAAATTTGACAGTTGTCACCTATGTTTATTCCGATTATTACAAATGGAGCGCTTTTCGAAAGAACAACGCGTTATAATTGTGAAAACTTATTACAAAAATAGGGAAAGTTACACTGAAACCGCTCGCAAACTTCGCCAAATTTTCAGTCGAGAAAGTGCACCTAATGTGTCAACCATTCGAAGAGTGATCAAAAAATTTAAAGAAACTGGGTCGATTATGGATATTAAGAATCCTTTGCGTCAAAGTACCGGTCGGTCTTTTGAAAACATTGCTGCTGTAAACGAGAGTGTCGCCGAAAACCCGAAAACATCAATTCGGCATCGTTCTCAACAACTTCAAATTTCACGAAGCACTACGCACAAAATTTTAACAAAAGACCTCCACCTTCATGCGTACAAGATTCAGCTAACTCTCCTGAGTTAGCTCCTGCTCAATCCAGCAGACCATGGAAAGCGCTGGCCATTCGTTCAATGGGTAATGGAGCAAAGTGACGTCGATGCCAATTTTTCGAAAAAAATAATCTTCTCCGATGAAGCGCATTTCCATCTGAATGGCTACGTGAATACACAAAATTTTCGAATTTGGGGCTCAGAAAATCCTCATGCAATCCACGAGAAACAAATGCACCCACAACGAGCAACTGTCTAGTGCGGATTTTGGTCTGGCGGCGTGATTGGGCCTTACTTTTTTGAAGATGAGGCCGAAATTGCAGTGACTGTGAACGGTATTCGTTACAGGAATATGATAACGGAGTTTTTATGGCCTCAACTGGACGGCATGGATCTGGACAACATGTGGTTTCAGCAGGACGGCGCCGCCTGCCACACCGCGCATGAAACAATCGACTTATTGCAGCAACGATTTCCAGAACACATTATCTCGCGAAATTCTGATGTCGACTGGCCACCAAGATCGTGCGATTTAACGCCGTGCGATTTTTTTCTTTGGGGTTTTGTGAAATCTTGGGTTTATGCGAATAAACCACTAAGCGTTGACACTAAGCGTTCGCACCACTTAGCGTTCGCACTAAGCGTTTTCAAATGTCCTTTATAATGCGCACAGCAAAAGAGTGGAACTCTCTACCTGCGTTTGTGTTTCCGAGTGCATACAACCCGACTCTCTTCAAAGTAAGAGTGAACAGGCTTCTTCTGGGTGAGCTCACTCCATCGTAGACTTTGTCTCTGTCATCTCTGACCTAAACTAGAGTCAAGAGCAAGCCCATTTCAAATAAAAAAAATAAAAATAAACCAGAAACAATTCCTGAGCTCAAATCAGAGATCCAACGCGTCATCGATGAGATACAGCCACATCTCTGTGTAAAAGTCATGGAAAATTTCATGAAAAGAGTAATGACCTGTCATCAGAGCCATGGGGGCCATTTGCCGGATATTTTATTCCATACTTTATCGGAACATGTCTTCTTTACAATCCAATAAAAATGTCACAACTCTCTCATAAAATACATGCTTTTATTTTAAAATGAAAAAGTGCACTCTTACTGAGACACCCTTTATATAATATTTTTTTTTATTATAATGGGTTTGCTCTTAACTCCAGTCTAGGTCAGAGGTGACAGAGACAAAGTCATTATTATTATTTAGTTTATTTTTTTATTATTATTATTATTCATTTAAGTTTATCCAACTCATATATTTTTAACTTTGATAGTCTGTTTACTTAATTCGTACCTGTGGAGAATTGAATCATACCTTCAGAACAGAACAAGATTTAGCAGAACTAACAATATGATTTAGCTCTGCAACAAAAATGGTCGATAACTGATATTTATACAACATTGGATTCATATAGTTCTTTTTTAAATTTTACAACACCAAGAATTTTTTAGGAAAAATGTAAATTACCTATTCTAATGAGAGATCTCCAGTAAGGGGAGAATTCTACTTGAACCCCTAAAAAATTATTTCAAATTATTTCGCTCCCCCCACCGAATAACATGGTAATGTGGTACTACGACAGTTTTCGTTTTATTGCATATTCGGTGTCTAAAGCATTAATTACAATCTTGTAATTTTTTTTGTATTTTTTCTATGTATATTTATAAAAGTACAATAATTTCAATGGTACCGTAATGAACATAACAACATTATTCCCTTAAAATCTAAACACACTTTTTGCACGAATAATACCATAACATTTTATTACAGATCATGCAATCGTTAACTTTTTCGGTAAGCTTCGATTACCATTATATTCGCGTAAGAAATGCATGCCTTTTTCCACGTAAAGTATAAAACAATTATATTTGTGTATTATTTTTGTTTACAATATAATAGAAACGGCTTATTCGATTTAGATGCCGTTTTCACTAATATATTGTAGTAAGCTTCACTTAACATTTAGTGTTTATTTCATGTCAATCGGTTCATAAATAAAAAAGTTATGTCAATTTAAAGAATCACGGCGGACATTTTTAAGGTATACTATCAGAGTACGTACATGGACGCGCACTCTCGAGGCTAACTGATGAACAGCGTTTGATATTTGATCTGGTGAGCGTTGATAGTACTTTGGAAGAAATGCTATTTGTAGATGCACCCGGTGGAACGGGTAAAACATTTCTTACGAGAGTTATTTTGGCGAAGGTACGAAGCCAAGGTAAAATCGCGCTTGCTGTCGCTTCATCAGGCATAGCAGCCACATTGTTGCCAGGTGAGAAAACTGCTCATACAATGTTCAAAATTCCGATCGATTTAGACCGCACAGAAAGCCCTGTTTGTAATATTTCAAGAAACAGCGATAAAGCTAAGGTTCTTCGTGATTGTAGCCTTATTATATGGGATGAGTCCACAATGGCCAATCGAAAAGCAGTAGAAGCAGTAGACAGAACGTTGCGTGATGTCAACCAAAATGATCAACCCATGGATGGCATTACTATGCTTTTTTGTGGCGATTTTCGTCAGACTCTCCCTGTAATACCACGTGGAACAAGGGCTGTTGAAGTTAGAGCCTGCCTAAAGAGTTCTCGACTGTGGCATTACATTATACCTTTGCATTTGACATTAAATATGCGTGCGCAAATTAGAGGCAACGAAAATGCTCAAGAATTTTCAGATTTGCTACTTGAGATTGGTAACGGTGTGTTACCGCAGGAACAAGGAAAAGTTGTTCTTAATGAAAACCTATGCAACATAGTTTCATCAATGCGAGACCTCATATCATCTGTGTATGGAAACGCAACGCAAATACCAACTTGCGAAAATTTCTGGCTTTGCGAAAGAGCTATTTTGACGCCACGAAACGATCAAGCAGCAACAATAAACGCTGAAATTTTGAGCTATGTTCCGGGGGATTATGTTGAGTATATCTCCATTAACAGAGTCATGGAAGAAGGAAAATCTACAAGCTACCCAGTAGAATTTTTAGAATCCCTCAATGCTCCTGGACTACCAGCACATAAATTAAAATTAAAAGTAGGCGTACCGATAATGCTTCTTAGAAATTTAAGCCCCCCAAAACTTAGCAATGGCACCAGGTTAAAAGTGACCAATTTACAAAGAAATCTGATAGAAGCAGAGATTTTAACAAGGTGTGGAAAAGGTAAAAGTGTTTTCATTCCTCGGATTCCTCTCATTCCAAACAATTTTCCATTTAGTTTTAAACGAGTCCAGTTTCCAGTCAGTCTATGTTTTGCGATGACAATTAATAAAGCCCAAGGTCAGACGCTGAAAGTTGTAGGTGTAGATCTAATTATCAGCTGTTTCTCGCACGCTCACTGTTGTATGTGGCTCTGTCACGGGTTAGCAATCCTAGGAGCCTGTATGCTTTCATCCCCGATGGCCATACGTCAAATATCGTATACAGAGAAGCATTACTGTAAGTAAATTTTTAGCTACCCAAACGACGGTATATGTAATTCAAAATATATGCTGCCCGAAAAGTCACTATTCCACGCTGACGAAGTCGCGGGCACAGCTAGTTAATAAATAAAAGGACTGATTATGATAAATAATAAAACCTTTGTTTTATTTCATAAATTTTAATAAAACGCTATTATAAATTATCCAGTATTAATATCAACTTCCTCTATTATTGTTATTTTTCTGCAAAATCAAATAATAAGTACTGGATAATTTAATAAAACATGTATTTGCAACATTATATTACTGTTAATCTTTTGACACCACACATCGACGAATATTACTGTAATGTAATATTACATTATACACTATCGCTTGGATTTCACACGAATAATATCGTAATATCATATTGCCGTTAGGTTTTTTGACACTGTATTACAACGAATAATACTATAATGCATTAATATTGACTACGATATTGTTGCGTTTACACGCGAATAATATGGTAATGATGCGTTGCATACTATACTTTTGCCATTTAATTTCAGTAACATTATTTTTGTGAATAACTTTATTTTATAAAAGTATTACAAAAAAATCATAATATAAATTAGATTGTAAAAAAATTAGCTTTGTTTTGACGTTTAAATGTCTACCTTACGATCTACCAGTGCCGAGATATACGCATAAAACAGTTTTTTATTTTTCCTGTAAAATTTTGATTTGTCGATTACCATATTATTCGGTGGGGGGAGCGATTTTACATAGTTTTTAATTAGTTTTAAGATGTTTTTTTTTATTATTTAGATTTATGTACTTATCGTTTTTGAGACCTTATTCTAAGAACGACGATAAGTACCCCTTAATCGTACCGAGGGAACTTTTTTTTGTAATAATATCCAAAAAAATACATTTTAGTGTTGTTATGAAATAAATTCAAGTGGAAGCAAAAGATTTTGATCAATTTAAATTATTCTAAAAACTAGAGCAGTTTTCTCTTGGGGCGACGACATACGGAACCTTACCCTGTAGCATTCAGAATTACGCTCTCAACTCACGTTGATTGACGTATCGCATTGTTTGGTTATTATGCGAAGATGTAGTAGGATAAGAAGGAAACTAGGTACTTTATCAATTTGGCTTCTTCTTCTACAATGCATCGGATAATCGGTTAGTACGGTCAGCATCAAAAGTCGATGAACACTTCAGTTTTTTTAATCTTAGTTATTGAGCAAAATATTAACACTTCAGTTTTTTTTAATCTCGGTTATTGAGCAAAATATTTGTTGAAAATTGCATCGTACTTCTGCTGCAATTTTGAATAAATATTTTACTCAATAACTGAGATTAAAAAAACTGAAGTGTTAATCGACTTTTGATGCTGACCGTACCTACATAAAGATATTTTAACTCACGAAGGTGGGTTGGTGTTACCCAATTGTAATAATTCAATGTGAAGAAAAGCACCTTAAACCTGTTTCAGATCAGAAGTAAAAATAAAATTATTATTATTAAAAAAGCTGTTGGTTTAATTAAAACCCGATTTCAGTACCAAAATTACCCCAGTTGGTAAAATTATGCAATAAAATTTGGGTTTTTTTTTCATTAAATTACCCTATGAATTAACCTTTAGCAAGACACTTAACACGACCCTTACGCATCGGACAGGGTTCTTAACATAATGTATAAATGCATTGATAATATTTATTGTAAAACGACTTCGGGTAATATCGCATACTTTAATAATTTTGATAGAAAAGTGTGCAAAGTTTGTTATTGCAGCCCGAGCCAAAGAGTATCAAACAATGAATTTCAGCACACCTACTCGTACAAGGAAAACATGAATAAAATTTTATAAAGACGATTTATCAAATATTTGTTAGTTTTGTTGTTTTATTTTCGTGCAACTTGCCTTCGTCTTTATTATTATCATATTATTGTGTATCTGAGCACTATCTGGGTTATATTTTTTTCGTTCTCAGTTAGTATTAATGATGGTCATTTTGAGTATTTTATGCTACCTACGCAAATGTCCTTTCATTGGTATTGTTCATCGTCAAATGCTTGGACTAACTGGAAAGGTCCATTTTAATGTGCAGTTCGTTCATTTGAAACACAAATCTACCTACATCTCACATAAACTGACCAAGATTATTCCTAGAATTTGACCCCTGAGCTTGTTTCGCCTTTTCTTGTCTGGGGTAGCCAGATAAGAAATGTTGACTCCATCTAGCTCATTTTTTAATACGACGTGTAAAAGTGATTCAAATATTCTATTGACAGAATAAATAATTTCATTTCTTTTCAGATTTTGAAGAAGAGTTCCTAATTCAAAACAAGGCAAATCTCTTCGTCGAACCAACGGCTTAATGTGCTCTCCGGGGTATCATACCGCTAACTTTCAAACTCAGGGCTGTTATGTGTGTTGTTCTTTATGGAAAAACTCAATAACACTTTGCCCACCTAGGAATTTAACCTAGGACCCCACGCTCAGCAGTCTCGATTGCGCCCTCGTGACCAAATAGTAGTTAATTTTATTTATAGAGCACTAATAAAATTAATGTTAATTTGTTGACAAAAATAAATAATTTTATGAAATATGTTGTTTTATCATATTTACATAAATACTGGTATTCAGCTGCATCCGGTTAGACTGGAAGCCGACCCCAACATAGTTCCGAAAAAGGCTAGGCAGATGATGATGAATTTTGTTTATTTACACAGTTTATATATTTTTTTTAATTATCATAAACAAGCATAAAAGCTCGTTGCTGAGACAAAAAAGAATCGCAAAACGTACGCTTGTAAATTTGATGTATATAATATGTGGGTTTTATTGGACATGCCGGCCAAAACGCCCATCATTCGTCGTTTACTTTGTAAACAAATTTATATTAATTTATGTCCTAATACAAAAATATTGTGTTTAATTTTTTCATAGTAGGCTGTATGGCGGTTTCATACCTTTGCCTCTCCTTCAACTTGCAAAGGTACGGCGCGCAAGAAAAGCAGCAAGTAATGTAAAGTATTTTTTTTAGGTACTACGCCGCCCGATGTACTTACTGAGGCACAAAATGCAAGCGACAGCCTGTTGCCATCGGAAAAACGTAGCGAATTTATAAAATTTCATATAATGGACCAATAACGTATGGAACGACAACAAAAGTGCCTAGTAATTTTCTGGCAAATAAATACAAACCTAGCACGCTGTGCAGTTTCTATTCCTTGTTAAAAAGTATGGTTAGGACCAAAAATGGTGTCATTTTCCACCTGCCTCAAAATAGCTACACTGAAAAAATAATTTCTTACTACACCACATTGACCTCCCAAGTATTAGTTTAAAAAAAAATAGAAAATCAATTGTGTCTCATTAGAGACACAATTGATTTTCTATTGTATCGTATTACATAGGATACGCGCGGAGCTTTCATTAAAACTGTTTACTGAAAAAAATGAAACAAAAAATAGCTTACATTACAGTAATGGAACCACCATTACTGTAATGTAAGTAAATTTCAATGGTTTGAACCATACCACCAAATGAATAAAACAGATAATTTTGTGACCTTTTAGCTACTTAAAACATTAAAGTTTACTGTCATAACGGTAACATTTTAGCCCCAAGCTTTAACTGTATTCGGATCAGTAAAAATACTGTTTTGAACGTTAGGCTCATATGGAACTGTTTAAAGCAATTCAGATCAATGTTTTTTCACTGCTTATTTCTTTCAATGTATAAGGCGAAAGAGCCAGGGTAGCCTACAGAATTCAAATTTTCTTACGTTTATTACAATTCACATGTCAGTATCACGCTGTATGTTGATAAAAATATGTATAATTCACGACCGTAAGAAGCAACAAGTACGATGGAAAAAGCGAATCCACAAGCTGAAGGAACATACAAAGCCTCCGCCGCCTCTAATATTATGAAACCTTGGCTAGTCTTCGTCATTAACTCAGCGTAGAGAGCAAAAATTTGCATTATTGTTGATATAAGATGATGTATGTATTAATGGTTTGTTACTTACATTTTAGTAACAGGTACTCAGAGGTAAAAACCGTATTCTAAGCCAGATACTGGGATTATGACTGTATGTGATAATTGGATGCATTATGATGACGTTGGCTATGATGATGTATGCTTGATGCCTGAGGGCACGCGTGATGTCAGGACGGCCGAGCATGACAATGTGAAGTTGAACGACTGGCAGTATTATTAGAATTGGATTGATAGACGATCAGCGTGATAACTCTCAGTGGAAGTATGAGTGACAGACGTGACAGTTAAGACGTAAGACATTTTTCCCGACAAATCATTTAAATTAACACCCTGATCCCACAAGAGGTTTTTTTTTTGTAACACGCTTACTCGTAAAGTGGCTCTCATTGCACCGATTTTAGGTTGACAAGCAGTGTATTTACCGCACGTATTTTGCATTGCCGGACTAGTGCGGGAAATGAGCCCCAAATAACTGAATAGTTACTAGAGATGAACGCTTTTTTTAATATCTCAGCCAAGAACCTTCATGTCTTTGTACTTACTTGTGATTATATAAACTGAGTACATTAATAAATATGATAAATAAACATTTTATTTCATCAAATTATTCGTTTTTCGTTTTTAACAGCAAATTAATGTTTATAAGCACAAATAAACATTTTTTATTTCATCAAATTATTCGTTTTTGACAGCAAATTAATGTTTATAGGAATTAATATTAGGAACTGGAAATGATAAATCTCTCAAGTCCTACCTGGATGCTTCGGTCTTAACACATACATCCTGGAATGGCCTCGGCATCTTACATATGCTCTTTGACATTTGCCAGTTTTATGGTAAATCTTGGGTTGAGATATACGAGCTGACGTTAATAACAAACACTGTTCACACCTGGAAGGCTATTATCTCTTTCCTCACAAAATACCAGTCAATCCAAGAACGGTCCCCTGGGCAAGAGTTACTGATGATGCATACTTTACGAAAATGGGATCCCAAACCCACCCTGTGCTAGCATCTCTCCTGAAAAGAAGTCTAGAATATGCCCAGGGGGATGAGGGAGGACTAGAAAGTTCAGTCTGGGCACAAAAACACCATATCGTAATGACTAAGTGCAAGCCTGGGTCAGAATAGGTATTTGATCAGTTAACTCAAACAAATGTTGTTGTTCAAGCGGGAGGTCAGGCATCCAAAGGACTGGCTGAGGCCCCGAATAGACAGATTGTTCAGTCACAACAAAATCCTCAAACCTCTCTCGAAAACAGGTATGATGACATATAATTTATTGATTAAATTCACCTATTTATAAGTAAGACAATCCACAGTGGGATTCTAGCACCTATCTTAGACATATAGCCATCAGAACTCATACAAGTAGCCATAGACTGAAGGAAGTCTAAATATTACTATTATTATTAAGTACAAATAAACATTTATTTTCTGTCAAAAATATTCAGTTTTTATATTTGTTATTAGGCTATTTGGCGGCTTCAAGTCAGTGCCTCTCCTCCAAAATGAAAGATGAGTGCTCGAAAAAAAAATTCGCATGGCTTTTCATCACAAGTATGTTGAAAAACGTCGTTTGAAAAGAGTGAGAATTTACGTACTATTAAGAAAGAAATTGAAGAGTTCTTTATATCCATACCGAGAACTCAATTGAACGCCCCAAGTTGCTCCTTTCTTAAAAATCCGTGTAGGTGATTTACCTCACTGCAATCTGATGCAGTCGGGTAAAATGTAACAATATTTTTAGGAGGGTTATGCATTCCCATAAGTATTTCACAATCCGCAAAGCTAAGCAGAAGAACAAGATTATTATCATATATAGAAAAACAAATCCTGTCATACAAACCTCCATAATTTGGCCTCACTCTTTTGTCATAGCTTACACTTAGTGAATCCAAAATTGCTGAGATATTAACGTCACCGAACATTCCCCCTCCGCCCGCTCCCCTGAAACGAAAATAACAACATACACTTTCAAAACACAGGAAAATATGTTTGCTAATTGACAATGTTATACTTTAAAGATTTATAGCTTTTTATGGACTTTTTAGTCCGAAACAAATGGCGAATTATCGAGTCGATTATCGATCGATTTCCAAGTGGCGAAGATACATAAAAAATATTCTGAGGTATTGCGAACTTATTTTTATTTGGAAGAGCATGTAAAGAAGTTTAGTTATAGGTAATGTTTTTTGTGGTTCGGAACCTTTAGTGTGCGAGTCCGACTAGCATCTGACCGGCTTTTTAGGGTTCAGCCGGTCGATTCTGTAAAAATATCACCGTGAAAACTTAGGTGATGTGAGTTTGTTTTTGCTAGGGATTGACACTATTGACAGCTCACTCCACGCTCACTTCACCTAAGTTTTCACGGTGAGATGGTTACAGAATCGCACTGCAGTACCCTAATGGCAAAAACGAAACCTTTATAATTTCGTCATGTCCGTCAATCAGTGTCCGGATGTGACAGCCATTTTTAACAAGGAGCCTATCACGAGCCTATTAACACTATGTCTATCGATGAAAATTAAAAAGTAGGTGTTTTCCGTGCACCGCTAAACAATAGTGTAGAATTACGAAAAACAATGGATGAAAAATAAATTAATGCACATTAGCGTGTGTGTGTTGTATCCCATAATAAAAAAGATTGTGATGTTTCTAAGGGACTTGATATTTTCAGTTACAACCGCAGAAATAACTTTGTTTTTCATAGATTATTCCAGAAATACGATGAAATGCAAATTTATATTTGCGGCCATTAAATCATGTCAAATAAATCTGTGCATGCGAATATATTCATCTCGACTACGGTACTTTTTACTGCGGGTGGTCCGACACGCATTTGACCGATTATTGTTTACCTTAAACTAGGTCTCCACTCAGTACCCCGTTCCTTAACAGGAAACCTAACGAAGCTGGCCCACTCATTTAACAAATTCATTAAAGACAATTAACAATTAACCTTTTGAGGTTTTTATTAATACTCCGTGTCGATCATAAGTTAAAGATTTAATTTAATGGTGATCTGATTTAATTTCAGGTAGACAGGACTGCTGCTTAGATAGGCATATGGCAGGACTTTGTTAATACAGACAATTTTTATACAGGTATGTTCGATAAAGGCTTTATTTGAACGATTTTGATTTGAATTGACTCATCGAGATTTTTGAGGCTTAGGTATATCCATACAAATATTATAACTGCGAAAGTTACTCTGGCTGTGTGTTACCTTTTCACGCCTTAAAACCTGAACGGATTTAAATGGGCTCTGTGGGATAATTTCCGACTTCCAGACGGGCGACGTTACGGGCAAAAGCTGGTTAGTAATCCTGACATTATTATAAATGCGAAAGTGAGTTTAATTGCTTGTAACGCTTTCGCGCTGAAACGGCTAAACGAATTTGGATGAAATTAGCACATGGCTAGACCATAACCTGGGTAAGGACATATAGGATACTTTTTATCTCGATAGACGTTGCATACATACAAGACGGTATCCAGGACACGTTGTGCATAGTTGCAACCTAAAACTTGCATGAATTCACGATAGTATTCATTAGTATTATGCTACTAATAAGGATTTGGATGAAAGAAGAATGGCAGGACTCCGTGTAATTTCGGTGTCGCATTTAAACTTCACGTACATCCGTACAAATACTCTAAACAGATAAATTTCGGACCAATTAAGCTAAAAGGTAATCACAGCATATTTTTCTAATATTGTTGTTTAAAGAGCTGGTGGCTCTGTTTATACAAACCCCATGGCAGTAAATTATAGAGTATATAATGTAGTAAACAGTATGTGACATTCAAAGATGGCGGAAATGAATAGCTCCAATAATAGCTACTGAAGGGAAAAGTGGCTCTAGTAGCTGACGTTGTATATTAAGCATTCTACACATTGAACATCTAAAAGGGCGTCACATCCTATTGCGCTCCATGCATTTCTACGTAAAGCAAGCAGCCATAATTACGTGGCGTTTGACTAAATGTATTTTGTTCTTACTACTGATTTTAACATTATACTATATAAAGCTTTATTATATAAAGTCAAATCAAAGTAAATAACGCTCTTGGATGGAGACAACCAAAAATATGATCTAGGGTCACGTCAACGTGAACTATGCACGATGGTTTGTTGCTTTTCAATTGCAAACCAACGCTCTATAGCGATAGAGCAACATTAACATTACGCAAAGCGTTGCGTAATGGATTGTCCGAAAGGGTTACCGCTGGCCCGGAACATAAAGGGCTAAGGAAGGAACACGGGTGGGTTTTAGTCAGTAAGAGTCTGACACTCCCTTCCGCTCCACCCAGAGCGGGAGGAGTCATTTGATGATTTCCATCCTGAAAAAAAAAAAGCGTTGCGTAATGTATCGTACACGGCTGGTCAGGCTCCAGTGCATAAACCATTCAACGACGCGTGTCCTTAGATATAGTCTAAGATCCGACCCTTAAACGACCTTCACCGAGCTGATAATAGAATGAAACATATTTTATAACAAATTTAGTATATTAGAATATATGTCAAGAATGGGTTGCCTAAAAAAACCTGGACAGACTATTTTTTATAATTAAAAATATATTTTTTTTTAATTAAAAAACAGGCAACCCTATATCAATGTGTTCGCAATAAGACAACGCTTATATTGATATAATTTTTTCTATTATCAAGCAAGTGAAGGTAACTGGCATCGACATACCCAGTTATACCTGACAACCGAGTAGTTTGTCTAGGCAAAGAATAGGCAACCCAACGGCTGCACATTCTATACGTTTGATACTCTAAGTCAGGGTAAAAAATTTTTCATTATCTTGATGTTGCAACATTTTATTAAATTTTTTTTTTTATTCATAAAAAATAGTCTGTCCAGGTTTTTTTAGGCAACCTATTCTTGACATATTTTCTAATATACTAAATTTGTTATAAAATATGTTTCATTCTATTATCAGCTCGGTGAAGATCGTTATAGGGTCGGATCTTCTACTAATAGGTCGGGCGACGTCGCACCATCGAAAACGGTGAAACAGGTCGTGAAGCTCTTGCCTCTTGCTTATCTAGAAACGTTGGTCGATATCGCCCGACGTTTCAAGCGACTGTTGTGGCGGGCCATTTTTCCAGTGAATACGAGGCTTTTTCACTGACAATACTTGTCAATGGGCTTAATGGGACCACTGTGAGTGGTGATGTCTTTTATAAATATTTACACATATATATGTATTTGCCTATACTTAATATATTATTATATTTTTACTAGGATTAAAGGCGAATGTAGATTAATAGACTTGTGAAGGTATTCAGGCTGGGGAGGACGCGCATCCCATCATGTTGTCTTACAATCTTGGTCGGCTTAATGTTTTATTTTTGCTTAATCCATAGCTGGTAGGAATATCGTGGATTAATCAGAAATAGAACATTTATTCGGTAGTTGATTAAAGCATTTATATAATATTATTACATTCTAATCTTAGATGAAATGTTAATTTGTTGATAAAAATAAATCATTTTATGCAATATAATGTTTATTTATCATATTTTGTTTATATACACAGTTTATATATATATTCACCAAAAAGATTGTCATAAAAAGCATTAAAGATCGTTACTGAGAAAAAAAAATCGCAAAAAGTACGCTTGTTAAATACATTGGGAACCTAAAATCGGAGCAATAAATAAGACACAGATAGCTATGTATATATCGCAGCCAACTAGCTTTTTTTTTTATTAACCATTCAGTTAACTGCCTAACCTTTTAAGGTGAATGGGTAGTTGAGACCGCGAAATTCAAATTTTCTTACATTTTTGCAATTTGCAGGTCAGTGTCAGGTTGTATCTTGATCAAAATATGATTCGCGACAATAACAGGTACATATTTAGAGAAGTATAATCATTCAACATCAACAGCGCCGTTCAACTAGCGGCCTGAATGATATGCAGCCAATGCGTCTAATACAATATTTAATGACTGACTAGCTGATGCTTAGGCATGTTTAGATGTACATAATAGGGTAAAAATGTGTAGAAAAAAATGGATCTAAATTATAAATAGGTACCTAATAATTTTAACAAATGCTATGTAAACATTAGAGAGGTTATTATGACCAGTTGAGCAAATAATGGGCAGTCATTTTATTTTTAAATTGTTATTAATAATTTGCAAACTAGAACTCTCAAATCAGCTCTCCATGAATGTTTGCCTAAACATGCATCAGAACGATTATTGCTAAATTTATAAACAAATAATAAAAAATCGCTTTATTATTATTGTAGAAAAGAAAACGAACTATCTTTACCAATTAATAAAAATAAAAAAAAATACTAGGTATTTATAGCAACCAACGAATTGTATTCAATTTCAACAAGGAAATCATGCATCTACACGCATTTTTGTCACTTAGCCCTCTTAAAAAAGGCTGATATACAAAATACGCGCTGACGAAGCCGCGGGCAACAGCTAGTCTGAATATAAATTTTAAAAAGTTTGATTTATTATTTGCGCTTAAACATAGAAATATAGTTAGAAGTACCTACTACGTTGCCTGTATGAGTTATTTATGTACGCTAACAGAAGCAAAATATGTTTTCATTCCACTCTATCTTGACCTTCGAACACCACAACGCCTTATTTAATTTAATACCCATTATGACAATCATCTTGGATTTGCTGTAGGCACCTACTTACTCAGGAACAACACAACGGCACGTAGGCAGATACCAGTGGGGACGATTTATTTTAATAGCTAAAAGTAATAAACATTGTGAATAAATACCTATCTACGTACCTACATAATATAACTGTGTAACCATAATAATAATAGATACAATGAATTGATGTTAAATCAATAATACACTTACATAAGTGGGTGAAGTTTCAAAAATTGCGCTTAGCTTTTGAGTCTAGACGGATGCAATGTATTTGTTTCAGATACTTAAATATTTATGATTGCAGACATTGGTCGATGAACTCGTGGCAGACAATCAGTTTATTTCTCATTGAAAGTGGCAAGTGTGAGACGATAAGGCATCATCTGCCTAGCCTTTTCCCAACTATATTGGGGTCGGCTTCCAGTCTAACTGGATGCAGCTGAATACCACCCAACTAGCATTTTGGTAATAAGAATTGGTGATAAAAGAGTTATTTAAAAGTGAATTTGGCAAGCAAGAGTGATACAATGGTTTTAGCAATTGGTGTTAGAGCACGCTCTAACCCCTTACAAACTCTCGATTGGGCCCACGTCTTATAGCGCTATAAGTAATATAATAATTGTAATGCTCACTCTTTTAACACTGAGAGTTACATAATAGTTATAGGGTGGCGTTAGTGGCAAACAATTTCTTGTATCTATAATGGTGGTATAATATAAATCTAGCTACCTCAAGCACTTTAAAGTCTGTATTATGGTTATAATAAAAACTATAGGTGGTACACAAGTTCTGAAGTCTACTGGTATAAATTTTATAGTAACATATTAGTTCTTTTTTAGGTCCATTTTTTTCTTGGATTTGCTTTATGTATCTTGATCAGTGTTGATTAGCAACTCAGGGCTGTAGCGTGTTTTCTTTTTCTATTGTTTTGCATATACATTCGTTCCAAAAGTGTTACTTTATTTCTCAAAAATGATGGCAAACTAAGGAGTTGAAATTAAGTGACTTTCAAGTTACGGATTGTCAATATCTCGATGAGTGAAGTTTGATTTCTTTATCACATGGCTAAAATTTATTGCGAGGGTTACTTTATTGAGAAAATAATATATGTTTTGCGTCTCAATTTTGCAGGGCCTTAAAAATAAGTGATATTTAAAGTAAAAATAAATTGCATTTTATCATGCGGGGCATACACTCAATCTAAATTTAGATAAAAACAGGATATTGGCTCTGTCTTTTACATTCATTGTGTATTGTAGTAAATATTTTGTGTTTTAAAATGAGAAAATTAAACAAAATATGAGTTTTAAACTAGTTTTTTTCTGATTTATTTTTAGGTTATGTTTGATTTAAAATGGTGTCTACTCCTTATTATCCTAGGTTCCTATTATTACTATTAATGAACAAGAAGTACTGGATGGGCTGTAGTTAGAACTATTGTAGCACTTGTTATACCAGAATAGGGTTTTAAATGTTTAAATTCCGTGTTATTATGGCTTAGAATAACATAAAAGTAAATTTGAACCCCACTGTAACGATTAGGGCTCTAAAAATAACTCCATAATACCAATTGCTATCATAAATAGGGGTTTTTGATTACTGAATTAAGTAGCTGTAAATAAGTTGCAATTAATACTTTTATAGCAACGTAGGTGGTAAAAATATTTTGCTAACTATTTTCAAGAGCTCTTGTCGGTAGAAAGAGTTATAACAAACTATAATATTATTTTTAGTAATTTCTGTTACTTGAATTTATAAAAGCAGGTGCTATGATGGTTGCGACTGTACCGTTTATACCTCCTTAAGTAATAATACGTTTCCTAGGCAAGATAGGTGGTATAAAACACTTACTTAGCACTCTTTAAGAACACTTGAAAATAGTGAGACTTATTAGAAATCCAACTATTACCTTAGGTACTTATTGTTACTTGAAGTTACTACACCTAGTGTTACTGTGGTTCAGCTTTTATCTTTTATACCTACCTTAGTCATATTATGTCTTCTTGTTACCGTTACTCATCTTGATGAGTTATTTAGTTATAGTCATGACCATTGAATAAACAAAAGTTTTACTGGGCGCTTTTATACACCCGTTAAACCAATACAAACGATAACAGAGGTGGAAATTAGCGTCAAAATGTTGGTTGGGTGCAGTATTTTACATGGAGCGATTGTCTATCTGACCTACACAACCCAGTTGCTGGGTAATACGATACCCCTTGGTAAGACTGGTTGTCAGACTTTCGGGCTTCTAACTAAATATTCCTGGCTCATAAATTCATCGTAAATTGGTATAACCAACTTTAAAAATTATATTGCAATAAAATAGCCTACCTACCACCTATTTTACTGCGATTTATTTTTTTAAAGGTTCCTTTATGCCGTCAAGGTTCATCCTCGGGTCATCAGAATGAAATGAACAGGACTCGTTTAAGACAAACCGCTCTAACTCTATGGATTCTTCTAATTAGAAGAATCCATAGAGTTAGAGCGGTTTGTCTGAGCGGTTTGTTTGATGAATGAATGAATGAATTGAATGGCTACCTAATTAGGTAGCCATTCAATTCATTCATTCATTCATTTTTCAATATCATTCGGTTACCTGACCACAACGGTGCAATAATTTTGTATTGTCATCGGAATTATACCCACATTCAAATGAATAGGAGTTACCACTGGTGTTTAGATTCTCAGATTTTCTTACAAATACAAACGCACATTTAAAGCAAGTTGGTATTACAAAGCGGAATAAGAACACAAAGTTTACAATAGGCTTCTCGCAACGAACTGAATTTACTTCCTAATAGACTCTAATAGATTGGCATGGATATCTATTTCTGCCTATAAACGTATCACTCTAAAAAGTTGCAATGAAAACAAATCAACGAGTCAACTCAAAGTCCGTTGCTATCTAACATTATCTTTAAATAGCGTCACTCTACACAGCTACGCAGTACGTCACGTCATTTAGTTCACGTTGGTGTAGATGTTAAGTAGTATAAATATATCGTTCTGTGTGCGCGTTGCAGTTTTTTATCGAGACGTTTATTGAACAATGGCGTAGATAACGGACACATGACACTTGTCACCATAGAATAGATGTGGTGTATTTATAAACTTGTAGATAACATTATCATGTGAAAGTTATTGTTTGGGCGTTTGAGTTCTTATTTTATTTTATTTATTATGTAACAATACCTACTAGGTGCATCGTGTTTAATTGTAGATTTAGTTTCCTTTATGGGCAGCAAAGTTAGCTTTAGTGCAGGCATTCTAGTCATTACAGTAAAAATATACATATTCCTATCGAAGAATATGTAGGCCTATTATTTTGTCACTTTATAAGTACAAGTTCCAATGACCCTGAGACGCCCCTGTATATTAACTAACATTACATAGGTAAAATACATGAATTTTATAAAAATGTGAGCTCCTCGCAAAACTATGTTTTCAATTTTAGGATAATATAATAAAAACAGACTCGTTTTTCAATACAATGGCTGAACTAAGTATTTAGTGGAGACTTTTCTAAGCAACAATATTATAATATCTTTTTTATTAAGATCTGTTATCAACCCAACGGCGTCATTTATACAAATGTAGAAACGTTAGAAGCAGTAAGTCGATAACGTGTTCCGCCGGCACTGGGTGGCAGCACAAATAGTATCTGCAGATAACTACTGGCAGCGGCAGGAAACGAATTTACAGCGGTCAACTTCCTACAACTATGACCTGGCCTCCCACATCGAGCATGCCAATATAGGCTTACATAATAAAACACGTTATTTTAAATTAAATTCTTGTGCCAACATCGATAGGTACTCGATAGGCCAATGTTTGTGTTTTGACTATGAATACGGTATGCTAAACAATAAACCACAAATACGGTTGATGTTAATTAATTATATTTTATCTACTCTCGCATCGCGCTCTAGTTTAATATGAAATCAATAGTTCCGACAGACTTTATCCACGTGAAACTAATAAAACTGAAAAGTAAATTGTTGCTCGCTTATGATTTCGTCATATCCGCATATCCATCCATCCGGATATCACAAAGCCGTTTTAACCAAAGACTACATTAGCACTACAGCAATGCAAATTGTAAAGGTGTATTATGTGCACCAAAATCAATGGTGTAGTACGAAAAAAAAATAGGGGATACCTAATCCTTGAATGATGTTCGCCTTTTTTACTTACTTAACTTCTTTTAACTTTCTGGTCTTATTAAAAACGATCTGTACCGTTTACGTTAGTCGCAGTCAGTAAACCAAGGCAGCTCTACCTACATAGATTAGGTTAGATTAGAGCAGTGATCAACAACGGACGAGCCGAGCGAGCGAAGCGAGCGCTACACCCAAGTTGATCGCCGTAACTGGGCTAGGCCACATCACAAAAAGACGATCAGTGAGTATATTAGCGTATCGATTAGTATTTTTAGGAAATCAAAATGGAAATTCTTTGGACATGGATAAATTCCATGCTTTTTCATAAATAATGCCCGCACGTCATCCTTATTATAAATACAGTTACGTATATTATAATACGTCCATGGTATATCCGTATTGCGTAGACTAGTTCCTCTAATCAATAGAGTTTTCGGAATTGTGAAAATTCCTAAAAACCTGCCATTTTATAAAGCAATCTTAATGAAGAATATTCAAACACTTTATCAAGAGTCAATATTTCAAGTCATTAGAAGAAAAGCTGTGCTCAGACCAAGTGTCAATCGCGAGTCAAAGGCTCTCGATACAGGCACCTTCAGTCAATGGGTTATTATGAATGCTCGCATTTTAAAGGATGACAATTTTTGGAAGACGGGTATGGAACCGAAAAGAGTAAAATTTTATTTGAAATGTTTGTTGCCAGAAATAGTAAACCCGAGATATTCAAGCGGTCAATTAGATCAATCTCATTGTAAGATATAGAGAATGTGGACTTTGCATCTATCTCACAGCAACAATCGAACAATGATTCTCAACCGGGTCCTAGCATGCGTCCAGTCGACTTCATGGAATTTCGCTTTATTGATTTAATACTGCATCTGAGGCAATATACACATTAACCATATACTTAATTTGGTCTACCGATACAATTTAAATTAGGTACTCATTATTTGGTAAATACTTTTTTTTGGTGATTATTTATAATTTTTATATTTACGTACTAATATTTTCCTTAGATTTAGTTCAGCCACTACCATTTGCTATTACTGGAAGATGAAAAGCTCTCCACGTTGTGTTTTGTTACGGCTTGTGTTGTAAACAATAATTAACATAAAATTATTTTCTGTGAACGTTCTTTTTGTTTCATTAATATGTTAAATTCAAATCTAAAAAAAACGAACTCGGTTGATTTTCCTCGGTTGGATTTTCCGTGAAATGGGCGGCGGCACATCGTAAATAAATACATCGCGCTGCATTTGGAGGAGGCGGAGATAGCGTTTCAAAGGCCTACAGGCCCGAAAAATCTCGCCTTAAGTGATTAAGTGTGTCGGTATTTTTAAAAGGGAAATTATTAGCACCTGCAACCTAACGTCCTTTTTTGTGTGTAGGCAACGAGTTAATAGAACAGCTTCTATTATATGGATTCATCATCTTTACTATTCCAACAGAATATCAAAAAACCAGCGGATGACTCAGAGCTACCGATAAATAATTTACTTCTGAATTTGATAACTCAGCGACTAATGTTGTAAGTGGGCTACTTTATACCTATATTTTAAAGATTCAACATCTGTCTGCTAATAAAATCAAATTCCAGCCTCAAAATTAGCCATAAAACATTTTTATTCAACAACTAAATTGATAAATCAGATTCTTTTTTCATGAAAATTAGCAGTAGGTATAATAGTCAAGTCATCAATTACCGATTATTCCCGATGTCCACCACTTATTTGGCCACCACTGGGGGACACTTCATGGTTGGAATAGGTCGAATCTGTTCTAAAACCGAATCGGGGCACCCTAAACTTCACGTTGTCTTTTGGCTGCTACCCCTAGTGTATATAAAAACCGGTGGCGCGAAGGGAGAGCAGCCCCCGCCCGCTGTAACAAAGCATAGGAACCCGTGCGAGCCATAGCGGCTGGGGCTGGTCGCCCGGGGCGTTCAGCAAGTCGACGCTGCGGAGGTGAGCATGGGAGCCTATACTTCGTTACGTAAGGGCGGAGGGGTAGCACTTCCCGCAGCGCCGGAGATAATGCAGAAGCAACTTTAAAGTGTTTTGAGGTAAAGTTGCAATAAATAGATAGGTGACAACATGAAATTAGAGCTTTCATTGACTATTATTTGGATGACAATATTAAGGTAATTTTATGTTCAATTATAGTAAATTCACACACCAATTACTTATGCTAACGTATAAAAATATATTCAAACTCAAAGCATTCATTTCAATGAAACCAATTACGGCACTTTTGAATTGTCAAGGGGTCGGTCAGTCAGAAAGATGAAGCTAGTTGCCCATTCCAAAGCGTAGGTATGTACCTATGAAGAAGAACGGACAAGAAACTCCATGGACACTCTTTTAAATCAAAATAATATGATTACAAAGTCTTGTTTACATCATTCATGTAAAAAATTATGCATATGTTAAAAGCGTCCGTAATTAAATAACGAAAAAAAAACTTCAAATATTTAATGAAATTAAAATAAGCCATGGCAGCAAAGAGATTATCAGTCCCTACTGACGGCGCCCGTTCACGAACATGACGTATGTATTAGCACCATTCAGCTCAACCATTTTGAAGGGCATTTTAAATGATCCAACACACGCGCCACCATCAGCGAGACATTTGAGTGAGCATGACATACTCTCAGCTCAGTCGTGGCACATTCAAGTCAATGAAAGGCGTACCCAGTAAATGGAAGCTTTATAGTATGTACATAGTACTCACACATGTGCTATGCAATTATACAATACTAGGAATTTAAATTAATATAAAGCAAACATAGTATTTTAAAATCTTCAGCAGCTCCAACAGTATTTTCCAATGCTAATCAATTTATTTGTGCGTCCTTGTGGAGCAGGACCAGCGTCTGGCCAAGCATTTTTATAAGCGATGTAATCCCCAATTTATAATATGTCTGGCTGCATAGTGTGCGTTTTATACAAGATTTGAATTTCGTTCATTCAGTTGAAGTATGTGGGTAGGTATTTTATTGTAACATTTTAAACAGTAGCCCATGAAAGACGAGTCTACTTTAGCCAGCCTGAAACCTGGTTGAACTAATTGGTCCCTATTTCTAGTGATATAATTGTGTCTTTCACCTCTTTTACTAAAAAGATGTAGATTTTTCCTATAGGTGAAATTAGAGCAAGTTGAAAATATTTTATAGATGCAGTTGATACACTTATTAGAAGCTGGCAAAGCGTAGACATATCACAAATTTAGTTGCTTAAGAATTATCACCATGCTGCATATTAACAGTAGGTTGTTTTACAATATATGGTCGATTAGAAAGCATTTTTTAGACGCTAAAAGTTCGTCGATGACCTATTAATTCTTCCGAAACTAAAGTTGTGCTTCATTTTTCAATTGTACTTACCTACCCTACAGAAATTCGTATAACACTACTTTCTATGTAAATACCAGTGACAGCATGTTACTGTAACATCTTCAATATAAACTAAGTGTCAAAAATACGTATTATTAAATCTAACTCAAAAACTACTCAACTAAAGTTAATAAAATTTTCATGTGACATTATTTATGTTGTGTGTGAATTTATGTTTTTTTAATGTAGGTTTATTACCGTTAAATATATCATATATATACTCGGGAGAAATCTGTGTTATTAGTCTAATGTATCAGATTCAGATCAGATTAGAGTATCAATACAAGTAACTAAGATACATTTAAGGTTGTGTTTGATTCACAACAATAGAGCTACGGATTGGTGTGAAGTTCCTGTCAAAGCCGTCAAAGCGAAACACAATCCTGTTTAGTGCCTTCGCTTATCTTTACCTGAACAATAGGTACGTAATTCTGACCTGTCTGACCGTGGCTTGTTTAACCGGAACGGCATGGAAGACCAACTCCGACCGACTAGAGATTATGTTGCCAACTGCCAGTCGTTTTAATGGGTATTATATAATATTCTATTATTTCTTAGTTGGCTACTTGCACTAGCTTGAAACGCTCAAAATAGAAGAATAGCATTTCCGAAGCGTTCGTGAATGAAAGTATGTGCATTATATTAAGCAATTATAAGTAGGACTTTACTTTGTTTGTAATAACGTTAAAACAATGAATTTTCATAGTTTTTAATGACGTACTTTCTGCCTCATTTTTAAAAAAGCAATAATGTACTAACCGAGCAGGTATACTATAAAGGGTATTTTCTAAACGGGTTATTTGAAGATTAAATTTTGTCATTTTTGACGATGGGAAATCTCATAGGACGCACTACTCGTATCTATCTATACATATAAAATGGTAAACTGACTGAATGACTGGGTGATATATCAACGCACAGCCGAAACTACTGGGACTAGGAATGTGAAATTTTGCACACGGCTTCCTTTTATAATGTAGGGGAGCTAAGAAGGGGTTTTTGGAAATTCAACCTTTCAAGGGGCTGAAAAGGGGTGATTTTGTTTGTATGAAAAATCTTATTCCTTGAGTTTATAAACTTGAAACTTGGTACGAATACTTATCTAAGTAAATTATGAAATATGCCATTTTTTGTTTTTCTAAACTACCCATTAAAGGGGGATTGGGGGATGTCAAAATTTGTATGGAAGAATATTAAATGCGCGGTCCGATTAACTCCAAACTCAGTATTTATACTTAAGACCAAAAATAAAGAATGACGTGTACCAGGGTTTTTAAAAATGTACCCCTAACGAGGCGAAAAGGGGTAGTTAATTTTACAGGGGAGGATTTAACTCGAAAATTGGTATAAATAATCTTTGAGTCAACTAATGAACACATCCTAAACGATTTTTCGAAATTCCACCCCTGTGTAAAAAGCGGGGATACAGTTTATATGCAAAATCTTATTAATTTGGTTAATAATCTTGAAAGTTGGCCGATTAACTCGAAACTCAGTATGTAAGACCGAAATAAATAATAAAATGTATCAGGAGTTTTAGAAAACTATCCCTGACGGGGTGATGAGGGATAGTCAATTTCACAGGGGAGTATTTTATTACGTGGCTTGATTGCAAAATTGGGTTTTTCAAAAATCGACTAATACACCTACCAAGCCTACCAAGGTGGTAAGGTAATAAAGTTTAAGGGGTGGATTAAAAAAAAAGGGGTGGATTTTACTGCTTGCTTCCATTAACTCGAAAATGGGTAATGGGTCTTTGAGTCAAGTTTTGAAGACAACCCAAACGATTTTTCAAAACTGCACCCCAAGAAAATTCTGTTCCTTTTGATCTGTAAACTTAAAAATTGGCCCGAATACTTATTTATCTAAATAAATGATAAATTTCATAAACATACATTTTCGAAAATTTTAGAGAAAAGTACGAAATAGACGCGGACGAAGTCGCGGGCAAAGTGCTAGTATTATATAAAATGGTAAACTGACTGACTGACTGGGTGATATATGTATGAACACACAGCCCAAACCGCTGGTCCTAGAGACATGAAACTTGGGGGGTTTTTATTTATTTATATATACTTTATTGTACACCAAAAAATACATAACAAAAAAATACGATTATTAATACAAAAAATACAATGGGGGCCTTATCGCTTTCTGCGATCTCTTCCAGGCAACCTTGGAATGGACAGTGTTGCGTGGATATAAAAAATAATATACTATAATAGATACATAGATATACTCGTATATATAATGCTGTATAATAGATACATAAATAAATACATACTAAATATACATATAAACCACGAGTTTTATACATTAAGACGCTTTTATATATATGTGACTATATGATGACTTTAAGGTTAGAGAAGGGTAGAGGATTTTTGAGCAAACAAAAAAACAAAAATTTTTGATGCAGGGCGAAAAGTTGATAGCTGAGTTGGCGCCGCATGATGAGAGAACACCGAAAATATATTTGAAAAGTTTCAGATAGGAGCCCCGTCCGTGGTCAGGATTTTTTCTGATTTCAAAAAAAGGGCCAAAAATAAAGTGATCTTAAGAGCCATTGATTTTGGTATGATCGTGTGCGGCCTAACCCATAATGACTTAAACAGGCAAATCTGATGAAGAAATTGTTGGCTTTCCCTAAATTTTCCTAGAGATTGAAACTCAGATTTAGACAATTTTTAAAAGGATTTTCAGGGCGAATAAAAGTTATTATGTGTTACTTGTCCAGGACAAGTAACACATAATTTAACTTTATTATTGACTGACTATCAGGACAAGTTGTCCTGATAGTCAATAATAAATATCTGACGGATTGATGGAGCCTTCAGGCAAATATGCATGAAGATGTTTCATTGATTCACAAAACTACACAAAAGTGCGTATAATTTTGTATTTAATTTTGGTTCAAAAAGGGATACATAGGGGTTCTAATGATCACTTTTAAGTGGCAATTAAAACTATGAATTAAGTTGTGCAGTGAACGCATATGATTGAACTATAAGACGTTTCAATTCGGTCATTGAGTGATAAATGAGAACCCAAAGTTATTTTGAGCGAGTTTTTTGAATTTGTATTGTGATCAGCCATTTTAATTTTGGAATACATGTATTAAAACTAACGAATACTTCACAAAATGCAGGCTTTGATTTATAGCACAAACTCCTTGCGTATGTTATGTTACTGTGAAACTATAGTAGGGTTTGTTTGAAAATTCCGAAGCGCCTTCTTTTTGATTCAGAATAATACAATGTGCTAAATCTATTGGCGAAATAATACAATTAAAAAACAAAACTTAACATAACGGTTTTAGACTAAGTACAATGTCAAAGTAGGTACATTAGTTACAATTATCAAAACTCAGTGATTATGAGCCAGTGATAAAACACTGTTCAAAACAAAACATTTTCAAGGAGTACATTTTCTAAACTCAAACTCAAAGCATTTATTTCAATTAAACCTTGTATAACCTTTCAATTATACCTTTAAGAATCAGCATTGCTATCCAACGTGGCAATGCTGCCAGCCTTCTGGGCACTTTTCCTGTTGACAGCGATGTGGACGAATTTTTCGACGCCCTGTAACCCTTTTTGATACTTGTAAATATTTTTATTTCTATTATAGAGTTAGTGTGTAAATAATATATAACCTAAGTAAATAGAGTTAATTATGTAATAAAACATTAAACCTTGTACAGGCACTTTTGAATTGTCAAAATTTAAATAGTCTGTCAGTTAGTCAGAAAGTTGAAGCTAGTTGCCCATTCCAAAACGTATAGTATTTATGCTTACTTACACTTTATTTTCATCACGCATAATACTATTTATCATTACTTACACTTTAATACTATTTATCATCCTTTTTATTTGTTTATATGTTTACATTATACTTTTACTCAATTTTCATGTTGTGACACGTCAATTGTCAAACTGTCAATTACTTTTTAAATGTCTTTCTGGCTTAGTCTATGGTTATTACTCTTTGGTCTAAATAACTTAAATTATTTTTATCAATATGTTTAGCTTTTGTATTATTAAGATTATTACGATTGTTTAGTCTAAATAACTTAATTTTAAATTAGATTTATAATATTCTTTACGCACTCGTGGATATGTCTTGGCCGGATACACTTGTCAGATTAGATGATGGCCACATAGAAGAAAACTGATATTTGAAAAAGGAAGACTACTTAGAAACGAGCTCATGAACAGCTGGAGGCTGCTGGCATTCGAGTCTTGGGACTGAGACATTAAGCAACAGAAAACTGCTTGGTTTTGCTGTGTCAACTTGAACTGCTTGGTTCTGCTGCGACATCTTTGACTAACCCAGGGGATCCAGCTAAAGATTCCACCTGGGACCTTCTACTTCTAATCTTCGCGAGCTAACCTCGTATAACTTGCTACCCTGACGCCTGATACCCGTTCCTACAGTGCTGAGCTGATTCCATAACGTGAACTATAAAACTCCAGTGAGTGCGCGCGTGTGTGAACTATAAACTTCCGAGAGTGCGTGCTATTTAGTATTTTTATAACTAGCTGTTTTTATAACTTTCTGTATTTTATCTTCCCTAATAAAAATTATTGGACGGTCTGCTTACCCTCTATTTTAAATAAGGTAGAGATCGTTACAGTTTGGCGCCCAACGTAAATATAACTCGAACTCACCCCCTTTTTCTAAATTCTAAAAAAAAACTAGCACTAGGTATCTATTTTTGAACTCCTTATTTGGCTTAGTCTTTTGAATACTAACTAACTTATTTTTCTTCTTCAGCTCTCTTCTTGAAGACTCCTATATTCGACTCAACACTTCTTCATACTGAACATCATCTTATACTTCATTCTCATACATCCCACTACTGAAAGGTAGTTGGCATCCATTCTTCGCTTGTCAGTGTTTTTAAAACCATTCGTGGTCACTTACAAGTTGGGGTTTGGCTTACTCTACGACGTACTATTGGACAATATCCCGTAGTCGTTTTCCTCCTACACTTAACTCTTTACCAATACATCACTACACTGCACCCCACATACTTGCACACTACAGCGTTTACCCATTGGTAATCGTACTCATTCTTCGCTTGGCGTGTTTTTAAAACCACCTCGTGGTCACTACCAAGTTAGGGGATTGAGACACTTCACGACTGAAACAGGAGAATATCCTGTGGATGTTTATTCAAACCTATACATCTACACAACTCCTATAACAAATACTCCACTATCCTCTTAAACACTTATTATATAATATATTTATACTTATATCTGGGAATCATACCGAAATAAGTATATCGTGGGCTCTCAAAATATTTTTCTAATTGTTATTGTTTGACATTGGTTGCTAGGTAACAAGCCTTAGAGCATTTGCATTGAGTATTAGTCTTTTTGCGCGGTGGCAAAAGTTGGTACTAAACTTTATGCATTAGTTCCGAATTTCACCACTAATACAAATAAGTTTTCATTGGTTTTCGATTTTTATTTTCTGTAGACTGTCTTACTCTTAAATTTATATACACTTTTGGACCGTGTCCAACACTACTCTCTTGACGTATTACTCGGAGCTTACCGACTACTGTATTGCGGGAGCTGCCCTGACGTTTACTCGGAGCTAACTTACTGCTGCCCTTGACGTTTTACTCGGAGCTTTCCGTCTTCTGTATTACGGGAGCTGCCCTAGCGTTTTTTCTAACTGCGGTGTTGCGGTTCAGACCTAACCCCTTTATCCTTCCTTGCCTCTTAACTTAACACTCTTGAGACGACACTTGAGTCCTTTCTAACATTCGAGTTTTCTTTAACTCTGACCCCTCTCTTAACTCATGACACTCTTGAGATGACACTTGAGTCCTCGAGTTTTCTCTAACTCTGACCCCTCTCTTAACTCATGACACTCTTGAGATGACACTTGAGTCCTCGAGTTTTCTTTGACTCAGATCCCTCTATCCTTCCTTCCCTCTTAACTCATAACACTACTTAATCCTTCTTCTTAACTCAGATCCTATAGACTCGCATATTTTTACTCTTTTACACTCGTTTGCTATCCCTATATTTGTACTTTTTTTTTCTCGTATTATACTATATTCATAACTCATCCCTTTCTTCTTTCCTTCCTCTATAATAGAGTTCCTTTTGATTTATTAAAACTCTATTTGTTTTTTAATTCATTCATCGGTTCTTAAACCATTAAAAGATTAATTTTAATCTTTCCTATATATCTATTCTTTTCTACAAGTTAATATGATAACTTGTTTATTTCTATCAACTCTAAAAGTTGATTGGAGCGGTTGACAACTCCATATAAATAAGCCCTTGTTATCTATCGACTCTAAAAGTTGATTGGAGCGGATGACAACTCCATATAAATAAGCCTTTGTTAACTATCGACTCTAAAAGTTGATTTTCTGTCTATCGACTCTAAAAGTTGATTGGAGCGGATGACAACTCCATAAAAATAAGCCCTTGTTGACTATCGACTCTAAAAGTTGATTTTCTGTCTATCGACTCTAAAAGTTGATTAGGAGCGGATGACAACTCCTTTAAAAATAAGCCTTTGTTAAACCTTTATATTTTCATCTCATTAGTGGTTTTAGACGCGAGCGGATTACAACTCCTTAAATAAGCCTTAAAGTTATGACTTATCAGGTTGAGTAGTGATCATTGAATGTGAATCCTACCTGACCTAACTTCGTAAGATGTCGGTGTGTTTGAATGAGTTATGTAAGTTTTGTGAATGTTGTAATATTTTAACCTTAGCAAAATTTTTGTTCTAGGCCAAAAATTTTCTCGGGGTTGTTGGGGAAATATAGTATTTATGCTTACTTACACTTTATTTTCATCACGCATAATACTATTTATCATTACTTACACTTTAATACTATTTATCATCCTTTTTATTTGTTTATATGTTTACATTATACTTTTACTCAATTTTCATGTTGTGACACGTCAATTGTCAAACTGTCAATTACTTTTTAAATGTCTTTCTGGCTTAGTCTATGGTTATTACTCTTTGGTCTAAATAACTTAAATTATTTTTATCAATATGTTTAGCTTTTGTATTATTAAGATTATTACGATTGTTTAGTCTAAATAACTTAATTTTAAATTAGATTTATAATATTCTTTACGCACTCGTGGATATGTCTTGGCCGGATACACTTGTCAGATTAGATGATGGCCACATAGAAGAAAACTGATATTTGAAAAAGGAAGACTACTTAGAAACGAGCTCATGAACAGCTGGAGGCTGCTGGCATTCGAGTCTTGGGACTGAGACATTAAGCAACAGAAAACTGCTTGGTTTTGCTGTGTCAACTTGAACTGCTTGGTTCTGCTGCGACATCTTTGACTAACCCAGGGGATCCAGCTAAAGATTCCACCTGGGACCTTCTACTTCTAATCTTCGCGAGCTAACCTCGTATAACTTGCTACCCTGACGCCTGATACCCGTTCCTACAGTGCTGAGCTGATTCCATAACGTGAACTATAAAACTCCAGTGAGTGCGCGCGTGTGTGAACTATAAACTTCCGAGAGTGCGTGCTATTTAGTATTTTTATAACTAGCTGTTTTTATAACTTTCTGTATTTTATCTTCCCTAATAAAAATTATTGGACGGTCTGCTTACCCTCTATTTTAAATAAGGTAGAGATCGTTACAAACGTAGATCTCTATGGAGAAGAACGGGCAAGAAACTCCATGGACACTTTTAAATCAAGATATTACAAAATCCTGGATACATTATTATTGTTGCTTCTATATGTGAGAACAATGTAAAAAAAAGACACACAATGAAACATGGCGATGTACTCGTATTAGGGATCTCATAGTTTTTATTTTCACTTACTGGTTCTCTATTTGGAACTATAAGGTCTAAAAATCACTAATTTGTATGTTACGCGTTGGAGTGGCATATAGGACAATACGCCTTAAAGATGCAATCACGCCAGTTTCCAAACGGGTTGCAAAACAATCTCTTTAGCAACTACAGGTGATATACTAGTCTATTATACATACTACTCATTTGGAAATGGAAATGCCAAATAAGGGTACTGTTATAACCCTTATTACAAGGCAATAAAGTCGACATCTGCACTTTACAGTTAAAGTCTCATTTTTCATTGCAAAGCCAATGCTGAATTGCAATTACCGTACATTAGCGGAATATTAATATTGAGTTAGTTTGTTAGATTCTGGACGTCGTCGTGTAAACCAAATTCTGTAACTTATCCCGAGAGATAAAATAGAGTTAAAGAAAGTCATAGTTTTGGTTGGTGTATTATTGTGTATTTTAAGTAAAACAATAATCAAAGGTGTAACTGTGGATTTTTGTGAATAAACAAGTGGTTCGGTAGAAAATAGTTTTTTTTTTTTAAACTAACGGGGTCGGCTTTCTAACAGTACGTAACTGCTTATAGCAGATGCTTACAAGTTATTTTAAGGCCACATATACCACTGTTGTGTCTAAATCAGTAACAATTAAAACCTGTTTTCAACTTAAAGTAACAAAATCGACTATATGCAACTATAAGAAATAAAGTAGAAACAAAGTACATTCATAAGCAACTACGAGTGATATGAGCTACTCATGTACAAATAAATATGAGTAGTGTTAGCTATAAGTTTTATCAAACACTGTTAAACCACTCATTTGCTACTTAAAGCTATAAGATAAGTTACAAAATTCACTAATTTGCTACTTGGGATGTAGCACAATTAAAACATCCTCGAAGTACACAATAAAATAGTTATTATTTCAAAATTTTACTATGACACTAAGCACACCAAAAAATACATCCTCATCTTATGGGCCTTCCAACGAGCTATCAACATTTTGAAAAATATTCAAAGATAATAATTGTTGTCAATTGTTTGAGCTTGCAAAGACGGAAAGCCATATTTACTAAAATTAACGAAAATATTAAACTAACGACTAGTTTAAGTCGTAACACTTTTCTATTAAGTTTTTGTTGTAACTACGAACCTTTGCGCTTGATATCATTACCGATATCGCCCCCAATTTTTACCGATAGTTCGTGTTTGTGAGCTTTGTTAAATAAAACTCAATACTTCTTTTTAGGCCGCCAGCTACGAGTTAACTAGATTAAATTAAAGATCTTGATATATACAAATTTATTATTAACAGATGTTTAAAAGAGGTTATCAGTTCGATGTTTCAAGTTATCATGGATGACAAATCCGAAACTATAGGTACCGATAAATACGTAAATTAGTCTCGGGATCGATTTTGATGAAAACTAAAACTGCGTCATTCGATTTTTGAATAATCAAGCTAGGAATATAACTCGAAAATTTTGAAAAAAGAAACACCTGTATTATTGCACCGTCCGATGGTGTCATTAATAAGGATCAAATTCTGGGAAGTAATGACACATAAAGTTAACTCATAACTTCGCAAGAAAAGACAGGATCTACAAGAGTCTTTAAAAGACTCATGAAGACCCTGTCTTTTCAAGAAAGATAGAAATTTGCCTTTCAACAATATGCATACATTCAAAAATTTCATTAAAAATTTGCTGAGTTTCTATCTTTATATTTATTACCAAAAAGGGAGACCTTGTGTATACCGAAGAGCTATCTATTATGTCTATATCAAAAGCCGCTCTGAAATTCCTTTCACCAATATCAATTTTCTTATCAACAATATACCCGCCTTTGTTTATTAATTAGGTATTTTCTTACCTAATTAATATTTATTTTGTTTTTATTTTACCTAATTATGAGTAAGGTGAGAGGCCCTTGGCTAAGTCATAACAATCGCACGGGTCGAAAGATCAGGTTAAGCTATGCTTGAAAGTCTGACAAACAGTGTTTCCGAGGGGTATCGTATTACCCAGTAATTGGAAAAACTATTCTGTGTTTTAATCCTAGGGACCAGACATCGATCGGATTTTAACAAATGAGGTATCTCTCGACTCGGGGAGTGATAATGCTGCTGCTAGCTAAATAATCTCTCAACAACTGATGCCATTCTGTTTCTTCAATTCGCTATTGGTTGATAATTTAGTTATCAAAGTTAGTTAAACAACATTTAAGTATAGGTTAAAACTAATTTTTTTACTACAGAGTTACGGGAAAACCTTTTTTTCTCGAAAACATAAGTGCATAATGCGCAGTAGAAATTAGCCGAGCTAACACTCTCGTGACATTTGCAAGATTAAAGGGGAGAGCGTCAACATCTAATCAAGAAAGTGCATCGTAGCGCATAACCCGAGAACCTGTAAGGGATGTAGGTATATCCATCTTATTATAAACATGTAGGTAGGAATTGAATAAGGCACGTATTTTTTTTACTCAATGTTTGTTGTTGTTTTTGTTTTTGTAATTTTTTCTTATTTGATGATTATATTCAATAGGTTTACAAGTTAGGCCCGCTTACACCACAAATCACTAAAAACATTTAGCGCCAAACAAATTTAAACATGTCATGTTTCTGTCAATTATTTGATATTGACTGATAGAATGATGGTTTAAATATGTTCAGCGATAAACGCATTTAGTGATTTGTGGTGCACGCGGGCCTAAATCTGAACCAGTCTCATCTACATTAAACTACGGGATTTGTGGTAGACATACAGCACAACAAATTGTAATTAAGCGGAGCTCCGGTAAAGCGCACCTACCGAAGTATTTATTGCATGTTCGACGATGTTGGCAAAATAAGAAATACCTACCGAAACGTTGATCACTGATGAAGTCGTGTATTTCTACGGCACGAAAGTTATCGATGTTGTAGAAAAATGGACTCAATCAAAATAGAATCGAAAAATTATTTAATTGCCTACATGTAGAGTTTTAGGGGTTCATGGGCTTACAAAGGGGTCGGAATTTTCATTATTTTTGCAATAGGACACCATTTTCGAGATATAAATAAGCAGAAGAAAAGGGGAAAGAAGATACAGTACTGATTTTGCAACTGAAGTCGAGGTGTTGGTGTGAATTTTAGTTAACGGCAACTAATTTTATTCCACACTATTTTAATCGCGATTAAAAATAGTCAGATTGAGTTAGACAATCAAAACTTTAGATGAAAAACGTCAAATTCAGAATAGCATTATTGCCATTTTCAATAGATTAATAAATCAGTGCCATCTTAGTGCTGTCAAACGTGTCACTTTAGTCAATTTCAGAATGGGAAATCGTCGTTTGACAGGAATAAACAAAATTTTGGTGATTTTTGGTCTATAGTTTAGAGGCATTTGTGACAAGAGAATCGGTACCAGTATCATGGTATTTGGTGAGTTGCACCGAACTGTAGCAGTGCCGCCGCCGCCGCTCGCACGTTTGTGTGGGCTCGTGAATAGGTTTCAACATACATTAACTAACATGGTTTAGTTTCCAACGTTTAATACCGTGTGGCATCCATTCATCAGGATACAAAGAGCCTGTTGGTAAACACGGTAATGATCTTGACCGTGAGCGAATACTACGGCTTTACAGAACTCAGTATGCACCGGGGAAAATACAGATACGAAGCTATTCTAGTCTACCACTAGACTGTCGCTCGGTTAGAAACAGAGTCATTGGGTAATTTCGTCTACACCATGGTTTATAAAGTACTTACTGAAAACGGAATTTGATTTCCTAATAGTTAGTTGTTTTCTTCTCCAACAGTAGAGGTCGATATTAATGATGTTTGTTTTGAGTTTGCAGAATATGCTTGTAAGTACCTGACGACACTCAGTACATGAGTGCTAGTAGAACGACCTCAGGGCATCCGCGATGCCTCACGGTCGATTGTGGCTTCGCACTTCCAGCGCACAGGAGAGCGTGCGGCTGCGGAGTGCTTGCGACTTGCGAGTGATAATCTCGCTCTCTAGGCTTCGTCACAACAAAATAGGTAATTTAATCATTCCTAAGTTGCCTACCAACCGTTTGCATCATCCAAATTAAACATTTTACACGCTATTCAGTTAGTGGTGCATTTCAGCTCACACCCAACTACACTTAATTAGTTCCGTAATAAGTTTTCTTCAAAGTGCAGGAACTTATTTTTCACTAGTTTATTTCTACATAGTCTCGAGTGAAGTTCAGAAGCCAACATTGAAAAAGTTGTCGGTGCGGCGAGCGCGCGGCCGCAGACATGGTTTGTAATCGAAGTGCCACACTAACTTTTGTTAAGTGATCTTTCTTTGTCTACAGATCTTACGCTTGAGTGTTCTAACAAACTTTTTGTTCTGCTACAGAATTTTAAGCTACTTAAACCTAGACTTATTTGTGTATGATAAAGGTAAGTTTGGTAATCTTCAAGTTCCTTGAGAAGCCACCAGAGTCGAGTTTGTGTCTCTTTTGATCACTTTAATTAATCTAAATCATTTTTCGACCTAAAGTGAAATCTTAAAAACTCACTCTTTATACAAAATAAGACCAGTAATTGCCACGTTTTATGAAATAAGGGAGTAGAAATAGTTTTATATAATATATGTATACCCCAACACTGTTAAGAAAACCTAGCAGTTACTAAATTATATGACCTTTGGTGGTTCACTGTCGAGACACCAAATATTGATACGAATCAGTCTGCCGCAATGTCAATGCCAGCTATTCTAAGCTCCAAGGTCCAAGTAGTCAAGGTAATCTCGTATACTTCGGGCCAACAGGAACAAAGGAGATTCTAATAAAAATAATATGTAGGATGCACTTAAATTCGGATCTGACCAAATAATATCCAAAAGTAGTTGCAGTGTTATAATAAAACAGTAGACTTTACCACTTAAACTGCAATACGGTTTATAATAGTGAAAATTTGATGTTCATTTATTTTACACTAGCAGCGCCCCGCGATTTAACCCGCATAAGTGTGGATCCCGTGGGAATATCGGAATAAAACGTATCCTATGTGTTATTCTGATGTATATATGTAGCTATATTAAAGCAGTTTCATCAAAATTTAATCAGTAGTTTTTGCGTGAATTAATAACAAACATCCATCCTCGCAAACTTTCGCGTTTATCAGTAGGAAGTAGGATTTATTACTTACTAGCAGCCCGCAGCCGCCGCCGCTGCTTCGCACGGGTGCAATTTTTTTTCGTATTTTCTAAATTTTCTTTCATACAAACCTTGCCCTGGCAAATCCGACCCAACAAAAAAAGAATAATCCAACTTGGTGTAGTCATTAGGAAGTTAAGACGAAAGCGCCAGGGTAGCCCGCGAAATTCATTTTTTTTTAGGTTTTTTGGAATTTGCTGGTCAGTATTAAGTTGTACGTTGATTAATATATGAATCGCGGCCGTAAAAAATAAGTCTCTAAGACCACGTAAGTCCCAAGAATAACTGTTTCATGAAATCATCATTCTTTGGACTTACGTGGTCTTAGAGAGTTGTGTTGATGAATTTAATGATTATAATTCTGTAAACACATATTTCTTACGACCGCGATTCATATATTAATCAACGTACAACTTAATGCTGACCAGCAAATTGCAAAAAACGTAAGAAAATTTGAATTTCGCGGGCTACCTTAGCGCTTCCCCCTTAAGCGCGTACAGGCATTTCGGCTACTTTGTTTTATACTATGTAAGGATTCTGGATTTGTGGTATATGCACTATACACCTCTGGCTGAATACAGGCACGACCGCACGATGTTATGTTGTTGTATTATTGATTTTTTTTTGGTTTACGGAATCAGTGATAACAGGGACGAACCCCTATCTATCAACAATACTCGAATATATTAGATACTAGCTGCGCCCCGCGGTTTCACCCGCGTAAATGTCGATACCGCGGGATTATCGGGATAAAAAGTAGCACACACACACACACACACACACACACACACACACACTCACTCACACAAACACATAAACTTTCGCCTTTATAATATTAGTGTGATTTTTTATAGTTCGTTTATTTAATAGCATTCAATAAGTTAAAATGAACTCACAAAACGGTGAAGGAAAACATCGTGAGGAAACCGGCATGCCCTAGAACCAAAAATTCGAAGACATGTGACATCTACCAACCCGCACTAGGCCCGCGTGGTGGATTACGGCCCACTCCCTCTCACTGAGAGGAGGCCTGTGTCCCAGCACTGGGAACATTATAGGCTGATGATGATGATGATGATGAAGTTAAAATGGGCATAGTGACAGCTTATTATACGCCGGGAGCAATGTAATACTTTTTGTCCTAAAACAAGAAGGTTCCCTCTGGATAGACAAAATATCGCATCTTTGAAGTATCCGAATTGATTATTATAATATGATTTAGTGTATCATTTAAATAATGCACCTGATGATTTTAAATACTAATAGAGAGATTCTCATCATCTCTCCACTCATTATAAACGCATAATAAATATAAACGAAACCCTAAGGTCTATTACAAAAATATCTTATAAAAGTGTTAACAATAATACACTGTTTAGGTAAAATTAAGCAATAAATCCTTAAAGGGAAATAGGTACTTAACACATTCATCTATATTCAGAAGGTTTCAACTTTTTATGTCATAATTTTTTTCCAACAATTATTGTTTGTATAACAATAAGTAATTGTATCTGAAAAATCATCATCGAAAATTGGAGTTTTAAAATAAACCTCCATAGGCAAATGCAAACCATCTGATTAAAATTTTTTTTCGGGCAAAAAATGAAATCGAAGCACACATTTTGTAACTACAAGTTGGCATTCGCAGGTAAGTTTTCTGTTCCATTTGCAATAAATTTTCATTAGATACTTTTGGACTAGACTATAAGTATTTAGAGAATTATGTTTGCATAAATAAACGTGGTAACTCTCAAAACACTCTAACTTTATTCGAGGAATAATTTTGAAATTTTGACAGTTGTTTCATACAAAAACAGTCAAACGTCAATTTTGTTCCTCGAATAAAAGTTATCTGGCGATGGAAAAATCAGCCCTAAATGTCATAAGATCTACATAAATATTCAATGTAATCAATAATTTTAAAACAAAAGTTGAGTAGGGCATTGATAGTTGATCACAGCAGCATTAATTTATGTCAAGCATGTCTTTGCTTATGGCAAGTAATAATAACTTTATGGCATTTATTTCTTCGAATGCTATTTCAAGCATTTGCTAGCAAGCATGTGAAATCTTCAGTAGTTAACGTTAACAAAAATAATGACCTGCCGGTCGATTCTGTAAAAATCTCACCGTGAATATTTAGGTGAAGTGAGTTTGTTTTTGCTAGGAATTGACACTATTGACAGCTCACTCCACGCTCACTTCACCTAAGTTTTCACGGTGAGATGGTTACAGAATCGCACTGCTGAACTTAGTTTATGCTTTTTCGATTTATATTTAAAAAACTTACACTGTATGTGTATGTATACATAGGGTTACAGATGACGGCGTATTCCAGGCAGGAACAGGACGTGATAGTGGGACCTATATACAAAAATAAAGCACCCGGAATGCCTGAATTCGTCATTAAGTATATCATTCTTCCCTAAAAAGTTGAAAAAAAAATGTTATTTTGTTGTTTCTTTTATTAATATTTTTTTTCTTTATATCTATTACACTTGGTAGCTGATACTTTACCAACGTTTTTAACTTTGGAAAATGTTCTAAACATTAAACAATTAGGTATTTTGAATAATCATCTACGTTTGCCACTATTTATCTCAATACCTACTTACAATGTGCGTGTGAGTGGGTTATATTAATAATCCAAATAGAACTACTCAATGAACTATCTTCTGGAAGCGAACATGCACGACGAAAAATGTCACTAAATATTTTAGGAGTTTTGGTTGAATGTCAACGTTGTATCAACCCGGAAACGTCCCTTGCTAATTATTGACCTCATAAAACTCCCAACAAACATTATTCAAAAACAACAAAACATCTTTTCATCGTTCAATAATAGAAGTAGAAGAAGTCAACAATATACAGAAAAACTATTCTTGGAAGGAAAACAAAAGTCAAAGCGCCTTCTGACCTCTATTTATTCCTGATCGCTTTTCCTAACATCTAACGATAGTGAAAGCTCGCTATTGTATTAAGTGGAAACACATTTTAATATATTTTATGCTCAGCCGGTCGATTCTGTAAAAATCTCACCGTGAAAACTTAGGTGAAGTGAGTTTGTTCTTGCTAGGAATTGACACTATTAACAGCTCACTCCACGCTCGCTTCACCTAAGTTTTCACGGTGAGATAGTTACAGAATCGCACTGCTGGTTGCTGGTTCCTATTTCTTATCAAACGCAGGTTGGATTGCTTATATCAAACAAAGTACTACGATTTGTTTGTTTTACTTGATCGTCGTTTCATTCTACAAAGAGAACTTTGTCCAAAATATGAGCTCAATCAAATTATAGCACAGTAGTGCCACGTTTACTTTTATTTAATGAAGAGCAAAAGTGTATTGTGTAAGCGAAGGTTAACATCAACATGTAAATCAAGGTTACTGAACGCAATATTTAGTTTCCGAAAAGTAAAACCGAAACATTCGAATTATTTACAGAGAAATAGTTACGTCGTAAAACTTTTAGGTAGGTATTATGAGCTCTGCAATAAACAACAATTTTCCAATTAAGGCAATTGAGTTGGTGATCTGTAACGTTTGTTTCGAGCATATTCTTTACGTATTGGAAATGGAAGGAATGGCCAAATCACGAACATCAAGACCGTTAGCAGGATAGTCAAATTAAATAATTATATCGAATTCAATAGATGAAATTAGTAAGTACCTACATATTTTACCGTTGCGACGAAATGCATACAAGCAGCAAATAGGCAACTCAACTTCAATAAGCCGCATTTATCATGTTATAGCAATGAACTACGAATATATATATTTTTTTTTTGTTGTGATGTTCTATAGAAACGAATAAAAGAAAAGTAACCATGCCTTATGTCCTTACAACGATCTACGATCTCACTTTTCTGGAACCTAGTCCTGTAGGTATTCCTACATTTTTCACCGTGTTTACTTTTATTAATTAAGTAAATACATTTATATAACTAATATTTAATGTATTTACATTAATAATAAATATAAGTAAAATACAAAATAAATAAAATATCTATATATATCTTTATTTTGTTAGGTGAAAATGTCTGCCTTGAAAAAGATCATGGTGGTTTCTTAAAATATACTTTCTTCCCACACATTAGAAGAGCGCGAGTATTTAACATTCTTCTTTAGGTTTTTTTTTACAAATATTTTCATTATCAAAAATGTCGGGTCCTGGTGCACCATGCTAGACACAATTAAGATTCCGCTCTCTGTCTTTTACTTGCTCAATAAGTTATCATTTATTGGACAGATATAGCGGTTCGGCAGGGTATAGCACTTCTCGCCTACGATACAATTTTAGAAGAACGACAAGATGAGATAAATCAGTGTTACAACGAAAAATCGTTCCCTGTGGGCCTAATCGCGGTCTCAATTTCTTCCATATTGTTCCCATGAGTTCCAAACAAACGCTGTACATGTAAATTACGTAAGCATTTAGATAATAATGTAAAGTTCAAAATTAATATCGCAACAAGATTTACTTTGTAAATAAAATAATACGTTTGTGTAAGAAATAAACTTCAAATAGATTAAGGTGAGCTTAGAAAGGTGTTGTTTTTCTTGCCAGATTATTTTAATAAGCGAGTAACTAAGCTCGGGGAGCCTTGAGCCCCAACCCTTTTTCTTATTAGCTTATTTGCGAAGGATTAGCATCGAGGTCGTGTTATAAACAAATCAGACGCGCGTCAAGCAATGTGAACTCTCGGCTTTAAGAGATTTACACGCACGCTATGGCTTCTCAAGTGCGTGCGGGGTGCGCGCGGGCCTGAGCATCGTCGTCACGCGATAAGATCGATGGTCACGGCTGGAACCTGGCGACAGAACTGGTGATACTCACGCGGCATGGTCTGCATGAGGCAACCAGGCGATCGCGAGAGCCAGCACAAGCGCGATGCTGTGCAAGCCGCGCGGACGGCTCGTATGCATGTTTTGCGCGTCCGCGTGCGCCCTTGCGGACGCTGGCTGCCGGCAGCCGCGTATCAGCTTGCCGGCGGACTGGCGTGTTCTTGTAGCCCCTCCGGCGGCAAGATCCCGCGCCTGCGCCCCGGCGTCTATCGACCGCGGCCCGGCCGCCTCCTTCCGCTCGCTACGACTACGCTCAGATCCTCACTGGGAGCCTTATTGAGCGACAAACGGTCTAAACGTTCTATCTTGACGTCGCGTTGGCACGATATGACTACGCCACTGCTCATGTTTTATTAACGCCTTGATATTTTCAATTTCACTTCTTTATTTACATTTCGTAAAAAAATATTTAGAAACTTTTTAACCTTTGATTTCGCGATACCTTTTTACAATTAAAACATGTTAAAATGTTTTAAATAGTGAATTATAACAATATACATAATTATTCGTATGTATGTATTTATTTGTAAAAGAGTCTTGAACGGTTGTGGTATCCGATATCAGCCAATGAACATCCACTGTTAAACACGGACCTCGAGACTGATATAAGCCGAGGAGGAAATTGATTAAATCACCACGTTTGACGTACTAATTGGGATCGCAGTTGGCTATCCTAGCGCCTGCTGATGTCAAACAGTCTTCATTATTTATAAACGCCTCAAAAATTTTAATCAATTGCTAAGCAACTGATTAGCAAAATTCTAAATAGCACTAAGAGGTTGCTAAGCAATTGACTAGTAGCTGTCAAAATTAAACACCACCGGAGCACTGTTAAGAGAATGCCAATATGGCGGATTTAATTTGAATCAGCTGATCGATTCAATAGGATCATTGTGCTTCGAGTTTATTTTGTTCATAATATCGAGTAGTGCGTAATTATGGATTTCGACAATATTTTACTGAATTTCCAAAACGACGTAGAAGAGTTAATTAATTTTGAAAAGCCGGAGGGAAGTAGAAGAAAGAAAACCTACAAAGCTCATTTAAATCCGTTACGAGAATGATTACCTAGGTATTACATATTCTTTATTCCGAGTACACATGATGAAAGGATTTATAGGGAAAGCTTAATGAGGTGGCTCAGTAGGTGCTCAGGTTTGAAGAGAATGAGTTCGTGAAGCAGGTCATCACAGATAGTGATTATTGTTGTGTGTCCGGGTGTACTATGTGTGTGTCCCATGTGCCTAAGTGTACTATGCCAAATCGAATGCCAAATAATCGAATATCAATTGATCGACCACTATAAATCGAACGTTCTTAATATCGAATGGTTAATAAATCGAACATTCAATATATCGTACACTCAATACATCGAATGTTTGTTTGAATATAATTAATATACTGAATACTTTTTTATATAGAATACAAGAAAGATACGAAAACGAATAAATCACATTTTAATCTTTAATTATTATCTATTATAGGTACAGTCAACAAAAGAGAGAAGTATGCAGGATCGTCGGATATAGTTGAAATTTAGTAAGAAACCGATGGATGAACTCGAAATATATTTTATTTTATATTTATTGTTTTTATTAAATTTCAAAAATACATTTTTATAATTAAGTATTACCTCTTTTTTGAAGACTATTTTATGATGATATTGAAAATTTATCACAGATAAATTAAATGTATCATATTATTAACCGCCCAATTAAATAGCCCAATACATGAGGAAAGCTATAACACTAGGACCCTTAGGAGACGAGCAGAACAACAACAAGGTCGGAAAGAACGCTGAGCGAAAACGAAGTAATAGCGCGGGCAGGCGATGTAATGCGACTGGGTGGAACGAGAAATTCGAAGTCGCCGGCAGAAGCTAGTAATAAAATAAGTATTTTTTTCCGGCTGCAGTAAGTGGCAGTCATTTTAACTAGGAATCAGCTTAGAATTCTGGACTCGGAAAATAAACAACAGCGCAGCGTTACTGATGGAAAAAATCGAATCGTTTATTTTTACACAAGATGTCGACGTATAGGTGTTCGAAACGCACCGATTCCCTGAGCTTCCCGAGTTGACTGATGTCGTGCCGTTGCACGCTGACATCCGATGCATGTTTTAGCCCACCTTCCCACGTCTCAGTTCATTGAAGGCCAGAAGAACTTCGACATGTCGTCATAGTCTTCCTCGTTGTTCGTACTCCGGGGTGACTTAGGTCGTTAGGCTTTGAAGGCAGCGAGACTGCCAATCGCTTTGCTGTTAAACAACAAATTCTCAAAAATGTCGAGTGACGACAGTGATTTGACTCCGGAGAACATTAAATCTGGAGCCTTCCACCTAGCGTCTTGGTATTGCCCAATTTACTCCCAGACAAGTCATCGAGCTAAGCAATCAAAACGCTATTGTGTTTATCAAAGGGGTAAATTTACATAAATATATTACGGTACGCAGTTACTACGCCAACGACAAAGAATGCTTCAAAAACCAGTAAAGACCAGCAATTGGGATAGAACAGAGCCCGACGATTTGCTGAGCAAAAGTAGGTACTTAAAGACAAAATACTTTGAACAAACAGGATGAAATTATAAGGAATCCGTTTTTGCCTTTTAGCTACGGAACTCTAAGAACTGCATTGATAGGACTAGCGCCACCCCCTACCATTTTATCTGTGTAATTTATATAGAACATCGGTCAGGCAGGGGCTATAGTTTTTCGTCCTCGGCCCCCCGTACGCCTTCCAAAGGACCGGGACCCCATGGCCCCGAGATATGTTAAAACATGAAAATAAATATTAATAATAACAATCATTTTATTATGAGGCAACTAAGGCCCATAGGTAAAATACACAAAATAATCATATACAATAATAAACTAATACATATTAAAAACCTTAAAACGATGACTATACTTACACGTAACGTTGTCGGCGTCGTATTTGCCTGGTGTCGCGTAACCGTCCTCGGAAACGTTACGACACCTTTCGGCCAAAATTCCTCCAAGCTAAGCTGCCACAAACAGACACACTCTCAGATACTATACACACACAAAACGATAAAGCCTTCAAACTTACCTAAGACCCATCTTCTGACATCGCGCGTCGGGATTTAAATGAATGCGAGCATCAGTAAAATTAACGTAAAGGTTTCCGAAGACGACGGATGTAGCGTTCGGTTGACAATAAATAACCGCAAGCGACAGTGGCGCTGCGGTTTTTAGTCTGCAGTTGTCGATCTGTGGTCTCCTTCGAAATCCTACCTTTACTCATACGCCAATAATATAAATGGCCCACTTGCACCAAATCCACTAAATGCGTTTAACACTAAACATAATTTAAAAATCATTCTGTCTCTGTTCTCATCAAACGATTGACGAATACGGAACGATGTTTTTTACTCGTAAATACGCTTAGCGCTAAATGCGTTTAGTGAGTTGTGATGAAAGCGGGCCTTAAAATAATCTACCAATATACAGCGTTTAATAAACTCAATAATATTAACGAGATGGGATTTTTTCATCAATTTTCCAGGTAACACCTTAAGGTGAAGCTGTTGAGCGGTAGGTAATCAGCTTAATTTCAACGCAAAGCAAATTGAGCTAACAATCTGCCTGCAGTTATTATGTGCGTCACTAGCGAGCAACATTCTACCCACATATTAAAAGCACGTTGAATGTCTTTGATAAGAACAGAATCAGAGAAAGTTTATGTGACAGAAATGTATAATTTCTACCAATCTATTCTGTAAAAAACTCACCGTGAAAACTAGATGAGCTTGAAGTGAGATGTCAATAGTGTTGTCCCTAGTACATAGGGTGAAATGACAGCTCCCTTCAAGCTCATTTCACCATAAGTTATCACGGTGAGATTTTTACAGAACAGACCGGCAGATCTTCCTGGGTGTCTTTTTTAAGAACCACTTATTCACTAGCTACAGTATTGTGTCCAAAAATTAGCAAGTAGCATTGCTGACAAAATCAATTCAATTATAGTTTGCCATAGGATTGCTAGGTGGCTCGATTTATAATCCCCAGAAGACCTGCAAGAGTTGATGGAAAGACTTGACAAGTCATGTCGTATATTCGGGTAAAAATTAGCCTTTCAAAGACTGAAGTTATGGCATTAGACACAGGTAACCATGGTCCACTTGATATACGGCTTGGTGGTGCCGTCCTCAAGCAGGTGGACAGATTCAAATACCTTAACAAGTAAAGGTAACCTGGACCCGGAAATTAACTGCAGAATTGGTGCTGCTCCAGCAGTGTTTGGCAGACTACGGGAGAAGGCATTCCGCTCGCGCGACCTCAAACTACAAACGAAAGTCAACGTGTACATGACCATCATCTTGCCAAATGTCTTGACTCCTCTAAGACGTGGTCCGTGTATAGGAGACACATACGCGCATTATACCGATTCCACCTTAAGTGCCTCCGTGATATCTTAAAGATCAAATGGTCCGACCGTTTTAGAAACACGGATGTCCTGCGAAGGGCTAATGTCTGCGGAATTGAGGTCTGTCTGATGCGTCGTCATTTGCGCAGGTCTAGACATGTTATGTGAAGATTTTGTTTTTTGCATTATAACCTGCAAGGTTGATTTCGTCATTTCCAATATCGACGAACGTACACGAAGTGATAAACGGGGATTTTCAGTCACAGAAATCATAATACATTCAACATTTTCGTCCGTAGCTAATGCTGGTATAGATCCTTGTCTGGGGCTGTTTAATCATGATCCTGTAGCTCTGAACTTTGCTACCCAAGACTGAATAAGGTTGATCGATGGTTCATCACGCAATCGACGAATATCGTAACGATTACTAATTCGACGAGGTGTTTCAGTAAGCGAAATCTGCTTCAAATGTAAGCCTCGGTGGCAAAAGCGCGGTGCACTCCACACCACTGCTCTATGGCTGCAAAAAAATCCGCAGTGCTTACGCTTTCAACGATGCCCCCGCGCCCCTCAAACAAGTTGCGTTCAGAAATTACGTTTGTTCAAACTTTGAAATCTGCCATTGGACACACCCTGTATTAAACTTACATAATATAATGAAATCTTGATGTTTGGTCAAATCGTAAAAACTTTGCGAAGCAGGGACAGCATGTCGATTCTGTAAAAATCTCACCGTGAATACTTGCGTGGAGTGAGCTGTCAGTGTCATCCCACTGATGCTAGGGATTGACCATGCAAACATTTACAATCATAAAAGAGATTTTAATAATATTTTTTAATGCTAATCCTATTGATATTTTTATATAATTCAAAGCTAGTATTTTAGTGGTCAAAACATTCGCCAGCGCCTAACGCGCTTGCGCGGCGTGAAATATGGCTCATTCCGAATTAAGTCATCATCGCTCACATGAATAATTTGCTTTCCGATTTAGATAAATGACCACTATGGCAGCTGAGAGTCAGTAATATACCTATTCACTTGAATAGTTACTCATGGTTGGATTATAGTATTTATTTGTGTATACACCACGAATTTCCTCTTCTTTGGTAAGGTGGCGACTGTAGCCAGAAGCACAATTTCGAAAATGCCACGTTAGTTTAAAGATCGGTGATAATTATTAATTTAGGGCATGGTCGGTAGTCGGCGTTATCGCAAGATGGCACATGCCATGACTTCATATATGTCGATTCACGGGACATCGTTATCGCGTTCACGTTAATTCAGAAAAGGGCCCTAATTCACTATGACCACTTAATGATTCATTACTTCGAAACCACGTCAATTCCTTAATAACCAGACCTAATCACTACATCTGCTATTAACGTATTCTCTATGACACAATGACCGAAACCGGTTTGAACTGTCAAAATACCACGCTTGACAACCGTACGGCGTGGTAAGATTATGCGGGGAATAATAGATAAATACCATACAGCAGAATTGGGGTCAAGGTGTAAGCACGCTGTAGTCGATTACAGTGAAATTCGGAATGTACCATATATCACTCCACTCGAATCTCGTAACCATGGCAACACCACCTCGGCGTCAACACCTCCACCAGCCGCGTTTTGATTGGCGAATACCTCGCCTTTTTCTACTTTAGAGTTACACATTTTGAAAATCGCTCAACGAAAACTTTGCTTAATCTGCCCCTTGGCAGACTCTAAGGCAGGGTCGCCATATCGAAGGTCGCCATGAAATGTTGGGGGTTCAAGGGTCGTTAGAATTAGACAACCAGCTTGATAGAATGTACTTTAATGAATATCTAGTGAATTTATGTTACAATGCGCATTGATGTAAACTGCTTACTTATATTCTAAAGGAGTGTAGGTACTTACTACGTTATGCACTATTAGGGACCATACATACACTTCAGGGTTGACACCAACCACTTCTTCATTTAAGGGTTACTAGAGGTGCAGTGCAAACACGGGCGCGCGATGAGCGATAAAATATTTGCACTTATTTGACGTTGGTATTGCATTTTCCTAATGTTCTTATACATGACGCCTTACAAGTTAAATATGTAAAAACAAATCTCTAATGTGATAATGAGTGACTAACGCGCAAGCGCGGCGTGATCTTATCAATTCACCTTCACTCCACCCGATTCACGACATTAAATGTCGTGAATCGGGTGAAGTGAAGGTGAAGTGATCACGCAATCTGCAATGTGATAATGACAGTGATTAACGCGCAAGCGCGGCGTGATCTTATCACTTCACCTTCACTTCACCCGATTTACGACATTTAGTGTCGTGAATCGGGTGGAGTGATCACGCCACACAAACTACGTGGGATTACATTCTATGGTCCGTCAGCTAGGCATCCGTTAGCACTCGATGACTTGACCCACTCGGTTATCTCTTCTAATTCAATAGATTTGGGTTAATAACAACGCTGAACATCGTCGCAGTCTTTACTAGACTCGATCTACAATTGCTCATAATAACCAAACAATGTCGATGCGTATTTTCATCAGTCTAGCTGTCATAAACGTGAATGTTTTAATTTTATTTACTGTTCGTGCGTGACGCGCTCGCGCCTCAGTCTATATAAGGACTTACTAGACTAGGGAAAAAATAAAATAAAACAGGATTGAGATTCTGACTGCGCTTCTGTTTTGCTATTTTATTGTAAGTAAAACCCCACAAAATATTAATGTTTTGACCACTAAAATACTAGCTTTGAATTATATAAAAATATCAATAGGATTAGGCTAAAAAAATATTATTAAAATCTCGATTATGATTGTAAATGTATGCTTGGTCAATCCCTAGTATCTGGTAAGATGACACTGCCAGTTCACTCCACGCTCACTTCACCTAAGTTTTCACGGTGAGATGGTTACAGAATCGCACTGCAGGTCGCTTGAACATATTATAAACTAGCTTCTGACCGCGGCTTCGTCCGCGTGAAATTTCTTGTTCCCCCGTACTTTTACTTTGTTTTCGCTTAGTATTTTGTCTTTGTCTTTTTTTCTTTTTGCATGGCTCCTAAGGATCGTAGCGTAACGTTAATAGCATATAGCCTTCTTCCTCACGAATTGGGCTATCAAATGCAAATAGATTTTTTCAAATCTGACTGGTATTTCCAGAGATTTGCAGGTTGAAACACACAAACAAACTCTTCAGCATTATTATTACTATGGATATAAATATAGATAGATTAGTCGCTTTCCGTGTCTGTCTGTGTGACCGCGTTGTTCTTCTAAACTACGCAACGGATTTGGACGCGCTTTTTATCATCATTTAAATAATGCATTCCGGAAGGTTTGTGTGTAGACTAACACTTTTCCCGCGACTTCGTCCTTTCCTCTAAAAATTTCGAAAATTTATATTTATGATCTTTATTATTTATTTAGATAAATAAGTATTCGAGCCAATTTTTAAGTTTATAGATCAAAGGAATCAGATTTTTCAAATAAACTGTATCCCTGCTTCCCCACAGGGGTGGAATTTCGGAAAATCGTTTGGGATGTGTTCATTACTTGACTCGAAGATTATTTATACCACTTGTCGAGTTAATAAAACCACACAGTAAAATCCTCGCCTGTAAAATTACTCCTTTTCACCCCGTTAGGGGTAGATTTTCGAAAAACCCTGATACACGTTATTCTTTATTTATAATTTATGGTCTTATGTATAAATATACTGAGTTTCGAATTAATCGGACCGCGCGTTAAAATTCTTCCATACAAATTTTGACACCCCCCAATCCCCCTTTAGTTTAGGAGATTAAAAAATGCCAAACTTCATAATTTACTTAGACAAGTATTCGTGCCAAATTTCAAGTTTATTAACTCAAAGAATAAGATTTTTCATACAAACAAAATCTTCCTTTTCACCCCCTTAAAGGTTAAATTTCCAAAAACCCCTTCTTCGTGCTCCTCTAAATTATAAAAGGAAGCCGTGTAGGTACTACATTTCTAGTCCCAATAGTTTCGGCTGTGCGTTGATATGTCAGTCAGTCAGTTTCTCCTAATTAATTTATTATTCATTCATTATAAGCCGAGCGATGCAGGGACGGGTCGCTAGTGATAATATAAGTAAAGTAGGTATAAAGGTGAACCCCATCCTACCTTCTGGTGTAATGTGCGACTGAACCATAAAAAACGAATAAATCCACATACATTTTTGTTACTATGTTTATTTGGGAATATCTCCGAGAAGTCGGCCTTAATTTACGAATTCGTGACCATATTAATTAATGATTGTTTACCAAACATGTCTCGCCGCTCGCATGCTCTCAACAGCAGGCTCTGTGTCAATAGAAAGCCATCGTCGCGACAATGTCAAGAATCTTGTGGCCGCGTCCTAACCAAAAGCGTACGTCGGGCCAGTACGTGATCGTTGCGTTCATTTATGAATAAGATATACTCGCATGATCAATCAAGTCGCGTTTGTACGTCATAATTCGTATCTACAATCGACCGCGTCGGTCGCGTACCCGCTCAACGATCTCTTTTAGTTAGGACGTCGGGTCAGTCCCCATAGCCCGCATCCTAACCACCACTGGTCGCGCGAATACGCAATAATATTTACGTCACTCAATAGTTCGGATAACAGGACGGTGCCCTCTGACGTCGCGACGAGGCGTTCGGCGGCACCAAACGAGATAAATTTCTCAGCATTTTCTAAACAACCTGCCCCTTTACTTTGACTTAAAGGGGCAGATAATAATAAAATAATAATAATAAATAAAATATCTTCGCAACCATAGCAAATACAAATACAAATTAAGTTGTAACATTTATTTCAACATACCCGTTAGAAAACAAAAGATCTGGCTGCTGCCGGTCGATTCTGTTAGAATCTCACCGTGAGAAGTTCGGTGAAGTGAGCGTGGAGTTAGCTGTCAATAGTGTCAATTCCTAGCAAAAACAAACTCACTTCACCTAAGTTTTCACGGTGAGATTTTTACAGAATCGACCGGCAGTAACGTTACTCCAGCCGGAACTGTTTTTATCAAATAGTTAAAAAACTATCAGCTTACCAAATTAAAAAATCTGCTTACCAATTACAGAAGCTATATATCTAATTATCTATTGCACTTAGATGACGACTTTCGACATTTTCTGGCTGGGGTAACGCACGCGACATAAACACAATGATCGCGCGTTGGCACTACGATCGCATCGAGTATTGGCATCATTTACTCACATATCACAAGTGACGCGCAGATTTTATTATCAGGCAAACGAAACACAAACACGACATATGCACGGTGCTTTATTTTGATAAATATACGTGGGAAATATACTCGTATAATCAATACTAGCTGATCCGACAGACGTTGTCCTGTTTTTGATTCGAAAGACACGTGGTGCCATCTATTATCATAATAACGTTATTGTTGTTTTTTTCGGCAACAAAACTTTTTTTTTGGGCGAAAGGTACCCTATGTCCGTTTATGTACAGGTGTACATAAACGGACATAGGGTAACTTTCGCCCAAAAAAAAGTTTAAATTAAAAATATCCTTATATTTTGCATACACATTGTCAGGTGACAACGTATATGCAAAATTTAAGGATAATCGGTTCAGTGGTTTAGGCGTCAAAAGGTAACAAATAAATTTACTTTCGCATTTATAATATTAGTTAGGATTTTGACGCACGGAAAGATGACGCTCCGTTTCAGAGTATATAGATCACTAGCTTTCGCCCGCGGCTTCGCCCGCGAGGTAAGTCGATAAAAACTATCCTATGTCCTTCCCCGGGGTGCAATCTATCTCTCTGCCAAATTTTATGGAAATCCGTTCAGTGGTTTAGGCGTGAAAATGTAACATACAGACAGACAGAGTAACTTTCGAATTTATAATATTAGTATGGATTCGTCGTAATTGCTTTACCACCGTAATTTCGACTTTCACTTGCACTACATAAACCGATAACGTCTATTTGTCTATGTGGCCAGTCATGACGCGTTCGGGGTCACCGAATAAAATGAACGCGACAGTTCGGCCAACGACGTTTGGTCGCGGGTTCGTCTGAACTTGCATAGTCAGCGTAGTCGCTTTCTATAAGGATACCCGGGCAGACATGGAACAGCAGCAAAATAACTAAAAGCGATAATAGCTGTACTCTTGACCTTAACCTGAGTTACCGTCCATAATTACTTCTCCCCATCCAATTAGTAGTCCTTGCGCTAGTATGCGGGCGCCATTGTGATTTGACGGGCGCGCCACTGTGTCTCGAATAGGGATGTCACAAATAGTCATTTTGACGAAATTCGAATACCAAATATTCGGTCAGCTCTCGGCCGTAGTGCCCATTAATTCGGCGAATGTTAGGCAAAACATGTTTAGATTTCGCGAGGGACAGGGAGGACAAGCAGGAATGGGTTACGATTTGTCTGACGCGATGCGTGTGGTAGCGACGCCGCAGGTAAGAGTAGAGGTAGATATTTGTTTAATGTGCGTAGACCTTGTCACAACATGCATTATTCTAAAACTGTTCGCCTAGATCGGACAGCCTATCCTACCACTACCCACAAAAATGGTAGTCAGCAAACGCAAAATAGTATTCAAACCTGACAGAAGTCGGTAAGATTAATCTATTATCTTCGGCATTTATTTATATTTAGAGGCTATTTTTAGAAGCAGGTATAGTTTATAAGAAAAATTTCATTCATCAGAACTTATCTTTTTTAACACGCTTTTATTAAGAATTAAATGTAAAAAATTGTGATTAATGTAAATACATTATTGAGTAATATGGGCGTTTTTATTTCATATTCAGTATTCGGCCGAATAATGCGCAACATTAGGCCGAAAACAGAATATTAAAAAAGTAACCGAATAGGCCAAATATTCGTGGCAGCACTAGTTTCGAACGATTTACCCACCCAAAGTTTTAAGGAAAACTCGTACGTAGTAGGCATCATAGGTTTTTTACCCGTTTTATTAAGATTTAAATGTTATCAATTTAATTAATGTGCAATTATACCGCAAAATACTCAAAAGTGGAACGATTCCTATTTATCGGACTTTTCTTTGTTGTGTTCCTAGAGACGACGCCAACCACTTTATTTTTTATTTTCTCTTATTATTTTCTGAGTAACTAGATATTCGAAGATTTTATGTTATGGTGTAATGGTGTGACCTGTAAGTAACTATTACATCCTAATCATGTGTTCTGTCTGTAAGTCCATCGTTTTCAAACAATGTTGTTTTTTTTTAATCTCAAAGCAGTATGCTGTCCGATATATGGCGCCCCGTACCAAACTAACAGCCCGCCTGTTAGAACCAAACCTAGTGTATTTATACTGCTAACTATTTTTACATGGATGCCTGTGTATTAGTATTTATTTGTCACTAGCTACTGCTAAATTAAGATTACTTTTACATACATAGGTACATAAAGTCACGCCTTCTTCCCATGCGGGTAGACAGAAACTACAAAACGAATCCTACTACGATCCGAATTACTTTTAATCACATTTAATTATATGCCTCGCGCATACAGCTTCTTTCCGCGACTTTCACCAGATCATCGGTCCACCTTTGGGGAGCCTATGCTGTTTGTCCCTTGGCTGAATGATGTTACTATCATTAAAAAAAACGCATTAATTTGTTAGAACAAAATCTCTGGACAATCGGGAAGTACTCCAGCATCTCTTAGAACACGTTAACACGTAGAATTTTTCACATGCAGAACTCATGATATTATGACGGAATGCACGGACATCGAATATTACTTTACTGCTTTATTTCTCAAACCAACATAAAATATTCATCACATAGAATATCTCCTACTAAAAAATAAAACGTATAATTATGCACTTTTTTTGTGAGCAGTGGTGGCCCAGTGGTAAAGGCCGCGACTTCGAATGGTCGAAGGTTCGAACCCAGATAGGGGCTTTACTTGGTGTATATTCATTCATCATCACTGCTCTCATAGCGGAGAAATACGAAGTGTTAGTTTGGATTTGTTCGTTCCAGTGAAGATTGGCAAAGCTCAACTATCAGACTCAACGAGATCCCGAACGTCGTTATGTTAATAAGTTACCTTATTCAAACGCCTAAGAATTAAAATCGATCAAGACAAGAATCTCCTACCAGATGCGAGATGCGAAGCTGCGATCTGTCTCTCGTGGTTACTTGGCAACCCAAGATATGCAGTCGGAAAGTTTGGAAGTAGTAGGTAGTAGTAGAATATGTTGTCTGGATCAGACACATGTGTGCTCACGGAACTACTTAGATGAAGAGGATAAGAAAAGAAACAGAAGTTGAAGCATTCATTGATGAGATCGATAGAGCAAAGCTCCTATATAAGGTGTTCCAGAGAAGTTAGACTGTGAATCTGCTGATCGGGTCAAACATTACTCGAGGATCTTTAAAAGGACTACGGCTTTCATGAACTTGCGAAAGGTTCCTCAAATTGAATTCATGGGCCCACCAACAGCAATCTTAAGGAAGTAGGTATATTCCTAAACCAGTAACACAGAAACGGGTGTTTCCAGAATTAGTATATTCATTAATAGAGTGGATTCAAACTAGTGTAGCTCTGTAAGGAAAAGTGTACAAAAAATGTCGCACAGAAATTAAATTCGTTCACAAGGGATTACACAGGAGTTACGAGTAGCATCAAACTCCAACCCTATCTACCCTACTTCCAAACTTATCTTTGTCAGAGTTCTTAAAAAGCTTCTGCTTCTTAAAAAGCTTCTTCTTCTTTATATAATTTTAAAATCAAAAGTAATGATGTAACTAGATAATAATTTGAGTGGTCATGTGGCATGTGTTATCAAATTGACATAATGTTTTATTTATAATTGTACAATAAGACTGCAATCTATACAGCTTGATAAAAAGTTTATACAGCCACTCAGTTTGGCAATCCGGAACAGAATTCCTCGTGGTCAAATCAGTTTGACCATTAAGTTTGACCACGAGGAAGGAAATTATTTTTGTTAATGACTGTACAAGTATACAAAGGGTGGATATTTTTTGTTAAACTAAGTAGTTTGACTATCCGGAACAGAATTCCTCGTGGTCAAATCAGTTTGACCATTAAGTTTGACCACGAGGAAGGAACGTAATATTTTTGTAAAATATCATTTAAAAAGAGTGTCCATGGAGTTTCTTGCCCGTTCTTCTCCATAGGTATACGCTTTGGAATGGGCAACTAGCTTCATATTTTCTGACTGACCGACTTCTTGACAATTCAAAAGTGCCTGTAAATGGTTTAATTGAAATAAATGCTTTGAGTTTGAGTTCTTATAAAATCAAAAAAATTAAACTATGTAAGCAGCTTCCATCAATCTGCCTAGCCTTTTCCCAACTATATTGGAGTCGGCTTCCAGTCTAACCAGATGCAGCTGAGTACCAGTATTTTACATGGAGCGACTGCCTCTGTAACCTCCACAACCCAGTTACTGGGTAACACGACACCCCTTGGTAAGAATGACGGTTGCCCGACTGTCGGGCTTCTGAAGACCCGTAACGACTGTCAAAGACCAACCAGAATGATAGCGGGGACCAACGGCTTAACGTGCTTTCCGAGGCACGGAGGGGTCTCGGTATGTAAAGATGGTCACCCATCCACGGACCAACCGCGGCAAGCGTAGCGTACCTGATCGATCAGCCCATGGGACTGATATTACTTAGCCAGGCGCTCCTCATTTAACCACGAGCTTCAGTCTTCAGCTTCTGTCAAACAATTCTAAAAACCTCTTCATGGTTTCGTTACATACTCGTACGATAGTTTATAGGGATTCGAGATAAATAAATTATTTGCATCGTAAAGCAGTCGGGAGACGCTCCGGGCGTCGGGAGCCGCGCGACGACTCCCGGCCACCGTAGGCGCGGGCCTGCGGGCGGAGAGTAATGGGTAGCTCACCGTCCGATCAGGACCAGGCCCGTGCCGGACGGCGCGTACGTGATCCACGCGTGCCTCAAGAGATGTCAGCATCAACCGAAGGGGCCCGTCAGGGCCGGAGCCTGCCGGGTCAGCGGGATTGTCCGAAAGGGTTACCGCTGGCTCGGAACATAAAGGGCTAAGGAAGGAACACGGGTGGGTTTTAGTCAGTAAGAGTCTGACACTCCCTTCCGCTCCACCCAGAGCGGGAGGGGTCATTTGATGATATCCCATACTGACAAAAAAAAAGAATCCCCTGCGTTGTTTCATAAGTGAAGTGACGCATCTAAGAATATGATGATGTTGCTATGCGATATTTTTTAAGTCAATAATAAAAATAAAGTGGACAAATGTGCAATTATGCACGTAAAACAAGGAGAGATTGTGGAATCCGTAATCTGTGGGAACACCACTCTCGGAATCCATAAACCTTAGAGCTGTCTCCACGTCCGAAACCTATAAGTATTTGGGTGTCGGAAGCTTTGGGCATCAATGTTACGGTCATGAAGCAATCGTTGAAGGAGCGATTCTTAACCGCCTGAAAAAAGTATTTAATATTCTTCTATCAGGTGGAAACAAGGTTTTGATGTACTTTTTCGGTATACTCAAATGGACTCAGACCGAACTCGATGCCCTGGATAGGAGGATCCGTAAGCTGCTGACTGCATATCGATACAGTCTCATTACCGATCATCGTGGGTAATGAATGCATTACTTATGGTGATGGTGATGAGACTGTATGTCCCGTAAAAGTGTGGAGCTTCAGGCTTTTTTAAGGTAAATACACAAAAATAATTGTGTATTTTTATATGCTAATATTTAACTTAACTTTAATTTATATGTACATTAATTAATAAAGGAAATAATAATAAATAAAGTGGTTTATGAGAAATGGGACTTTTTCCGTAACAACCGCAGAAATAGCTTTGTTTTTCAGTTTCCTTGAGAATTACTATAAAATGCTAACTTATTTTTACGGTCGATAAAATTAATACACGGACCGAACAACGGACATTAATTCTTCACTGTGCGTAGTCCGACACGCACTTGGCCGGTTTTATAATGAATAATTTAAATTTTATCTTAATTTACTACTCGCACTTCCGTAGACGGCTCTAGGCTGTTTTTTTTATTATATCTACCTTATTTCTAAAAGGGGTTTAAATTATACAAATAAAAACTCATAAAAATATATATACATAAACAAATAACAAACTATAACAAACTTGGCCTAAATCAAACTCTTAAATAGAACAGACAGTCAAGGATGCTGATCTCATCATGATGGTGGAGCCAAGTTGACGTCGCTCGTAGTCTTTGCATCGTATATTTTCATTAATGATGTATCCGAAGGCCTAGAAGAAAGCCTTACTGTGCTCTCAAGAATTAATTTTTGATGACTACATTCAATCCATTCCTGAAAAACAAAAGATTTTTTATACCTACAGAGGCAATGACCAATCCTTCAAACTTCCCTTTTACGTCGGGGGTTAATAACTATAAAAAACATCAATATTAGACTTCGCCAATAATCTATAAGCCCGAAAATGGGAATTTGTATAAAGTGTATAGAATAAAAGTTGTAGAGAATTTTATGAGCTTTCATTTGGTATAAGAACACTTTTCCCTACGAAGCAGCGCTTTTGAGACATAATCAAACACCCAAAAGGGAGAACTTTGTGACCCCGTGCCTCACTCCAGCTCACCTCTTAGACGTTAAGAGTATTAGTATGCTCACTCCCTAAGAAATCTGAACAAGTTTTTGAAGGAATCGCTTAGGTCCCTGCTCAGGCACTCTACACCATTTTGGGCAATTCGTTGAATGAACTAAAAGGCAGAAACTACAGAACGCCACCTGCTACGATCTTAGACACATTTTTTTTTAGTTTTCTTGTTCCTCGCAAAACTGAAAAATAAACTATAAACAGCTGTTCCTTACATTTTGATTGCGTAGGTATACTTACACTTTCTACACCATAATTTGTTTTTAAATTTTCTAAGGCGTGAGTTTATGGTGTTTGATATTTCTATTTAGTAACTAGGTAGAATAATAAAAATAGAGTAATAAAAATATTTGACAATTTCTTGAACGTTCGAATGGAACACACCGGCAAATATAACCAGCCTGCATTTACTTCTAAAGGTAGAGCTATACAGTCTCTACAGTACCTACTTACATCTATAATCAAACATTTATGTTTGCATTTTCTTAGCCGTGTAAATTCACTGAAATACAATCTTCGTTTTCGATCTTCGACCTCTGGAGGACCATAATTTCTATGTGATCTAAACACACCGGCTAAATTCTAGAAAGATAAGGCAATGTTATTAATAAGGCATTAAACACGAACTTTTGTACATAGATACGGCCATTAGTCGCCAGGTTCGACGAACGAAAAAAAGCGTATCCATAGACTGGAACAACTTTATGAAGCTAATCGGAACAACGCTTAAAAGCACAGGGTGAAATATAAATGTTCATCTATTTGCGGCTTTCTCAGCTCGTATATCAGCCTGGCACTGACTGACGAATCCGTAGAATTCGGATTAAGTACTGGATTCGTCGAACCTGGGCAGAATGCCTTGCATTGAATGCTATAAGTAAAATAACTAAATTTATGCTTAATTAGAACTAACTCATATATATTAAAATGGCATTTATGCAAAAAGACGCAAGCAATTAAAAAATATATGGATGTCATGCGATCAACTTTGAACGTGAATATCTCGAAAACGTGACACTCTGAATAGGATTTATTCTTATTATGTTTTCTGTTTGGATTGATGACAGCTATCGTATAGGTTTCAAGCGTGGCCGCCATTTTCAAAATGGCGCGACAGTAGGTATGCCAAGGCTCCATATAAAAATCTTCAAACCCCTTTTTTACTTTTTTTACAATTTGCAGGTCAGTGTTGACTGAAATATGATTCGCGAGCGCAACAAATATGACTATAGAATTGTAATCATTAAAAGCATCAATACAAATCTCCAAATGCATATAATGTTATATTCCTATTGAATGACTATTCCGAAATATTAATTAATAGGATAATATGAACTTAGTGGGTTGTATTGATGTTTTAGTGATTATAATTTTGTAAATACATATACGCCCGCGAATCATATTTTGTTCAACATACAACCTGACAATGACCTGCCAATTGCAAAAAAAACAAGAAAATTTGAATTTCGCGGGCTACCGAACGCATCCCCCTTAAATATGGATCGGATGTTCTTTTATTAACCTAAAACATGAAAGTTACTTACATTCCTCATTAAAAAACCAGCTATCGAATTTACGTTCATTGCAGTTACAATAAAAATTGTCAAAGATGCCCAACCCACAGCTAACCACTTCATTAACGAATGTTCCCATTGGGCTAACAAATATGCTCCCCGTACTGCGAAACACTGGAAATGTATAGAAAAGTGTTGTATGAAATCATATTTTTGACTGACTCGGGTCTTGGGATAAGAGCGCCAATCGAAGGACTGTGCAGTAATTTACATCGGAAGCGGGTCCTGTGAGTGATATAACCAAACGGTTACAGCGACTGAAATTTTACGGACAGGATTGTGAACGCCATCCGTTCTATCAACACCATGGTGAGATCGAACCAAAGTTTAGGAAACACCGTAGCAAAGTTTGCCATTATAAAGGCCATAACTTCCTTTGAATTTCTAGTGGGATATTGACAGAAATCTTCCGGTTAATTAATACATTGGGATAAAGCCAGGTGTATGATGATGATGAGCCTCAGGTCGTGCGATTTTACAATCTACGGAAAACTAGGAGATTAACTCAGAAACTACTAGAAGGCCTGTCATAAAAAAAAATATTTTTTAATACAGTTGCTCAAAAAGTGGCGTATTGCAGGGACGTATAGCGTTCGGGATGTGGGCTATTACATACTCGTGCTTTTTTTTTACCTTTCCCGAACTCGTGCGTTCTCTTTCCCAACTGTCAAAATAATGTCTATTAAAAAGAAAAACCAACCATGAAGTTTTTACTAAAAAATTTCATAGAAGTTTTTATGATTCATGCAAATACGTATATTTCTAAAAAGAAGCTACTAATTTGTTTCAATATCAGATTTAATGATTTTATTGAATGAGTTAGGTTAGGTTTCATTTCATTTCATCTCATTAAATTTCATTTTCATTTCATATCCATAAAAAAATTCTACTGAAGACTTGGCTGTATGGGCATAGTTCCCTTTGCCTACCAGAATGTGTGAAGAAAAAAAATCTCTGCTTATATTCTATGGTTGGCGCCATTAGTTAGTTGAGTTTATTGTGTTTTTATTATTTTATTAAATTGCTTAATTTTTTCGCAACTGTATTAAAAATAGTCGTTCAGTACACGTGCGAAACCGTCATTGCAACTTGTTCCGACTGTCAACCCTCGCCTTCGGCTGCGCCTCGGCTCGGGTAGACATTTGTCGGAACTCTTTGCAATGACAACCTTTCCGCACTTGTAATGAAATATACTATTATTTAGTATTTTAAAATAGGTACTGGGAATGTAGATTTGATTTTGAGATCCATTGTAGGGCAATAATGATAAGATGGTACGACCTACCAAGAAATCAGAATCATGAAGGAGGTATTGGAGCCGGCAAGTTTCAAATTGTAAATAGGAACAAACTTAAACTTGGCTGTAACACTATTTTTTACTTATTTTTATTTCTGTAACCTATTTATTGAATATACCTCAAAAACTACTTCATGATTCTGATCTCGAACAGGCCACCTTACTAACTAATATAATGAATCTCAAAGTCAAATCTACATCCCCAGTATGTATTACAATATCAGACAGGTTTTTGGGACAATGTGGGGAAATTCAAATTCATAGGAGATTGGGTAAACTGTCGTCGTCGTGTCTAACCTAAACTAACCGGATGTAACTGAATACCAGAATTTTACATGAAGCGACTGATATAATTATTTAGATTGTAGGATACCTATCTGTAGTTACATTACGGCTGACACTTTATACAGTTTATACTCACAAAAAGAGCGACAGGGAGTAATGCCCAACTTATCTTCCAGAAACGTGTTGGCTTGAAATCCAGCCAAAACTGTATATCGGTACAAAACTTCTTCAATCCGTACAGCCACATGACTACAGCCACGTAAACACTACCAAGGTATGACACAGCAATGTCTATACCGACGGATAAGGCCATCGTTCGATGAATTTGTGTCATTAACTGAAAAAAGATAAAAATATGGTCTGCTGAGTGCGAATTTACATTAAGAGTCCGTGTTAAATTATACAAAATATCTTAACTATTTAACCCACGACGTCATATTTAGGCACGGCAAGTTATACCTTGGGGTAGGTACTAACGTGGGTTCCCCCCCGGTGGGTTCCCGCATTGTCGAGGCGGGGGGGCTCAGTAGCCGTGGCTTGGACACCCACGGTGAAGCGAAGAGGAACCCGAGGAGGGGCCGCTCGTCAGGGCTTTTGCTGACAAGCCGACGACGTAGCGGCCAAAGGTAGGTTGCGGTGTCGCTTGGGCGACATCGCAACTGAGGCGGGCCGCGATGTCGTACGTACCGAAGGCATCGCGGTTGAGGGTTGGAGGCCGCGGCGGGAGAGGTGTGCCGGTATTACGGTGCGCCGCTCTCCCTACCTTCCGCGGCCTTGACGGGGTCGCCACCGTAAGATGGCGGACGCGGTGGGGCTGCAGGGGAAGAGGAGTGTCGGTATTGCGTTGGCCGCTCTCCCTATCCTCTGCAGCCGAAAATTGGCAGGCGGCGGGGCCAATGTTCTGACCCGTCGCAGGGGGACCAAGGGTGCCCAGACACGGGGTCGTCTGGCGCCCATGTGCTGGTTTGGTCCCTGGGGTGGTCACGTCGCGGCGTGCTGTGTGTTCTGGTGCGCCGGTGATGGGGAGTACTCCCCAGAGGAGGGTCCGGTAACGGACGGCCGCGGCGGGTTCACGGATGAGTGCTAACGCGTGCCCGTGTTCCCGCCGTAAGCGGCAGAGGAGGACACCGTGGAGTTTTAGTGGGTTAGAGTCCCACATAACTGCACTATCTCCCCGTGGTAGTGTAGTATGCATGAGCATTTCTCCATGTGAAAAAAAAAGGGACTAACGTGGGTTTGCCTATACCATTTTGAATATTTGTCACAACTATCAGGGATGTACTCCGGATATAAAAGGTATAGTACAGGACCCCCCGGGGTCTCAAGAGCGCAGTACTAACACATTGAGGACTAAGGCCGTCTAGGCTAGAATTGTCTTCGTAAAGGCGGAGGATCACCATGAAAAAATGTACTTTCTTTGCGTGGATGTCGGAAAACAATTATGTGTCTCTTAGGAAAAGTGTAATTATCACTCCTTCATTGAAAAGGAAGAATCTTCCGATTGTGGTTCTCTACCACAGCCCTTTCGACTGCATTCACTAACTCTTCAAGGTTCATAATGTCAATGCGACGAAGTGTCACTTTGATTATTAAGAATAAATAAAAATTAAAGCGCCTGGTCGGGGCTCATTATCTGACCAAACAGCCACAAGACGAAATATTTATAAAATTTCGGAATTTTTAAATCGGAATTTCTATTTGACCATTGATTGGCTTTAGCACCCTCGAGAACCATGAAAACGACACCCATGTCGAAAATTTTTAATTTTTTTGCAAACGCCCTCTTGTATTTTCATTTTGACCTCACTATCGGCTTCAGCACCCTTGAAAACCATGTAAACTATCTCTCTCTCTCTCTTTCTATTACATAAATGACATAAATGAAAAGTCACATGGAAGGGGCATAACGTTTTTCCTTACGTGACGATTTCTCCCATTTACTCCTACCGCAAGCTGCGTAAAAGTACGTCTTCGTTCCAGTAACATTGTTGACAACATTTGCTCAACGCCATCTATCGAAAAAATTGGTTAACTCGAAGCTCGCTCTGCATTAATCAATAATTATCTAACATTGCATTCTTTATTCTCACTTTATATTAGAAATTTTTTTAGCGCCTTTAATCGACCATCAATGGAAAGCTATTTTTATAACATTACAATCATTATCATTACTTTTTTAAATAACACAGATATAAGTGTCTGTGTTATTTTATGATTATTCACTTAATAATGTTATTTATATTACAATATTTCGTTAGTAATGTAGCGCGCCAATAGATGTCCTTACGTGTTTCCACATTACGTAATGAAAAGTTCTTTTAGAATACTTTAATTTAAATTGATTATATCTTTTGATAGAGTGAAGCGATTGCGATGAAACAAAAACTAATAATTTTACACTATATTTGAGTATAAAAGTTAACCATATTGGTCCGGAACTTTTTACATGGTACGTTGTCAAAGAGTTTTTTTTTTTTTTTGTTGCTTGAGTACGTATAATTTTTATTGTGGTTGTTGGTATATTGGCGTGGCTAGCTGACAAATGGCAAATAATTTAATTTAATGTGATGTGTCTTATAATGTTAAATACTTTGCATACTTAGTATTGTATACAATCAAATATTTTCTAACTGAACAGATAGCTGTGCTGCTGGAGAGTTTGTTGCGCCACTTCTTCTCCCCAGCGAAAGCACTAGGAAGTGGTGAAGGGTGGGCGTTTTGTGGGGCTGTCTTTTGTAATTTTGACGTTGGAAAAGTAATGATTCTCAGCCTAGTTTGAATAAATTACTTTTTATTTTAATCTCTCACATCTAAACAGACAAACCGAACAGACGGTAATTAAAAAAAAATATGAAATATGTAGCATCTGTTGGTTATTCTTTAACAAACCAACTTTTTTTGGAAATATTTTCAATGTCTTTGAACCTTATGCTTTAGCGATAAAATTTAAAATCTATTAAAGACATTTGACAGATTGTAGTAGCTTGATGTGCTGGCGTCTGTACAGAAACGCCTCGTCTACAAATTTATTATAATAATATGTATATATAAGAGAACCAACAGCTATTACAGAAGGATACCAATTGTATATACATATATAAGACAAAGACAATTACAGATGCCCAAAATAATCGTCTTCAAAATGCAATGAGGGTTTTCGTGAAAATTTACGACACCAGTTGGCACCACTGTGACAAGAGGTCTTCCAATATAAAATATATGATGACGTTAATCATTCGATTCATTCAATCGTTCATCATTCAGTCATGAATAAAGAAAATATAGGCTCTTTGACAGATGTCTGGCCCTGACGTGTCAGTGCTGCCACCTGGCGAACGTCATTTCAGAAAACCCTCATTGAAGCGATTGTCAACAGTTACTACGAGATTAACCGCAAATGGCAAAAAAAATAACTGATGGTTAATTGACGCACCGTGTATTGATGTTCAATGACAGTAAGTGGCAATCGTAATTTCGACCGCGCCATCAAAGACAGCAACGCAACTTTTCTTAGCTCAGTTCAGAAATCGCATCCACCTTTAGCTTCATTCGTTCATCATTTGAAATCTTCAAACACTTAAGCATTGACAGTTGCGATGGGTCGTCTCGGGGACCCTTTATAATGTTAACTTTGTGGTATTTACAGACTGTTGTGGCATTGCAATTGTTCGTAAACATTTTATTTCGCTACACTAGTCTGTAGGCCACTTTCACGTATCATGAAAACACAAACCAAAACGATTGCATAGTAGGTAACCTTGTCAAAGTGGCCGTGTGCGTTAGATATTCGATCTCGGCTCGCAAGCAGGGGCGCACCGGCGCAATGAATTTTTCGTATTTCCACTGAATGTTTTATGCCAGTCGAGTTGTTTAGAGGAAATGACTTTGCAAAATTTTCCGAGTCGCAGCATGGAGTCTGTTTTGCTACATATATTTGTATATTTTACAACTGTACATTTGATATTTTTTTTAAATAATTTCTACGAGCCGTGAAAACGAGTCTGATGCCGAAAATATAGTTTCTAGAGTTTTTGTCCGTTTGTCTGTTTAATCAGATGCATGTTTTAGATTGACGCAAAAACGGCTGAACGAATTTGGCTAAAATTTAACTCATAGAGAGTTTATAACCTGGATTAACACATAGGGAACTTTTAATCCCGGTAATACGTTACCGTGGAATCAGTTTCCGACATCCACGCGGGCGAAGCCACGGGTAAAAGCTAGTATTCTATAAATGACATCGCGTAGAATTCAATATAGTCAATGGAAACACAAAATATGCATGGTAAATAGTACATTATAACATTAAGTTAATTCGCGTTTCACTTAATTATTATGTAACTAATTGCATATCCTTATTTTTAACGAATAACGTTTTGAGTTTCTGACAGTGCCTATGCGCAAATCGTTATAAAAAAGGGATAAGTGAATAAAACATTTGTATTCGAATTACAAGTGTCCCTGTAAACTAAAAGATTTTCCGCGAATTTTTGTGTAGGTACCTACCTTAGTCATGTCCATGTTTATTCAAACAGATAATTGGATAAAATTATTTTACAAATATTATGAGAAAAATGCATAATATTTGTAAAATAATTTTATGCAATTTTCTTTTTCAGTAGTCAGAGAATATACGTAGTTCATTTGTGTAACTTCTATTTATTGTACACACTTAAATAGGGAAACTTAATTACTAGATTTAAAAGAGTTTAAAGACAAGACACAAAGCAATTACTTTTTTTAAAAATAGTTCTTTATTTAATAGGTGCGAAGGAAATAGCTACAAAAATCAGATACTCACAGCAAGCAGAGGTATTGATACGGCAAAACCTACAAAACACAGAAAACCAACAACATAAATCTGCTTGACTGAACGAAACTCATAACTCAAGAATTTCGCAAGTATATACATAAGATTAGTCTGCAACAAAAATAAAATTTGACGTGAATAAAATCGCGGTTTAATCATTTGCAGTATTTGACAGTACATTTCATTTAAGTAATTACACACATCAACACAATCTAGGGATATTTAAGATTCTCATGTACCTATTGATTAAATACTACTTCGAATTTCTCAAATCCTCCAACCTCATATCAAATTGCGTAGTAATTCGATTAAATATAAATTACGTATAGAATTAAAACGAAAGACTTTTTTTGTAATAAAAATAAAGAAGATAGAATTGTACCAGCCGTTTTTTATTAATTAAAGAAATAAACGTAGTCAATTTAAATGAAACATTAAAGGAACGTTTGACTTTTGGACCAACGCTGAAAACCGTCCAAGTGACGAGAACAATGTCCTAAGAAAACGTATTAAAATTTTGTATACCTACTTTAAAAATGTACTGCGTGACGTATACTTAAGATGCACTTTTAAGAAGCTATAAGTCAAAAACTGAAAAAATACCGAAAATTTCAAGTTTTTCGTGCGTCACGCAGTAAGGACAGCCCTTTGGCAGCTGGAAACATGCTTTTGCACTATGTGGATCTATCCTAACAACATACCAAAAAAAACAGCACGGAGCAATTTTTTGGGACCTATAGCGATTTTTGTGTCACGGTGACTGGCTTATTCACAGAAATCAAGTTAATAAATTGTAAATATAAAACAAAACCCTCATCAACACATGTAGGTAAACCATACCATTTTTATCGTGAAACAATAATTTTATTATTTACTAGCTTCTACCCGCGACTTTGTCCGGGTGACATTTCTTGTTCCCCCGACCCACCCCGTCGCAACTCATCGCCTGCTGGTGCTATTACTTCATTTTCGCTTAGCGTTCTTTCTCGGCTCCTTAGGGCTCTGGCGTGATGTAAAGAGTCTCAAACCTTCCCCAAGAATTGGGCTATCATACAATAGTACATTGTGATACATGTGTATAATGACACGCACACGCGTTTCATACGACGTTTTTTAAGACACTTGCGAGGAAAAAACAGACTTGTATTGTTAAATTTTAACTTGTATGGAAAATGGCGCGCAGGTTTTTTTTTCCGCGCGCCGTGCTAGCCAGCACTAGCGATACGCGCGCAGGTGTAAATAAAAGCACTGACAAAACCACTTAACAGCCTATAGAAAAAATATAATAAACACAAAATAATGTGTAGAATGATCGTATCTGACTTATCGTGCTGATTTTTTCCCCAACTATGTTGGGGTCGGCTTCCAGTCGATCCGGATGCAGATGAATACCAGTATTTTACACGGAGCGACTGACTATCTGACCTCCACAACCCAGTTACTGGGTAATACGATACCCTTGGTAAGACTGGTTATCAGACTTTCGGGCTTCTGACCGTAACAACTGTCAAGGATCCACGAATGACAGCCGGGACCAACGGCTTAACGTGCTTTCCGAGGCACGGAGGGGTCACGGTATGTAAAGATGGTCGCCCACCCATAGACCAACCGCGGCAAGCGTAGCTTAACCTGATCGATCGACCTGTGCGGCTGTTTTTATTTAGCCACGGGCTCCCCTTAAAACTTCAGACACTGCCTCACTTTATACGAACACAAAAAAATTCAACCCAAAAAAGACCAGCAAAAACCTAAAAAAGGACCAAGATGTTTCCATTGTAATAAGTATGAACATCTCAGTAAAAATGTTGAATCAAGAAGAACAATGCTAAAACTGAAACTGATACGTGTACGAAAATTCACGTCGTTAGGATGAGTTTAAAGTGAATTTAATTACCATTGTGGCTGAGATCCCTGATCCCTACACCAATCAGAAAAGACCTGACCAAAGCCAATGACCCTGGTGACTCCAGAACCATATTTTTGAAATCATCAAGTGTCTACGTCAAAAAATGGGCGGTTCCCCAGTCAAAGAGCGATCACTAAAGTTACAACACAAATTCCGCGTTCCGCAGGGCTTAGACAACTTTTGTGGTTTGCCTAGCAACAGATTTCTAACAAAATAAATCAACTTTCTGTTGTTATAGAATTAGTCGCTTCGCCGCCAATCCGTCGGTCTGCGGCTCTGCGCTGACCTGTCGAGCTGCCTACTGAGAAATGAATGGTGCAACAAGGTTTGTTGCTAGGGATCTGTCTACCTTAGAAACTAACGTTTGCTTTTGCGAATACTGAGAATGACTAAGGTATGTTACTAATGAAAAATATCCTTAGATAGTGTTGTTATGTGTATGAAGTCACGGGCTTAACCATATCAGTACGATCGATGAGCCGAGATAAGTATCCTACCAAGCAGTTTACTAGGTGAGGTGATATACTGTTCACGGACTGAACCAATATGGTATTTAATCTGTTTTCCAAGTTACCAAAAGCGGTGGTGACGCGTGTTTCTACCAAGCTAGCACCCTTGAGTTACAGCAACGAAACCGGTGCAGAATGTTAGCATAAAATGATGCTGTTAGTAGTAACCAACAAGTATGACAGTATATGCACCCTCGCCATAATAATCGCCAGGTCTTAAGTCATCACCACATAGCCTTGAACCAGATTTTTTTGGCTTAAGGATTTGACCCACAGTTTTCGTCTTTCGTCATCAGCAGGAAAACGGTGTATGCATTATTATTAAAAAATTAAATGATAATTGGGCCAAATGGCGTTTCAGCAAGGACAGTACGAGGCCGACTAGTTGAAGCATAATTAGTTGTAACAACTGCTCGAGAAATTCCATTACGAAAAAAAGGAACACGGGCGTTTGCTAGAAAGTACAAACATTGGATCTTTGGAAAATTGTATTAATTTTTGACGAGATCAAAGTGAATCTTATTTCATCGGAAGGCAGGCAATACGTACGGCGTACTATCAATCAAACATTCAACCCTAAACGTGCAATAAAAAACCGTGTGCAATAATGTAAGGGATGTTTCTCGGGACATGAAGTTGGCCCTGAAAGATAAATTAAAGAACACATAAACATAGGCCCAGCTGTCCCACAAACCACTGAATACGTTTAACGCTAAACGAGTTTAAAACACAGTTCTGTTTTTCTCAATCGTTTGAAGATAACAGACAAAAATATATATGTTTTAAACAACATATTTGTCTGTCCTTCCCCTTTTTAAATCCATCCTAAGGTTGTCTTTAAAAGATCGCTCTTAGCGATAAAACCGCCCATAAAGAGTATTCTATTCTATTCTACCTACTCTTCACAAAGAACACACCCTCCAAATTTCATGTCGCTAGGACCAGCGGTTTAGGCAGTGCGTTGATATATCAGTCAGTCAGGACTTTGAATTTTTTATGTACCTATGTATATAAATCTTGTTACAAAAACAAATTGAAGTAAAACCAATATTTAACAAAATATTCACAAAAAACTGACTTTCGAATGTTTTACATTATTATTTTGTTTTACATTTTATTATATTATTTTTGTTATTATTGTTTTTATGGATTTTTAATCTGAAATAAATATATTATTATTATTTACAGGCAATTTTTTTTCTAGCTATCGTAATGAACTTTTCACACAGAATTTCTAATGTCTGACTGAACACCACACCCCTCTTAAAAAGCTAAGAGAGATGTGTGGTGTTACGCGAATGCATAGAATAAGAAATGTGTATTATATAATGTTGCGCCGACCCCAAATAAAACGGGATAAGAGCAGGAAAATGATGATTTTTATTGCCTGAATAAAGATAATACCGGTGATAAATCTTCACCTGGATAACTTATTTAGTCTTTATTTAGCTTTTAATTTAACTAATTTTGCTGAGCTAAAAATGGCGCGCGGGTTTCCTTTTTCGCCCACCGTGTCTTTTGTTCAGCTACCTGAGAGGCAAAGCCGACAAACAGCTTAAGGGGACTACATGACCTAAAGCGCGGTCACTGTCGGACTGCATAGAAAACAAAGAGAAGCGCGATGACACAAGGCTGGTAATTAATTGAAAAATTTGAAGCAATTATCTATTTACAGGAAATTTATTGTTTGACCAAAAAATTAAAAATAATTATAAAAAAATTAAAAATTAAAATCAGCTTTAGTATGTTGTTTGTAGAATAATCTGATAAAAAATCAGAATGATTGTATGTATATTAGTATGGTTTTTATTGTGAAAAGAAAGTTTTTAGAGGTATCTTTATGATTTTTTTCTATCGTATCAAATTAGTTGTATTAATATGTTTTCAACACACTATCTACCTAGCATAAATCTGTATATAGCCCATATGAGTATATGTCTGTCGTCAGGAAGAATATCATATATTTTTCTAATTTGTTCACTGTAGTCAATCATATAGGTACTTTTATTGCTTCTAAAACTTGCGTTTTTTGGGTTTAGGTCCTGTAATCCCCTTAATATAAAAAAAATATATATTATTATAGATAAAGTAAATATTTTGACGTATGTTGGTATTTGCGATAATTAATTATTTAAAAAAAAACTGCATTATTATTAGCTTACCTGACTTTCGTTAGGTTAGGTTAGCATGCATAATAACAAAAATTGATTATGCGCTGATTTTCACACTAGTATTATAAAGGCGAAAGTTTGTGTGTGAGTGTGTGTGTGTGTGTGTGTGTCGATGTATATATTTGTTACTTCTTCACGCTCAAACGGCTGGACCAAATTTGATAAAATGTTGTATGGAGATAGCTGACACCCAGGATTAACATATAGGCTACTTTTTATCCCGACATTCCCACGAGATCGACACTTACACGGGTGAAACCGCGGAGCGCAACTAGTGTGTTAATAAATCTATTTATGTTAATTTTTTCATAAAAAACGCATCAATACATTTAGACCAACATGACAAAGTAAATTGTAAGAAAAGAAAGGGCTCCGCTGTACCTACCTATAGACAAAACGTTCGAGGTTGTTTTCTGCTGTAATATCAAAGGTTCTTGATAATAAAATAATTGTTGAAAGATATAGCCGACCTCGTGCCACCATTAGGTTTAAATGCCACTTGCACTTCATAAAACAAACAGGTAGTCTTTGTGTCATTTATATAGTTTTAATTCGCTGGTAACTGTTGTCAAAATTTGCAAAGTCCATACGAATTTGACTACACTACAATATTTTTTCTATTCTCTAAGCAATACAATAAAGAAGGAATCAAATTAAATGCCATTTCTGTCTTTGTGGGAGGGGTACCTACATTAGATAGATACATAGATAAGCCACATACAACATTGAATATTTTCGTTCGATTAGATAGGTAAATTTGACAAGCTAACAGTCTGCACCGGTTTCGTTACTGGGATTCGAGGGGGGCCTGGGCCCTGTTATATAGATACACGTAATGATGATCACTTACAAAAGAAATATGAAATATTATCTCACCATGTACACTAACGTGGCGAGTATCACGTTTCCATAAAAATAAATCACAAACAACTTGTGAGCATGTAAAAATTCAGTAGTCAACGGCAACATAGCATAAAATAATACATGTGTGCCATATTGTTCATCAACGTCAACACATCTTTTCATCATAAGAAATAATATTTTCACAACCCATGATCTTACAAAAGCCAAAATTGTAAACGTTATCACAAAAATCACAGTTGCAGTGTCTACCATAGTAAAAACAGACACGGCTCCAAAATCATGAATACCTAAAAATCCAATGCCGTATGCATACGATACATGTCTGACGGATAACATCTGCAACAATTTTATTACTCAATCATCATTTAATGATTACACAGTGTATATATTATTCTAGGGTTCCAATGGGGACATCCTCAACCAAAGGACAAAGTAAAGGAAACATATTGTGCTTTTGTGTAGTAAAAAAACCTTAAAGTAGCCAAACGTGAGCCAAATTCGCTGTAATAAAATTACTGTTGTTTTTTACGTCGCGTCTGTCAATAAAACTGGGTGTAAGTAATACGCGTTTGCGTCTCGATGCCTCTTACACCCAGCATTATTGAGTAATAAATTTATTACCATGGATTGTACAGACGCCAGCACATCAAGGTACACCTAACTGTCAGATTTTCCCAATCAACTTTGAATCTTAAGCTTTAGCGATAAAGTTGAAAATCTATTAAAGAAATCTGACAGATTGTGGTAGGTTGATGTGCTGGCGTCCGTACATAATTCTAAACTCATCAGCATTGAAATTTTTCGTCGGTTATTAAATAAAAAATCTAATGGTCCATACATTTTGACCGTGTGGGTATTGAACTTTCATATGAAACAACAGATTTTTTAAGAAGCGACATTATACTCTGCGCTGGGAGTCCAGAATCATGTACTGAATTCATATGCAAGTCGATTTCCCTTACGTCGTTGCATCAATTTCTTGTTGCGGATAATAACAAAAATTAAGCATCGCAGCAGCCAACAATACTTGATGGTAACTTTGTCATGGCACTGATGGTGACTAAAACTTTGGAACGTTTTAATTCCAAAGTTTTATTCATAAATAACATAGCCAAAAATAATATGTTTCAACATTACCTCATAGTGAAACGTACGCTCATACATTACAGCTGGACAAGGACCGGTGTGTAAGTCGTTTTTGCGAATGATCCCTATGAGGTAATATAATTAGTAATTTTCTAGACTCGGAATAACAAAAACACACCAGCGATATCTAAAATTGTCAAGTTACCTACGTACAAGAGGACAATGGCGGTTGGCCAATTTTCTCCCTTAAGCGCTTAGTAAGGAAGTTGAAAAGTGGTCCACCGCCAGTGTCCGCGATAGTACCGACTAATATATTACTTACTGCATTTCGAACTTTTGCCCGTTTACACTAACACAAGACGCCACCTCCTAAATGACATTAAAATAAAAGCGTTGAATTTTCTACACTCTGCTCAGCGCCACAGAGCGCTTTTATTGAATCATCATTTAGGTGTCGACATTGTGAAAACTGGTATTAGCGTATTTATTTGATGTCTAATTAAATATTTCTAAAATCTACTACTTACGAACTCACTTGGCGAAGAAATGTCCACTATTTGAAAAAATGCCTCTGTTGCAACATTGTTTGTCGAAACGACTATAAATAACAATACAACGATCGTAGAAAGAGATCTACACATAAATGTTAATTTAAAAATCTGAAATAAAATGAAACTTCACATCAATACCTACCTAGTTGTGTTTTATAATATTTTTGATGGTATTTACATATTTAATCGAACCTCAAATAATTCCCATTTTGCATTCCTATAAATATTATTGAACACTAATATAATGAATGCGCCTCTTTTTGTGAACCTTGAATAATTCCTATTTTGTATACACACTTCAAGTCGGTTTTCCTTTGAGAGTTACGACTGCGGAGGCCATATATGGCTCTGATGGCTCTTTTTTGCTGAATAAAAATAGACTCGATGGCTGCCCGTCCTCATAGTAAAATACTGTATGATATAATACTACGAAAGTAACTGAAATAGACTAGCCTCGCGGGAAATTGACGGATTTTTCTCACAGCATATGCTGCTGAAGTTAGCCGTCCTGCAAGGGATATTAAATGAGAATCCCATTGAAGCCTTGAGTCGAGCGTGATCCCCAGGAAAACAGTTTTATCGACGCATTCTAGTTTCTCTTGATTCAATACTATCTCAAAATTACTACTTTAGCAGTGAATCAATTTTGGATCTGCAGTAGGGCGTTATTTACGTCGTCAAGATTTGATGCACGTCTATAATCTAATTAATGATGATATCACTAAGCTGAACCTACTCAATTTTGACATATAATAATAATAAATAAATAATAATAATAATATATTTTGGATGAAATATAAAAAGAAACGGCTCATCAGGTGATAAACAACCACCTACCTATATCAATACTTTATTTAACCATGATTAATTTCTACAGACGGAGAAAGCTCATTTAAGCCATTTTACTAACTGATTAGTTAAGGAGACCATCACAACATCACACAGTATAAAAGTTGTCAAACAACAGTTACTTGCTTCTACAATGAATGAAATTATTAAAAAGAACATTACCTTTACAATTGTTTTCTCGGTAACCGTTGCAAAATGAAAAACTAATATCCACACCAGGCCAAGAATAAAAACCCTCATCGTCAATGTGTCTCTATCCAAAACGCCGAACGCATTTCTGAAATGTATATTCCGTTGATACTTTCACTTTACCTATCGTAATTATAACATGTTACAACAACAGGTTTGACATGTTGTGTTTGCCGTTTCAGTAGATTGTGGCGCTAGTTTATTTGTAATTTATAAGACAAAACTACTTAAAAATCCAAAAAAAAATATTAAAAATCATTAGCAACAAGACGACTTACACATAGTTAAAGTAGGCGGACGTTGTGTTAAAATCTGTAGTCATGTTCCGATTACATCGCACCATTATGTCTTTGGTTGGCACACAATCGGTGTTGTTATCTGATCGACATGTCGACCATGGTGGTACTTCTATAAAACTTACCGCAAAAAATTTTAAGCTGTCAGCTAAATAATGAGCGTGCTAAAACAATAAAAAGTTTCAAATTATGTTCGCAACTCTAACTGTGCTTTGTGGTCATTCGGAGTTAGTCACCACGCTTAGAGGCTGTTATTAGGTGCAAGTACCACAAAAATAATGTCGCAGTGTGAATGAAAAGACCACAGCGCAATGAGAACGTTTATTTTTCTTCTAAATAAATGTTTTCATTCTTTTAGCCCTCTTCTACTTTGCAAGAGGAGCCAGGCTATGCATTGGCACTGACGTATTATAGTCTCGAGAGAAATCTGATAGATGTTGGCTGTCAACTGTCACTTAGTAAAATTATATGGTCTTGTGGTCTGTTCATGGTCACCAAGTTTTGTGGTTTTGGTGATTCTTTCTATGTTTAATAGATTTTCGCTAGTTGCCTTTAGAACGGAGTGAGTTCCTAGTCCACTGACCCCAAGTCTCAGTAATTAATAAATTTGATAACTATGACTAGTAATACTTACTAGAATTATGAACAAAGACGTCTGCAAAAATCTACCATAAGATATTCCTCTGAGAAGTGGATTCATAAATTTATTGCAGTCATATCTCCTAGTGTATTGTTTAATAAAACTATCCATGCACATATACGCTATGCCTACTGTCGCTTCACATAAGATAAAATCAATAAGCCTCACTGAAAAAAAAAGGTCGCAGTTAATTAAATAAAGTTTGAATAGGGTCGATACGTCGATAGCTAGGTTGATTTATGAAATAATAATACGCGCATCTGAACTGCGTGGAGTGCCTAGATGGTCATTATCATTCTCTAAGTATAAAATATTTGTTGTATTTATAGTAATTAATGTATCAATCATCCGACACCACTTTAACTCGAGATAGAAAATAATGTGTGGTCCCCTCAGGGTATGGTCATGACTCATTGGCCGATGTTGTAGAAATTCTTGAAAAAGAGACGAGGATAGTCCGTTTTGAGATACCATCAGATGAAAGTAGTGAGGAGTCTTCCCATGCACTTCAGAAAGCCCTGTTCGTCACTAGACAAGGTCAAATTAAATTAGTTAGCGAAACACTGCAGGCAGACGCGATTTTAATACGATGAAATAAAGACAAAAAATATTTGATGTTTTTGTTCCATAAAGTATGAGCTGAGAAAATCTGTTTCCTTTAGTTTTGTCGTGTCAAGATATCGATACCATTTAAGTCTGTGAAGTTTACACAATAAAAAGCTGCATTTTTTAACAGATATTTCAAGTGACTACACTAATCGCGCTCGAGGACCCACAAAAAAAATTGTTAAATTATTTTTTTGTTTTATCCTGTTGAGATATCGATGTGAAATAAATTAGCCAGTGAAACTCCGCAGACATGATAGGCATGTCTGCGGAGTTTCACTGTATAATTTATTTGACCCTGTATATCTCCCGGTTCACGTAGCATATGCCCAATTGCAAGATATTCAACCTACCTATGACTTAGCCACAGCTTCTTGCATGCAATGTCATCCACATTGCGCTCTATAATTTGTAAAGACACTTTACAGAGACCCGAGTGCACTTTGAAGAGATTATTCAGCTACTACCCGATCAACTCCCGTAGAGAAGGAATCTCCCACAAAAGCAGTCGAAGTTATTAGACGTGTTATTAGATGTATTCCGTATGGGACGTTGGGCGAGTTGCTGACTGATTTGAGGAACGGCTTTGTTTTGGCAGAGAAGTACATAAATAATCCTACAGACTGCAAATTCCATAACAATAGGGGAAGTTGGATTTTCCGAGAATATGATTAGACTTGTGTACTAACTGCATGAAATCAAGACTACAAAGCCGCTCATAAAATTTGTTTTGATTAGGTTGGATAAATGGCAACAATCCTCTGCGAAATTTATATGTACATGATCGAATTTAAAGAAATCGTCAATCCTTTCTGATTTCATCTTCGAGAGTCGAAAGCTTCAATGCAACTCTCTTAGAATTGCCCTCAAAAGTCATGATTTCATGAAATAGTCATTTAATAGGGTAATTTGAACTGAGAGGGTTGTATTGATAAGTTTAATAATTATAATTCTGTAAATACATACTGGTTACGGTCGAGAATCATGTTTTGCTCAACATACAACCTATTACTGGTCTGCAAATTGCGAAGAACTTAAGAAAATTTAAATTTCGCAGTGTACCCTGGCACTTTCGTCATAAAGGGTTTGTTCTATATATTTGGATTCCGGGGAATAACTCTCTAGGCAGTCCACTATTGTTATAATTTGTGGCAATCAACTAGGATCAGTCGCGGCTTACTTTTACTGACATGTAAAGACAAAGCGATTTATTAATAAAACGCATCTAGGTAGGTACCGTTTTCGCACACCTTTGAAAATATATCATAATTGTACGCTGATGCGGAGTATGTGCATGCCAAATACATGAATTTCTTAATACTCTTCCATCGGAAGTGGTCGTCACCAAGTGTTTCCTGAGAAGAAACAATCAACTGTTAAATTCACGATCAACTATAAATGTAAATGAGAACCAGAGACCTTCACTCATATGGTCAATGCATAAGTATAAGCACTACACGGAATCTGCATTTTCTAGTTTTATTTTTTTATTGATTACGAGAATAATCGCTCACCGCGCGATATCATCATCGCACTTTCGCACGACGACCATACTCGTTAATCTGAACGGGATGTTCGTCAACTATCCCGGTCTGTCAGTCAAATGCAACAAAATCGCGTTCGCACGATTGTCAGTTAGGCCACCAGTTCGCAATATTTAGGGGCAAATCGTTTACTTTGTTACGGTAAAATAAATTTTATACTATGTTTTGTATCTCTTCGGTGGATTCTATGGTAGGGGTGCCCAGAGGGTTTTTGAGCAAGCATATTCAGGGTGAAAAGTTGATAGCTGAAGAGGGGTGGCATGAAGATAGCACACGGAAAGTATATTTTAAAAGCTTCTGATAGGAGCCTCGTGGTCAGGAGTCCACTTTCAGATTTCAAAAAAGAAGCCAAAAATAAAGCGATCTTCAGAGGCGTTGATTTTGGCAAGATCGAGTGTGGCCTAACCCATAATGACTTAAATAGGCAAATCTGATGAAGAAATTGTAGGCTTTCTTTAAATCTGACGACTTTGAAAACTCAGATTTGGACCATTTTTTAAAGGATATTCAGGGCGAAGAATTCTGTGCAATAGTGTTACATGTCCTGATAGTGAATATATAAATATCTGACGGATTGATGGAGCCTTTTGGCAAATATGAGGAAATTTCATCAATTTAGAAAATCACCCAAAAGTGGCCATATTTTTGCATTTATTCCTAAATCAAGGAACCCAATAGCCTCGATTACTATTTCAATTGGAAGATGACACGTTTGTGAAGATTTCTCGATATTCAGAAGTTTGAAAATACTAAATACTTGAACGTAGGTTGATTAAAATTAAGTAGAAAATTTAAAACATCGTCGGAGTACACCATAAACAAAGTTGATTAGTTCAACATTTTACGATGACACTAAGTAAACCAATTATTTGAAAAACATCCTCATCTTATGGGCTATCTAATGAGCTAGCAAAGTTTTAAAAAATATTGAGAAATGCCCGTCAATTGTTTGATAAAGCTGGCAAAGGTGGAAAGCCATACTTACTAAAATAAAAGCGCGGCGGGAGCCAACTGCATCCGCCGGCTCACTAGAGCGACCAGTGTGCTTTACACGTCGTACTTATTCTAATTAAACTTGCCGGGCGGGAATGAGATCCGAGCGGGCGCTTTTGTAGCCGAACGCTAACTAAATACTTCCTAAACGATTAAATTTCCTTTAATTCAATGCGCAAAAATAAAATACACTGCGCCACGCTCCTACGCGGCCCAGTCGCTAAAATCTTACATTGCAAAATCATTGATTACATCAAATACTTACTTTTCCTTTGCTTATTATGGTACAACTAGAGGTGCCCATAGCGTAGAAGTCACCCATCGCGTTTTATTCTGTTATCATGGCGGATTATGATTCTTACACTTGCACTTTAAAAATATATCACCTAGCTGAAAGTATAACAAAATCCGATTAGCTACTTATGCATTTTAATGTAAATAGGAACACATATACGTATATAAATTTGTCGCTGCTACTTACACATCTATGCAGGTCTCGAACGTACGGCTCTAGTATTGTGTACAACATTAGCATGTTGACCTAAAAGTCCAGTTACCAGGTCATAAAATTCAAAAAAAAAAAATTAGCATGTTGCTATATATTTTTATCAGTTTCTTTTGCAATGAAATGACCAAAGCGTGTTGTGTGTTCTGGTATGCTTTTCCGGGTTAAAATAGAACAAATCAATTCATTTAAGGCCTACTTTTGCTCCTTTAATAGAAAAAATAAAAAACACAAAAAAAATGAATATACTTACTTATAGTAACACTGTTCTAAATTTTCACCTACGACTAAAAGTGCACATTATAAGTAGATTACTTAAAACTTGACTATCGTTGTTTAAATATATGTATCGTTAATGAATAATTACAAAAATATTTACTGCAAACAGAGATGCTCCGTGTTTCTGACAAAAACATGTCAAAGGACGTTGACGTTTTGTCAGTAATCTACAAATAATAGAATGTCTATGATAACTTTACTCTGGTGTTAGGTCTAAGGAGGTTTAAATACCCATTCGCGACGATTCATTCGGTTGTTAGAAACTCCAAATAAAGCTGTATCCCTTTTTTACCGACATCAAAAAAAAGAGGTTATCAATTTGACACGTATGTATGTAATATTATTGGAACTGCATTATATTCACATATGACAATCTATTAGGGCTTCCAAATAAATATACAAAATTTTATAGATGTATGTATGTTTATATGTATGTATATATTTTTGTATGTTTGTCCACGCATTTCTCCGCAACTATTAATCGGATCGTGACCATTTTTTTATTGGCTTACATTTACTTCAACTTGGGGAACAGTGTAAGTTTCATCAAAATCGATTAAGTAATTTTCAAAATATGAACTAATACGTATAAGTGTGACGGACTGACTTATTGATACGAGCTACGGGTGTAGTGTCAAAGGGAAAACATCTCAAAACCTTGGTCAAATTCTAGTGCCATATTTACAACAAAACCATTACCTACTTATTACAAACAAATATTCCAGTTTTTACTTAAAACTAAATATTATGAAATAAAGAAGGATTAAAAAAAATTAAATCGACTCAAAAAGAAATTAACTCAAAATTCTGAAATAACTTTAATTTCAGAAGTCGGTGGCAAAAAATAAACTAAAATACAGATCCCAAGACACCGACTTCCGAGATTATCAAAAATAGAACCGGAGTCACGTACAGGGCTTGCAGGGTTATCAAGCAGAAGTGGCAATGGGCCGATCATGGTTGTCTAAGGACCGAAGACTTTCAAAAGGAGACTGGGACAGATTAGATGCGAAAGGCGGAAGACCTGGCGCAGCTTAGGAGAGGTCTTAAGAGAGGTCGAGGTCTGTCCAGCAGTGAACTGCGACAGGTTGAGTTTATTGATTGGTTGATTGTAGGTATGATCTCTAGTGTTTTTTTTTTCCAAGCAAACGGCGTTGCAGCCATAGTCATCGTATGTACACACGCCAGCACATCAAGCTACCCGAAACTGTCAAATTTTCCCAATCAACTTTGAGCTTTATGCTTAAGCGATAAAGTTGAAAATCTATTAAAGAAATTTGACAGATTGTAGTAGCTTGATGTGCTGGCGTCAGTACTTGCTTCCATCAAACATTGATTTGACTTCAGTGTGGTCTGTGTTCGAAAATACTACACTGAGTTTTGCTAGAACTCAAAACAACATTGAAGGATGGCACAAAAGGTGGAAAAGATGTTTGACAAGCACAAACGAGGTCTTTAAGCGACTTTTGTTTTTGTTTGTTCAAGGAGCCGTGGAAGTCCACGATGATATTATCGTCACGTTAGTTTCCATACACAAGCGGCACGCGACGACGGCATAGTCATGTAGTCAGTTTTAGACCCATATGATAATGCTGATGATTTTTTGAAAGTAGTAAATTTCATTAATCTTCAGCAAATTAAGGAAGATCAAGAAAAAAATGTCTACCTAAAAATTAGAAACAACAGATTAATATTAATGAATGGAATTTACTACAAAGAATACAGGAGAAGAAGAAAAATTGTACTATCAGAAGAACTTAGCAAGACTTATAAAAAACGTCCACAATAGCTATTGCCATCTTGGGAGAATACAAATGACAAATAAAATTACACCATATTACACAGCTAAGAATATCATTGTTAATATTAAGCGAATTTGTGATGGATGTGAAGTTTTTATAAAAAAACAAATCAAGAAAGAGATCTAAATATGGTTTAATGTCACATTTAGGTCCAGCAAAACGCCCATTTGACATCGTATCTATTGATACCATCGGCGGTTTCGGAGGATCACGGTCAACAAAGAGATATCTTCATCTTCTGGTGGATCATTTTACTAGATATGCAGATATATTCTCACATCGAAAAACCAAAACTCTAGTGATTTTATCAGACTTGTAAAAAATGTCACGAAGATTTATAATATTGATATGATATTAACAGATCAATACCCTGGCATTAATTCCAAAGAATTCAAAGACTTTTTGAATATAAAAAATATTAGAATAGTTTTTACCGCTGTGGATGCACCATTTTCGAATGGACTTAATGAGAGGCTAAACCAGACTTTAGTAAAATAAAATACGATGCAAAATAAATGAGAGTGATAAAAAGATCGCAAGGACAACTATTGCACAAACGTGTGTTAAAAAATATAACGAAACTGAACACACCATAACCAAATTTGCTCCAAAATACCTATTGGAAGGAGAAAATGTAGCCATTTTACCACCTGAGTTAAAATTAAGCTTTACTGCCGAAGATCTAAAAAGAGATAGAGAACTAGCCCTTAAAAACACATTAAAATCACACAATTATAACAAGGAGATCTACGACGCACTCAGGAAAGAATATACATTTGAAGAGGGAGACCTGGTGTACGTGGAGAATGGAAATCGACTAAATAGAAAGAAAATGGATGAACTGAGAATTGGGCCTTACAAATTTTTAAAGAAGGTTACAATAAGTAGAATCAAATTTCTACCACATTACCAAGCTCTCACCAGTATTAAGTAGTAGGTAATTGAACAATTACATGTAATTTTTTTTTCTTTTCGGGAGGGGAGGTGTAAAGAGTTATCGCCTCTTTAATCTTTTGATAGTACTGGCAACTATGACAATAGTGTTAGGACTTGACTTCTGATGTCTTGACAGGGGCAATCAAACATTGAATAGAAAACAGGTGAATTGAGTCAAGCTGGGGGTTGCTAAGGGAACGTCAGAGAGATCGGTTGTTTTGTCACCTTTCGAAAATTTGGAAAATATCTTTTTATATTTAAATACGTTCATTTTTCATGTAGATTATCTAGTTCGTAGAAAGAGATACTAATATTTATTAGTTTATAAAAAGATCGTATAAAGCGGTAAGTTTTTAAGGTCATACAAAGCGGTAAGTTAAAAAAAAATTTTTTTTTTTATTTTTTTTTGTGTTAGGTTCATTTTTTGTTTAGATGGACGTAGATAGTGGGGCTGGTTGGCCCCCTGAAAATAGTCAACCGTCTTACTCAGATGATAGGTCTTATACTATCCCGTCACCCGTTGAATTTGTCTCTATTGCATCTGATTCCTCCTTAGATGTGGTAGAGCAGAGGGGACACCAGAGGGGCAATGGTTCTCTTGAAACAGTCAAACGCAAAAAACATTCCAAAAAATTGATTAAGAAGAGCAAGGATTTAAATGAATCCCAGGACTCAGTTATTCCTCTGGGCCAGACCTGTGCAACAAATAATCCTGTCTCGCAGATAACTGATTCTTTTGCCTCCCCATCAGCTACTGCTTCTCAAACCCCTACTACTCCTTCCTATATCCCATCTGGTAGACAGGTATATCGATCCTCAGATAAGGGTCCATTCACAGTCCATGTTCAAAAGATTGAATCTTCATCCTCTACCATGAGCTCTTTCTTGCACCCTGTAAATTTCGGTCGTTTTTTGAGGAGAAACAATTTCAATAACATTGTTGATGGCAGTGTTCAAAGAATCGGTCGGAATAGAGTGTCACTATCCTTCTATGATGCTAAATCTGCCAATGATTTTGTTGTCAATGATGTACTTAAGAATAATGACTTCAAGGCTTTCATCCCAACCTTCAGTACAACTCGTCTGGGTTTAGTAAAAGGTATTCCACTTGAATGGTCCGAGGAGGAAATTTGAGAAAATATTCATGTTTCTGTTGAGGGTAGCCCTGTAACCAAAATCCGACGTCTAAATTACAAAGTTTTTATTGATGGTGCTCCTGTATATAAACCATCTCAGTCATGTGTTCTATCTTTTGATGGCCAAGTTCTTCCACCACGTGTATTCTTATGCTTCAATTCTCTTATTGTTGAACGTTATTACTATCCAACTGTTCAATGTTATCAGTGTTGTCGATTCGGTCACACAAAGAACAGCTGTAGGTCTAAGCCACGTTGTTTTAAGTGTGGAGAAGCACACACTGGCGATACGTGCAATGTTGAAGAAGGCACCTCTCACTGTCTGTTTTGTTCAGGTTTTCATTTTGCCACTAATAAATGTTGCCCTGAATATAACAGACAAAAACTGATTAAGATTTCTATGGCAGAAAAAAATGTCTCATACGCAGAAGCTTCTAAATTTCACTCCCCCATAAGAGGCAAAAGTTATAGTGACGTAGCTAAAAATCATCATGTCAATCTGACTCCTGTTCCTTCTTCCTCTTCAAATAAATCTTCCAACAATTCTTATAAAAAAACAGTTTTTCTAAAACCTAGGCTTCCTCCCCCTCAAAGACATGGCTATGACCACTCTGCTCATCAAGCCTTAATTAATGTACCGTCAATTCCCAACCATAATGGTGTAGCTCTTACTAATATTGACCCCCCTTCGCCTTCTAGTATATTAGAGCTTATTCAAGCTCTCACTAGGCTCCTTAACTCTCCTATTTCCGTACCGTCCAACGTTGCCCAACAATCGCCCTCTCCCGTTTTACACGCGTCTCATAATGGCTCCCTGTCTAGGGTTGCAGTGGAACTGCCAAAGCATCCGTAGCAAAAAAACAGATCTTTTATATATCATAAACAAATATGATCTCATTGTTATTGCCATCGCTGAAACTTGGCTTAAGCCTGGTTCCGTTTTTAAAGTTTCCGGCTACCTTTGTTTCAGAGATGACCAAACTGACGGGTATGGCGGTTCAGCTATTCTCGTCAAAAACACTGTAAATGCTCATCTTGTTCCATTACCTTCATCCGTTCTATCTAAAAACTTTTCAATTATTGCAGTTAAGATGAAAAAAATATCTTTTATTTCATTGTACATTGCCAGACCAACTTTTGATATTTTAAATAAAATTCTTAGTGCTTTATCTCACATCAAAGGTCCATTTATTATAATGGGTGATTTTAATATCCATCACCCAGTTTGGGGATGTGAGAATTTGGATTCTCTTGCTAACTATCTGTTTGATATCATGGATAATAAAGGGCTTTGCTTACTAAATACAGGTTCCCCGACACGTCGTTCAAAACCATCTGAAAGAGTTAGTGCTGTTGACCTGACTTTAGTCTCGGCTAGTTTGGCTCCTTCAATGTCTTGGATGGTTTTACCTTCTAGTTTTGGCAGTGATCATATTCCAGTTCTATTCGACCTCCCTTTTTCTAAAATTGAACCTCCTCCATTCAAACCCTTGTTACAATATAATCTTAACAGTAAAACCCAGTCTGATCTATGGTCTAAATTCTCTTCATTTCTTGAAGAATCTGTCTCTGAACTTCCTATCATTCTTCACCATTCTTTAAATGACTGTCTTGGGTCATTAATAAATTGCATTCATTCTGCAGCTAAACAATCATTTCCTATTAAAGAACCAATCCTAAGACATCGATCTCCCCCATGGTGGGATCAAGAATGTACGCTTGCTGTAACACAAAGAAAGAATGCTGAGCGGATGTACTGCGAAAAAATGACAGATGCAAATTATGATAATCTAGTTAAAGAATGTCTGATACAAAACATATCCTTCATTCCAAAAAATCAGAGGGGTGGAAAAAGTTCTGCTCGACGATTTCCCCTAATGTTCATTCGTCTTTTGTTTGGAAATCAATTCGACTATATCGTGGTTCTTTCAAGGAAACTTCTCCCTCATACCCTAGCAGTGAAAGCTGGTATGAACAATTTATGGATAGATTGGCCCCCTCCTTTGTCCCTAATTTTGTTAAAACTGTTTCTTCAGTCCATGATGAAAGCTTTCCTCCTTTTTCTATGCAAGAATTACGCATTATACTCTCTTCTCTTAAGGATTCGTCCCCTGGTCCAGATGGGATCCCATACTCTTTTTTGGTTAATGCTGGAGAAAATATTTTAAGATATTATCTTGAAATGATAAATTTGATGCTGGATTTAGGATATGTCCCATCCGCATTGAAAACCCAAATTATTATTCCAGTATTAAAGCCTGGAAAAGATCCAGAACAGCCCGTTAGTTACCGCCCAATAGCTATGTCTTCAGTCTTAATAAAGATTGTAGAACATCTTATTAAAATTCGTCTTGAATGGTTTATCGAAAGTAAAAATCTCTTACCTAACTCTCAATATGGATTTCGAAAAAATAGAGGAACTTTGGATAGCTTATCTATCCTTGTCACTGATATTAGACTCTCATTCTCTAGAAATGAGTCTATTGTAGCAGCATTCTTAGATATTTGCTCGGCTTATGATAATGTCATCCTCCCAGTCCTTAAAAACAAGATGGAAAACCTATCGATACCAAGCAAGATTATTAACTTCATTCTTAACTTGTTTCAAGACCGGATTGCTCAACTGAGGCTTGATGGTGAAATTAAATCTACCAGAAGTTTGAATAAGGGTCTGCCTCAAGGCTCTGTATTAAGTCCTCTTCTTTTTAATCTTTACACCTATGACTTAAATAGATTTATTTCACCCTACTGTAGAATCCTACAATACGCTGATGATCTAGTTTTATATACTGCAGATGGTAGAATAGAAAATTCTGCGCAGAAAATATCTCAAGCCCTTCTTTCATTAAAAATCTGGCTGGATGAAAATGGTTTAGATATAGCTCCCCAAAAAAGTTCTGTTGTTATCTTTACTAGAAAACGTTTGAAGCCGAGACTTGATATATTGTTTAATAACATCAGGATTCCAGTTGAAAATGAAAAAAAATTCTTAGGTCTCATCTTGGACAGTAAACTGAACTTTTCATCCCATATAAAGTATGTTTCAGTAAAATGTGAAAAAAACCTCAACATTCTAAGATGTCTGGCTGGTGTCTGGTGGGGTGCTCACCCCTTTTATTTAAAGCTTCTCTATAATGCTATTATCCGTAGTGTTATAGACTATGCTTCATTTTTATATGAGCCAGCTTGCAGAAAATCGCTCAATACGCTGGACTTAATTCAAGCTAGAGCCCTACGTATTATATTGGGAGCAATGAAGTCAACTCCTAAGAATGCCATGCAAGTTGAATGTGTTGACCCTCCTCTAGATTTAAGACGGCAATATTTATCAGACATGTTTTTGTTTCGCTTGTTTCAGTTTTCTTCACATCCTCTTTTTCCGAAACTACAACTTTTACATAATTACATTTCTCTGCCCTATTGGAATCACAAAAAGTCTCCTTGTTTGGTTGTAAGCTATTCAAAACTTATGAGTCTAAAATACCCAACCCATAGAAATCCTAAAATCCCATTATTTGAATCTGACTATCAGTCTATATTATATGTACCCACTTTACATCTGAACTTAGATATAATAAAAGGGGACCCTTTTGCCAGTAAACATTTCTCTAGGGTTAAAGATAACCTTTGGCATGACTGGCATTACATTTTCACAGATGCGTCAAAAAAAAGTCAAGATGGGTGTGTTGGTGTTGGTTTATTTCATCAGAATTATAACATTGTCCAAAAGATAAAATGTCCACCTGAAACTTCAATTTTCGTTGGTGAATGTAGAGGAATTATGGAGGCCGTTAACTACATATTATTATTCAAATTACAAAACTCTGTTATTTTCTCTGATTCCTTGAGTGCACTCCAAGCTTTTCAAAGTAATCCTTTTAAAATTGGTTACAAAAACTGGATAATTTTTCACTGTAAAAAATTATTGTTAAGGTGTTCTTCTTTAGGTTTTACTGTCTATTTGGCTAGAATTCCAAGTCATAACAACATTCCTGGTAATGAAAAAGCCGATAAGATTGCAAAAGAGTCAATTATTTGTGGTGATAAGGTCCCCTTTAAAAATTATCCACAAGATCTCTTGCTTCTCCCTATTCGCGATCTAAAGTCTAGATGGTTGAAAAGATGGACGGTCAGTAGTAAACGAACAGATTCTAATTTTGTTAAATATCAACCTGAAATTCAAACTAAACCTTGGTTCTTTAAATTTAAATGTGATAGGAAAATTAGTAGTATTATATGTAGATTAAGGTTTGGCCATTGCTGTTCTGCTGTTCACCTAAAGAAACTCAGAATTAAAGATTCGTCTGTTTGTGAGTGTGGTATGGAAGAAGGTGACTTGAATCACATATTCTTTAAATGTCCTAAATTTAACCATGATCCATTGTACGCATCTCTAATGAAGTACAAATTTCAACTTCCTATACATATAGACGATATTTTATATAATATAAATCCATCTTCAATTGATATTATATCATCTTTCATATCACTAAATAATATCAAAATTTAGCAACTTATAAACCATTTTTTATATATTCACATTTGACACTCTCCTTTGTGTAGTACTCTCATTAATTTTATCATTATATTAATATTTGTTACATTATATTCAAATTGATATCTGTAATTAGTGTAAGATAATTTCCCTTTCTTTCAGATCTATCAAATTCAAAATTTCGGCCTCTTTGTAGTAATATATCTTCTGACGTGACGCTGGCAAAAATGTTCTTATAACGTATGCCATAAAAAAAAAAACATTGAATATTGTATTTCGGTTACAATTATTAAATTGGATATTAATTTATTTAGTGGAAATAGAGGCATTAAATGTTGTTTCTTTGATTTTTACAGAGAAACGCAAATTTCGTCTTTATTACGACCTTAAAGAATTTACATCATTATAAATATATATATATTACTGCAATAAGATCTTAATTAGGCCGTAAGTATGCAACAATCGAGAGTGATGATTTTAAGCGAAGTGCAAATTCGTAATGCTGACGATATTTGGCAGCTCGTAGACTGTAAAATGAAAGGCATTGCGATCGATTGCTATTTTATGTGTGTATATAACCGCAATAACCCTGCCGGTCTCCCGACTACCTTAGACGAATAAGTCCATCGGGACAGCAATGCTTAGTAAAAGTAGTTGTATTAGTAGCAATTCCACGTCAAAGAGCGTATTTTGCGTAAAGCATTGATTAACTGTAATAAGAACTGTCACAAATATGTGGCATGCCCCAAACATTTGATGCCTTTGCCAAATGTCTATATTGTAAGCCTTACTCATAAAATAATGTTAATCGCGTGATTAAATGACCATAATTAGGTAGATGCCTTGCCTATTCAAAACCAGACTAGAAACCGTTTTGTGCAAAGGGACTGAAATAAATGAATATTTTAACGAATTCTTCAATTTTTAATCATGTATAGTTACATCATTCTAGGTGTGGTGTAAATATTATATTATTTAGCTATATATCATCATTTTCTTAATGTAAACTCAGCTGTGTAAGGTCTTGGCGTTGACAATATACCTATCAACGGCACATCCGACGGTATTGTACCATTGCTGACGTGGATCCTATACTTTTGGAGTATACCCACGAAGGTGATGAATATATACGACTTCGCTAAAGAGTCCCCCGGGCAGCGTCTGCGACCTGAAAAGTATTTTTATATAATATTAACAACTATAAAAACTTTATTGTCTGGGTTTGAACCGATTTCGTTAGCCACTAGAAAGAAAAGAAAAATAGGTTTATATGTCACAGAAACACGTGCACCTGCATCTGTTTTTTTTTTTTGAGGATGGTAAATCATCAAATGACCCCTCCCGCTCTGGGTGGACCGAAAGGGAGTGTCAGACTTACTGACTAAAACCCACCCGTGTTCCTTCCTTAGCCCTTTATGTTCCGAGCCAGCGGTAACCCTTTCGGACAATCCCGCTGACCCGGCAGGCTTCGGCCCTGACGGGCCCCTACCATTGATGCTGACATCTCTTTGAGGCTCGCGTGGAACACGTACGCGCCGTCCGGCATGGGCGCGCCGTCCGGCACGGGTGCACCTGCACATCAAACCTAAGTTTTTGACAAAATATACGAACGATTATCTATATATATGACGGCGCGACGGTAGCGCCACCTTCAATTTCTAGACTAGAATGACAGATTAAATATTGTCATTCTGGCGGAACGTCAAACGGGCAACCATCTTGTGGCACTTTTTCAATGGAGCGCGACAGAGCGCGACAGAGGTTGCACGGCATCGACGAATCGCCTTTAATCTGCGTCAAATTACGTTTATACAATAGTGTTAATCGATTTGGATTGATCAAATAAGTGTGTGAGAATCGTATTCTGCCTTTATTTTGATCTTACCCATTTACCCACGCAAAGATGCGACCCACCTAATGATGACGGTACAGAATTGCCGTTATATATAAAATTGTGCCCAGCTCAGGAGAACCAACCAATCTAGACTATTTCAAGCCACAACGACAGCATAATATAGAAGTGAAGATAGTAAATTTATTATGCTTTGCCCTTATTAATAAAATCACAGTGGGTAGGAATCATGCTACTGAATATTGTGTCCTTAATGTTATTAGCATGTCTTGATGGCACAACATCAGAAATATAATGACATCAGGCAACTTGTACAGGTACAAAACGAGATTGCAAGCTATCCAGTATACACCGGTCTCGCATTGTATAGGCTTTCCTTCAGATGTGAGGCCAGCACATATGGGAACTGTGTAGGTACGCCAGCAATTTGTAAAAGGATTTAAACGGAAACATTTGTGTGTTTGAAGAAAACACAAAATTAAACAAAAAATATCGTAATGAATTTTATCACACGGCTGTGAATCAGGTTTTCAATTGATGAAACCAAACATGCATCAATAATTTCAATACTCGCCCATTTCGCAATATGTCGCAATAAAAATCGCTTTGCTTGGAGAGGATTTGTTTATATTTGGAAATCGATTAAATACATATCAATAAAAAAAATCACTTCTCATGCTCAAAAAGTTCGTCTTTTTATGTTGTGCGTAGGCGACATAAAGTCGTTTTTTGTGCTCTAGTGCAAAAAGCTTTTCTAAGACTAAGATAATAAGGCCCAACAGCCACACGCACAATAAAACGTCGTGGATTAAAGTCGTTATTTTATTTCATTTGCTTTAATTTACATCACTTCCGTGTTTTCTATCGTTAATTTAATAAAACCAGATAAAATAATTGTTTAAAAACGCAAGGAAACGTTTTTATGACTTGGCAGTATGAAGTACCCAAGTCGAATGACAAATGTTGAAAATTAAAAAAAAAAACTTTTATAAAGTTTCGTGGCGGGAATTAGCTACCTATTCTCTTCTTCAATTTTGCAAGATTTTTGAACAGTGTACTGTTAAGTACTTATGCCTGTTTCATTTTCTCGTAATCGAAGTGAAAAGCCGAGTGTATAAAACTCGGGCATAAACGAGCCATTTTACCCCTCGACTTAACTATCCACCCTCGCCTGCGGTTCAGGTAGATATAAACGTCTCGAGGTACAACTAGTGCATAAAAGAAGCCAACTAGTTGTACAATCTACTACTATCATAATTTCGTAACAATAAACAAAAACATAATCAACGATTGTACAAAATAATCTTTTATCATATTTTTTTTTGTTTCAAATACCGATAAAATCTCATGTCATATTTTTCTACTACTGAAAGTTGTGTATATATTTTACGACAATTATTATTTCATTGTGAATTATAAGACTAGCTCTACCCGCGACTGAGTTCGCGTTAAAGAACTCTATAAAACATGTACCTATATGGCACTCGGTAATAGTGTAGCTTTCTACTTTCTTTCAGTGTGAGAACTTTTGTTATCGGATCAGTACATCCAGATATTCTATATATTCATCCTCTTAAATACCAACAAACAATTTTACGTCTTCATAATATTAGTTTAAATGGTAGCAAGTGCCAAGCGGCATAGGTAATAAGGGCTGGTGTCCGCAACTCCACGTCAAAGCGCGTATTTTGCCAAGTGACATAATAACATAATTCACAGGACACATTATCATGTTGCCAGTGATGCAACAAAAAATATAGTAATTTTATAAAAATGAGAGTGTTTATGAATGAGCCAGGTTTCAAAGAGCCGATGCGATTTTCAACTATGTACTTACCAAATTCTTACCTTAACTTTATTGTTGACATACAAGGATCTTTTGGCGCCTGAATGACACTGACGTCACCAAAAATCCACCCTGATTTTTCAGACAGGGCAGCAAACCTTAAACGTTGTAGCTACAGGAAAACCGTCTTAAAAGTGTGCTTAACTTTTTGCAACATTTTGATCTGCATTCACAGATTTTGATAAAATTGCCAACTTGCACAAAAACTTTTGATGCCAATCGATCCTGTTTATAAGATTCAAAAAACTCTATCGGACGAACTGGGGTTTAAGTACTAGAAAAACCAGAAATCGCAATTAAAAATGAAATGCTTTTTTCACCTTCCTGACGTAGTATCGATTATGATTATTATTTGTTTAATTTATTTGTTACTATTTAAAAAAAGGATTTCATTTATAAATTGGGCCTTTTTTGGCCTGTTTTAAAACCTGTCTCTTTCATAACAACAGGAATGCCAACAGAATTTCATAGATACAGCTAACATTTGGGAAAAAACTTATGGTCAAAAACTTGTGTCCACCTACCTAATCCGAAAGGGTATATGTGTTCTGAATTTTTCAACATCCCACTTTCGTCGATAAATCTTTCAGGTTTAAATACATGCGGGTCGTCCCACAATTCTGTATCGAAGTATATATCGCCCAGTGACATGAGTACTGTTGCACCTTTAGGTATTAAATACCCGTCAATCGAAGTATCACTTTGTAGTAGCCTCGGGCCCGCCATGGGAACTATATGGTAATATCGGTGCGCTTCTTGTATGAACGCTGACGTGTATATAAGCCTGAAAAAGGTAAATTTTCGTATAATATTAGCATAATAATTCTGAGACTAAAAAACTATGCAGATTTCTGGCATAGTTTTTTAGTCTCAGAAATATTATGCTAAGTCCTATAGTGCACTAAATGTGTGCGCACTCTTATAGTCCAAAGGGACGGCAGGACCGACTGCTGACTTTACGTATTTTTCGAATTTTCGATGCTTGCACTGAAAAAAATATTTTCATGCAAATTAAAGCGATTTCATTAAGACTTACTGATTTTATACAGTAAGAAGAAATGTTTGTAAAACAGTGACTTTTAATTATTGAACATACTATTTACTAAAAAAAAAACAAGGAACCATTACTGTAATGTAAGTAAATTTCAATGGTTTGAACAATATCACCAAATGAATAAAACAGTTAATTTTGTGACCTTTTAGCTACTTAAAACTTTAAAGTCTACTGTCATGACGGTTACATTTTGCCTCAAGCTTTAATTATTTTCAGATCAGTAAAAAATACTGTTTTGATCGTTATATGAAATGTCTCTCATATGAAACTGCTTAAAGCAGTTCAGATTAATGTTTTTTTAATTTTTATTTACTGCTTATTTCTTTTAGTGTGGAGTTGTAACACTGCCACATCCGCCACCCTTTATTTATATTACGAATTAAATAATAGTTTCAATGAGCATAATGTTCAGTATGACGGGTACGCGTCTTTCGATTCTATACAAGGCCTGAACGCAGCCATAGGAAACTGCTCGCGTATACTTTTTATTGCTATTTTTAAATCTGCTATTACAACGTATGTATACACGAATTTTGCGTACTGCTAGTGTATAGTTTGTAACGTGTACGCGCGCGACCTGGTTTCAAACTATACCACATCACTTACAGGGACAAGAGTTGAGATATAGTTTGATAAAATATTATTTTGTTCTGGCTCCTCGCTCCGCTCGTCGCGCTCGCGGCCCCCTTTCGTTCGCAATTGAATTGTCTCTCGTTTTCTGTCAACCATGCCGCCGCTCGCGCTATCCCGCGCTCGCTACTTTGTGTCAGCTAGGTTCTTGATACCCTGGGTGGCCCCTCGCTTACGCTCGGGGTTAATTTGCTGTGCAATCAGTATTTATTATATAATTGTAGTATTTTTGATGTAAAAAAAAGTATATAAATGATGGAAATAAATTTATATGTGATTTTTATTTGATGTGCAATTAATAATATCCCGTTTATTTTTACCGCAAAAAGTACTAAGATTTTAGACTATGTTTGATCTTTTACGAAGGATAAATACGGAGTAGGTACATAATATATACGGAGGTCAACAAATCAAAATGGCGAGCATGCAACTGCTCGCGTATAGATTGGAATCTACAGTTTCGTATGCGTACACGATCCGTATGCCTACTGGCACTGTATATTATGGAATAAAATAGTTAGGTCACTACGAAGTATACGCGAGTATGTGCATACTACTCTTGTATAGATTGGAAGACTTCAGTGAAAAAGTGATTTTCAATCCGTACGTTATTAGTTTCACACCCTTACGTTCTAGCCTTGTATAGAATGGAAATACGCGACGGGTACATTTACCACGTTCGTTTTTACAGGTAAATTAATCATCGTCGCCTCCCTCGTATGTCACCAAGAGTTGACGTAATTCTTCTTCCCATCTTGACCTGAAGACCTGTTCGTGACCGATTTTATCCTGTGAACCGACTGGACTTTAGTCGGTGATAATTGGTCACCAGCAAAAAGCAGCACACAAAAATGACTGCCGTTTAAATACTTAAACACCCCGTGGAGCCCTTTACCATAAGCAAATATTATTGATTTAGTTTATGGAGTCTTTGTTAACATAAATGGTTGGTACACTTGCCTGTCACTATCATTCCAACAAGGCGTTCTGTCTCCAATAACAGTGTCTATTTCCTTATATATTTTCTGTTGTATTTCTTGACATTTTAATGCCTTAAGAAAAGCGAAGCCGAGAAAGTTGCTACTTGTTTGAGAACCCGCAATTAGGAAATCTAAACATACTATTTTCAACTGCTCCTCTGAAAATACCATAAATAACAATTAACGTTTAATCAAATACAATGGAAAACATTTAAGTAAGTGCATGGCATGTTGCTATTTCACAAATACAAGGGCCATGATCTCTTCAGTCCACTGCTTTTCATATAAGCGAACAACGTTACATAACAAAATCGATTAGTTTTTTTTTCTGGGTTCTTAGAATAATGATTCATCGAATTATCTTTCAATATAACTATCAGTCTTTTTATCATTGTCATCATTTGATGGAAACATGAATTGCAATTCACATTTATTGCCGTACCTACGCAAAAAACGCGCCTTGGACGAGGAGTTGCGGGCAACAGCCTGATGTAAGTTGTACAATACACATTTAATTGTTTTCACGTTTAGTGGATTCCGTTTCATGGAACGACACATATTATGGTGTAAAGATAAAAAATGCTAAAATTCGCACGTCGTTGCAGACAGTATTTATGTATGACATTTGCAACCAACTTTTACGATTGGAACGGTAAAACAAAATACGATCTGAGACTTCTGAGGATAAAAAATAAAGGATAACTTCGACGAAATTACATATACTAAGATGCAATAATTAAGTATTGAAACAATTCAATGAGTTTATTATCGATGAAGAGGCAATTTGCTGTTAATTTATGAGCGCAATGTAACGAATCTCGACCATTTTCCATTTATCGAATAACGGCTCCTACAAACAGGTGCCACACGCGATATAATCGCGCGCGACACAAAGGCACCGCTCGTTGCGCCACTTGCGGTGCATTTGTGTCGCGCGCGATTTTATCGCGTGTCTCGCCTGTTTGAAGGAGCCTTAACACAAGAAAATAAGCAGTGTTTTGGGAAATAAAAATAGACGATTTGATTTTCGACAGTCACCCAATAAAGTAGACCGTACGCAAATCAAGTCACTCACCTGTAAAAGTTGGGCTTTTATTCGCATAAATCTCTTCCAGGAACAAATAAATGAAATCGTTTTCTTTAACTTCTTTATTTTTATGCTTTTCAATAGCTTCCTGAAACGAATTGTTCACTGCAGGTAATCGTAACAGCATAAAACGACAAAGATATTTCCTCATTTTTGCGGTGTTCAAACTTATCTCAATCAACAGATTGAGATAAGTTTGATACGGCATTGTTTTAGACATCTGTTTCTAAAAGTTCACAAGCATGTATTGTATTCAAAACAATCATTCGATTGTTCATAGTTATTATAAGAAATCCAATGACTGAATATGAAGAAAGATTGGTCTCGGGTATGACACTTTTAAAATATTGAAACAGATTTCATTGCTATTACGAATGACAGTTATTTTGAACGACACTTGCAACATTAAGACTTTCTAAGTTATAGTATTAGCAAAGTAAAAAATATTACCTACCTCAATAATTTTGGAGATTTCTCGATTCAGCTTGGTTATCAGTGAATATCCACTTAGTTTAGGTATAATGAATCTACACCAGGGCATTTGATTCAACATGCCTCCGGAAACCGAGAAAGCCTTTCCTCGTTGCCTAAAAAGATCCAATAATTGTTTCAGTTTGTCTTCTTCTATACGTTCGCCTAGAAGCAATAAATAATAAAAAAGCTATTTAAATTTTATTTTCCACGCAAGCTATTGAGTTTTCAAGGGCTTTTTATTCATCTATCGGATAAAAATACTATGCTAATGTAGTTGAAACCACTAAGCCTGTAGGTAAATTTTATTGTTAAAAAGTTTTTCACATAAATCAGCTAGAATCGGACGGGTTATGAACCCTGACCGTAAGTACACAATTTGACAGTTTGACACGGATAGATTGTAAACTATTGAAAATTAATGCGTTAAATTGTAAATGGTTTGTTGCTATTCACAATTTTTCGATAGTTTATAATCTCGCGAGATAGATTATAATCCAACGATGTTCATAATTATTCGGTGGCTTATACAACTTTCTCAGAATATCCATTATACAAATTACAACAGTTTACTGCTGTAAAAAAGCCGGTTACAGGGAACCAATTTCATACAAATGTCAATAATATAATCCTTGTTGCATTTTTTTATTGATGGATATTTTAATGAGGATATTACAATCTAAATATTCCGCGACACAACAGTAATCGTTATAACTTATTCATATTTTTATTATACACCTGAAATTGTTTTTTAATCAGTCAAGCCAGTTACACTTAACGCATTATGACGGGTGGCAACTCAATACCACCACCAGTTCTATGTAAAGAAACACTTTTGTTAATAACAGTTAGTACACTTACCAGCCACGTATTTCCATAGGACATTTATCACAGATTCACTCAGTAAATTAACAAAATTTATAGGCTTGCTATTATTTTCCTCTATATGTTTCAGTAATCGAGACAATTCATTTTGTATTTCCGTTTCCATTACAGTTTTACCATAGCCGACGTGTTTTAAGTTTTTCATTGCAAACTGTCTATGTACCTTCCATATTTCACCATTTGCAAAAGTTATACCTAGAACATTAAAATGTAATTAAGAATCATCTTGTATGAACCAATTTCAAGTGTGAATAGACCTTTTTGGTTCTCTCTTACCCATGTTTTTGTTTCCAAGACATCTTAACCGTGAAAAGAAGTTATCTGGTCTAGCATCAAATTCTTTGTCATAAAATACTTGACGAACATTCTTCTCACCAAACACAACTATTAACACTTCTGTGCTCATTTTCATGCCTAAAACATTAGTAGAATATTGTCTGGACAATTCTAAACATGCTCTCCATTCAGATCCATATTTTTTTGACATCTTTTGCAAAATACCGCTACTTCCGATGAATGGATACCATACTGGACCTGAAATTACAATAAAACAATATTGGGTTCATTGTTGTTGCTCTAGTTTCCACTTAGACCCCAGTTCGTAGTTTGTGACTAGGTATAACAATTTATGTACCTACACTATCTGTTACAACATTAGCAACCGGTTTCTAAATTGGGAATTAGAAGTTGAGAATTTTGTGAACTCTACTTTGGAATCTGCATAAGGTGATTCATTGTTTTTTTTTTTACGTTAAGGTGATGTATTGAAAATAAAGTGTTTTTTTTATTTCGTGTAATTTGTTAAGTACCTATGTGGAATAGGGATTTAACATTTTGGTATATGTTTTTTGACTCTTTGGTCTAGTATCATTCTGTATCATGTAAAAGGAATACACGATTCAATGAATTTTTCTTGATACAAAAAAATTGCAAAGTTACATCTTTTATTTTTACTTTTTTGACATCACGGCCAATGCAATTTACTTTAAAACATAGAGAATTATCATATTAAAGTTTACTCAAAATAGTTTTAAATTATATTTGTTTATTTTGTTAAAAAAGGAGTAAATTCGTTTTAGCACATACGTCGTTTTATTCCGAACGCACGCACATCATAGCCATCTCTTCTTTTGCGTTTCAATATTGCATCACTTTCGCTCGCTCATTAGATCAGTCAATTGAAGATAGGATGTGCTGCAGTTGCAGCGTAAGTTAAACACAGTGAAAGGATAGTGCAATGGAACACACACCAATTGGTCAATCCTTTTGCTGTGTCCACACTGAACAAATGAAAGATTTTTTTTATCAGTTTTTACGACAACACTGTAGACGATCGGGTTATACTGATCGGGAATATGCGCCAAGCACCTCCACTTCGACCGGCTGTGCTTCTCGCATCCAGTGGGTTCCTGCTGCCTTCACAAGGTCATCGGGTCTTCTCAGAGTTACATTGCATGAATACCTAAGGTTTTCAGGGTTGTTTAACGTCTATTTAGTGAGATACCGGTTATTACCGAATGTTTATAAAAAAAAAACTTTACTTACATTCTAAACTTAGTGTGGATAATAACCGTGCAAATCTTAAAAAGTGGCTTCTGAGAAATGCCGATGGGTAGGTAATCCTATCGGGCACACGGCTAGTACCTATACCTACATGACAAAACAGAACAACAAGAAGAAGAAGAAGAACAGAATAACGAAGTAAAGAGGATGATGCTCGGTGCTTTTGTGATCTTAAAATTTGTTGGCTGTATTAAATATTTTTTTCACTTCTCATGCTCTGAAAGTGCTTCTTTGTGCAGGGTATAGGCTGCACAAAATCGAATTTTGTGCACAAGGGCATTAACGTATCTACTCATAAATGTATTATATTAAGGCAAAGAAAATGAGCCATACAGCCAAATGCAATAAGAAGTTCTTAGATAGAATTTGTTATTATATAATATTTACTTTAATTTATTTGCCTTATGTGTTTTTTAAGATATAATAGATATTAAAATTTTAATTCAAGTACGGTAGGTTAGCTGATTTAAGAAAATTATTATTACAAAATTAATTTAATAGTAGGCTGTATAGGTCTGCAGCCTAATATCAATGTCGTAAGATTTAAAAAAAAAATAATTTCCTTCAGTATTCAAAACTGTTCTAATTTTACTTTGAATTTTAATTAAAGAAATGTTATGTTATACTACTGTTTTATTTCCTCGCAATCGAAGTGAAAAGCAGAGTTTATAACTCGTCCACAAAACCATTTCTATCCTCGACATTACTATCAGCCCTCGCCTTCGGCTCGGGCTGCTAAAAGTCTCGGATAGAAATGGTTTGTTTTGTGCACTTGTTGTAAAATCTACTATATCCTTACGATTGGCAAAATTGTTAAAATTACGCTGCCTAGCCTTTTCCCAACTATGTTGGGGTCGGCTTCCAGTCTAACCGGATGAAGCTCAATACCAGTAGGTATTTTATATGGAGCGACTGCCTATCTGGCCTGCACAACCCAGTTACTGGGTAATACGATACCTCTTGGTAAGACTGGTTGTCAGTTTTCGGGCTTCTGACTACCCGTAACGACTATCAAAGATCCAATAATGACAGCCAGGATCGACGGCTCAACGTGCTATCCGAGGCACGGAGGGGTCTCGGTATATAAAGATAGTCACCCATCCACAGACCAACCGCGGCAAGCGTTGCTTAACCTGATCGACGACCTGTTCGGCTGGTTTTATTTAGCCCGACTCGTATCTTAATGTAGGTAATTTAGGTCCTTTTTCAGAGTCCAAGTAGCTAGGAAACTAAAGTTTGTTTTTAAACCCAGATAGTGATTTGACAGCTGTAATATCAAATTCCTATACTAAAAAGCAAACACACAAAGACTTGAAATGTCAGATTACTATCTGAGTTTAAAAAACAAACTTTATCTACCGAACCAATTAACAATGGCACCGCACCGGATTTGGGTGACATGATCTGTAAGATAAGTTAACGGAAGCTGATCAGGAATCGATGAAACAGGCCGAGTAAAGAACCTGTTTTGAATCAAATCTTTGACTCGTTACAAAAAGTTGCACAGTAAGGGAATTGCAATGAAACTACGTCATTGAAAATCACAATGGTACATTAAGGTAGTGTTACAAACACATCACAGAGTGCTAAGTAGATAGGAATGTACAAGACCTACTTACTAAGCGTCCTTCCATGAACGATAGTGTCAAGATCTTAACAGAATGATTGCGGACAAAACCGCATTTTGATGTGGAGTCTAATAATTGAATTAGTTAATGTAAACCAAGGTGGACCGATGACCTGGCGAAGGCCGCAGCAATCGGCTGGATGCGAGATGCACAGAACCGGTCGAAGTGGCAGGGGTTCTGGGAGACTTTTGTCCAGCAGTGGACGTCTGTCGGCTAAAATGATGACGATGAATCGGTATTTCATGTTTTTATCCCATTGTAGGTAATTTATAAATTATTCAAGCTTTCTTAAATGAGATTTTCGACTTTGGAGAAGATACTCGATTTGCTTGAAGATTATATTAGGTATTTACCATATTATTTTCTCTCTCATATCCTTTTTTTATTCAACCTGTCATAAGTCAACAAGTTTTCCGCATAGCTTTCCACACTTCCTTGAGCGTTGCCTTCTCCAGCCAATCTCCCATAAACGCATCGAAGTCGTCACGCCAGCGTTTCCTAGGCCACCCTTAGCAACGACGTCTATCTTCTTCTGGCACCCACTGTGTGACGACTCTAGCCCCATCTACCTCGGCATCCTGCACACATTGTCCGCCCAAGTATCATTTATTTAAAATTCAAATATTGATACTCACAAGCTGTGCGTCCGATGGACTTCCTCATCGGCAAAAATGAGATTTAACAACATTAGTGCTCATCTTCGTTATAATTATTAGGTCCTTACCTATGAAATTGCCGATTTTTGATACTAGCTATTATGAAGATCGATATCTTTTATTCGGTTTAGAATTCCAAATTCAAATTAATTTTATAATATAGCATGACATTTTGATTTTCAAAATCAGTTGCTCATTTGTTTTCCCGAGGTATTCCACTCAGAGCACTGATTTCAACCGCACTTGGACGAACGACACCGCGCTTCCACTAACCGCACTGAAACAAAATTTTGTAACGTGCGTTTTGGTGGAACAATTTATCGTTATTGTTATCGTTATCGTTATATTTTTAGTGATGGGATATACTTTTTTGTTCAAGGCATTATCAAGCAAAATATATCGATACAAATCAGCAGAAGTTAAGTCTTGTAACGGATAATTCCACCTTGTTCATGTATCTTAGGTACCTACTCGTAAGCCGTGTCTCCTGAAAGGCAATTCTCGCGTTTACACTCATTGATGACGCATTCGTCATTGTCGCTTGTCTCCTATGTCGTTTATAAAATAATGACATTATCCGGAATCACGTATTCTCACTACAAGTTGATCGTAAATCACGAGTCTAGGGTCAAAAATGTTGCCATTATGCGTCGCACGAACATTATCTATTCCACATAAAGTTGCTATTTTTTGACGCAATCGTTAAAGTATGGGTTTTTGACCATCATTAAAAATGATTTTTAAGTCAAAAAGATGTTTTGAACAGTATTTTATACTTATTTATAAACATTTATCAATATTATCATCAATATTCCATCACCACTTTTTTATTTTATTAGGTAGGGGAGACCAGGGATGAAAGTAAAGCGGGTTGAAAGTAACAAATGACCTTACGAGTGAACGAATCGACTTGTATAATCCTGTCCGCCATGTTAGTGTAGCTATTTCACCTCCCCTCCCGCCTCAGTGGCGTCTGGACGGCTGCGACGACCGGTTGTGTGTGTAATTCGTAGGTGCCAGAAATTTACGTCAAAAGTAAGTTTTTGATGTTTTTATTATTCTTGTGTATTTCTTTTATTAAATGTATATGTTTTAGTCTTGATCGCTAATATTGTTGGTTGATTATCTATCTACAATATTTCATTATCAAAAGTTGAAGTTCTTGATCGGTATTCTCAGTAAAAAATTATATTTGTCAGATTGTGGGAATTTTGGAATAAGGGGTAAAAGTAACATGTCGTTACTTTCATCCCTTATAACATCTGATACTTTGCGTATCAATTTTGTGTAATTATAGTGTTTAATTTGTGAATAATATTTGCTATATTTATTTCAGAATGCCTAACGTACACAAGAGAACCACCGATAGAGGCTTAGCCACCCCAGAGATGTTAGAACTAGCGGCTGAAGAAGTTCTACTTCGAAATGTGCCATACAGAGAAGCTGCTGCTTCTAAATAAAGACTGTCAAATGTTCTTGTAACATGTAGCATGTACCTACTAGTAGAAAAGTTAAGTGTGTGTAAGTTAATTGAAAAAAGATAAATTTTATTTGTTTCTTTTGTTTAATTAAAATAAAGACTGACAAATAAATATTCTCGTACCTTGTAGCATGTACCTACTAGTAGAAAAGTTATGTTTGTTTAAATTGGTAGAAAAAAGATAATTTCATATGTTTCTTTTGTCGAATTAAAACAAAAACTGTCAAATGTTCCTGTATTTTGTAGCGTGTACCAGTAGGAAAGTTATGTTTGTTTAAGCCGTTGTCTTATTAATTATTTTATCATGTTTATTGTTTATTGGATTAAGTAGTTTAAGCACTTAAGTGTTTTGTTTTGTCCAAGAGAAAGACAAGTTTTATGTTTATATCTACTATGCAGAGATTTTTATTATTTAAAGTGAAAAAGAGGTTTGATTTGTTTACCAAGTTTAACAAAAAATTGTTCTTAAATTTAAATAAGGCCTGCTAATAAATAAATGTTTCATAAATCACGTTTATTTCCTATGTTACAACCATCCCTCTTGCTTGTTACATCTATCCCTGCGGTAGCGATGAATGTAACAAACCTCCGACTCTTAATTAATTTGGTTTTAATCGAAAACCACAATCTTTTTAACAAAACTTTTTACGTCAAATTATGAAGTAAGGATATGTCCGCCTTCAAGAATAGTATTATTTTACCTAACTAAAAACACACCAAAGATATGGACTCAAAACTGAAAATTGTTACGTTCATCCCTGGTCTCCCCTATTAACATTATAATGTTTTCCTTAGCATTTATTACAACGCAATGGCATTTGCTGCTTTGTCAATGTCAATGATATTTGTCAAGTCAAATTAAAGTCAAAATTGTATTGTTTGTTTACAACGGTTATCTACAACGGTTGTCCCACAGGGCTCAATTCTTGGTCCTTTCTTGTTTCTTATTTATATTAATGACTTGCCGTATCTCATAATCCTTTATCATGATATAGTGTTGTTTGCAGATGACACTTCACTTTTGTTTAAACTTAAACGTCAGCAGTTGGTTACTGACGATGTAAATAGCGCGATTTCGAAAGTAGTCCACTGGTTCAATGTTAATAATTTGCTTCTAAACGAGAAAAAAACCAAATGCATTATGTTTACGCTACCCCACGTTAGGCAGGTGGAAACTAATGTGTTGATAAAGGGCGAGGAATTGAATCCTTCAGTGGGGTCCACATATAGATAAATTGTCAAAAAAGCTAAGTTCCGCAGCATACGCTGTTAGAAAAATTCGTAATTTAACTGATATAGAGACTGCCCGTTTAGTGTACTTTAGTTATTTTCATAGTGTAATGTCGTAGGGTATTCTATTGTGGGGAAATGCCGCCGATATTCAGACTATCTTTGTTTTGCAGAAGCGTTCTGTTCGATCAATTTATAAATTAAGTCCGAGACACTCTCTCAGAGAAAAATTTAAAGAGATTAATGTAATGATTGTGCCTTCTCAGTATATTTATGAAAATCTTGTATATGCCCATAAAAATATAACATTGTTCAAAAAATACAGTGATATCCATAATATAAATACTAGAAACAAACACAAATTTGTTGTACCTACAACAAGGCTCAAGAAAATAGGTGGCTCGTTCAGATGCCAATGTATACGCTTTTATAATAAACTACCAAGCTACGTTCAAGATCTAAGCCTTAATAAATTTAAATTTATATTAAACGTAAGTTGTGCAAGATAGCCTTTTATACTGTTAAAGATTATATTGAGGATAAAAAAGCTTGGGATTGAGCTGCTTCCATTTTCTGCATTTTGAGTGTTTTTGTTTTTTTTATTTTTTATTTTATACACATTGACATAATTATTTTTTTTAAACAATGACATTTGCTTACTTTGTAAAGTATTACATTATTTTAATTATTGTGAATGTGAAGACGATGTGGGTCATTTATTTTATTAATTTTATATATTTTTATTATTCTCTCCATGGTCTGGCAGTTTGAGTAATTTATGTGGCCTACCCAAATGTCCTTTCTTTGGTATTATTCGTCGAATCGTTGAGCTCCTTAAGTCTTGAGTTGAGCTGCACGATTTCTGACAAATGCGTGCACTGACTGGACAGGTCCTCTCAATCTGTGTGGTTCTTTCGTCAAAAGACCATCTCAGACATCGACCTACATGGTCTTCATATAACCTGACCAAGATTATGTCTGGACTTTAAAAGAGACTATGACCTCTGAGTTTGTTTCGGCCTTTCTTCTCAGAGTAGTCAGATAGGAAACGCCGACCTCATCTAATTTAAAAATATATGATTGACATGTAAAAGTGTTTGTGCAAACCTACTTACAAAAATAAAATCATTTATCATTTACATAAATTAAGTAATAAAATCAAAACAGAATAACTGCGAATAAGTAAGCTGATGACTACCACAATAACATCAAGATTTATCAAGATAGAAAAGAAGAATTGTGGTTGTCGTAAAGAGTGCGGTATTGCACCAACCGGATCGGTTCAGTTGCAAAATAACATATGGTAGCAAAAAGTTCAAATCTCATAAGACACAAGTCTCGAAACCTCTAAGTTGCAAAATATCTACATCTCAAAACGTTCAAGTTGCAAAATAGTCAAGTCTCCAAACATCCATGTCTCATAATATAGATACATTTTTTTAATTAAAGACGAAAGCGTCTCATTTCTGTTGAATCTGGAGCGTTTTGCAATATATACTGCCATGTATCGTGTATTAGGTTTGCAGGAATTAGAGGTATTATTGCAGACATCCTAGTTATATTTCTTCCCTGTTTTGTAGTGTTTAATTTTACCTTTTTTGAGTACTTCCAAATAGCATTGTTGAAATGATGATAACATCCACTAACATCCGCGGTTAACAAATTACACTGTTAACATTTAACCGCATTCATAACCTTTACTGGACTGGGGACCTTTACTGTGCGTGGTTCTACACGCACTTGCCGTATCGATACGTTGGTATCTAATGTCCTGAACAAAGAATACATACGTCCCATCACTACAAACTATGCAAGAGCTGTTCGGGAGCTGAAAACAATAACGATAAATTGCTCCACCGAACCGCACGTTACAAAATTTTGTTTCAGTGCGGTTAGTGGAAGTGCTCAGGTGCAGTTCAAATCAGTGCTCAGGTGCGGTTCAAATCAGTGCTCTGAGTGGAATACCTCATTCGTCGTTCGATTTTTTTTAATATCGTATCTGTAACCATGGAAAAATCGAAGTTGCGCGCTTTTTTACAATAGAAGTTCCGTCGTGCGCCAACGCAGCACGTAATTTTAACGACGTGTATGGGCATGGTACCGCATGTGAACGCCCCGTCCGTTTTTGGTTTAATCGCTTCCGTTCTGGAAATTTTGATCTTCACGATGAGCCCAGTGGCCAGCCAGAGACGAAAGTTAATAACGATGAATTGAAAGTCATAGTGGAAGCAGATTCATCTCAAACCACGTAGGAACTTGCAGCAGCCATCAACGTAACGATAAATTGATACTGATTCATTTACTTCAAATTGGAAAGGAGCTTAGAAAGTGGGTTGCGTATAAACTCACCGAACAAAAACAACAAAATCGCGTCGAAATACCGCACAACAGACAGTCTCAAAACTATAGGAGTTGCGACTGGAAACTCTCCGTCACCCACCATACTCACTAGACCTTGCTCCAACTAATTTACATTTTTATTCGAAATTTGGATAACTTTTTAAAGGGAACCCCTTTAAAAAGTTATCCAAATTTCGAATAAAAAGTTATTTATTTCAAATCCAACGAGGCGGTGAAAAACCCCTATAAAGAGTTAATTGGATGCCGTCCCCAGGATTTTTATAGCAGAGCCATCAACGAACTTCCACTAAAGTGCATCTTCACTAATGGCTTCGATTAATGACAGCTAAAAATTCTTACCTTACTTTAAATTTTACCAAAATACCTAGACGACCATAATTACCATTTTGCGAAAATATTGTCTTACGTTTTATAGCAATTTGAATACAATTAATCTCGCGATATATGCTACTAGCAGCGCCCCGCGGCTTCGCCCGCATAAGTTTCGATCCCGTGGGAATATCGGGATGAAAACTATCTTCGGCCGCGTGGAGGTCGGAAATTATCCCACGGGAACATAGATACTACCGGGATAAAAAGTATGAGAAAAAATGACAGACAGAGTTACTTTCGCATTTACAATTTTATTTATTTATTCATCTTTAATACATTACCCATAATTTATTTATTTATTACTTTTACTTAATCTGTGTTAGTATATTTAATAAAACATAAACATACTAGTATGGATGGATTATTAAAAAAAAAACAAAAAAAAGAATACAGATCGAACAAAATTACTCTATGTTGCTATGTAAACGGTAGCAGCGTTAGATGTCCAAAACGTTCACTTCCCTGCACGACATGATATCACAAAGACATGACACAATTTGTAGCCATGCCGAGGAATATCTACTTCCAAGTATTTGATGTTTGCTGATGTTAGTGTATTTTGATAAAACGATAGACATAATCATGAATGATGGTTACGTATGTACCTATTGTAAGTATTTTACGCATGTTCACTTTACAACGTGTCTAATTATTCTCAATTATCAGGATAAAATGATTTTTTCCTGTTCTTAAACATAACACAAGTAATAAATTTGATAAGGCAAATGTTAACTATTAAAAAATATTTTACTGTCTACAATTTCGTAACAGCACCCATATTATTATATAAAAAAAGAAACAAGCGCGGCATAGTTTAAGAAAAAAAATTTTTTTTCACTTTAATAATTTTCAATCAATCAACAAACAATTTTTTAGTAACTTATATAAAATGACTTACCCGGTGGAAACTTCTTTGGCTTTATAGTGGAGATAAACGCATACAAAATCAATATGACCATGAACAGTAGTAGAAACGTAGGGATCATTTTTAAAGATCGATATTTTTACAGTGAGCACAGTGTATAATACGCGTGTGGTATAAATATCCACTGGCCTACTCGGCAACCGAAACGCAACTGTACAACGCGGACAGAGAGCGTCAATTTTTGTACGAAGGATTTACGTTTGGTGATGTCCTTGTAGCGTGATCAACTGATCACATAACTGTTCAATGAATGTTACACCATAAAAAATGAGACATGGTTGTTTCAATGTATCTACCTATATCTAACACATAGGTATTATAAAATAAAGTCCCTTTTGGTATGTCTGTTTGACCGCGTTGATCGTCTAAACTACACAATGGATTTTGAAGCGATTTTCACCATCATTTAGAATTTCAGACAATTATTTATTCCGGAAGATTTGTTTATGAAGTTTCTGTAGCTTCTCATTAGTGAAAGAATTTTCGGGATCAATTCAGTAGTTCCGAAGATTACCCCCTACAACCTCACCAACTTTACCTCTTTATAACATTAGTATAGATTAAAAATAAACTTATATATTTAATTAGCAGCGCCCCGCGGTTTCACCCGCATAAGTGTCGACCCCGTGGAAATATCGGGATAAAAACTATCCTATGTCCTTCCCCGGGATTCAATCTATCTCTCTGCCAAATTTTATCGAAATCCGTTCAGTGGTTTAGGCGTGAAAAGATAACATATAGACAGACAGACCGAGTTACTTTCGAATTTATAATATTAAACATAAGTATGGATACAGAAAACCGAATGTCTTGTCAAATCGTAAAATCCATGTGAAGCCGGGGTCGCTATTTTATAATAAAACTAAAACAAATTAAAAGTACTTGGAATAATGTAACGCATATTTTCTGTCTAGGGTTCTTTTCGTCCGAATTAAAAAACGGATCCCTTATAAGGTCACTCGTTTGTGTCTTTCTGTCCGTCTGTTTACCGATTAATTTGAAATTTGATACATATGAATTTCTGTGACTCAAACACGGACGTGTAATACGCAAATAAGAAGATAAATACTTTTGCAAACTGTGCCGTGTGACATACTAAATGGAAGGGCATACTGTGAGGGTCTCAAATATTACCTATGTTTTTATCGTTGTTTAAAAATAAATAGTTTAGTTATAAATTAATAAAATATATGAAAATTTACCGTACCTCCTATCTCCGAAACCATTGAACCTAAAATTAAAAAATATATATATAGAAAATAGTTCTATACATACAGATTATCAGAAAACCTATACTGCCGTGCTAAACGCAAAAGCGGTATCTCAAGAAAAGCTAGTTTCGAGAAAATTGAAGTTTTGTTTTTTATTCTCTCAGTGATTTGAGGTAAAGCTGAGATAGGGAACACTTTTCTAGGGACTTTTTTATTAAGATACCGTTATTTGACTGAGCTCATTGGATGCATATTTCTTTAAGCTATCCTATACCACAAAAATCAACTTTACAATTTTTTTTGAGATACCGCTTTTGTGCTTAGCACGGCAGTATAAGAAGTCTAAGGTCTTGAAATAACATGGTACTTGTAAAGCTCTCAGTATTGTGCGTACAAAGTTACATTTGCAATTGGAATGTATGGGAGAACATGTTTTTCAACTACATATTGAGTTAGATCTTAGAATAATTTCAAACCAACTACGGACGGAAACCTTCATTGTGCGTCCGACACGCACTAGGCCGGTTTTTTTAATTATTTTAAACAACACTTTCGACTGCATCACCCTCGAAAACCATGAAAACGACACCCATGAAGAGGAATTTGAAAATGTTCGCAGCCGCTATTTTGGATTTTCATTTTGAAAGAAAAGTAAAATGAAACAAAAAGTCCTATACGAGACCAAAAGGATCCTATCTCAGCACGATGCTGCGACATTTATAAAATATATGTCACAGCGCTGCCGCGCTGGTATTCTGATAGGGCCCGCTGTGATGTCACGGGCAGTTACAGGAATAAATAAATAGTAAATGATGTATGTAAAATATTAGCTAATAAAATAATAATTTTTAATCCGCACCAGACGTAACCTCATCACTTGTCTATGCCTTGAGTGTCAGAGGCACTCTGTGACATTGCTGTGACAAGCAGAAGGTCGCACGCGCCGACCCTCCGGCGAAAATACATTATACATACATTACGGCTGTCTAGTGGAACAGTATTACAGTGAATCACATATCCTATCCTACTAATCCTACTATCCTACTTCCTACTAATATTATAAACGCGAAAGTTTGTGAGGATGGATGGATGTTTGTTACTCTTTCACGCAAAAACTACTGAACGAATTTTGATGAAACTTTACAGTAATATAGCTTATACATCAGAATAACACAGGATACTTTTCATCCCGATATTCCCAAGGGGTCGACATTAATGCGGGTGAAACTAGAAAACTATAAAATTAATTAATAATTATCGAGCACGTGCCTACCGAACACAAAACAAAAACAAGATGCGAAACAACTGCTGTGCCTGTTCAGTGAACAATCGCTGCCAAACGGGGAATCGGGGGAAGATAGATCTCGCCGACATGTGGTTTTCCAACAAGGCGCCGCTCCGCTACGTGCCACACCGCACATAAAACAATGAATCTTCTGTACGACAAATTCAACGATACCTATCATGGGTATCTCCGGTTTCGGCGACGTCAACTGATCAACGAGATCGTGTGGTTTAATGCCGTTAGACTTTTTCTTGTGGGGCTACGTTGAATCACGGGCCTACGCGAATAAGCCGCAGACGATTAGTGCTTTAAAAGTCAACATAACCAATGCCATCAATGATATAGAGCAGTGGAATCAACGAAATTTGGACCTTTCGGATTCCCGGCTCCCATCGAAGACGCGGTGTCCATTTCGCAGATATCTTATTCTATGCATAATGTAATTAAGTACTTACTCTATTAATTATATAAAAAACCATTTAATGATATCGGACACACAAGTGGTGTGTCTGATATCCATTAAATGGTTTTTTATTTATTTGGCTTTAATTATATTTAAAGTTCGAGCGCTCTTTGAAAAACCCTGTATAAATAATTACTCTTTTTCTAAGAGTACCTAACTACCTAATACAGACATGTAGTTCGACCTCAGAAGAAGTACCTATCTACTCATGTTATTTCCTGTAAAGTTATCAATCTTGAGTAAAAACAACGTAGACCAAGTTTAGTGGCTCTTGTGGAACAGAAAATTTAATTCAGTACCTGTTTTGATTTCGAATGGATGCATGGACGCAATCCTAATAATTTAAAAAATTATGTTTGCAGAAAATTTTCATTTTTACTGTTTATTTGCACTTATAGTTACATTTCACTTTTTGAATGTCCATGTGTCGCATTTATTTCACATTTATAATTTTTTATTGTGTCTTCTTGGTTTTGAATGTGCTTTCTCATGGTGATTATTTAACTGTTTGGTTTCACTGCTGTACTACTATTGTATAATTTGTGGTGTATTTTTCTTCTTAGGATTTTGTGTTTTTGTTTTGTGACAAATATAATTTGTATAATATTGCAATGGCCACAGCGGAAAAAGAAATTTTCCTGAATCCTGAACTAGGAACTGGTGGTGAACAGTCTGCTGACGCTCCCCCATCTCAACCTGTATTAGTCAACAGAGTATCCATCCGCGTTCCTCCCTTTTGGTCTGACCGGCCTGGCCTCTGGTTTGCAAGTTTGGAAGCACAATTCCATATTACTAGCAGCACACAAAAATTGACTAAATTCTACTACGCCATAAGTCAACTTGACACAAAATCCGCAACTGAAGTTGAGGATATAATTATCGAGCCACCTAAGGATCAACCTTATACTTGTCTTAAGAAGGCCCTTATCTCCCGTTACTCTGAGTCATATTAAGAGTAAATTAGGAGGCTTCTAGAGAAAGAGGAGATAGGGGATAGGAAGCCCTCGTCATTCTTCCGTTACCTCAGGACTCTTGCTGGTTCATCTTTCCCAGAGCAGCTTCTTCAAAGTATTTGGATAAACAGATTGCCTCATTACATGCAGGGTATTTTAGTTGCCTAAAAGCATCCATCCCTCGAGGACATGGGTGAGCTGGCTGATAAGTTGCAAGAAATCAGTCCACAACCAGTGAATGTCCACGCAACTGGTAGGGCATCATCATCATCATCTAGCGATGACACCAAGGAGCAACTTAAGTTGCTCCAAGAACAAGTGGCGGATCTGACACGGCTTGTGACTGAACTCTCCACAAATAATGACAGAAATAATCGCAGTCGTTCACACTCACGCTCGCGTATTCCTAACGGCCAATGTTGGTACCACACACGATTCGCTGCAAAAGCTTCCAGGTGCTTACAACCGTGCACTTGGCCTGGTTCTGTAACACAGGGAAACTCAAGCAGCAGTCAGTAGTGGCGACCACTGACTGCTCCCTAGAAAGTCGCCGTCTATTTGTTACCGATCGATATTCAGGCCGACGATTTTTAATCGACACCGGATCCGATCTTTTGTGCCTACCTAGACGTTACTCCCAGGGTAAAATGCAGCCACATCCGTATAAACTTTTAGCAGCCAATGGCACTAAGATAAATACTTTTGGTCTGGCCGAACTAAAATTGAATTTAGGTTTAAGACGCGACTTTACATGGAAATTCATAGTCGCAGAAGTTGGAACCCCAATAATTGGTTCAGACTTCCTGGCTCATTACCATCTTTTACCAGACTGTGATCTTGGAAGGCTGCGAGAAGGTAAAACAGGGTTGTCAACTGAAACCGAATTCTTCTCAATCGATTAACCCAGCATTAAACTTATTCAATCACCCGACTCTCCATACTCGCACATTTTGGCTGAGTTCCCGAGCATATCACGTCCTCCTGGCGCGCCGAAAGAGATGAAACACACTACGGTGCATTTCATCAAAACTACCGATGGACCACCCGTGACAGCGCGACCACGTCGTCTCGCGTGCGGTGACTACCGGGCACTAAACGCCCGCACAATTCCGGACTGCTATCCTGTCCGCCATATAGGGGATTTCGGCCACAACTTATCCGGATGCTTAGTTTTCAGTACCCTAGATGTGGTTAAAGCATACCAACAATTTCTGTAAATTCTGACGATATTTGTAAAACAGCCATAATCACGCCTTTTGGACTTTATGAATTTCCCCACATGACCTTTGGTCTTAGAAATGCCGGACAAACATTTCAAAGGATCATAGACGAAGTTGTGCGGGGATTTAATTTCTGTTTCGCGTACGTCGACGATATCCTCGTGTTCTCGAGAGACCTCCAGCAACATGCTGAACACCTCAGACTCTTGTTTCACCGACTACACCAGTATTATAATAATAATAATAATAAAACATTTATTTCAGACGTAGTCCATAGTACCATAGTCCGTAATATGGAGTGGTTATCAATCCGGCGAAGTGTGTTATTGGGGCACCTGAGGTAACGTTTTTGGGTTACCGTATTAATGCTGCAGGTACTTTTCCTCCCGAAGACCGTATCAGTGCTTTAGTGAATTTCGCTCTTCCTACGACCGTGCAAGGCGTACGTAGGTTCTTGGGCATGGTTAACTATTAGCGCAGATTTTTACCCGACACCGCCAAATATCAGGCTCCCTTAATCGACGCAGTTGCTGCAACTAACAGCAAAGGTGCAAAACCATTTCCGTGGACGCCGGAGCTCGAACAATGTTTTGAAGACTGCAAAAAGAGCCTTGCTAATGTTACCTCTTTATCGCACCCAAATTGTGAGGCCCCTTTAGGTTTTTTTACCGATGCGTCCAGCCTGCACATAGGCGCATGTTTACAGCAGAAAGTCGATGATAATTGGCAACCCTTAGCATATTTCAGCAAAAAGCTAACCGAGAAACAATCACAATGGCCTGCTTATTATAGGGAACTTCTAGCTGTGTACGAGAGCGTTCAACACTTTCGGCACATACTAGAAGTGCAAAACGCAGCAGTTTTTACTGACCATAAGCCCTTGGTGTATGCCTTCACGCAGCGTCGTGACAAGCTTCCGCCTACACAACTTAACCAATTAACTTTAATTAACTTAACTTAATTAATTACCTTTAATCAGCCAGTTTACCACCGACATACTATATATTAAGGGCACCGACAACGTGGTAGCAGATACTATGTCGCGGATTGAATCCATTTCGTTGGAGGAGGACTACCAAGCCCTTGCAGAGTCGCAAGAGAGAGACAAGGAACTCAAAGAGGCGGGTTCATCTACTTCTTTGAAATTGTCAAAAATCTTTGTCCCAGGAACTGACACTTCCATACTCTGCGACACGTCGACAGGTAGACCCCGCCCATACCTTACCTTTCCGTCGAGCAGCCTTCGATAAACTGCATGGTCTCAGCCACCCTGGTGTGAGAGCAACCTTACGATTGGTGCCTGAGCGATACGTATGGCCGCATATTAACACCGACTGCCGACAGTGGGCTAAGTCATGCTTACAGTGCCAACGCAGTAAGGTGACTAGGCACACATCTTCACCGCTGATGTCTTTCCGATCGCTTCCAAAAGATTCTGTCACATACACATTGATATCATAGGATCACTGCCGTCTTCAGACAATTTCACATATTGTCTGACTGCGGTGGATAGATTTACGCGTTGGCCCGAAGCGTGGCCTATGACTTCTATCACGGCAGAGGAAGTGGCTGACACACTGGTGACTGGTTGGATATCCCGTTTCGGGGTGCCAAGTACCGTGACGACCGACCAGGGTCGTCAGTTTGAATCTGCATTGTTTCGGCGCCTCATGAATATGTGCGCAACAAAGCGAATTCGCACTACCAGTTACCACCCGTGCGCAAATGGCATGGTAGAACGCATGCACCACCAACTAAAAGCTTCTTTAATGTGTCATCCCCAAACGTGGAGCAAAGCACTTCCACCGGTACTCCTTGGTATGAGGACTTCCCTGAAAGTGGAACTCCTCATCGGCTGAGCTAGTCTATGGAGAACCTCTCCGAATTCCTGGAGAACTTATCATGCCTGTGAAACAACCCAAGAGCCCAAACGACATCTCAGATTTCGTTACGGAGTTGAGGAGGCGGATGGAAATTTTACGTCCAATACCAGCCTCAAGACACGCTCGACCGTCAACATTCGTGTTCAAAGATTTGGCGACGTCGACCCACGTCTTACTCCGCGACGATACTGTTCGACGGCCTCTGCAACCTCCATACACCGGCCCATACCGCATCCTGAGGAGAAGGGACAAAACCCTTATCTTGGAGATGAATGGAAGAGAAGTTACGGTCAGCATAGACCGTGTTAAGCCAGCTTACCTGGACTCTGAACTACATAGTTTCCTCACCACTTATTTCATTTCCCTTTCCAGATTCTCCTTCCACACACCCAACTCCCGCCACGCCAAGTCCTCCATTCCCTTCAGGCACTGTCACCACCAGAGCTAGCAGACGGGTTAAATTTAGAGAGGTTTTAGATTTATAGTTTATATATTATATTGTTTATATCATAAATTGTTTATTGTTTTTTTCTATTGTATCAGAATCAGATTCAGAATCAGAAATATTTATTTGCCAACATGTATACCTTTTGTTTCTCCGTAGGGGGGTGGTGTGGCGAACCAAACTAAATGTCTATGGTTCCCACTGAGAACAACACTAGGTACTTGATGCTAGAGAGCGATGTCTATGGCAGACGAAAGGAACGACCAGAGAATAGATTTAAAAATCTCAAGGTAGACCTGTGAGGCTGTGAGGTACACCAAATATATTGTATTACGAGATTGCCATGCAACTAGATGTTAATAGTACATTACTTCAGAGGGAAGAAAGTGACAGTTCCATACCGAGATTATGGCATTTGCGCCACGAGCTTGCGAGGGGCGCAAACCATTTGAGGTATGGAACTGTACTTTATCCTGAGGGATGTATAGTGCTTTTTATTACACCTACGAGGAAAATTATGGACATAAATGCATAGAAATGTTTATATTTAGTTAAAAGTACAATTATTAAAAGTGCAGCTATTTTTTACACGACGCCTTAGTAACAAAAAATACTTAGGTACACGTTGAAGTGTATCAAAATTATACATAATCAGTCTATAATGTTCCCACTGGTGAGACACAGGCCTCCTTTCTGTTCTCAAACTCAAACCATTTATTTTCAATTAAACCATTTACAGGCACTTTTGAATTGTTAAGAAGTCCGCGTTTTATATACAAAAATAATTTCGTTTTTAATTTTCTGTATGCACCAAGGAGGTTGGTAACTGGTAAAAAAAACTGTATGTGGCCAGTAACAATTTACTTGAAATTTAGTTAGTAGACAGTTTAAAGTCTCTTGGCAGTATGACTGCTGACAAATTAAAAAAAAAGAAAAACCGGGTATGTAATGGAATTTCATACATACTTCCCACCCTTGGGTCGGAAGGATTTTCATACAAACTTCCATACCTTGGGATGAAAGGATTTGAAGGGCGGGATAAAGGCGTTTCTTCCCTCTAATTGGTATAATTAGTATGTATTTTCAGAGCAGGTGTGATAAAAATTTTATTGTTAACCAGTGTCGTGTAAATCATATTCCTCCGCTGTGGCTCGGAAACTGTGACGTGTAACAAATACACATTTACAACAACTGGCTGAGTTTTATTTAAATAAACAGGGCGCCACAACGCGCCCAAAAAACTAAGACTACTTCTAGTGGTCTTAATTATTATTATTTATTTATTTTTACAAGTTTATAAAATAATCTTATTACTTATGCCCCACAAAACCGTTTTCACGGTTTGTCTGTGGGAACGGAACAAACAGTATTATAAAATATTATGGTTTACTATATTATGGTTGGTTTTTTATTAGTATTTTAGTTTTTAGAGGTTTTTGTTTGAGTCGGGGGTCATTAAATTTTTTAAATTAACGTATTAGTTTTGATTTGATTATTTTGCTCAGTTTTGCAATAGCACAGCAACCATTCACAACCACTGTCTCCTATACTTTTTACAGGCACCGTGAGTGTTGTATTAAATAGTTAAAATTTCGAATACAAATTCGTGGATAACGATAACAGGAGTAAACAAACTAACGAATCTTAGATTTGACGTTCATTTGTCTTATTAGCAAACTTAGCGTAATCTTCAAAAAACAGCATGCTTGGCTCGGTATTTCTAAAAATAACCTCTGGATTGGACTGAGACGAATATCTCATAAAGGTGATGAATCAGCACTAGCCGCAAAACATCGATTGGGGTTTGAAGAATAAATACTTAGATAGATATGTCCACTAATGGCCATAACTAAAAAATTGAGAACAAGCTCACTTTTCTTTATAGTTCAATCTCAGATTTGATGCTACCACACTTATTTTCAACATTTTAGGGCTGATTTTTCAATAGTCAAATAACTTTCATCTGAGGAATAATGATTGACGTTTGACAGCTTTTGTATAGAAAATAAATCAAACTGACATTTTTGTTCTTCAGATAAAAGTGATGATTGTGTGTGACTGATTTTTCTAATAACTTTATCCGAGGAATAATTTTGAATTTTTGATAATTCTTCGATACAAAAACTGTCAGACGTCAATTTTATTATCAGTTGATTGAAAAATCAGCCCTTAGTGTGATAAAAACATTTTGTTGCCACACCCCATAATTAGACGTATGAAATCTGCCATTTAAGGGCTGATTTTTCAATCAACTGATAACTTTATTCGAGGAATAATTTTGAAATTTTGACAATTATTTCATACAAAAACTGTCAAACGTCAATTTTATTCTTCCAATAAAAGTTATTTGGCGATGGAAAAATCAGCCCTAAGTTTTATAAAAACCAAACCTATAACAATCGCAACCTAGACGAGACGATAGACACCTCATGTATTATCCAGCCGTTGGAATGCTTCGAAGGTATAAAGAATCCTACATAGATACAACATGCAATAAGAACAAAAGAATAAAACATAATTACTAGAATTCAGATTTTCAGAAAACTATTTTTTCTCAAACATGCTTGGAAATTTGAGCATTATTTTGACAACCTTCTTCGAGATAAATCGAAATTGCTGTACTGGCCAAATACATGCGAGTAGCGGCCGCCTAAAGTTGTATGAAAATCCATATCTGTCGTGGTTTAGCGGCGTTTTTTAGTGAGTCAAAGTAATCTATTAATTTTGCTCATCTACTAGCAAAAATATTTTTATTTTAAATGTCTCTGTCAATATTTCACATCAATTACATAGTAAACTTATATCTGTCGTGTAATTGTAATTTAAAAAAAATTAAACCACCGAAAAAACTGAAAAGCAAAAAATAATAAACCTGTTTTATTTAACCTTAATAATTAAGTTCTTAAACGAATGTAAGTATACCAAGTAATTTTGAGTCGTTTTTTTGGCTTATTTCGGCGAACTTGCCAATAAAGTTAAGCCGACAACGCTATGGGTCATCTATTCAATGCTAAAATGCACAGTTTTAATGAAACATAACGTGAATTTACAACAGTATGCAAACCCGACTTCAATGCTCAAAAGACAGTCTGATGGAATCAAATGTAAAAAGTCAAAAGTTTTCACCGCATCAAACGTAAAAATGTTTTTGTTTGAAGCACCAGACAGTTTGTACATCAAAGTAAGTTTTACTCTTGATAATATTAACCTCTTTTTTTGGGAAAATTACCTATGTGAACATAAGCTATAACGTTCTTTGTTTTTGTTGCAGGTTATTCTTATTTTCAGCATTTTTGGTGCATGCCGATGTAACGAAATTACAAATGCATACTAATATTATAAATTGGAAAGTAACTCTGTATGTGTCTGTCCGTATGTTACCTTTTCACGCCTAAACCACTGAACGGATTTCGATAAAATTTGGCAGAGAGATAGATTGCATCCCGGGGAAGGACATGGGATAGTTTTTATCCCGATATTCCCACGGGATCGACACTTATACGGGTAAAACCGCGGAATGCTGCTAGTATTACTATAAAAGACTAAAAACTATAATATCACAACGACGGTCTAATAATTGTAACTGTACGTGATACTAAAACCAAGATCGATCGCACATTTGTTATCAGAGATGAATCAGCTGAAATCGTACAAAAGTACGAAGCGCTACGTCCCACAGATGTAAAATCAGACCGATTTTTTCTAAATAACCAAAATGCACAAACCAAGTAATTGAAAGACACAAAATTGCCGCAATGCAAAAGGCAATTGCTACCCATTTAAACTTGCCAAATCCGGAATATTATACTGGGCATTGCTTTCGCCGATCTTCAGCGACTCTTCTTGCTGACACAGGTGCAAATTTAATCACACTTAAAAGACAAGACATGGCGGATGGAAGTCTGACCGGGTAATTGAAAGCTACTTAGAAGAACCGATTGAAAATAAAAGTAGCATTACACGTAACATCAACGAAAGTATCCAATCTCGACCATCGACCTCCCATCAAAGCTTTTGGAATACAGAATCACACTGAAGGGAGGAGACTACTACGAGGGCGACACTGAAAGTTTTTAGAACTGGCCACTTGTAAACGATATAATAAAAATAAGTTCAAATTTTTGAAAATGGAACTCTGCCAATATTATTTTGTATGTATTTTATTCATTTGTCATTTGTTTACGATTTGGTGGCAAATTGAAAATTGTGTGTCACGTTAGCATGAATTTAACGCGAGAAAACTTTCGTACAATGATTTTTTATGACTTTCGATGTCATTTAAGTCAACAAAAAAGTTATAATAGACTTCGATTGGTCTTTCACGATGAAGCCCCATCTCGTGCCATTGTTTACAACTGGTTTAATGAGTTTAAACATGGTCGCACTAATCTCACCGATGATCTGCGTGAGGTACGGCCTTCTACGGCGACGACTGAAGCTAACATCAGTGTGCGGCGTATAATAGAGACTGACAAAAGAGTGACTTATCAACAGATTCCGACAAGCATAGGCATCGGTATGAGTGAAGTGCACAAAATCCTCCATGAACATTTAGCGGTCAGAAAGCTTTGTGCCCGGTGGATACCTCATACTTTGACAGAGGCCCAATAACTCCGTCGTGTTGATTGGTGTCGTGAAATGGTTCAAAGATTTTTAATAGAGAGTACTCAAATGCTGTATTCGACATACTTACGAGTGACGAAAGCTGGATTTATTGTTATGATCCTGAAACTAAGAGAAAGTCTGTCTGGGTGTTTCCTTCTGAGGAGTTGCCAACTAAAGTGACGATAGATCGAGGCGTGGGAAAAAAGATGGTGGCCTCGTTCTTCAGAAGGACAGGTCATTACGCAACAATTGTTTTAGACGATCGAAAAACAGGGGAAGGTGGGGTAAAACGGGGTAGCGAGGTAAGATGGGGACCATACCAAAACAGATGATACAATGTCGCTAGAAAAGTCGCAAGCGGGCGCGTTGAGAGTTGGTAAGTACTTTCTTGGAATTTTTAGTGGTTTTATCTAATTTTTGAAGTAAATTAAGTGCGTGACTGTTCATAATATATGGTATACAAGCTGTGTGACATATTTTTTTATCGATCTTTGTTTATTTTGCCATTCTAAATTCACTCGTTCCGACTTGCTTTGATTTATAACCTCAAAAAATTTTATTCAACTTGAGAGTCCAGTTTGGGAAAGATGTGGTACCTACTTGCGGGCAAGAACCTCATCTTTGGTACAACAAACAACAGTAAAGGATTCTTTGGATAATGCAGCATTTTGTCTGGTTAGCCCGAAGCAGTTAATGCCGTATCCACGGGTGGCCGAAAAAAGGACAAGACAAGTACGAAGAAGAGGAAAAGCAGCTATTATTACTGCTTCTCCTTATAAAAAAGAGTTAGAAGAGAGAGACAACAGTAAGAAACCGAAATCAAAGGTAACAAACAAAAGGAAACTGAAAAAACCTAAAAGATCTAAAAGAAGCAAGAAAGCTGACGAAGCTCAGTTATCAGATGACGAAGATACAGAATGTCTGTACTGCCATGACTTGTATTCAGAGTCTACTGAAGGATGGATCACTTGCCAGGCTTGCGGCAAGTGGGCGCATTGTGGCTGTGCAGGAGTGGACGATAACGATGACGAAGCTAATCACATCTGCCCGTATTGTGAAGATAACGGCGATTAAAATATTCTATACCCCGTCGTGCCCAACGGAGTACCCTGACTTGCCCTATGGGTGGGATGAGATGGGAAAATTTTTGTTTTTTTTCAAGTTGATTTTTCTATGAGAAGAATTTGATTTTTTTTTTGTTTTGACTGATTAGAATTAAAGGAAGATAGACTGATTATTTTGTTAATAAAAGTTCCTACATTGTGCAATAAAGACGGGAGGGTTTTATTTACAGAATACCTTAAAGTCCCCGTCTTACGCCACCTTCCCCAACTGCAGTGGTACACTAACAATTGTTTGCCACTTGTCTTGATCCTCCTTCACCACGACAACGCCTCGTCTCACACCGCCAAGCAAACAATCGACTACCTGGTCGACGTCAGACATGGAATTACTGGGTCACCCTGCCCCGACCTCGCACCTTGCGATTTTTATTTATTTCCAAAAATAAAGGAAAAACTTCGAGGAAAACGTTTTATGGACGCCGAGGAAGCAGTGGCTGCATTTCAAAATGCCGTCGAAGAGACCCCTAAGCATGAGTGGGCAATACATCGCTGCATCCGATGGAACCACTGAGAAAAGCCTCAGTGGTTCCATCGGATGCAGCGATGTATTGACGTAAATGGACAATATTTTGAAAAGATATTAAAAAAAACTAATAACTTGCTAGTTTGTTCAGTTTTTAATTTTCTAAAAACTTTCAGTATCACCTCGTATACAAGAAACTTCGACCTCGAGAATTATCGCAAACCACCATAACCCCTGGAAAGTCCACTTTAAATTTCAAAAATTGTACATTCAACAACTGTTTTTTCAACTAAAAAGTTCTGCCTAGGTACTGCTTAGTTTAAATTTCCGCGCATTATTTGAGAAAATTACTATACAAGCCTTCAACTAGGCATTGACGGACTAACGTATGTGTGCTTCGGTTTCGCCTCGGCCCACGTTTACACGTTCGTCCATCAATACCTGCTGCAGTAATGTACTAATTTATTTAAATTAAAAAAAAAATATGACCAAACATTGTATACTAGCTTCAGCCCGTGGTTTCGCCCGCGTGGATGTCTATTTATTTAGAGATGTCGTAAATTTGTCCACGGGAACGTTCCACCGGGACCGAAACCAGCCAATGTCCTTCCCCAGAATAACAATCTATCTCCTTGCCAAATTTTATCGAAATACTATTAGTGGTTTAGACGTGAAAAGGTAACATACAGAGTCACTTTCGAATTTGTAATATTAGTATGGATTTCTATGAGACCTATCAACTGTCAACAGTAAGGATCAAATCTCTTTAGCCAAATCTAAAAACTGAATTTGCAATACAGAAATCGCAGTTTACCAGAACAACTGTATTGAGGATGGAAGCCAGATTTTAAAATAAGACAATAAGTAGACAGATATTATTTCAATCATACTATTATGCTCAACTAAAAATCAAATATACTTTAACAACACCCAAACTGGGACGATTGTAATGTGTTAAACCTTCATATAAAAATAAAACATTGTTTTAACAAAGATTAATTAACAACTGGAGAGAGTATGTATTATTTATTTTTCTTAATATGTAGTTGAAAGTATAGTAATCTGTGTGACAAAATTCTAAGGCTTTCTACAGACGGACTGCAACATCGCAGTTTGGATGCAGTTGACTTTAACTGCTTCGAAACCTAGTTATGTCAACTGCATCCAAACTGCCAAGTTGTAGTTGGCATGCAGTTCAAATGCAGTCCATCTGTTTAGACCCTAACAAGAAAATGCCTAATGCTGACAGACTATTTGAAAGTATGCCATGTACCTAGAATTTAAAGAACAAATTTTCATACTAAGGGCCCGTACACTTAACCACAACCATACCATATCAGTAACAAATTTTGGACAAGCAGTAGCGGTTATGTGTGAATAGTGTTGCTGCAGCTTCTTGTGCAGAATGTTGATGTTTGCAGAAAAAGCTCACATTTAACAAGTTATCAAATTGTCACTTTCTCATTTACTCGACTTATTAGAATTCTAATAATTTTTGCTCATCAAGCTTACATCTTTATTCATGATCCATTAGACAAGTTTTGAAAATAAGGTGGGGCCAACATATTTCGCTGACTTATTGCAAGTTTATTTTCAGACTGAGATTAGCCAATATTAGTAAATAATTCTAATAAAACCAATGAGGGTTTTCTGAAACGACGTTCGCTAGGTGGCAGCACTGGCACGTCAGGTCCAGGTATCTGTCAAAGAGCCTATATTTTCTTTAGTCATGACCAGTCATGACGGAATGATGAACGAATGAATGAATCAAATGATGAACATCATCATATATTTTGTATTGGGAGACCTCTTGTCACAGTGGTGCCAACTGGTGTCGTAAATTTTCACGAATACCCTCATTCCAGGATATGAATGCAGAAAAATGAAAGCCATGACTACTGCCATCTATCTATAAGTAGGAACATTACCAATGTGCTACTTAGTACTGATGATGTAGCGATTAGACAAGATGGCAACAGATGTCACTAAATGAAACTATGTGATACAAATTATAAGATTTTGATTTCCAAATAGAGCTGCTAACCAGAATAAATAAATAAACATACATACATAGTTCAAATTGGACTTTTAAGGCTAGATTGAACTATATATAGATCAGTATTGTCCTAATAAATACAGAACATCATACAGAACTCCATTACGAAAATAAGGAAAAGTTTTAAAGAAAATAGGTAGCTTGATTCACATTTTGAGTACTATGTTTGCTAATTTTATGTTATTCTTCTATATGCTTGAATACCACCAAAGGGCTTTCGGCTGTGTAGAAGGCTGTCCAGGAGGAGCTAACAGATAGCAACCTGGAATAATATGAAAAAGTGTATATTATTATTAGTTCCATGGGTATTTATTTAACAGTTTATGTACTCAAATATAGACAGACAAGAAAGGAATAGAAAGATATGTGTATGTCTTTTGTTTATTACATACCTATTTGTTTCTCTCAAAACAGTTGAATAATTGGGCCAAATGTATGCTGGGAACACTCAGATCCAAGTCAATGTTTTGTGGGAATGGAACCCCAACATGTAGTCCAGCACCATATTCCTTGGCCACAATACCAACCGTGTCATAATGCACTAGACAACTCAGATAACTGTTAGTACTGTGATCCCTACATGCCTCATCATCATCATTTCAGCCGAAAGACGTCCACTGCTGGACATAAGTGACCCCAAGCACCTCCACTTCGACCGGTTCTGTGCTTCTCGCAACCAATGGGTTCCTGCGGTCTTCACAAGGTCGTCGGACCACCTTGTGGAAGGCCTTCGAACGCTACATCTCCGCTTCGTCTTCTACCTACATGCCTACTGAGTGCAATTTATATCTACAGAAAAGTAGCATTCATTTCCTTGTCATTTTGACTATTTTCAAAATACTTATGAATTTTCAAGTCGGTTAATAAAACATTTAGGCTACTACTATTTAAAATAGTAGCAGCAAGGACTGAACGCTGACCCCAAATGGTTGAACAGTGGAGGATAGGCAAAGCCAGGCAAAAATATTGGATACAACCAATTGCATTTACCAATAATATTGAGTAGAACATTTGTAAACTTAACACATGCATTACCAACCTTTGGCTAATCACTGTGCATAATTTTATGTCTTAACATGTTGCTTTAAAGGCCATAGTCCATTGGTCATTGTTGAACTAATCACTGTAACTATGTAATGCCTTTATCCAGTTGTTGTTGTGGTCTGCTACAGGCTGTCATGGCTGAGTGATCACTACACAAAGCATCACTATAATACTGGATCACCGACTGAAATCAAAGCAGTAATAGTTAAGTTAAATTTAGAACACTACCTACCTATTCCCCTACCCTTCCTCTAAAGATTTAGTATGCCTCATTTTTGTCGAAATTTTATCTTTTTTTTTAATCAAAAGTTTTTGTGTATAGATGTTATGGGTCCCCAAAACAATCAATTTGCTTAGTAAATTTTCACTTTGATTGTCTACCAAATGCAATTGAAGCATATTTTGACAATAAACACAAAACATTGACCATTGCAACAGGTCATTTGGGGGACCCTTTATGTGCATTGTTTTTTTTTATAATAGGTACATGTTCAACTGTCCAAGGATCTTTTGGCATTTGGCAATAATAAATGATGGAACAAACTTACCTGTTTTGAAGTTAGATCATTATGTAAACTGAATATGATAGACCTATGTAACATATCATTGTAAAAAAAAACAGATTATACAAGTGATTGATGAAACTGCTTATTAAAGCAGGACTTCACATTATGAATAGGATTATTATGATGATGGATCTCGTATAACCTTGAATCTTAATATTCACGTCATTACATCTAGTATAATTATGACCCGTGACTTCTACTATGGAATTACTTTTAAGGAATCAATTAGCTGGCTGTATCGATGTTATTAGGTATGTCATAACAATACACCGTTTTTATTATCTAGAATGCTAGAAAGTAATGTATCACTTATAAGTTCATACTTTGAATAGAAGATCCAATGATGTATAAAACTAAATACGTCATTGAGAAGATCACAGTCCATGATCGTCGCTCCGCCGACGACGCTTGAGCCGAGTAGCGGATCCTTCATTTTGCGACTTTGCGTTCTGACTCTCTTGTCATAATAATTCACGACGCCTTGCAAGCATGGTTTTGCTTGAAAGCAGTCAGCAATTTAGTATAAAAAACATAACTGAATAAAAGAACAGAAAAACAGTCGCAAATAAACGCAATTTTTTTTTTTTTCGTCTTCGTCCTTGAGGACAGGCAAAGGGTCAAGCCCATACAGCCAGGTCTGCTTTATACACAGAGTACACTATAATAGGCTTTATATCTTTCTTTTCTTTTCTCAACTCTCCGACTCTGACAGGTCAGCTATTCAGTTTAGCGATGCGCGATGGCGAGAGGTTTTATTCGATTGTTTCGATTGTTCAAACATCTCGATGATTTTCGATTATTTCGACTTGGACCCGACTCCAACTCGGTCTGTTTGATTGCGACTGGCGCATGGCGCGTTCATTCGCGAGTTGTTCGTCGATGGTTTACAGTTTCGCGAGTTCTTGACTTGCGTTGTGATTGCGAATCCATACTTATTCTTTCAACAAGAGCAATCGAAAATAATCAATACCATGAGGGAATAAAATGTGAGTAGTTAACTTACGGCGAATACTTAGATATAAGGAATTAAGAAAATAATTAAATGTTTACCAATTACGCGCGGCTCGCTCGACTCGAGTCTGGCACGCTCTCGCCTCTAACATACACCTCGGCTTGATGCATGCAATCGACTGACCCCGGTGACCGAGCGAGACTCGGTGAGTGAGAGTGACTGATTCGACCAATCGAAAACGATTCCAGTCGATTCCGCTGACTCGAAACAATCGAAAAACATCTCGATTGTTTTGTAGAACGGTTAGTCGATGGTTGACTCGATGGTTTATTTCAACGACTCCAATTCTTTCGACTGTTAAAACATCTCGGCATCGCCCATCGCTAATTCAGTTTCAGTATACCTACAATTTAATTAGCTATAATCGCTCACAGCACTCACATCATCTCACATCTTAGAGCATTAAACACATACGTTCCGATTACAATTATGACAGCTGAGAGCTGTCAACAATTCGGAACGTTTCTTTGTATAAACACCACATTTCTTTTTCTTTGCTCTGGCGACTGTCAGCCTGAAGCACAATTTTGAAAATACTACGTTGGTTTAATTTTAAGTTAAAATGCAACTCAAAACAAAACACACACTGACACATCCACACACACACACTGTCATTTTTGACAGCGCTCACGGTGATATTATTAAAAGGCATGGTTGGCGTTATCGCAAGATGGCGCATGTCATGACGTCATCTATGACGATGCACGGGACATCGTTATCGCGCTATTTAAGAATGCTCACATCGATTATTTCCCAACTCGGAAAGCAGGGTCATTTTCCCTGTTGCCAATGCCGAATGCCGTGCATATCCATAAGACAATTATTGACATTTGATTTGACAGATACACACAGATGAAATGAAATGACAGTGACAGTGACATTGACAATGCCACAGTGTTGCCGACTTAGTTGCATATCCTTCGTATTTATCCGGCCTCGACTAAAATAAAACGTGTTTTAGATTTTATTGTCGCTAATTATACAAAATTAAATTTATCAGTTTGCAACAAAGCAAATAATATTGATTATTACTAACTTGTAGGTTGTGTGCAGGACTGCAGGATATAGTCATATTAATTGAAAAAAATGTTACACACAAGCACGTACACACCAGCCACATACATCCACGACGACCGCTGGGCAAGTCTCCACACGAAGATGACGTTGCCGCCGAGGCCGGAAAAAGAAAGTGAGATAACCTGGGTCGAGTATCGCGACGACTGGTTCGAGGTGGCGCGGGAAAATAGTTCCTTTAAGGATTTGAGGAAGGCCACTGCCCAGCAGTGGGACAGTAGCGGCGAATAAAATCTATCCACTCATACAATACGTATATTTTCAATTTATTTATACATATATGTTATTTAAAAGGAGAAACTCTGACTGACTGACGTATCTGCGCAGAGCCAAAACTACTGGAACTAGGAATGTGAAATTTAGCCCAAGGCTTCGTCGTGGCTAAATGAGGGGTCCGTGGCTAAATAATAACAGCCGCACAGGTCGATAGATCAGGTTAAGCTACGCTTGCCGCGGTTGGTCTGTGGATGGGTGACCATCTTTACATAACGTGACCCCTCCGTGCCTCGGAAAGCACGTTAAGCCATTGGTCCCGGCTGTCATTCGTGGATCTTTGACAGTCGTTACGGGTAGTCAGAAGCCCGAAAGGCTGACAACCAGTCTTATCAAGGGGTATCGTATTACCCAGTAATTGGGTTGTGGAGGTCAGATAGGCAGTCGCTCCATGTAAAATATTGGTATTCAGCTGCATCCGGTTAGACTGGACAACCCCAAAACAGTTGGGAAAAGGCTAGGCAGATGATGATGCAGATGATGCTTCCTCTTATAATGTAAGAAAGAAAGCACTAAGAAGTGGTGTCTAGACATAACCTACGAGTATAAGAAGGTGAAAATGGGGAATTAAATTAAAATGCAGTAATTTCAACGAAATAACTACATACAGATATTTTGCTGTTATTTGCCGAATGCAAATAATAAATGTAGTATAGAAACAAAAATACTTGGTATCGAGCTTTGAACTCAGATATTGAAAATCTGAATCTGATTCAGTTACGAAACAGTGCTACTTGTTGCAACTTGTATTTCCAGGTTTATGTATACTTTTTCAATCAATTTAAATATAGGAAGAATAGAATTTTATTCTCTAAATAAATAAACAAGGTCGCCATCCCTGTTTGACCGAATTTTAACATTATTCCGAAAGAGATTTGAGCAAATCTTTTCGTAGTAATCAGTCGGTTAATTTTTTGCCACTATTCCAGTCCGGAGTTCTGCATCTTTGGGCTGCCTACAAAAATAAATGCATGCAGATTTAAACGTCATAGATACTTAATATTAGTAGGTATAATAAAATTCCCAATAAATTGTAAATATTGTTTTCATCTTAAGGCGACTACATGACCTAAACCGCGGTCTTTGTCGGACTGCATAGAAAAGAAAGAGAAGCGCGATGACACAACGCTAGTAATTTATTACAAAGAAGCAATTATTATCTTTATACAAAAATCTATTGTTTGGACTAAGAAATTAAAATATTAGTTCTTTAGTATGTTGCTCGTTGAATAATCTGACAAAAAATCATAATGATTGTATGTTTAGTATGGTTTTTATTGTAAAAAGAAAGTTTTTAGAGGTATCTTCGTGGTTTTTTTTCTATCGTATCAAATTAGTTGTATTATGTTTTTAACACACTATCTATCTAGTATTTATCCTGAAGAATATCATAATTATATTTTCTGATTTTGTTTAGTGTAGTCGATCATATACTTTTATTGTTTGTATAACTTGCGTTTTTTGCGTTTAGGTCCTGTAAGCCCCTTAACCTAATATGAGCTAATTTATAGGATTATTCCTTTAGGGGCACGGTAATATCCAACTCTCCTCTATGTCTCGACACAAATTCCCATAAATAAGGGAAACCAATTGTAGTTTTTACTGGCAGCCCTGAACGCACAATGTGATGTGCACAGAACACTATATACATCACATTGTGCGTTCAGGGCTGCCAGTAAAAACTTATGTGCACAGAACACTATATACTTTTGTTAGTGGCAAATGCGCAAATAGCGACTTGCCATAAGAGAAAAAAAAAAACACTATATACTCTCATGTGAGCATGGAAGTTAATGTACACATCCGTGCATGTAGACTATTAGATAGAGATACATATTTATAAAATACGTGGCGTGTATTTTTAAATAAACTTACATTACTTTACGTACTATTAGTTATTCTGTGCTATTTAATAAAGAATCGTTTATCAATTGAAAATGTAAGATTTTCAATTGATATTCATTATAGTTTATTTGTAATCTCATTACACTTAGTCTAAAGAATGCAAGGTCTGTTAAACTTAAAATAGAGAATGAATGAGAAAGTGTCTTTATAAATCAATAGATGGCGCCATGTGTTGTCTTTAATGGCTAGTAGATGGCAGTGGTTTCAATTCCTTAAAAATGTTGTTCCTGAAAACAAAACTGCCGATGGGTAGGCTAGGCCCATGAGAAATCTGGCTTGGGTTCCCCATGGGATTACCCATCGGCAGTATTTTAGAAGCCTTTGGGGACGAGTTTCTAAAAAAAAGGATTAATCCTTTTATTTAAGTAAGTATACAAATCTTTTACTAATAATTAGGAGTCTTAATACTTACCAGTTTCCACGATTCCAACTTCAAAAATCCAATAGATAGAGTTAGGTAAAGTCTTTCACACCTTAGGAAAAGGGGATGAATTTTAACAAATCCTTTGTTATTGCTCAGCTTCTTTACTAAGTACCTACATATATCAGGAACTCTTGTCCTAACTCTAGTGCTCTAATGCCTCTAGAAGTCTAGACCCAGCGATGCGTTGTCTGTCAGTGAGTGAATGAATTCAAGATTTTATCGTGACTTCATCAAGAACTTAAATGAGTGTGTGTCAGTGTGTACCATTATCTAGTGTGAACCTACCAACACTGTGCTTCATGACGTCCGACAACAAATCACTTGTCTTTTTACTCATAATTTCATTGCTTGTATGTATCTTATAAGGTAGAATACCTATTCCAATAAAGATATAGATAAACATCAACCAAACTCACAGAGTACTTTTATATCTGCCCAAACTCAATGTGAATAGTTTTTTTTTGCCTGTCTGTCCTCCACAACTAGGGTTACCATCCCTCCGAATTTGTCCGGACATGTTCGGACTTCTAGACTTTTGTCCGGTTCTTAATTATGTCCGGATTTTTTGGCTTAGTTGGAATACGAATACGAGTAATAAAACTTATACATATTATAAGTAGGTAGAAATAAGTCTAAAAAGGGGTTACATGACCTAATGACCGGTCACTGTCGGACTGCATAGAAAAGAAAGAGAAGCGCGATGACTCAACGATGGTAATTTATTGCAAAATATGAAGCAATTATTTAATTGCAAAAAATGTATTGTTTGGACGAAAAAAATAAAACACTAGTATTTTAGTATGTTGCTTGTAGAATAATCTGATCAAAAATCTGAATCTTTGAATGTATATCGGTAGATATGGTTTTTATTGTATAAATAAAGTTTTTTATAGGTATCTTCATGATTTTTTTCTATCGTATCAAATTAGTTGTACCTATTATGTTTTCAACACACTACCTACCTAGCATATATCCTGAAGAATGAGAATGAATAATTTATTTTTCTGATTTTGTTTACTCGATCATAAACTTTTATTGTTTCTAAAACTTTCGTTTTTTGTTAGGTCCTTTTACGCCCCTTAATATTTATTATCTTCCCACTCATCTAAAAACAAAATATACTTCTATATCAATCAAATTAACGAGATCAAACAATAAATCTTGTATTGAAAATTTGCAAACAATCAACTAAGTACTTAGTTCAAACATCAATTATTTTCTTCAAAATAAAAATTATTAAACTTAACGCTGGTTTCTGTTAAAGGTATTAAATCTTTATACATATTTTTCGGCGCACTTTTTTCTTTATCCCCGCACCCTGTATCCATCCTCCTCTTGCGAGCATCTGCTGCCATGCCTACCACACCACTGTACCTAACTAAGTCGGCTTTGGATTTTGTGACTATAATGTCCGGACTTATATTTAAATATGAGGCTTTTTGTCAGGACTTTTCAAATTTCCAAATGGTAACCCTATCCACAACCCTTTTGCCTACTGGGAAACACGATAGGTACTTCTTAGCCAGACTGGTTGTCAGGCTTTCGGGATTCTCACTACCCGTAACCGACCGACAAAGATCTAACGAAAGGCAGCTAGGACCGACGCGACGCGACGGCGAGAAACGGAGTGGTGTTATGAAATGGATGGTCATCAATTCGGGGTAGGTAAATCCTCGGACCATGAACCCGTGCGGTTTTTACTTACCTAGCCATGAATTTCTTAAGTTCCGTTCTCGTCTTATGCGTAATAAGAATAAAGTTTTTTAGTTATAGGTAAATGTCATTTGGTCGCGTCCACGTGTGCCAGTCTTTTCTCTCGAAAACTATCTATTGGCACTTTGTGTAAAATGAAAAAAGGACGGTTTTCAACGGTGAAGTAAAATAATAGTACATTATGATATAAGTGCGGTAAGTTGAAAATTACAACCGAGGCGATATTGCTTGCCCGAGCCGTAGGCGAGGGCTAAAAGAAAGCAGAGGCTGTAATTATCAAAGCGCACGTAGGATGTCATACGACGTTTTATAACATATTTGCGAGGAAATAAATAAAACTCGGACTGAACTTGCATATTTGCTTGTTTTCCATATGATGAAATTTTGATACGCTTGTAAGTATCTCTATCGGTCGATTTTTCGGGCAAGAGGCTTGGAGTAGCCTTTTTCGCTGCCTCTGAGACTTCTGGCGGTGTGGAATTAATAAATTCATCATTACTTGACGACATTTTCAAATTAAAAAAGTAGGTACAGCGAAAAGAAAAAGCGCGCGGAATAATTTTTACTTCGATGCGCGCGCGTTCTCGCTTTTTTTTTCAGGCATAGGCACAAAACAGCCAGTTTTTGTTACAGATATTAATGGTTGTAATTTATTGTCAAAATTAATTAAATTAAAGAATGTGTTTGAATATGTTTATTTATTATATTTTATCTCCCAAAGTTAATTTTATTCATAAAATGTTGACTACTTTTCTGAAATAAAAACTCTTTGCTAAGATTTAAAAAAGTACCGTTCGTTTTGACGGAGAATCTTGATAAACCGTGCGATTTACATTACATTACCGCACAAGTGCGTATTGAGATACATTACGATATTGAAATTGGTGAAATAAGAGGCCCTTTACGAGCAAATATGTTATAAATTAATAAACAACTACCTAGGTACCAGAAAAAACAACTAACTCCCAAAAAAACACTACAGAGTGAAAAATTACTTTAATCTCGGAAGTCGGTGTATTCGGTTTTGTGTTTTCGTTTTATAGGTACAACAGACTTTTTTGGAAGTCGGTTGTTTGTTTTTGTAAAAAGTAGTTTTGTTATTTTTCATTTTCTAGCTGTCGTTCCTACCCTACGCAAATTCGTATACCTTGATATGTAAATAGGTATTGAAGTTAACTCAAAAACTAACAAATCAAATTTAATAAAATTCATATGGGACCGAGCGTGCTTCCTGTACCTACCAAATGAAAAAGGATTTTTCACAATTGATGAAAATATCGATGAACAGGTATATAAATAATACTTAGGACTTATGGACTCTTTTTACGAAATAAAAACGAAAACATCTTTTATTTTAGTTTCTTTCGTGAAAAAAAAATGGGTTTTAATGACAAAATTTAAACACATCTTATCACTACCATGCCGTCTGATGAGTATATAGGTACGTACCTACTATGCGTAAAGCGGGGACAAGGCTTCAACGGTCTGCTAGTTTCCTTTTCCAAGTTTATTAAGTCGTTCATTCGCACGATCTATCTTTTTTGCTCTTCAATGTAAGTTGAAGTCAGAAAGATGAAAGAAGAAAGAAAACGGCTAATACTTACTTATATCTCTAAAAACTGGCCATTATTTAACTTTGCGCCCGTATAGACTTTCAATAATTAATAAACATGTTACATTGTGGCTATATTGTCTCAATATTTTAGCCAAATTAGCCAAATTGGCTTTTTCCTAATATTTTGTGGAACAGGGAACTTAGTATTTTGGAATTAAACATTGAATAAAAAGATGGACTTCGAAAAATGAATTTCAATAATTTCGAGTTTCAAGCAGGCGCTGCGCGAGAAATTGATACATACCTAAGCGTGTTTTTTTTAATACTCAAAAAAACCTCTCATTACAAAAATGTATTGTTTGGGCTTAAAAATTAAAACACTAGTATTTTAGTATGTTGTTTGTAGAATAATCTGACAAAAATCAGTATGATTGTATGTATATTAATTAGTAGGTACCTATGGTTTTTATTGTAAAAAAAAGTTTTTAGAGGTATCTTTATGATATTTTTCTATCGTATCAAATTAGTTGTATTATGTTTTCAACACACTATATACCTAGCATATATCCTAAAGAATATCACATATTTTTCTGATTTTGTTGACTATAGTCGATCATATATTTTTATTGTTTCAGAAATTTGACAGATTGTAGTAACTTGATGTGCTAGCGTCTGTACGTCCCCTGTATTTTTTTTCAATCTTCACTTTGGAGGAAACGTGTAGATTCGAGTTAGGTATAATAAGTAGAAACTGCAGTGCGATTCTGTAACCATCTCAGCGTGAAAACTTAAGTGAAGTGAGCGTGGAGTGAGCTGTCAATAGTGTCAATTCCTAGCAAAAACAAACTCACTTCACATTAGTTTTCACGGTGAGATTTTTACAGAATCGACCGGCTGGACTCTAAAACCACCCGGTGGCTGAATTATTCCGGACATATAAAAAGGTCTACGCCGCAGTGCGTCACAACATTTAGAATTAGCTTAACCTGATCGAACGACCCGTGCAGCTCTTATTACTTAGCCACGAGCCTCCAATAAAATAACATAATACGAAGTATAAATAAAAACCTAGAATACGATGCATCATCATCAGCCACTGCCGGACACAAGTTTCTCCAATTGAAAGCCACTGACGAGGTGATGTCGGGCAATAAATTGACACTCAATAAGCACAACAACAACTGGTACTGTTGTTCATAATGCTAGAATGAACTTCGATGTGGGGGCCAGGCACCGCCATATCAGCCGTATCAAAGATACTTCCGGGGACTCCAAGCTACAGGGCCACAACGTGAGTAACCAAAAATTTCTAAAATACGTATTATGCAAAACCTCAAATTCTTATTGATAATGAATGAATTCCTAACGAAAATATGAAAATTAACGTCAGTATTTTGTTTATGGCTTATTACAAAGGCTTTAAGCTACAGGCGCGGTCTACTCCTCAAACTCTTACATTCATTTAGTTAGTAAGCAACTAGAGGTAACGTTGCGACGAAGCTATTGCTAAAGGATCTTGCGTTGCGACCAGCAACATAATCACCCTCATAATTGTTCCACTGCTGAGACACAGGCGTCCTTCTCGGTGAGATGGGCCGTAATATAAAACATAAATGTCACATGTCTTCGAACTTTTGGTTCTAGGACGTGCCGGTTTCGCCACGAAATTTTTCTTCACAGTTTTGAGAAAAATAATTTACACAAAGTAAAGCGCCTGTGTAGGTTCGAACCTACGACTGACAACTCATAAGTTGCGGCCAGCCAGCGACAGTGACAGCTAAATATGGGAGTAATTTAGAGTCTAAAATCATTCATCTGAGCCTCGACGAAATCGCAAGATTGAATTAAGGTATTCATTTCACCTAAGAATATTGTATGCTATACAGAAAAGTTCTCAAGAACGTCCCAAAGTAAAGTGTAGACCACAAAATCCTGCTACAGACTGCAAACCGGACACAGTCTAGTGCTACGCCGTAGCTCTGCGCGTAGCACCAAATCGCGCTCATTTTTAAGACTTCAAAAAAGGATAAGGTTCAATATCCGTCTGTGTGTTTTTTTTAATGTAGGTATTTATATTGATATTTTCATTAATTAAGGACTGATTTTGAAATTCTTTTTTCATTTAGTACAGGTAGCTCGCACTATGATCACATATGAATTTTATTAAGTTTGCTTTGGTAGATTTTGAGTTAACTTCAATAATGCATATTTAAACCACCATGTATGATGTAGTTATGAAACTTCCTTTCACTGTTGTTTACATAACAAATAAGTAAAAACAACCATTAACGAAATCACAGATCGGTTTTTTTTTTAAACTAGACGGGAATTCAAAAAACCTTTCACTGTTAATTTGTGACCCAATTAATTTGCGAAATTGCCGCTCGGCTTTTTTAAAACGACTTAATATTTCAATACATAGGTACTAGGTACCTACTCAATAATATATTGCATTCTTAAAAAAAATATTAGTACCTACTTATGAGATCATTATGGACCCTGAAAAATAAGTCATTGAAGGTAAAAGAGATCAAGCAATTATCAGTCTAATAACATTGGGTAGGTACCTACTTCAAGAAGACGGCTCAGTCTTATAGTAGGTACCAATCTACTTAAAAGGGTTCAGATGACGCACTGTCGGTACGGAACCATAAAAAGAATAAAAGCATCTTTTAGTGGAAGCTCGTCTAATCTCTTCTGAGCTAAAGGTTGCGGAAGCAGGTAGTAATGTCATAAAGTTTGTTGATTTGGGTCACCAGTGTTTTCAAAATCAATAATATAATTTTATTTCACACATCGCCTGCGTCAACAACTTTCAGTCTCTACTTCCGCCCGTGTACAATTAATTTTATCAGTAGGCAGGGTTTATAAAAAGAGTAGTAGTCCCACGCACAACGGACCGAATGGGAGTCTAAGTGCGGAAAAGGGAGTCCTATCCTATCATCAAGAGTAGTAGTCAGCTAAGTTAAAAACATATCTGCGCTTCTACTAATCTACGAGAATCTTGAAAACAGTCTGTATGAATGTGTCATTTGGTGGTCTTTCAGTATCTATCACTAAATACCTACTTAGATTTATATGCATAAACACCTTTTTTATATTCGTCGGCTAACTTAGACAAGTGAATAACAAAACTAAACGTTAAACTGAAAACTTAATTTCCGGTCGAATTTTGTTGCAACATTGAGATTGGAAAGTAATAATACCTACTACCGGTACAGTGAACTTTTCACTTTAAGTTTTTCTAAAATTAGAAGACCAGTCAAACAACGCATGTCAATGCTAGAATCGTTGACAGATGGACAATGGGTCAGGGTATAGGACTAGGGTGAGGAGTGTTACAAAGGGGCAGTACGGCAGCAGTGATGCAAGCGCCGCCCATACTGTGCCCTGGGCGTACATCTCCCCACGTCGGCGGCGCGACAGAGATGCACATGGCCCTGGTCGGCAGCGAGAGCAAGACGCGCGCCCGAAGGCGGGGCACCAGCGAGCCGTACGCCGGTGCCCACACCACCGCTCATTCGTCTCTCGCTTAGCCTCCGCTATGTAAACCGGGCTTGTTGTGAATCTAAACAAAATCGGTCAGTCGTCGTTTTGTTGCCGTAAGAGCAACGCGTCGGAGGTCCCGCGCTTTCGGGTTGAGCATGTTGCGACAGTGAACGTAGCCGGCAAAATGCACGCGTTGTTTGGTGAACAGAGCCCGTATGCGTACCGCGGAGGAGCCGCCGGTGGCTATTCAGCCGGTGTCACACCTTATGCCTACGAACAATACCGCTATGGATATGGAGCCCCCTACCTTCATCCACATCAACAGCACGTTGGTGCTCCTAAAGATATGGTCAAACCGCCCTACTCATACATTGCGCTGATAGCAATGGCCATACAAAACGCCCCCGAACGTCGCATTACACTAAACGGCATTTACCAATTTATAATGGAACGATTTCCATACTACAGAGAAAACAAACAAGGCTGGCAAAATTCCATTAGACACAATCTAAGCCTCAATGAGTGCTTTGTGAAAGTGGCAAGAGACGATAAAAAACCGGGTAAAGGAAGTTACTGGACTCTCGATCCCGATTCGTATAATATGTTTGATAACGGTTCTTATTTACGTCGGCGGCGTCGCTTTAAGAAGAAAGATGCTCTAAGAGAAAAGGAGGAAGCATTAAAGAGACAACAGCAACTGCAGCAAGCCCAAGAGGCGCTCTCCGCCCAGGAGACGCTGAGCGCGGCGGACACGCTAGGACAACAACGAGACGTCAAGCCTGACGTGAAGCCGCGCATCTTCGAGTGCAGGCCAAAACGAGAACCAGGCGCAGATTGTGCGAGATATGATAAGCCTATCGATTCTCTTGATGACTTCAGTGAACCGCGACTTCCAGCTTCCGCCGTTTACTGTTCGCCCCAACCGTACTCACTAGTGGCTGAAGAGTTCCGAGCGGCCACGTCCGGGTGGTACTCAGCGCCCGAACCTCCCGCGGAGCAACTGCCGCCGGCGTTCCGCGACCTGTTTGAGCCGCCCAGCTGCCAGCTGGCTGGGTTCCGCAGCGGCTCCCCCGTGCCGGACACTTACCGCGCGTCGCCACCGCCACATCACCATTACCGCACGCCTGCACCTTCCTACTACCATCACCAAGCCTGCGTCGCCGCCGGTCCTGCGCCTGCACATAAGTCCTACTGAGACCCTGCTCTCAGGTGAGCTTCATATTATGTTTCCTAACTAAAAAGCCAAAAGCCTGCGCCCTGCGATTTTTCTTTGGATGTAGTATAGCGTTCGCGAATTCCGCTGTGCGTGTCGGTCAGCTGCTCCGTCGGTCCGTCGAGGGAGCGCCGGTGTGCACCGAGACACTTCGTGACGTGGTTGTGGTTGCAGGAGGCCGGCATCGCTCGGCGCCGAACGGATTTAGCCGCACGCGTCAGTTCCAGAGCGGATAAATATAGCGCAGTAGCCGGAGATGCCGTGGAGGCAAGTGGCGGCGCGTCGATAACCACTGTTTACAGATCGGCGGCCGACCCTGCCGCCTCCCGCTCCGTTCACACCTATAGGTATGTCGAAACTCCACATGTGTTAGAATACTAGACGTAACAATAAGTGGTAACGCTGGCGGGGTGTGCGTGCGCAAGCCCGTGTGAGTGCGCGCCCGCCGGAGCCGCCGCCACGCACCTCGATATTTGATGGTTCACGGAAGTTTCACAGTTACGGTTGTTTTGATTGGTTCTGGACATACATTATCCAAAGAATGTGCAACGTTACCGAGTTTAGTTGGTCTATTACAGATAATTGTGTTTTAATTTTTCTATAAAGGTGTTGTGTTGTGTGTTCAAGTGTCTTCGTACCTACACCTACACCGTAGATCATATGCATCAGTGTTTTCATATTAGGTATTACGTAAAGATTATTTAATAACTAGATATTTTACCAAATGAGCCATGTCATTTATACAACGAAATGATGATAGCATCCGTGTATGCTTGGTATACCCATTTTTTAAATGTGAAATTTTCCAATGTGTATTTCTTAATATTTATAACAAGGTATAAAACATGTACTTAGGTATCTATTGTCTACATGACGTTTTGTCTACTGTTTCCGTTTATCGTCAACATCTTTAACAATTTAAGTTTGAAAGACTTCTTGTATACAAAACTTTTCAAAAGTGTGAAAGAGATGAATAAAATAGTTAATAATAGGTACAATTATTATGATACATGTTATATACGAGTACGAGGGCGACACTAAAAGTTTTTAGAACTGGCCATTTGTAAACGATAGATACCTATAATAAAAAAATAAGTTCAAATTTTGAAAATGGAACTCTTTGCCAAAATTATTGTGTATGTATTTTATTCATTTGTCATTTGTTTACGATTTGGCGGCAAATTGAAAATTGTGTGTGTCACGTCAGTATGAATTTAACATGAGAAAATTTTCGTACAATGTTTTTTTTTTATGACTTTCGATATCATTTAAGTCAACAAAAAAGTTATAATAGACTTCGATTGGTCTTTCACGATGAAGCCCCATCTCGTGCCACTGTTTACAACTGGTTTAATGACTTTAAACGTGGTCGCACTAATCTCACCGATGATCTGCGTGAGGTACGGCCTTCTACGGCGACAACTGAAGCTAACATCAGTGTTGTGCGGCGTATAATAGAGACTGACAAAAGAGTGACTTATCAACAGATTCCGACAAGCTTAGGCATCGGAATGAGTGAAGTTCACAAAATCCTCCATGAACATTTAGCGGTCAGGAAGCTTTGTGCCCGGTGGATGCCTCATAATTTCACAGAGGCCCTAAAACTCCGTCGTGTTGATTGGTGTCGTGAAATGGTTCAAAGATTTAATGGAGGGTACTCAAATGCTGTGTTCGACATACTTACGGGTGACGAAAGCTGGATTTATTGTTATGATTCTGAAACTAAGAGAAAGTCTGTTTGGGTGTTTCCTTCCGAGGAGTTGCCAACTAAAGTGAAGATAGGTCGAGGCATGGGAAAAAAGATGGTAGCCTCGTTCTTCGGAAGGACATGTTATTACGCAACAATTGTTTTAGAGGATCGAAAAACAGTTACTGCAGAGTGGTACACTAACAATTGTTTGCCACTTGTCTTGGAAAAAGTTCGGGAAAAACGACCTCGCAGTAGGATCCTCCTTCACCACGACAACGCCTTGTCTCACACCGCCAAGCAAACAATCGACTACTTGGCGACGTCAGACATGGAATTACTCGGTCACCCTGCCCCGACCTCGCACCTTGCGGTTTTTATTTATTTCCGAAAATAAAGGAAAAACTTCAAGGAAAACGTTTTATGGACGCCAAAGAAGCAGTGGTTGCATTTCAAAATGCCGTCGAAGAGACCCCTAAGGACGAGTGGGCAAAGTGCTATTCTCAGTGGTTCCATCGGATGCAGCGATGTATTGATGTAAATGGACACTATTTTGAAAAGATAAAAAAACAAATAACTTGCTAGTTTGTTGAGATTTTTTATTTCTAAGAACTTTCAGTGTCACCCTCGTATATGACATGTTTTTGACAACTCTTTTCCAAGACTTGTCGAAAACGAGTAGGTAATTAACTATCACAACTTGTATATGGGTGTAAACGCAGGGTTTGAAACCAAACAATGTTGGCTGTTTTATATTTTATCTGTCAAACAACTGACCATCTGGTGACCAAGTGCTCTACCACAAAAAAAAAAACAAAAGCGTGTGCTTGGGAACTTGCTGCTAATAATGAAGCAACGTTATATTTCTTGGATGGCTAATCTAAACAAAAACAAAGTAAATAACCGCACATCGTTACTACCTTAACCTTTTCGTATACCCATGTGTATTGAATCCGCCCGCAATAATCTTTAAAAAGGTTTGACATAGAGCTTTGACATTAAGCCCGTGGCTAAATAATAACAGCCGCACTGGTCGATCGATCAGGTTAAGCTACGCTTGTCGCGGTTGGTTTGTGGATGGGTGATCATCTTTACATACTGAGACCCCTCCGTGCTTCGGAAAGCACGTTAAGCCGTTGGTCCCGGCTGTCATTCGTGGATCTTTGACAGTCGTTACGGGTACTCAGAAGCCCAAAAGCCTGACAACCAGCCTTACCAAGACGTATCGTATTACCCAGTAACTGGGTTGTGGAGGTCAGAAAGGCAGTCGCTCCATGTAAAATATTGATATTCAGCTGCTACCGGTTAGACTGGAAGCCGACCCCAATATAGTTGGGAAAAGGCTAGGCAGATGATAGAGCTTAAGCATCATGTAAGTGGTTGCAAGTACAAACGTTAGATAGCACAGTACAAAATAGATTTTTATTAAATAAACAAAATTACTTATTTGTGTTTGATACTAACGGTGACGTCTCCTAAAGAGAAGTCGAGTCCTCCGACTTCGTAGCTCAGAAGCGTGTACATTTCCTCACAATGTTATGTTCTTAATACAATAAGTAGGCTTTGATACTTTTAACATTTTGTTGGCATATTATTTTCTCACATACACATCCTGTGCAAACTCGCAGCGGTCATTGTGGGCCATCCGTAGTAGGTACCTACTTAGGTAGCCGAAACTGCCGGCTTGCAAAAAAATTGTTTTGTGGTTCACTAGCCGCCATATGTTCCATTTGTATGAATACATATTAGGGTTTCTAACAAAGATATTAGTAGCTCTATCGTAGAAAAACATAGGTAACTAGGTACGCTTTATTAAGGCTCCTTCAAACAGGCACGACACGCGATAACATCGCGCGCGACACAAAGGCACCGCAATTCCTGGAAAAATTGGTGGATATTACGGTCAACAACAACGGTAGATTGACACAACATAACTTTTACATATCAATATCCTTACTCCATCTTCTTCATTTAAAAATTAAAAACATAGTGAAAGTATAGAGTAAAATTATTAGGTACGTCGAAGTTAAAACAAAACACTGGGCGGAGATACCAAACCTCAGTAGGAGGAACATAAAACATCAATGTCGTAAAACCTTACGATTGAAAGCTATCAATATTTTAACGCCCCACTAGATTCCATAAAACATACATATGTGTAGATAAAGTATTATTTATTAGGTTTCGGTCAATACTTATCGATCGAACACTAGTTTATTTTGTAAGCAATTCATATTTTATTGTTGTTAGTCTAGCTAAAAACAAAATATCGTTTTATTTTTGGAAGCATGAAGAAGCAGAAACAGGTATCTTACTCGTGTTTAGCTTTACAAGTAATAGCTTTACAATTTGGGTTCAAGTGGCACATCCAATTCGACAGTACCAATTCATTGAACAACAATGCCAATCCCAAGCAATTACTACACATATTCAATAGGTAATATGATTTTTTCTTTAGTATTTAGGCCCACTGCTGAACGGTCCATACTCTCTAATATGAATATGTATCAATTTTAAAATGATTCACCTATACAAACTAGAAAAGCTACTTGGCATCTATACCTACTTATTAAAAAATCCCATAGAATCAACCAATAAAAGAAAAAGGGTACGGTATCCCTATAGTTCTCTCCACGACTGGCGTTATTTCCAACCACCTTTTCCGTAGCCCAAAACTAATAGACTTAGAAGAATCCGTCTATATCAACCTACAGAAAGCTGCCATCTTAAACACCTGCAGAATAGTTAGGAAATTCATGCAGTTAGAGGAAGAAAACACACCCTAATGCACACCACACACTGCATTTACTTGGTTTTGGCCCGTAAATGTACCTAAAACCAGCCTAAGAGCTCAGAAAAAAAAACACTCTCAAAATAATAATAATAAATTTATTAATACATAAAAATTACAAAACAGTACATAGCATATGGAAACAGCAGTGCGATTCTGTAACCATCTCACCGTGAAAACTTAGGTGAAGTGAGCGTGGAGTGAACTGTCAGTGTCATCTTACCAGATACTAGGGATTGACCAAGCATACATTTACAATCATAATCGAGATTTTAATAATATTTTTTTAGCCTAATCCTATTGATATTTTTATATAATTCAAAGCTAGTATTTTAGTGGTCAAAACATTAATATTTTGTGGGGTTTTACTTACAATAAAATAGCAAAACAGAATCGCAGTCAGAATCTCAATCCTGTTTTTTTTTTCTTTTTTCCTAGTCTAGTAAATCCTTATAGACTGAGGCGCGAGCGCGTCACGCACGAACAGTAAATAAAATTAAAACATTCACGTTTATGACAGCTAGACTGATGAAAATACGCATCGACATTGTTTGGTTATTATGAGCAATTGTAGATCGAGTCTAGTAAAGACTGCGACGATGTTCAGCGTTGTTATTAACCCAAATCTATTGAATTAGAAGAGATAACCGAGTGTGTCAAGTCATCGAGTGCTAACGGATGCCTAGCTGACGGACCATAGAATGTAATCCCACGTAGTTTGTGTGGCATGATCACTTCACCCGATTCACGACACTCGTAAATCGGGTGAAGTGAAGGTGAAGTGATAAGATCACGCCGCGCTTGCGCGTTAATCACTGTCATTATCACATTGCAGATTGCGTGATCACTTCACCTTCACTTCACCCGATTCACGACATTTAATGTCGTGAATCGGGTGGAGTGAAGGTGAAGTGATAAGATCACGCCGCGCTTGCGCGTTAGTCACTCATTATCACATTAGAGATTTGTTTTTACATATTTAACTTGTAAGGCGTCATGTATAAGAACATTAGGAAAATGCAATACCAACGTCAAATAAGTGCAAATATTTTATCGCTCATCGCGCGCCCGTGTTTGCACTGCACCTCTAGTAACCCTTAAATGAAGAAGTGGTTGGTGTCAACCCTGAAGTGTATGTATGGTCCCTAATAGTGCATAACGTAGTAAGTACACTCCTTTAGAATATAAGTAAGCAGTTTACATCAATGCGCATTGTAACATAAATTCACTAGATATTCATTAAAGCACATTCTATCAAGCTGGTTGTCTAATTCTAACGACCCTTGAACCCCCAACATTTCATGGCGACCCTGCCTTAGAGTCTGCCAAGGGGCAGATTAAGCAAAGTTTTCGTTGAGCGATTTTCAAAATGTGTAACTAAAGTAGAAAATGACGAGGTATTCGCCAATCAAAACGCGGCTGGTGGAGGTGTTGACGCCGAGGTGGTGTTGCCATGGTTACGAGATTCGAGTGGAGTGATATATGGTACATTCCGAATTGCACTGTAATCGACTACAGCGTGCTTACACCTTGACCCCAATTCTGCTGTATGGTATTTATCTATTATTCCCCGCATAATCTTACCACGTCGTACGGTTGTCAAGCGTGGTATTTTGACAGTTCAAACCGGTTTCGGTCATTGTGTCATAGAGAATACGTTAATAGCAGATGTAGTGATTAGGTTATTAAGGAATTGACGTGGTTTCGAAGTAATGAATCATTAAGTGGTCATAGTGAATTAGGGCCCTTTTCTGAATTAACGTGAACGCGATAACGATGTCCCGTGAATCGACATATATGAAGTCATGGCATGTGCCATCTTGCGATAACGCCGACTACCGACCATGCCCTAAATTAATAATTATCACCGATCTTTAAACTAACGTGGCATTTTCAAAATTGTGCTTCTGGCTACAGTCGCCACCTTACCAAAGAAGAAGAAATTCGTGGTGTATACACAAATAAATACTATAATCCAACCATGAGTAACTATTCAAGTGAATAGGTATATTACTGACTCTCAGCTGCCATAGTGGTGATTTATCTAAATCGGAAACCAAATTATTCATGTGAGCGATGATGACTTAATTCGGAATGAGCCATATTTCACGCCGCGCAAGCGCGTTAGGCGCTGGCGCTGTCTGGCTATATAAGGACTTACTAGTCTAGGGAAAAAAGAAAAAAAAAAACAAGGTTGAGATTCTGACTGCGCTTCTGTTTTGCTATTTTATTGTAAGTAAAACCCCACAAAATATTAATGTTTTGACCACTAAAATACTAGCTTTGAATTATATAAAAATATCAATAGGATTAGCATTAAAAAATATTATTAAAATCTCTTTTATGATTGTAAATGTTTGCTTGGTCAATCCCTAGCATCAGTAGGATGACACTGACAGCTCACTCCACGCAAGTATTCACGGTGAGATTTTTACAGAATCGACATGCTGTGGGTTGTACTACCAAGTTTAAATTTCTTGTCAGCTTTCCGGGCTCCAAAAACTAGGTACGCAGACTTGTAGTCGGAGATTTTGCGGCTTCAATTTATATAATACAACCACTGACTTTTCTGTTTGCTTACAGTGGTTGTTAACACAGCAAATGGAGTGAATGATTGTGGTTGTGGATCTAGGAATGTGTATATGATATGACTGTAGTTTGTGTATAAGGAGGTTTGCACGTGAAGTGTGAGTGTTTGATAAGCTTTCTTTCAATGTAGGTTTGATAAAGTTGTGATTCTATAGCCAATATATTTTCTGTTTCATAATATGTTAAGGATAAGAGCCATTCCCTTATTTTATTTTTAATTTCATGTAAGGTACATCTGTACAGCGGAATTATTTTATTTATTTTATTGTACATCCGTGAACTTTGAGCCAAAAATTGTCGACTTTGTAAATGCAAAACGACAGGGGTTTGTTTTACATATAGGGAAACCGTGACATCTTAAAAGCTTACTTTTATCCAATAGAAGGTTAGAGTGTCTCCGCAGGACTGAACGTAGGACATATAGTTGCCATACTGTGAGAACTTCAGCCTCATAATATAAATATCAGTAGAGTAGTCTCTGGGTTTAAAAAGCATCACTTTGAGAACCGGTCGTCGTGCACGTTCTGCAGGGAGCATTGCGGTTTTGTAAGTACCGCCCCACACCGGGATGCAGTACATAATTATAGACTGACAAAGGCTGAGGTACACAAGAGTCAGAGTTTCAGAATTGGCGGAGTGCCTGAGTTCTTTAAAAATATATATTAATCTTCTGGTTCTAGTGCAGAGTGCCTCTATATCCGCGTGCCAGCTAAGTTTTTCGTCAATAATCACTCCCAGGTACTTACTTAATATTGGGGACTGTGCTGAGATCAAGACAGTTACAACCTACTGACTGATGAAGGGGACAAGTGTGAGCTTTAATTTTATGAGAGAAAGCGGATGGGGTTATTGATTGTGGGCGGTAGAATCTGATTAGTTTCGTCTTATCTAAATTCAACGTCAGCAAGTTAGTGGACAGCCATTCCATTATTACCCGAAGCGAGTATTCTGCTCTATCTTTGGCTTGCTCCCAGTTTTTGTCAAACACTAGAAGTGCCGTATCGTCTGCATAAGAGAAAATTTCGCAATCAGAGATGGAGAGCTTACATAGATCATTGGTGTATATTTGGAAAAGTGTCAGTCCCAATATAGCACATTGTGGGATGCCATAGGTGAGCTTTTCATATGAACTGGTGATTGAATCAATGAGAACACACTGGGATCTATCACAGAGGTAGTCTAAATAATTTGACAGTTACTCCACGCACTCCTAAGCTATCTTCTATCCTTGAAATAAGTCGAGGGACAGAGACCGTGTCAAAAGCTTTGGTCAAGTCTAAGAAAATACCATACTAGTTCAGTTTATTATCTAGTTGGCTTACCAGACTGTTAGTGAAGGCAGCAATGGCATCCTCTATACTAATTCCAGATTTAAAGCCGTACTGGTTTTGAGCTATTAATTTGTGTTTTTTCCAGAAAGCTGAGTTAGAATGTTTCAGAATTCTCTCCAGAATTTTTAAAAGCGTACTCTAAACAGAAATAGGTCTATAGTTTGTGACTCTGTCTCTGCCCCCGCTTTTATGTATAGGGTGGATGACGGCTCTCTTAAAAGCTTCAGGGAAGATTCCAGAGTTCATGGATAGGTTACAAATATGAGTGACTACGGGGGTTAAGGTAGAACGCGAACTCTTGATAACTCTAGCTGGGATATTATCCCACCCTGTAACGCAGTCATTGCGGAGGTCATGGATAATTCTGTCTACTTGTTCCTCATCCACAGGGAGGATTACAAGAGAGTTAGATAATTGACTGGGTGGTGGTGCTACAGGAGTGGTGATGGTCCTGGCTCCAACTTTCAACGCCAGGATTTCACCTATATTGACAAAGAATTCATTGAGTTTGTTTGCGCATGTTTTAACGTCAACTGAATCACGCAGAAGTTCACGAGAGGATCGGGTTTGAACATTAGAATTCGCGATAAATTTAATCACTTTCCACGTTGCCTAAGGATTATTTTTGGCTTTTAGAAATTCTTAATAAACTAAATAAACAGATAGGCTGGTGATCAGTAACGTGATAGTCTAGGACCAGCACAGTAGAAGTCTTCTTAGATTTAAGCATTAATGATCTAGATAGTTGTTAACTCTGAACGGTAGAGAATGCGCAGTCCGAGAGTGGCGGTGAGACTTAAATAGTCATTAGCGTGCCGGTCACTAGATCCTGATTTGATGACAACATTCATATCACCTATTAAAATAATGTTAACGTAGGATTGCAGAGAAGATATTACGCCTTGCAGACTGTTATAACAGTTTAGATTTTGGTACGATGGATAGCGATAGACTGAGACTATTGCCATAGAGCCTAAGCAGGATATAATGCAGTTAGCGTCCTGAAACAGTGGTTCTGTCGTCACAGATTTTAAACTTTCTCTAATATAAACTACCACACCGTCATTTTTTATTACATTATTAATTGTAGCGAAAGATAAATAACCATGGAATATGGGTATAGATAGGTCCAGAAACCTGCAACCACCACTTTGTCAGAACTATTACATCAAGGTAGCACAAGTAAACGAAAAAATCCGAAAACCGTTTTATAGTTACATACCTGCAAATTTGTACGGAACCCTCGTTGCGGCTCGCACTTGACAGGTTTTTGTTAAGATAAAAATAATACTCAGAATGAATTAAGTACAATAAATGTACAAAAATGAAATGTAGGTATTTCGAGAAATTATCAAAAAAGCTGCTGTATACAAAATGTGTTAGAAAATGAATAATCTATGAATATTTTTGTATACCGAGTTCTTTTACATTTAGACTAATTAAAAAAAATATAATATAAAAAATAAAACAAACGCTGTTGTATTATTACTAAATAATGTATCAGCAGTACAAAAGTTCTATTGCGGCTCTGGGTTAGTGGTGGTTAATATAGCGTATAGCGCCAAAATATAACAGACTATTTGTAAATAGCGTATAGCGTGTGCTATAGCGGCTCTGACTTCGCGCTATATTATAGCGCCTCAACCTACTCAATGAATAAAAGTTTAAACTCGCACAGCGGGGCCAGAACGAGATAGCAAGATAGCGTTCGCACAGCGGGGCCAGAACGAGATAGCAAGATAGCGTTAGCGACTATATAGCGCGTTGCGAAATAATATCTACCGCGCATCATCAATTCATCAAGTCCGTTTAGCGTGATAGCGTGTTGCTAAATTATAGCGTCTCCGCGTTCAGACTGCGCCCGAGTTTTGAAATAGCGCGCTATAATTATAGCGTATAAAATAACAGACTATATGAATATATTTTATAGTCTATAACACGTTTACAGTTTATAGCGGATTTGAACATCGCTACTCTGGGTACCAAATTTCAAGTCTTTTCCCAAAATTTTGAAACTTTTAAAAATTATTTCTCGCTTTAAAAGCGTTGGATGGAAATGACCTCCTTTAATTTCGTTTGATCCACGAATTTTTGGCCACCCTGTATATAGATTTGGAGATTAATTTTATTGTAGACAATATAATGAATACAAATATCTTATAATACCCACATGGTTTTTTGTCCAATTAAATAATTGTTTTATTTATTTTGTTTTATTGTTTTTTTACATGGTTTTTTATGATTGATCCGGATACCATTTTGCGCCGTTTAGAATCCGCGTAGTAGGCGAAAGCGCCAGGGTAGCCCGCAAAATTCATTTTTTTTACGTTTTTTGCAATTTGCTGGTCAGTATTAAGCTGTTGATTAAAATATGATTCGCGACAGTAACAAATATGTATTTACAGAAATATTTAGTTTATATAATTTCTTTGTGAAACCATAAAATAAATCCGAGACGCACTTAATTAAGGCCTGTCTCGGCCGGTTTTTAAGTCACGTTCAATGCCCGTTGACTTTGTTAGAAAGCTGTTGCTAGATTACCTGCAAGAGTTGTCTAAGAATTACCCGTTGACGAATCGGCGTCGTAACCTAGTGGCGGTGGTGGCTTTTGGTGGCTTTTTACGCTAAGTACCTAACTCTTTTTACGCTAAGTAACTCTTTTTAATATCTAAGAATAACATTTAGATATCTCCTAGTATTAATGAAATCTGTCATTAGTCATTACGTATACGTTGCGTAGATGCCGAGCAAACACTGACTACGAGTAACGAATGTTGGCTAAAAATATAGGTAGGTAGTGAACACAAAAGAAGAGAACTAATGAGCCAGAGAAAACAAAAGATCCTCTTTATTAGTAAAGCCGAAAATTATGTTTTAACCGAATACTCCAACCATAAAATTTATGGTTGGAGTATTCGGTTAAAACTTAATATCAACACACGCAATTGAACAAGTTGGATGTCTTTTTTAGGGTTCCGTATCCAAAGGCTAAAAACGGGACCCTATTACTAAGTCTCCACTGTCCGTCTGTCTGTCTGTCACCAGGCTGTATCTCATGAACCGTAATAGCTACACAGTTGAAATTTTCACAGATGATGTATTTCTGTTGCCGCCGCTATAATAACAAAAACAGAATAAAATAAATATTTAAAGGGGTCTCCCATACAAAAAACGCGTTTTTTTCGGCGTTTTTGCCTTGTGGTACGGAACCCTTCGTGTGCGAGTCTGACTCGCACTTGGGCAGTTTTTTTATGTCATGCAATGTAAAATACACAGAAATGAAAGTATCATCTAAAGCAAAATCTATACAAATAAATCAAATTGAAGTGCCTGTTCGTAATGTCAAAATAACAGCTTTATATACATAGAAAGTATAACAGAAAAAAAAACCTTTTTTAAATTTTATCTGTCTGTTTGTATCGTCTAATCTCCGAAACAGCGGGACCGATTTTGACGGGAAATTCACTGGCATATAGTTGATGTTACAAGGAGTAACTTAAGCTACTTTTATTTTAGAAAAAGAATTATGGTTCCGCGCAAAAAATTGAAACCCTGGAAATCAAATTAATATTTAGTTTGTTTTCCGTCATGCACTCGAACTAAGTCGCGGGCACAGATAATAGGAAATACAATAAGCACGAACCACCTTACCTCAAATAAAACAATCAGGATTTTGTCAATTTGCCTTTTTATTAAGCAAAACGTCAAAATTAATCCCGGAAAACGTGGTCGTGAGTGTGAGCGAGGAAAACTTTTGAAAAAGCCTAAGTAAAAAGTCGTAATTCGAGGTTTGGATCTCGCCTATTTCCTACTCCAATATTGAATCAATTTAAAAGATATTTCATAAACTGAATAAGAGGTATATATTCTGTGTGCCTAAGTATGTTTTTCTTTTTCATTAATAGTTGTCTTTGTACACTAGGCCTCTGTTGACAGCGCTTTAAATCGGCAATTTTGAGCATTTTTTAAGGGTTCTAGTATAAAAATAATGTATCATCAAAGAGGAAAACATATGGACATACAAGTATTTAATATTTATTATTCTGTAAAAAATCATTGCTTTATGGTCTGAAAACAGGCGAGAGCGTTTCTATGTAAAAAACACCACACAATGTCCGGAATTCTCAGCGGAAAAAATCTGTTGTTAGTATTACAAAAAAAGATTTAATGATAATATACCAGCCTATTATTTCTCAGGAATCCATCTAAAAAATTGTTGGCAATAGAAAAAGAGGAGGAAACCAGGTTTGATTGCGACATGCAAGCTTTTAGTTTGTTACGGGGCGCCATATTTTTGACGGCACTCTCCTTTATAGCATTTGAATTACCCAATATTATGTACAATAACTACCTCCACCAATTCGTCTACGATCCAGGATAGACACGGTTCTTTCGCCAAGTCTCAGGCTACCTACCTAACCTATCTGTCACACTTCACGAAATCCGGTTCAGTGGTTTACATGAAATGCTACAAATAGACAGACATATAGAGTTACTTTCACGTTATTTTATAAGTAGCTTTTGCCCGCGGTTTTGTCCGCGTTAAAGTCAGCAATTATCCATGCCAAATTGCAGCGGAATCTGTTTTAAGCGGCTTATAACATCTTTTAGACATTTTGTTCTGGTAGTTTATACAATTTTACAAGATTATAGACCTTATTAGAGATCTTTTTAAACATTAATATTCATCTTAAATGTAGGTAATAAAGTATTACAAAGTTTTTTAGAGAAGCCCTAAAGGCTAAAATCCTTGCGAAGCAGGGAGCGGGTTGCTAGTATCTATTATAAGTCTAGGTTTCCTCATGTTTTCCAATATCATAACGTCAGTGAAAACATAGTGAGAAAACCGGCATGTCCTAGAACCGAAAATTCGAAGAAATGTGACATCCACCAACCCACGCTGGGCCCGCGCAAAGATATCCCCATTAGGTAAAATTTTTGTGACCGGTGCCATGAATCCGCAGAGCGACGCAATCTATACAAATAAATAAAATTGAAGTGTATCCTTGTAATGTCAAAATAACAGCTTTTTAATAAATTTTATTCAAAACAAAAAAAATAACAAAGAAAGAATTGTCTCTCTGTTTGTTCCGGCTAATCTCCGAAACTGTGGAACCGATTCTGATGAAATTTGTTATGGGGATACTTTGAACCCTGAGGAAAGAAATAAGCATAAGTATTGTTATTTTTTATCGACATTCCACGTGGGCGAAGCCGCGGGCGGAGGCTAGTTTGATTATAAGGAATCTATGGGCAAACAATCTGTTCGTATCGATTACTGGGTTTTTAGTACACAGTTACACCCATGATGTACCGTCGTTTTTATGTCCTCTAAAGTGCAAGTGTACCGCACTCTAACAAGTGGGTCATCGGCTGGCCAGGAGCTCCTTACTTGCGCCCAATAACGGAGACATGAATAGGTAATGACCCATTTTACTCGGGTATTAATTACCCGAGCGAAGCTGAGGGCGGGCCGCAGTGTTTAATGACTAATGAGTCTAATGACAAAAATTAGAACAGAAAAAAAGCACATTCATACGATTTTTTGGCTTATTTTGGACTTTACCTACTTACTCCCTTACTAATAAACGTATTATATCTGATAAATAGTTACACACCGATTTCTCTCTTTCAGTCGTCAGTAATTTGACTTTCGAAAAACGAAGACAAAGTGTTGTGTTACACAGACGCTATACAACGCTTATTAGTAAGGGCGTAAAACTATATAGAAGAAATTGTTATGAATGAAAATGTAATATGTCCCATCAACATAATATTGCAATCGGCCCTATTACTTAACCACCCGCTGCTAAAAGACCAATCGTAATAATATACCTGGTAGGTAAGCGAATTCGGCAATGCATTAATGGAAAATGTTTGTTTGTCTCAGGTATGGCGGAACAGGAATACGGGAGGCGGAGTGCAGGGGTCACGCGAATATTTAACGTGTCTGGAAGATATGCGGCCACATAGTGTTGTATGGACTCAATTCCGCGTGGTGCACATATTGTAGCAAACGTTTCTTATTTATAAAGTTCACGCTATCATCGTATCTCCACAAGAGATATTGTTGAATGATAGTGCCCGAAGACTTATTTTAGTATGTATATTCGTTTACCTGTGAGCTTAATATAATAGATAGATAAGACGAAATCCGATAATTCCGATATAAAGTAGCGTTCAATTAATGTTGTAGGTACGTAGGCCAAGAGATACCTAAATTTCAGTATTATCCACTCAAACAGTATTATGTACGTAGAGCGTACGTATCACATGATCTGTAAACAAATATTACTAGATAAAATGTAAATACTTAGTTATAAATACCTAGTTATTCTATGAAGCGTTTCTTCCCCTTGTGAAGAAGGAAAAGTTTTTATAAAAACATAAATATGTGCTGTTATTCTAGTCTGCTACTTAGGCAAAATATTTGTGTAATAGAGACCGGATCCGGAGAAAACTAGAACCGCATCACCCAGCTGCTTAGAGGGCAACAAACAACCTATTTTAACACAGTTTATGCACCGAATTAAACACTTTTTATATACTATCTATCCAAATATTTATTAGGTACCAATCATATTATCAAGTCTGTCATCAAATCATTATTGCCTGTTAATTTATTTTCATAAAATAAATGTATTTGTCCAATTATATGCATCCTAAATCAAGTTGTTTATGGTCTGTAATTTAATGTTGTACCTACCTATTCATAAACCGGTGCACATATACGTACACTTAACATATTATTATAAAGGCACAATAGACAGATGTGAAAGGAAAAATGTTCTTGTAAGTGTATTGAGTAAATTATGTACGAACGTTAATCAATATAATTAAGTTTAGCCTATAGTAAACTTGTATTAAGGCACGTAGAAAAGTGACAACTGGATTTCTTCAAATAAGATAAAGAACTTTATACATACTTAGCACCTAAACCTATTGTATGAAGCCAATTACTGCAGCAGTTTGGCTTTTTATATTCAAAAAACAGTTTTAGTGATTATATTGTGCATTTTTCATAGCGTAGATTAGTGAAATTCTGTATATAAAAGTGTACTCTTACGGTATTTTCCTCATAAACAGCACGTCGGGCACGGGATACTAAAACTAATGTTGTAGAAGCCAACCATACCATTAAACAACATCTGAACTGTCTATAAGGCTCTTACAAGAGAGATCTGTCACTAGGCCAGCATTGTAATTTTGACTGGTAGTAGAAAGCAATACAGTATGATATCGTATCCGACGGGCTTGGAAAAATTAAAAGTTTCATCTTTATTATCACATTCTTATTGCAAGGAGACCTGAATACTTTAAAATGTATGTACTAGGATGTATTTTGTTGTTCATGAATAGGTATGTATGAAAAACTAATACATTAAGAATATCTAAGCCATCATGCCATTACTTTGTCAAGTTAACAGTACCATTTCTTACTTACGTACACGCCCTGCACTCCTTCAGTTAAAATCGTGTGATTTAATTCTACAACGCCCAAAGTGTCCCTACACCACCACCTGTATAATTTAATCGTTTGGTTTAAGAAACAAACTCTCAAACAGTCGATACTTACAGTGACCTGACTATAAAAAAGTGTTATTCAGTCTAATCAATAAAATAGCACAGTTTTAACGGAGGTCAGGAAGGTGTGTAGCCCAAATCAAAACCAGACTTGCAACTTTGCGAGACATTCTCTTTGTAAACATTCATGAATTACATTCTATACCTAGGAATACTTGCAAGGAAGTGCAAAAGCAATATTTACCTAGTTGGTATACTTGCGATAGTAGCAATAATCAGTTGCAAATGCGACTTACATTCCTAGTAAACTTTCTAACCAGACCAACACTCAATGCAAACCGCTCGTTAGTTGTTACTGTGTGTAATTACTTCTTTGAGATGAATACAACCTGCAAGCTGGTATTGATATTTGGGCTCTTCCATACATACAAGTGTTTTTCCTGAACAAGAATCTCAAAATTTTCACGCTATATAATATTCTTTTTCCTACAGTTTTCTGCGATTCTTTACATTCATCAAGCAGAATTTTGATAAAAAAAGCAGACTTCAAAATGAATGTTCAAAATTAAACAAGCTAATTTGATGGCCACTAGTGATTTTGTCATAGTTCACATTGCATCATCCTATTGTTTCGCATAGTAAAATATTAGATGACCTACCTATTAGTTGGTAAATTTGTGATAATTATCGTAATCGTGTGTACATAAATGTATTTAATAATAAATGTTTATTTGTATTTAGCATATTGAATTTATTCGTGTTTTTTTATTTACCCTTTCTTTAGAATCTTTCACCTTTTTGCGGATGTAAAACGACTGAAACTAAGATGTGCGTAGGTAGGTAGGTATTTGGCGAAATACCAGAAATAATAGGTTCAATTCAAAATATTGATCCATTCAGGACTCAAGCGTATAAGAATTTAAATATTAAACGGTCAGTTCTCGGAAAAAAAGTGAAATACGTGTGTCAGCCTCAAACCGTTCGTTAGTGAGTAACAATTTTAGCTTGTTTGTAGTGTGAATGAAACGAAACGCACAAGTGGCCACTCCGCCGATTGGATACGAGACTGATTTTATCGAATCATCACTCAATCAAACATTGGTACACAGATTTTTTTAGAAGTTGAAGCAGAGTCATTGAAAAAACATGTCAATAAAATTAGGCAGGCAAGTAGGTTGTTTGAGTAAGCGTTGAATGTAGTAGGTTAGGCTGGATCGAAGCGATTTTATTAATGACATTTAGCTTTATTTTTGAAGACTTAGTTGACTACGTGTACCTGTTGGATATTTTTTTGGTTTTGTAGAAAAGAGAGTTAAGGCTCCTGCAAATAGGCGCGACGCGCAACGCGAATCGCGCGCGACACAAAGGCACCGCACGTTGCGCGACTTGCGGTGCCTTTGTGTCGCGCGCGATTTTATCGCGTGTCGCGCCTGTTTGAAGAAGCCTTTAACAGGACCCGAGCCGCGCACATTTCAATAGAGCTATTCAAAATCTAACTCTATTTACTACTCGAAAAGATACACATTTCGCAACTCAGCTCGACGCAGCGCGACGCCGCGCCGCGTTTCAATAGCGGCTCAAAATCTAATTACTTTATTTATTTACTACACGAAAAGATACACATTTGCACTATTGTTGCGTCATGTCGCGCCGCGTCGCGTCTCTGTGTGAGCTGACCCTAAGCCCTGCACGCCTTCTATGTGTACAGACGCCAGCACATCAAGCTACCCGAAACTGTCAAATTTTCCCAATCAACTTTGAATCTTATGCTTTAGCGATAAAGTTGAAAATCTATTCAAGAAATTTGACAGATTGTAGTAGCTTGATGTGCTGGCGTCTGTACGTCTATCTAAACTGTCACAGGGCTGTTTTTTTTTTGTTTTTACCGTAACAGGTAGCTAGTTGGAATCACAGAATACAGGTTTTCAAAGCCTTCTTACCTTGTCAAAACAAAACCAATGTGAGTATGGAAAATTAAGTAACACCGTTTTTTTATTTCATTTATTTCTGTCTTAAGATAAGGTACTGACGGCTTAGCGTCCTTCTCACTTTTAGCTGGTGTGAAAAAACCAAAATCGTGGTTCGCTAGTAGAAATAGACGAAAAAACTAAACTTCTAAGTCAACGCAATCAAAAGATACGGGCGTTTATGTTCCGTTTATGCCGCATACTTTAACACTCGCAACGGAATCAAAACCTATAGTGTACTTCCCGTTGACCTAGAATCATGAAATTAGGCAAGAAGCAATGTCATGTAGCACAAGTAAAGGAAAATATCCGAAAACCGTAAATTTCTAGTTACCTACTTACAAATTTGTACGGAACCCTCGGTGCGCGAGTCCGTCTCGCACTTGACTGGTTTTTTTCTACCTAAGCATTGCCATTTATGTTTTGTTTAATCGATTCTGGATATTTTTTCTTTATATTAATAAGGGCGAAGTCCACCAAAGTTTAAAAGCAGAATAAGTCTTATCCTGACCAAAGTTTAAAAGCAGAATAAGTCTTATCCTGAGAAAAAAAAAACAATTATTGACAGTTATTCCATACTAGAACTGTCAGACGTCAATTTTATTCCACGGATATGTCTGGCTTTGGTAAAATCAGCCCTAACTAGGTAAATATGTAATAAGTTTAACCCTGAAACTGCCGGCAGTTGCTTTAGCTGGCACTGGTCATTCTTGATCATAAGTCTCTGGAAATCAGTTATTTATTCTGTGTATGGTATTGCTTTTAGATGGTGGTCACAGTCTAAAAAAATAGGTATGTTATAGGTCAACAATTACATTAGATTCCGCCATAATCCCCCCGACCGATTGCGGTCACGGTGGCCCATCTCAACGGAGATTAGCCGGTACGCAGGAGATTTATAGTGCACAAGTGTGTGCGCAAACACAGGTGGACTCTCTGTTCCTTTACTCTCATAGTCCGATGGGACGGCAATTCGACACGACGATCACAACCGGGGAGAGATCAGGACCAAAGGCTTTTCGTGCTTTCCGAGGCACGGGGGTACCACACCACCAACTTTCAAACTTCGGACTGCTAATGAGAAATTCCTAATTCAAAAACTCAATAAGACTTTGCCCGACCGGGAATTGAACCCAGGACCGCACAGCAGTCGGGCTTGCGACCACTCGACCAACCGGGCAGTTAAGATTCCGCTGATCCCGCCATAATGAGTCCGCATTGACTGCGGACTCATTATGGCGGGATCATTGTTAATAATAGAGTCTTCAAAAGAATGGTGTTTGAATTAGGAGTATGGAAAAGCTAGATGATCATCTAACTAATGGAACTCGTTTGAGTATTAGGTAAGCAAGCAAGCAAGCTATGGGAAGTTGCTACTAAAGGCTGCGGGCGTCGACCTCAGGACGAGCTGCTTCTCACACGGACAACTGTACGTAGCTTGCTCCCGCTACACCAGTCCTGACTCTGTATATTTTGGCTGCTGAGACCAATTCTCCAATACAGGTAAGTTTTATAGTAGTTTTATAGTTGGCTGTTATTTTAGTATTTTGAGATATCTTACAATTTCCACGCGAATAAAGTCGCGGGCAAAAGCTAGTACGTATAGTATTTAATCAATAGCACAAATAAAGGAAACTAAGAAGGACTAAATGGATGCCCATATATTCAACAAAGAGTGAAGGCTCGCTTACAAAAAGTAAAGGCATATCTCAAAAACTAACCAAGTTTTCAATATTCATAAAATATCGACCCAAGTATAGCACTCAACAGACGATATACACCTGACATTCCAATGATAAATAAAAAATATCAAGTGTCGATACAAGAAGCTGCAGAGGTTGGTCACAACAATGACGATACACCCACCAGTTTTGATGACACGTTGATCCTCCTTACGTCTTGAGTTGAAGAGTCTCTTGTTGAACTGGTCAGCAGTAACATGTGCCGAGTCGAGAGGCTCCATCATTTAGTGGCGGATTCTTCAATTTGACATGCCACCGCCCGCGTAGATGTCATCCTGTTTTTTATGATGGCAAACGGTCGTCGTTGTATGAAAGGAACATTTTGTTACACGTAACGGTGAGCAGTAGGTACTGTAGAGAATTTTAAATGTTTTGATGGAAATCAGTAAAGTCAAAAGTCAACGTCAAAGCATTTATTTCAAATAGGCACATTAAAGGCACTTTTGAACGTCAGAAAGTTGAAAGTAAAGGTGTGTCCAGATCTGGCGAATGCGCAGTTCGCAAGCGGCTCGCGAGCGTCGCATCGCCAGGATACTGACTTTGGTAGGTATAGGTTACATTGTACAAAAAAGTCATGAAGCTCTGTAAGTCCACATCAAAACAGCCACCACTATAAATGGCTCGAGATAGTTTTCTTGGAAACTACTTTTAATTAATTTTCTCTTCTACTGTTTGTATTCAATTAACAGTTTGTTTACAAATCTTTTTGCATATTAACATTCTCATGTCTGTAGACATTGTGGAAGGTAGGGGTGCTTATTTTGGCAGAACATCCACTGAATCGGTCAATGAACCGATGTTTATTGTTTTTCTACAACAGCAGTGTTGATATTGGCACAAATTCTATTTGTTTAAAATGGTAAGTCTCGTACAAACAGGTAGATTTACGTAACCATGACCTTATATTATCACAATACAAACTCGAAGCGCGATGCGCCAATAAGTAGGTATACTAAGTAGGTATAGTATGAAGGTACGGTATGAGTGTTTGAACTTGAGTTTTTTTTTAATAATCCCGACTTTGCTTTGTCGCCTTTGTTTCTATAAACAGCTGATGGGTGGCTTGGCACAAGTTTTACCACTAGACTGTGTAGCAATACACAAGAAGCATTTTCTCTACGCGGAACTGCAAAATAAAATCAAAAGGGAAAGCAACGCTATTGGCATCAACCATGCAAGATGATACCTAACTCCCATTGACGAAATGGCACATCTCTAAAGGACGTAAGAAGTACCTCCTACCTACTATGTATACCTACCTACTAATTTCATAATGCTTTCAATTCCGTAAGCAGGGGGGACCAGGGGCCTAAATAGGCCACTTTGGCAGAATCATAAAAGGATAACATTATGAATCATATGGCGAACACAGTCCATGTTTTTATTTTTTCGCTGCACTACGTAGGTATAATCAAAGAGATTGGGATTGAATTTGGATTGGATTGATTGGTATTTTAGCACAGACAAAAAAAAATACTGAAAAATCCTTCACCAATGGTATTTAATACGATTAACTTAACAGTTAACTGTCAATTTTGTTTCATAATGTTATACTTTTATGATTCTACCAAAGTGGCCTTTTTAGGCCTCGAGCACCTTGTTGACAGAAGATAAAAAGAAATAATTAAGTACCCATTTTCTTTCTCTATTAATGTTACAGTAACATACTTTTATTGAGTAGAACATGCTTTAGAACATGTTTCGGAAATTACTTTCAAACTGATTTACATAGGTTATCCTTCGCTCTCATCTTATAAAGGAAGCATAATACAGCTTCTGGAAAAAGTAGCTGTCACTCTCGGATGCGAGCTGCTTTTGGAGTTTGGTTCGCATAAACTTTCGTCTGCTAAACGATTTTATATTTTGATTTCGATCATGTGAGGTAAGCTTAATTTTTAGAAACACACCAACTTCGAATCGTAGATTTTTCAGCCTCGAACACCAAGCTTTGTATAACTGTTGCAGACCGTATATGTATGTACATATGTCATGTAGTTTGACACAACATTCGTATCAACCACATTATTCGTCGTGCCCCAGTCACCGTCGCCGGCGTACCAGCTTTATGAGAGACTGACCTATAGTCTGAGAGGTGACGGGATTTTTCATAACGATCATGGATACGGTTAGATTTACTTTTATCGTTTGTAGAGTAGTCCCCTAATGTGAATGATGACGGTCTGCCTGCTCTCAGTGGTTGCAACTTAGAGTTATAGCGCTTACAAGAGGCTTCATTGTTGCGAAAAAAAAAACGATCAGAGAAATGGTCAGATTTAGTACATATTCAAAGTGTGGCGATGAAACAAGTTGGTCTGCCGGCTCTCAGTGGTTGCATTTCAGAGCTTTGTTATACGCATGACGCTTCAATAAAATAAAGAACTAAATCGAACAAATCCAATTTTTATTAATTCAACTTACATAATCTAATCATCTTTGGATAAAATCACAGATTAATCATTTTATAGAATATTGCTAACATTATCTACATATTTTTGAGTTTTTTTTCATTAGTCACATTAAAATCTACATAGGTATATTAAACCACAAAATAAAGTATTAAATCCAGTTTTTTTTTTATTTAGCTAGCAATATAATCAGATTATTTTTGTGATCTGAAATCACATACCTATTCATCATTACTTTAACTTAGATTTCGTCATCTTCGGAATCTTCATCTTCGCTGCTTAGGCACGTAGACGAGGAGTCTGTAATGTGATAAAATAACTGTAAAGTTTGATAGAAATAAAATTACGATGATGATGATATGAAAATATATTAAAAATGATGATATGAACATAGATTAAAAACATAAGAAAACCAACACTTGTATGTAAGTATAACTTAAATAAAATTTGAGATTTAAGTACCTATATAATGTACGTAATATGCCATTAATAACAAACTAATACATGCAAACATTGGGTTTCCTAACCATTTTTATCTATACACCCGCAATTTCATATAACTTACCGCTGACATCACCAGAAATGTTGTCATTTTCTGAATCTGTTACAGTAACATCAGATACTCTATCTGGTAGTCGGTTCCCTTTATACCAGAGAGGAAAATATTTGCCGTGTTCTTCTTTTCATCCGTGTTGTTCAGTCCCGTTTTTCGATGTATTTTTTAGGCTTTCTCTACAAATAAATGTCTTGCATACACAATGATTGCTCTGAAATACATCCACTGAGAGCCGGTAGACCAACTTGCTTCAGCTATGGAGACACCATACTTCGAATAGGTACTAAAACTGACCATTTCTCTGATCGTTTTTTTCGCAACAATGAAGCCTCTTGTAAGCGCCATAACTCTAAGTTTCAACCACTGAGAACAGGCAGACTGACATCATTCACATTAGGGGACTACTCTACAAACCATAAAAGTAAATCTAACCGTATTCATGATCGTTATGAAAAATCCTGTCACCTCTCAGTCTATTAGGGTAGGTTTACAACTACAGGAAGAGACCAGAGGGTATGAAGTTATTGTATTGGAAAATGGGAGGCCTTTGGTGTGGATTGTAACCTGTGTCGACACCTTTGCACCAGTCATGTTTCAAACACGGTGGGTGGAGCTGGTGCTGCCACTGAGGCTACGGAGACCCCCAAAACTGTATTAATAAAATAATAAATAAAATAAAAAAATATGGAAATAATAAGTTTACAAAAAGTGTACGTATGGTTCAGTAGTATTTATTTATATATAATTATGTACTTTATTGTACACCAGAAAATACATAAAAAAATACGATTATGAATACAAAACATACATACAATGGGCGGCCTTATCGCTTTCTGCGATCTCTTCTATATCTCTAGTATATATTAATCTAGGCCTATAATAGGATTATAATAATCTGGATATAGACTATGGTATGAGAAATATGAGATTACAGTCCAAAATAGAACTCTGAAGGTAATGTAGTGCGTTGCTTGATCTAGGTTTATTTAAACCTGAGTTTCCGGCCATCTCCCTACGAAAGTATTTGTTAAATAGGACAGTTAGTGAATTAAATTAACATACCTATATTTTTAGTATCTTAGCAGATACAATATTTTGCATAACCTTATTATAAAACTAGGTTTATGGGATGTATTGATATAATATCTATCATTAAATTATTATGAAATAATATTAGGATAGGTAATTACAGTTAAGTCAGCTAGTTTAGTTCAGCACCTCTAGTAGTTTCGTGTCCGAGTAGGTAATTTAGTTTTGCTAAATAATCGAATAACATTATACTACACCTATTATAACTTACATTATATATATTAAGCAATTTGTTAAATTTATTATTTAGGAAAGGTCCTAGAAATAAATATACATATACCAACTATTTCGTTATTGGTAATATAGTTTTGGGGATGGGGGCACTGAGTGCGCATGATTTTAAGAAAATTGCACCTAGTATGGTCGACATTTTGTCTGATCCAGAAAGTGGCTCATTCTTTGGCCAAAGAATTGACATTGCCGTTCTACATCGCAAACTGGCAATTCTGCCAGGCTTATGTTTGCTTCTAGATAACAGCAGTATGGAGGAATACCTTCTTCGAGGCCTGAACCTGCCCCTTTGTTTTTATTTTTTATTCCTTTTTTAAGTGTGGTTTTTGTGAATGTAAGTATGCAGTTAATGTATTATTTTAGTGTATTATAGTTAATTAGGTATGTAGGTATATTTAAGTGATATAACATACAAGAATACTAATAGAGAAATATGGAAGAAAAAATCTTGTTTCGCCAACCCGGGGGGGGTTCAGGGCATCAAACCGGAAAATCAAATAAATTGGGATACCTAAGGGCAAGAGGATGTTCATGATGAAGTAACAACAAGGTGTAATAGAAATAACTGAAAATCAGAAAAGAGAAATTGTATAAAATTGGTTGATGAGTTAAATTATAAGGTTTAAATTATTTGTTTCAAACCTTGTAAATATGTTTTTATCACACCTGCTCTGAAAATACATACTAATTATACCAATTAGAGGGAAGAAACGCCTTTATCCCGCCCTTCAAATCCTTTCATCCCAAGGTATGGAAGTTTGTATGAAAATCTTTCCGACCCAAGGGTGGGAAGTAGGTATGTATGAAATTCCATTACATACCCGGTTTTTCTTTTTTTTTAATTTGTCAGCAGTCATACTGCCAAGAGACTTTAACTGTCTACTAATTAAATTTCAAGTAAATTGTTACTGGCCACACACAGTTTTTTTTTTACCAGTTACCAACCTCCTTGGTGCATACAGAAAATTAAAAACGAAATTATTTTTGTATATAAAACGCGGACTTCTTAACAATTCAAAAGTGCCTGTAAATGGTTTAATTGAAAATAAATGGTTTGAGTTTGAGAACAGAAAGGAGGCCTGTGTCTCACCAGTGGGAACATTATAGACTGATTATGTATGATTTTGATACACTTCAACGTGTACCTAAGTATTTTTTGTTACTAAGGCGTCGTGTAAAAAATAGCTGCACTTTTAATAATTGTACTTTTAACTAAATATAAACATTTCTATGCATTTATGTCCATATATTTCCTCGTAGGTGTAATAAAAAGCACTATACATCCCTCAGGATAAAGTACAGTTCCATACCTCAAATGGTTTGCGCCCCTCGCAAGCTCGTGGCGCAAATGCCATAATCTCGGTATGGAACTGTCACTTTCTTCCCTCTGAAGTAATGTACTATTTTTTTGTGTATTTTATCGGTAAGTACCTATAAACAGTTATTCACTGTGTAAGTAGTTTAACAAAATCCTAACTATAAGTATAAGTATCATCATCTGCCTACCTAGTAGTAACTGTAGTACGGTCAGCATCAAAAGTCGATTAACACTTCAGTTTTTTAAATCTTAGTTATTGAGCAAAATATTAACACTTCAGTTTTTTTTAATCTCAGTTATTGAGCAAAATATTTGTTGAAAATTGCATCGTACTTCTGCTGCAATTTTGAATAAATATTTTGCTCAATAACTGAGATTAAAAAAACTGAAGTGTTAATCGACTTTTGATGCTGACCGTACCTAAGTATATAAGTATCCATACTAATATTATAAATTCGAAAGTAACTCTGTCGGTCTGTCTGTGTGTTACCTTTTCATGCCTAAACCACTGAACGGATTTCGATAAAATTTAGCAGAGATAGATTACATCCCGCGGAAGGACATAGGATAGTTTTTATCCCGTAATATTCCCACGGGATCGACAATTATGCGGGTGAAACCGTGGAACTCTGCTAGTAATATAACAAATGTAAATAAACTGTAAATAAAGCAAATAAACTCACTTACAGTGCGTGCCACGTAAGAAGAGACTTGACACACCACGTGGTCTGACATGCGCAGAACACGATTTTAGGTACCTTTAGCGGTATGAGGTCTGAGTGCGGGACGGGACCGGACGTCATAGGGGCGGCGGAAAGAGCGGGGGAGGCGGGGTCAAGTCTCTTCTTACGTGGCACGCACTGTACGTGAGTTTATTTGTTACGCTTTCACGCTAAAACGGCTGACCAGATTTGGATGAAATTTGGCACATGGGTGAACCATGACCTGGTTTAGGACATAGGTTTATTTTCCTGGTAGACGAAGTCGCTGGCAACAGCCAGTGAAACATTATTAAATTAATTAATGGATAAAAGGCCCATACTAAGAGGAAACCGGCGGCGTGACCTAGAACTAAAAATCACAATCACAAGACATTATTAGACATGTGAAATTTACCAACCCGCACTAGGCCGGCGTAGTGGATTATGACCCACTCCTTCTGCACAGACAGGACGCCGACGTTATATGCTGATTTCTTTTTTTTTTCAGGATTGGATGATGGTTATGCTAAGTTACTTCTATAGTCAAACATGATCGAATCATAAATTACGTAGAATATTTGTACCTACTTGAGTAGGCATATAAATTATGCACTAAATGTTATTCACCATCTTCGTAATCGTCATGATAGAAAAGACAATCACAAAAAGTCCTCGACGCTCTATGATTTGATCATAAGAAGAATAGGTTATAGCGATTAAGAAATTGTTCCATTACTTATTTCGATTTGTAATTTATATGATTTTTGGTATATCGAACCTTCAGCTGAGAATTATTAGTAGGTACCTACCTGCTTAGGTTGCAAGTAAAACAAGTGCGGCTCGTCCAAGTGAGGTTGAAATCAGTGCTCTGGGTGGAATACCTCAAAGTTTCACTTAAACAGAATTCATTTTCAAAGTTCCAAATTTTAAAATAAGACGAAATGAGTCAGCGCATTACTTTCCCGGGGATCGGAGGTCAACAACCAACTCATCTGTATGGATTATCTCTGTCTTAACGCGATAATTTAATCCTTTGTTTATCCAATGCCTCTAATAGTCCCGATGCACCGGAACGGTAAGCATCTGAGCACAGTCATGTATCATACTCCAACATATAAGAAAATAATCCGCCCGCTTGAATTACGACCGGGGGTTGATATTATAACGAGCTTCGACGTTTCAAGAAAGTCTCAATTAGAGAATAAGTTATAGCTTCTAAAACTCTGTTGTTCGTGAAGCATAAAATTCTAAATTTAGATGTTTTCCTAGCTAATCTTGCGTATGGTTTTATGGTGTTGCAGCTAAAATGCTCTAATCGTAGAATGTGAGCTCTGAAACACTTCAATGTATGAATACAATGAACTGTGTGTGACATGTTACATAAACCTCCAGAAAATACATCGCTATCAAAATGGCGTCTCCGCCCTTTGGCTTGGTTCCCCTCCCTAGCACGCCCCTTTGTCACAACTGTCGGTTTGTCAATTTTATTGACGGCAATGTCACTTTTACCATTTCTTAGCTCGCCCGTTCTAAATGAAATTACATTGCACCATTTGTAATCTAAATATTAGAACGGCTCTATGTAATTTAAGTTTCTGGTGACAATTATATCCTACATAACTACATATACACTTTGTCAAACAGGCGGTTATCAAAAGTGTTTTATGCTACTGAAAACTAAAATGTGGATAATTTAATTCAAATGTAGGGTAACGAATTAAACCATGATCTCTCTTTCCAGTAGGAGCTCATCAGAAACGCTTATCTCCTCAATTTTGATTACTTTTGACAGCGCCCAAGGAAAACAAAAATAGGTCGATATGATAACGATCCATTAAAAAGTTTATTACAGAAAACTAAAATTTTCCCTGCAACAGAAGATCTTTGAAGTTAAAGTTTTAATTAAATCTTGTTCCGTGGCAGATTCCCGATAGATTTCCTATTTCTAATCGCATTAAAATCTCAACATTGGAAATCCGAGAAACGCGGGCCGCAACCACCCGCAGTCTAGTCGAAAAGCAATTTGATTTGACGGCTATCTCACCTCCTACTACGTTTATATCGAAAGCTAGATAAATATTTATTTTATCGAATCTAATTTGGCACGAAACTGGCCCCAGATCGCCGCCCTTTCAGGCAAGATGTTTTTGATAGAAAATTAAATGAGGTAATGTTAAAAAGACAGATATTATGGATATGGGTAGGTACCTAAACAATTTTTTTTTGTCGTTTAAAAAGAAAAGTATTCAACAGTTTTGTATGCATTAGTGAAAATCGTTCAGAAATGTGATGGACTGCTGGGATTTTTGTACAAATGATATTTAGAATGTTAAAAAGTATAACACATGTCGGAAATGACAGGGCGCAGCCGTCGCCGATGTCGGCGTGCGGCGGGCGCGCCTGCGTGCCACCGGGTTCGGCTCTCGGGTCGGGTATCGTGCCGTATACACGTTTTAGTTTACGTTTACATTACTAAGCACTTGTTGAGTAAATAAATAAAGACGTTTTAAAATAAACTTTACTATTAATCCTTGACTTAGTAACGTTTACATAACCGTGAGATCGGTGATGGGTATGGACAGACAGACACACAACACTGCGGTAGACCGATCATCGGTAGTAAATTGTGTCACTAATTTGTATTTTGCAATTTTATACTATTGTCCTTACAATAATGAAGGATCTCCCAGTGGGAGCATTATAAATTTAAGTATATACGTGCCGACCGTGGAGTGTGTAACTGTAAATGTGATGGAAACAAATAGATCGTTGCAAACATTTCCTAAATTATTTCTTTTACAAACGTTAACAAAGCTTCCATTTCCATGTTCACAATGCGGTACAATACAACACTCGCTCAATTACTATACGTTCGACATTTGGTTTTTAAATAAAACAATCTGTAGGTAAGTATCTGCTCATTCATCATGAGTGTGGCGGCTACAACACAATTAGGTGTTTCCCTGAAGCGATCGCGGCGTCGGTCGCCGTCGCGCGGCCGCCTGCAAACTGTCATTACAAAAATAGTGGCTCCAGAAAGGGTAGTCCGAGACATGTCCCATATGGACCCGAGTGCAATGCCGCAAGTTATTTTAACTTCTTTCATTGCCGCACTACAGCTCTCCATTAAATTTTATATCGGTATATGAAACACCTTGTTAGATTGTTTGTGATAATGTCTTTAAGTAACATTTGTAGTAAATGTCACTTTTTGCCACAATTCACGTGAATATTAATTAACATTCATTACATCGTAACCAATGATAATTATGATAACCCATGGAACATCCTTTAGATCACCTACCATCCTAATTATATCCGATTTAGATTCAATTGTGAACATAAACGTTGTGAATACGTCACCTGTAAACCACTATGATACCACTATGATTTCTTACAAATACGCCCATCAATCTATCCCAACTTTATACCAGACCTTCCAGAAATATTGATAAGGAAATAACATAGAGGATAGTGTTCGTACACTATCCTCTATGTTTCGGTTTCCTTGTCTTGCGCCAGAGTAAAGAATGATCTCGTGATCATTCTTTACTCTGGCGCAAAACAAGGAAACCCGTCAAAAGCTATTTAATTTACAAACGCAATGTGTCGGTCGGCCAACTGTCGAATAAGTTTTTAAACAAAAAGTGTGTGTTACCGGCGAATGGCGATCTCCAGCAGGTTTACGTTATAATTCCGATCACTTTGATCACTTCGCACGTTCTTTTGTTAACAAACGAGCTGTTCTCAACATTCACGTGATATTGAACGTTTGTGTCGTGGAACAAATAATGAATTCACCAACATTTTCTATAAAGTACGTCGTGTATGTTATAATTATTGTAATGTATAAAGCTGAATAAAAAAACACGTCAATTGTAAATGATGTCCGTAAAACATCCCGAGAACTGAGAGGCGCCCTGAGACCTACCTACGCCGAATCATAGGTATTAAAATACCTACCAACCCCCACTGGGCCCGCCTAGTAGATTACAGCCCACTCCCTCTCAACGAGAGGAGATCTGTCTCCCAACATTATAGGCTGACTCGTACCTACCTATGAAAAACCTTTCAATCGGACATTGACAATATTGATGAAATTCTTTACGATACATTCGTGTCTCGACAATAAATCTTTACCTCAACATTAACACAAATTAGACAACGTGACAAATAGATGTGATGGAAATAGAAACGCTGACAGTAGAACACACGTCGATCTGTTCGCGTGCTAATGCCGGCTTCACATTCCATTTTTCATGTTAAATTTAAAATAGTGGGAACTATGTTTTTGTCCGTTATTCTCTTTGGTGTGTAATAATAGGTGCATTATGTTGAAATGTTACAGGAAGAGAGAGTTGACCATCATTTCGTAATATAAAACTTAACATTACATCAAATTCTACTTACCGTCACCTAGGTAGGTAGATACTCGTAAGTCGTAGTCGTATGTGAAGTGGCCGCTATGGGCATCGTCCTATCAGTTGAATTTTAAACGACCAAATATTTATCGATTTTCAAAAATGTTTGCCTGGTAACCTATCCGATGCACCATGAACAAATATGCAGAGATGTTCTTCTAGAAAAAATAAAAAGCAGGGAGTCGGCACCAATAAATCGATTTGGAAATTGTTTGCTGAAGGGTGGGCCTGAGGTATTTAAAGAACAATTAGTCGGCTGCTTCCCAGCCCTCAGGGCAAATATTTGCCTATTCCCGCCAACCCTCGTTTGGGCCAATGCCGCCTCGGGCGTCGTTGGAAACGGTTTATAGCTAAATGTTTGCCCGCTCTTCCCCTATATATACTTAGCTATAGGTAAACTTCCCCTCCGAACAGCCCCGATGATCATAATTTACATCCCGCTCGACGTTGTGGAAATTCAGATCAATACAGTTTGGATACTTTTTGATAATACCTCAATAAGGCTTCACTTCCGATAAACTTTCTTGTTTATGTTGTGAAAAGTTAAGTTAGCTTCTGATGTAGAAGGAGACTTGAAACAAACGTTTTAGGATTCCTCAAAATCCATTTATTGAAGTAGTAGATAAGTAACCTATACCTGCTAAGTAATCGACGAGCCGTTTTTTCCGCCTTTCGTTTTTACATACGGTCCTATTAGTTATTTAAAAGTAGCTACCTAGTTAAATTGTAATATTTTATAAAGTATTTATTAGATATCAAATATTTCAAAGCAAAAAGCTATTTGGTAAATGTTAAAAACAACGAAAACATCTCTCAATCGTAATTTACCTACACGATATTGTGACATAAAGATTATTCGGGATTCGAATTGGCCCGTTGTATTTTAATGCTGTTTTACAAGAGATTAAATGCCGACACTGTTTTGATTTGTTTCAAAATAACATCTCGTAAGTTTTGACCGTGAAACTTCTAAATTTATAGAATTAAATGTCGCTGAAATTATAGTACAATCGTGGTTCTTTACTTGGTACCTATAAGTACTTAACTCCATTTTAACAAAGTTGTTTACGATGTCGTAAAATAATTATCTAGGTAAGTAATACGTACTTGTTTGGAAAAATTTACATTTCTAAAATGTAAAATTTCTTAAATATTGACAAAACGACAGAGTCGCAAACTAGTAAAAAAGCTAGTTCATTAATTTAAAATGTGTGTTACGTAGACAGTGCAGTAAGGTGACCACCATGGCGTGAGTCGCCGCCGGCGGTCCGGGCGTACTTACAAAAATACCAGAATGTAATTAAATGTGGATAACTTGCGCTTTATAGACGGCTGCGCGCGCCTGTGTTTGTTTAGTTTGTTATAGATGTGTTTTTACGCAATCTGGAAGTCGTAAATCGTAAACACCAAATTATGTCGTTCACTAGAGTGAGGTTATCTTTCCACGTTTTCAGTTTTCAGGGTTTACTTTGATAACAAAGTAAACGGTAAAACCTTAATAGACAAATCTAGCACAAAAGTGCTGTGTTAAAATAATTTCAGTACCTAACCTTGTTGGTGAATTCAATTATTATTTTTGCCACACGCCTACTTATCTACATATTTACTCCAAAACTATGTACCTACTTATTGCTCATTTGAATTATACGAATCCAGATGCGTGCAATGCCTAGCTTTTTTATAACTTGATTTGGATCTCTCTTCATAATGGAATAGTTAACTATAACAAAAGATGGGTTACAAACAAATAATGGAGACAATAAAAATTCTCATTGTGCACGCACACAAAACTAATAATCTAAATGCGCAACAATTTCGAGATCGTGCCCACGTCGCGAAAAGAATCCACACCCGCGGGTAATGTGGCGAATAATCCACCTCGCGCGCCACCGTGCCCCGGGCTCACACAATACCAGGATAGCTATAATCCGCAAAGACTAACAGTACGAGTATACCGATAACCAAATAAACTACACTATTTTTCAAACTAAATTAACGTCAACTTTCGACCTTCTGACGTTACCGGAACGTACCAGTTCTCCACGAGTGTCAGCACAATATTTCTGCAAAAATCTTTTTTTAACAAAACGTTTTATTTACAATATCGACACGCTACATTTTTCGCAGCCGATTTAATTCAATTTGTTAACAATAATACTACAATTTTTACTCCATTATAGGTGGTCTTTGCTATAATAGTAAAGAAGGTCAGAGTATTCGGCTCCTTGCATTTTTTATTTGTTTTTTTGCTAATTTTTATTTTGCAAACCGTGCTTACCTACTGTTTTTGTTGGTGTATTTCTTTACCATTTTAATACTTCTTGTGGAGTCACAGTCTATTTGAGATCATCGGACTTTGATCAAAACGCGGGTAAGTACATAACTACTCAATAAAATGCACTATTTACTAATTATATAATATCTTAAAGGCGAATCTTTTAGATATCATATAATTAGGCCTGATTAACTTACCGATAGATTTATATTCTTATCGGAAAAATTTCGTGTTAGGTACTTTATCACCTTTCAATAGGTAGGTATGTAAATGCACCTATTTTTGGTCATTATTGTAAATTTCGCCGTTATTTATATTTCCCACGACAATCTAGTAATTTTAAACGTTTGGACAAGTTGATGGGCAAATCACTGACAAGCGGATAAACGTTTAGCCACCGGGTCTATCATAAACTGCAAAAAAATCGAAACTGGCTCGTCATTTTGACACCATTCATCCAGCCCGTCCGGACCCTGTTTTTTGTACTCTAAAACATTAACATCATCTCTTGATCTTTATTACAAACGAGTAGGCTTCAAATTACTGTGACAACGTCGGTCGCCTTACAACTTAAACTGTTTTTTCGCAGCAATATGTCTTAATGAATTCCTTGAGCGTCCATTCATGTCATTTGCTGAATAAACACAGACCTTTATTATAAGTAATTTAATTTTCAGCGATAGTTTAGAAAGGAAATAAAGGATTTAATAACCAAGCTCGTCAATATAATTTTCTGACATCTTGCTGACAAAACTAAATGTTCGGTGTATAGGTTGAATTTTAAATTTTAGAGTTGTTTACCTCCATATAATTAGATATAGTAAAGATCATTAGAAAAAGAAAAAGATAATTGGAAATAAGATTAAAAGAGTGTATAAACTTAAAAAAAAAATTGTTTATTACTGCAGGTAGCTTATTAAAAAATGTTAAAAAATTCTCATGCGAGCAAGTGGTAGCGGTAGGTGGATGATGACGTGTCGTGGGCGGGCTGCGGGCCCGAACAATGCCGGGATTAGTGCGCGTTATTCATTTTTGTTCACATTGTTCCCCGTCCACGGTTTATACAGCGCATGCAACTGCGGATCAGCGCTCACGCATCGCTGGCGCCGCGATATCACGCCGCTACACGTTCACCACCCCTTTCAACTCTATTTTAGATGCGGTTTCAATTTGAAACTGTTTGCGGATCAGCATATTTTACTTGCGGCGTTTTTGTAATGAAGTTCCATTCAATCTGCTATCAATTAATGAGATGGGGATAAGCGTTTTGTTAACTTACAAAATAATATACGGTACATTTGTCTGTTCCACCGCGTCGACTAGTTGATTGTGATAAATATCATGAGTATTTTTTATTACAGCTATCTATTAGACATTCTTGAACGTCACGAATATGAAACTTAATACCAGGAGAAGTCATGAATTCATTATAGTTTTTATTTTCAGCCGATCCGGATGCTTTATCGGCGTCTGCCAAACTTAACGCATAAATAATCTTGAACGGAAACGGAGGATCGATTTCTGGACTGGGGCGCTCATCAATCTATCATCTAGTCGGTTTGATCAAACGTTTGTCGCAAATCAGCGCCGGTCACACGGCCCGATGGCATCTGACACAATATCATGAAGATGCTTCAAAGAGTTTTTAATGCGAATTACCTACAGCTGAACGGATATGCCGAGATATTTCAGTTTTCAGTGACTATTTAACTAATATATGCATTTATTATTGGTAAATTATTAGAATCGTATTCAAGAAAGTTACGTTACGTTGACATACGCACATCCTTCTGGATTTATAATATACATCAAAGGCGACGCGATTAATTGAGCAATCATCGAGGGGGAAAAACGCGTCAAAGCGCCCTCTTCATGCGTCATGACGTCACCACGGTCAATTTGCAACGACACGTGAGTTTTGCTTTTGTTTTCACCTCTCTGTAAAGTATATTTGTTCAAACTTGTAGTAAGTATCTGACGTCTGAGAATTTTACTTTGTGTCGGAACGAATCACGACACAATTATCGTTTATTTGTAAATAGCCATGAGTTATTAAGATTGAGGAGTGTTTTTCTTGTGTGAGCTTAATTGCAAAGGTTTATATAATTTGGATTTCACCAAAACGTAGGCGAAATCTTTTTTGGTTAGATAGTTACCTACGTAGATAGTAGGTAGATACATAGGTAGAAACAAAAAAATATTATTTAAAATATAAAACACTATTTTCTAGAATTTTTTTTTTTGTTACTTACTAATTTTAATATATCTATTGGTCTAAATAAATAATGAATTAGTTATTCTCACAAGAATCAGGTGTTCTAGGTTCTAACAGCTACCGTTTATTTTTAGAAATGACTACCTCAAAACTATAGAAATCACGATTAAAGGTCGCCAACTTATCGATAGAGTGAGTAACAACCGCAAACGACTCAAAAAGCTAACAGCTGCAATTTGGATTTAGCCTCCACGCCTAATTTCGGTTGGTAGACTTATTTTAACATTAAATACACACACAAATATCCCTTGTATAAACACATCGCCCCTAATATTGGCATCGCGGGAAAGAAACAGCTTAAGTTTAATTAAAGTTGTTTCACCATTTTCGCCTTTATTGCAACCACAAAAGGCATGGTATGCCACAGTTAAAGTATTTGTATTATTTAGCTTACACACAAATTGTTTTAGAATTTCTTATTGTATTTATGCTAAGATAGTATTTATTCATTTTAGTATATATCAGTAAAGATATATTTATGTGCGTTTCAGCATTTATCTATCTGGTGAGTCACAGTGGATTCTCTCAATGAATACGCTTAGGATTTGTAGAAATAAGAATAATGATCAAAACAAACAATTAAGAAAATGTAGAGATACTCGTACCTGTAGCTGAAATTCAGTAGGTGAAACGTAGATACAAGTATTCTCCGAAATGTTAAGGGGCTTACAGGACCTAAACACAAAAAACGCAAGTTTTAGAAACAATAAAAGTATATGATCGACTACAGTAAAAAAATCAGAAATACATATGATATTCTTCAGGATATATGTATTATGCTAGGTAGATTGTGTGTTGAAAACATACCTAATACAACAGTAATTTGGTACGATAGAAAAAAATCATGAAGATAATCGAAAATCTTTTTTTTACAATAAAATCCATACTAATATACCTACATACAATCATTCTGATTTTTTGTCAGATTATTCTACAAGCAACACACCTACTAAAAAACTAGTGTTTTTTTTTATTCCAAACAATAGATTTTTTGGAATTAAATAATGCTTCATATTTTGCAATGAATTACCAGCGTTGTGTCATCGCGCTTCTCTTTCTTTTCTATGCAGTCCGACAGTGACCGCGCTTTAGGTCATTGCATTAAGGCTCCTTCACACAGGCGCGACACGACCCGCGACACAAAGGCACCGCAAGTTGCGCAACGAGCGGTGCCTTTGTGTCGCGTGCGATTATATCGTGTGTCGCGCCTGTTTGTAGGAGCCTTTACTATAGGTTTATGCATAAGATGGCGATAGCTTAAACGATCTGTAAATAGTTATAATTGTGTAATAACACATAGTTTGTGCTTCGATGTCCCTTTCACCAATTAATACAAAATTATAACAATTTACAGGTCGTTTTATGGTAGCAATTACAACGATTTTATTAAACCTTTAACTTGCCCATTCTTTCTAAGGAATACCTGAGAACATCTACAAAAAAAGGCAAGACTACTAACGATATGCACGAAGCACTGAAAATAATTGCCGTAACCACCACGCGGGGCCAAGTGCGGGTTGGTGGATGTCACACGTCTTCGCTTTTTTTGGTTCTAGAACATGCCGGTTTCCTCACGATGTTTTCCATATTTAGTGAAGTGCCTAATCACTCATATTTTCTCTGTTATTAACGCTGTATTTCCGTATAAACAACATCCCAATACCGAATTAGTATAGATAGAATACCTACAACCAGATAAAATAATACAGAATAAAGCTTGATAAAGTTATGCTACTTTGTGCCCAATCCTTTCCTGTGAGGCCGATCTTAATAAACAAATGACGGAGAGTATTTGGTTTTACCTTTCAATACGTTGCCAGTTAACGCGGCCGGCGTGCAATGTGGCGAACACATGGGCGTAAACCACGGTCGCCATGAAGACGGGATACTGATACTGGGTAGAGTGAGTCGCGTCTAAGCAAACTGTAAGCATTAAAGATTTACGTAAAATATTTACTTTTTAAATACACAAATGCATGATCATAACGTACCTATACAAACTATGGTCTTAATATATACGAATGTATATTATCTATTCGGAATTGCAAAACGTCATCCAGGAATTCCACTTTTTTAAAATGTGGTTACACCGCCTGATCGATAGTAATAATATGATGTAGAAGCGGCGGTAAGCATACATTGTATCTCTCTTTGCCCTATGTGAGGACTAGATCAGGACTTGTCTCAGTGCGTCAGCCGTGTGGTAGCCCGCGCACTTCAGTGAAGACAACGGTGAGGCGGGGTCGGCTGCACACCGCGCCCGCGCCGTCATAACTCTTCACCAGATTATTAACGAGCTTATTAACTTTACCCCTAATGTCTTTGTTGTGGGATAAACAATTTAGAACAAAAACTAAGCCGCTTTAGCACTATCAATAACGTTTTCATTGTTCTTGTGGTTAATCAAACATACTAAGTAATATCAATATTGTTTTGGTTGCTGAAATAAAATGTGTCCAGTAGTAACGTAGGTAAATCAATAGACACGCAAAAATACCTACTAATCTCATGCATCATAGAGAAAAGTACAATTTTTTTAATGTGAAAACTTACGTATGTACCTTACAGTTGACTTATAATAATAATGTCAGCTAATAATATTTTTTAATGTCTAGTAAATGTTGTAATAAAACGTGGGTTGTTGTGGCGGCGGTATGGTTAAAATACAAGATAAACAGAACGGTGTCAGTACACTCTCGGGACTCGAATCGTATTTATTTGTCTAACTTTTTAGATAAATAACATTTTGTTTATCTAATAACTTCTGCCTGTTGCCGATATCGATTTCAGTATCTGTTACTGAAGAATTAGGAAGTTTGTTCGCTGAAAATTAAACCTTTCATTCATACATATAAAAAAATGTATGCCGCTATTAGGATTTTGCCTCACTTCATTCATCGCGTATTTACATTTAATTATTATATTCATGAATAAAGTGAAGTATAAGATCAAGATATTATGTTTGGAACAAAATATCTTGATCTTAACAGAACACAGTGTACCGGGTTGGAAAAAGATCCTTGACGATTTTCCAAACCCCTAAAAATTCAACAACAGTTCCAGCTCTTGCCATTTAGAATTAAATTGCATAAAACCCCTGTGTCGCGTAGATATATCTACACTATAAAGGGCTATCTATAAAAGCGAGTTTTAATAAAATTTGTTACTAGAAAGTTAAAGTGGCGGCGGGACTAAGCCGCGGTTAAACTTAGTGCCGTTTGTTTAGATAAGCCAAACGCGTGTGACGCTGACGGTCCGCCCCGCGCCCCATCGAGCAGCGGATACATTGTAGCTAACAGCGGAATCCACTTTTTTACTCAATTTAAATATCATCATACTGAACATCGATTTCTCGAGTCTCATTTATACAAGAATTCTCTTCTACCGCTGTACTAAAATTCATAAATAGAATCGCAACCATAGGTACGAGTCTCTTTTTCTCAAAACAAACATTATAATAAGTAATAGGCATATTTGAGGACAGGCGGTCTATTCCCCTCCGGAGCAATCTGTAAAAACCTCATCGTGAAAACTTAGCTGAAGTGAGCTGTCATTCCACGATGTTACGGATTGACACTTGACACTATTGATATCTCAGTTTAAACTGACTTCACAAAAGTTTTCGGGATATCGGCTGACGTTAAAGTGCCTTGTATTGTAAGAAAAGAAAACTAAGCATGAAAAACAAATGTAATACCAACTTGTTTATGAAATGCAACTTAAGATTCTGTTAACGTCGGCGTCGCATAAAAATGGTTTATTAGCCGCGACGACAGCAGTCATGAACAGTCAGGTGCGGCGCCGCACTGTGCACTCACCCTTCTCATGCTCTCTTAATTCTGTCGCACACTGGAAACTGTTACTTTTTACTGTTTAATCAAATTAAATAACACCCAGTTGTCATCATTTGAAGTGTGCTTTTTAGCCAATTACCATAATAATATGGTACCTACCCAACCAACTAATAAGTTCTAGACGTTGTAGTACGTCGCTCCTATGTTGACAGGTTGACGGTATCTAACGTGATACATACATAGATATTATACTTAATTAAAAAAAAAACATCCTCAGTAGGGAATTTTAAATGATCGGAAAGAGATGGGAAGCGACTTAAAAAACATTAGGTAAGTACCTACCTACATCTCTCATTTCGCTTACTTCACAAGATTCGCTAGTTCACGAGTAGGTATCATTAAAATCCTCGCACAAACTTGTGTGCACCTACTTTATTTTATAATTAAAAACGTGACTTGACAAATAATTACTCAGCCATTAAATTCTGTGTTCATGAATTTATAATTTTTCATTAATGGAGGGCGTGCTTAATTTTGAGACTGTCCGATTATCCGGCAGAACAATCCGATGTGTAAACACTGTCAGCCGCATTCCCGGCATCTTCACGACACCACGTAGGTGTTACTATGGCCCACACAAATTTCAATGGAGACGTAACAATGCGCGTCACTTGTCGCCTACCAAATCTGGTCAGTTTTGACATGTTGTCATGTTTTTATATTCGCCCGCTGTCAATGCTTCCACGACGATTTTACGGTCGAAGGGCTGCCCAATTTACCACAAAGGTCTACACTTCTAATTCCCATTGTGAAGATGACGAATTTACGTCTCCATGTTATTGCGATGCGCGTCACAATGCGGATTAAGCTTTATTTGTTCAAATGACTTTAGTTTTTGGCCCTAGTTGTGACGGGAAGAGATTATATTTGCTCATCCTGTTTCGTGTGACTTTTCAATATTGTATAATAATAATTGGCTTACCTGCCTTTTAATCATTCAATTGGGTGCTAATTATTTATATTTTATCATTTCTTGTAGTTCTGTAAATGAATCTACTTAAGCTAAAAACGAAAGTGACTTTTAAGCTTAACTTTATTTTTTTACAGTTAAGTAACTCTCTCTCGCTCTGCTTTTCACTTTGATTTCGAAAAAATTAAACAGGCTAAAGAATGTTGCAAAATTGAAGAAGAGAATAGCTAATTCCCGCCACGTACCTTTTTAAGTTTTTTTTTTTTATTTTTCAACATTTGTGTCATTCGACTTGGGTACTTCATACTGTCAAGTCAAGTTTTAAATATTAAATGACAACTATTTTATCTGGTTTTATTAAATTAACGATAGAAAATTAAATAAAATAACGACTTTAATCTGCGACGATGTATTGTGCGTGACTGTTGGGTCTGATTTTGATGCACTAGAGCATAAAAAGCGACTTCATGTCGCCTACGCACAACATAAAGACGAACTTTTAGAGCATGAGAAGTGAAAAATATATTTAAATAATGAATAATGCTTTATATTATACTTGTGTCGCCTAATTTATCACCTGATGGAAAGCGATGACGTGGACCCTTGTCTAGAAAGAATCAAACGAACATTTTGATACCTACTTAAATCATTAAATAGTGGCCAGACATTTTCATAATCTAATTTTTGTTTAGCTTTCACGCTAAACTTCAGCACTTTACTTTGTATTCAAAATTACTTTGCATTATTTAGGTGCTTACTCAGAGCAGATTTTTTTTTAACAAGTCTACATTTTTAATTTGGAATGTTTACACAGCCGATAGGGCGATGACTAAACGCTTTGTGACAGTTACTGATCTACAAAGAGGCCAATAAAACCCTCTATTGTTGTTCCTTATAAAAATAAAAAATATTATGTTGAAGTACCTCTATTCTGAACGATTTAAACGACATCTACGTATTATAATTCATATTGCATTGCAACAAGATTTAAATTGGTTCGACCCTGATCCCCAATTGTAAGGGACGTCATCCCTTTGTATGAATTGATTTTGTGTGAAAATGGGGTGTTACTATAACATCTCTGTTCGTGGTCAGACCCCCCAGTCTGTCGGCGAGATATTAATACAATTGTTGTAGAAATCGATTTTAATAATTTTCCAAATGCCAATTAGATTTGTTAAATTTCTGTTTAGTTTCATTCTAAAAAGATTATTTTTGTGACTGGTTATAACAGGCTATTCGCCATCTTGAATCCTGGAAATGATGCGATCATAATAAATGAAGGTATTCTTTTGGTCATATATGATATATCTCAGGCAAACTAGGATTTCATTTTTTAAATCTTGTACAAGATTTCGACCCGTATAATGTGTTTAAAGATTAAATGTCATTTCCTGCATTCGAATTCGAATGCAGAGCCAACTTATAAAACACATATTATAAATAATTGGTCTTTGAAGACACTAAAAGGAGTGCCATGTAAGCATGCAATAGAAGGTACCTATTATACTTAATTTCTGCACAATAGGGAGCGTCATAAACATATGACTTTTTTTTACCAATTCCGGAACCCCCTTTGCAACGAACGCCTGTAAGGCACATCGCTGGGTAAGTAAATGTATGTAGTACCTAGGGGAGTGGAATGCCGGAGTATAGCGCGGTATAGCGACCGGTTTCAGGTCGCCGGCCAGGACTCGACGCATGCGTCCTCAGCGTTATATTATCGAGCGGCTCTTCCCCACCTTATATCTTGGCTGCCATTTAATGTCTATGTAAAGGCATCTATTATATTCAGGTATTTGCGGCCAGTTTTTTGCCGCTATAGAAAAGAGCTATGAGAAAGAGCTACGTTTTGTCACAGTATTTCATTTTTGTTAAAAATTGTGGAATAGGGGAAAACCGAGAGCTGGGTTTCTTTAACCCGTACGTAAAAAGTTTGGTTTCGTTACATTACCTGATTGAAGAAGCCTAGAGAAGCCAATCTCAGCTGATTAGACAATCCAGTCTAAATTCATTAATTTTCAAAATATAGAACATCGATAACACACAAACTAAACAGTGGTTCTCTCTGTTCCTGTATTTTCAGTGGCTCCTACTAGGTACCTAAAATTAATTTGTGTATTTATCCAAAGCAGTTGCATTATTGCATAGTTGCATGCATAGGAAATAATCAATAGTGGTGGTAGTACCGACGACATATGAAGCTATGACTACGCACTATTGTCATAATATATGAAAACGCTGGCACATGACATCTCCGGTTAGTTTTATAAAATAACACTGCCTACTGACGAACGTGCATTGTCATCGACAGAATTCGAGCGAACACTCGGCCCGTTATTATGAACGTACAATTAAAGAGTAAATGTAAAGTAAATACTTAACATTTATTGTCGATTTGATCCGTGACATTCGTGGTGGAGTGGCTTTAGGATCCGACTGCTCACTGCCAATCTAATATCAACCGTGCTTATTTACATCAACGTTGCTTTTCCATCGACCGCAATGTAGCTTTGTCACTGGAATACAGCCCACACTGCCTTTACATTTTTGTAGTGTCTGAATATATTTAATGGAATTTATTTTCACTTTAAGCTGAATGTACAGAAGGTTTCGAATGATATAAACTGCTAGTTTTTACTAATTTAGCGAAGCAAACATTTTGTTGTTATGACCAGCCTGTAAAATGTTTTTAGTTGTTCAGGAACAGATCAATCCAGTTATATGCCTACTATATTCAAATACTGAAAACATAAATGGTTTATGTTTATGACTAATCAAAGTCGGTGCGTAATCTAAATAACTTATCATCTGCAGAAGGCCCCTGTGCGAACAAGACAACAGCATAGGACGAATGAGAGCATGAACGAATATTTAAGTTCTCGAAATAATTATCGATTGATAAGTAGGTAAGTCGATTGGAAGAGTTGCAGCTAAGCTGAGATGACCCCGGGCTTTCGCGCTAACTTACCTCTCAATATTCATAATTCGATATTCATCGGCGTCCGCATAACTTGAGGGTATTACACGGCTCGGTAAGGATTATACCTACTTTGCTTCTACTGAAAGAAGATTATGAACTGGATATTTATTTTTATTTATTTATTAATAACCAACTTATATTAACAGTTTGCACCACACATACAAGTTATTAGTCAATATTTGTAATTACACATGTCATACAATCATAAAATTAGGTTAAATCACACAATAAAAACTGGACAAAAGATGAAATTAAATTAAATGTAACAAAATTGGTCAACATGGGATAAAAATAAGATAATAAAATGAAATGGAGTTAACAATAATATTGATTTAATAATTCTTATTTGGAGAGACCATCTGATAGAGTCGTTCCTGAAATCTTCATAGCGTAGCGTCACAAAGTAGGAAGTGGTGCAATTTTACAAGCGTAATTTTCGACATCATCAGATACACGTATGTTCGAACTGTTACTATATTCTGGATGTATCTTTGTTGTTCATTGGAACTAAAGGCAGGATTTATCTTATCGTTGGTAGTTACGGAGGGTACGGAGGAGTATTTCCCTTAGCTTAGGAGTATACTTAAAGTTAGGTAAAGCCATGCGAAAAGGTAGACCTATAGAGTATTCTAGCTCAACCTTTAAGTATAGCGTTACCTTAGTACTGTGAGGGGTCCAGATGGGAGCTTCACAATATAATTAAAAAGGTTTGAATTGGTATGAAATATATTTACGACTTTACATTATCATGTTATTTCTAGCACTCTTTACTAAAACAATACTACCTTATTAAAAATATTTGACACTTACTTGAACGTTCGAATGGAACACACCGGCAATTATAACCAGCCTGTACTGCTAAAGGTAGAGCTACACAAATAGCCTCTACAGTACTTAGGCAGACACGAGTAGCTAGAAAAATAATATAATTATATGTTTTCTGGTCTTTCCATGTGGGTATCCAGAAAGTACGCAAATGAATGACTTACTTGTGTTTATTCCAATTCTAAGTATAGACAATCTGAAGTTCCCATTACTATAATTCTTAGCGTTATGCGTTATTGGCAACATTAGCGAGGGATCTCTGCGACGACGTGATGTTTGGTCCACGCTTGACAAGGGCTAGTTCCGAACGTCACAGATGCACGCGCGTTGAAGCAAGCATGTGTCCCATTGTTTAACGATGGCCTCAGATTCGTCGTAACAGAAAAAACCCAGCCGACAACGCCCTGCGCCCATATGGCTTACAATAACAAATTCTTAACCAAAAGTAAACTGATGTATCCTCGCGTTCCGTTTTTAGTTAGTCCGCTGCATGCAGGCGAAAATGGCATAAAGCCGTTTGAGTGCTTTTGTTTCCTTCAGCCTTGAAGTGCTAGAAACGAGCTCTGTGTCACAGTAAAGACATGAACAGTACGGAAACTACGTACAAACGCGAACGTTCGAAACGGCACACTCACACAGACGCGCGCATCTACGCTACCCAAAGCGATAGTCGCGGTGCTCTCAGTCACGGGTGCCGTGAACTGCCGTATTGGAACAAGTAGTCGCGTAATACATATTTTAATCCTTGCGCCACGGACCGTCCATCTTTTTAAAAATGCCTCGAGTGTATTGTGTATATATACAACTGTTTGAACTCGGCTTCTTCAAAACTGGAGCTTTCGTTTTTCAAACTCCCTGCTGATTTGAAAGGTAACAATGATTTTTTGTTATAATCGATATCGAATAATGGTCCATGTGATCGGGCCACGATTGAATTTAAGAAATTCGTGAATTTATTTGTAAAACAAAGATGGCGGCTACTAACATGTTTATTTTTTTCGTCAGGGGTGTCGTTTACATAGTTGAGTTGCCAAAACCGTTAGTGAGGTCAAAATGTAAATCCAAGATGGCGGCTGTGAAATTTTTCAATTTATTTATCATGGGTGTCTTTTTCATAGTTTTCGTGGGTGCTAAAGCCGATAGTGGGGTCAAAATGTAAATCCAAGATTCAGATTGAGATTGATGAATTGATTTTGAAGATTGAGAGATTTGGTGCAAAATTTGGTTAACTATGAAAATGATATTCACGATGAAAAATTTGAATTTTTTCGCAGCCGCCATCTTGGTTTTACATTTTGACCAGAATGAGGGAAAGATAATCACGCAACTCCTAAGCGCAAACCGCGTTAAAAAATTCGTTACAATAAAATACATCAATTTTACAGACATTAAATTAATTAATAACATTACATTTTATTTTTAATGACAACCCTAACGCTCCAATGAAGCGTAGTTAATTATTTCAACAAATAGGCCTAGTTTACTAAATCGTTTACCTACACATTAGGTGTTGTACTTATAACAATACTTGAAAATACTTACCAGTAAGCAATTTGTTAGCCTTTTCTTATGCTGGGGCAGTAAGTACTGCCCCAGCATATATGCGTCTATAGTCACGAATCAACGTTTTGCTTGCTCAAAACTAAAAAGTTATCGTGCTATCTGGTAATGCAATAGTCACATTATAGCAACTCCGTAATGTTTAGATGTATACAGCGCAGGCAGTGCAATAACTGGGATACTCTCTAAGCACGAAATCCGTAGTGTCGGCTGAAGTTACGGACGCTTCCTACTCCGTATCATATATGGACATAAGATTACTTCGGGACCCGAACTAAGAACCAATGGCAACACGATTTGACAGTTGTCCTTATTCCCGATGATTTTTAACCTTCCGTAGGGTTAAGGCTCCTTCAAACAGGCGCGACACGCGATATAATTGCGGGCGACACAAAGGCACTGCTCGTTACGCGACTGTGGTTGGTAGTAGTACCTACATTACTTACTGGACACAGATCCCAAAAAACCTGTTTGTTCCCCAATGATACCTACTTACAATATAACCCATGCAAGCCAGCAAGTTGGAAAGTGCATTCGCCCAAAACGTGTCAATATAGTCACTGGCCTCATCATGTAGGAGTAATGTCGCTAATGTGCTAAAATCTACTCATTGGTCATGCTGAATATAAGGTCGGAGATGTCGAGAGGATACTGTTTTGAGTATGAATATGTATGGCTAGCTACGGTAAGACGAAGGCCGAAGAAATGACAGATGGTTCGTGTGTAACAATATAACAGAGGCCCAGGGAGCCTAAAAAGTCTACTTTGGCAGAATCATAAAAAGATAACATTATGAATCATAATGGACAATTAACTGTTAAGTTAATCGTATCAAATCCCATTGGTGAAGGATTTCTCAATAATTTTTTTTGTCTGTGCTAAAATACCAATCAATCCAATCCCAGTCTCTTTGATTATACCTACGTAGAGCAGCAAAAAAAAAAAAAAAAAGAAAAACACGGACTGTCTTCGCCATATTATGATTCATAATGTTAACCTGTTATGATTCTGCCAAAGTGGCCTCTTTAGGCCCGCAGATAGAGACATAATAAAACTGAGAACTGAATGATTTAAGCTTTGATATACCTATATAATACTAATTAAAGTAAATTAATCTTTCTCTCCCTTGATATTATGTATTTTATTTTACACATTGATTACGGTAAACATTACTTTTTTACCATTGCCACTCGAAAAAGGGCATTTTATTCATCGATAACAGTGAATAAAACTCTCTTTTACTCACTGAGTGAATAAAGACATTTTGAATTTGGAACAAACACGAATTACGTACAAAAAAAAAAACGCTGATGCTGAAAGTATGTGCTGGGAGGCTGAATGGAGCTATTCTATTCCAAATAAAAAAAAAACCCGGCAATTTAGTTACGTTCTTTTTTATCTGTTATTATGGTTGTTTTGTGTTATTGGAAAATCTATTAACTTAAGTAATTATAATAAAATGAGTTCTTCCGATATCGAAAATGAGAGACTGACTCCGGAATCATTTCGTTCTAAAGCAGCAGTTATAGTAGATGATTTGTTGCCGCCAAAATCTCTAAACTGATAAAAACTGATAAATATAAATACCATGCTCCTTTTTATTTTCTCACAGTCAATGGTAAAAAGTAGAGTACACAACACGTGAATAAAAAAATTATCTCGGTACTTGTATCCCTCGCTCCGCTCAGGATTCTAATCTAGAATCCCTCGCTACGCTCGTGATTCTACTCTAGAATCCTTCGCTGCTCTCGGGATCCAACTTCGTACCTCGAACTAAATTCCCTTTTTATTCACTTGTTGTATAATCTACTATTAATTCATTCGATAGGTACCGCATAATGCCACACGCCATTTCTTCTTTTACCTGTGCCAGTCAAGTTATGCTCTTCAGGAGGAGGTTCAGGAGGATTACTGGCAGTGTCATCCATACTGTCTAACAATCCCAGCCATGCCGGCGCCATATTTAATCGTCGAAAAAATAAATCATATCCCGCCTTGGACTTGTCTGCATTAAGCTTAGCGTCGTGCCATTGTATCATTGCTACGAAATTGAGAATTTCATGAGCCAAAGAATCCATTTCTGCAAGTTCGCCCAGATACTAGAAAAACAATTTTAATAAGAAAATGCAATCTTAACTGACTGATATAATTAACTACAAAGCGGTAACCACATAAGAGGGCCTAAAGTTTGTATGGGAACACCACATTTGATTGGACGAGCCCTTTAACTTCAAACTTGGGCAAGCAAAAGTATCTGTGTATATAAAGTAAAAACAAAACTAGGTAGCTATTTCATGATTGGGTACCCAGTGAAATAAATTTTACATATTCTGTTTATAAAAATTTACAAATTTTCTAGCCGTCTACATAACTCGACTTTTTATATGGTATTTTAGGGTTTATGTGGTTATTCAATACCATATAAATTAACAACATAAAACATATGGTCGGCTTCCAGTCCAGCCGGACAACATAAAATATAACTCGGTATAAAAAAAGGTTCGTGGGGTAAGATTACCCGATAATTAGTCCTAACAACGGGACACCAAATTACCTTTTAGTATTAAGAATATGTACATACGCTCTTGGCTTCGGACGCTTGTTCCTTTCCGTTCTGGACTGGAGTGGACTCTATGTCATCTAGAACTCTTGTATACAACTTGTACATTTGGTTGTGTCTGTATCTCATTTCATACACTATGCTGCCGTATTGGTATGGCAGACTTTTATAAAGAGTTTGTCTAAAATGCTGTATGCTTTTAATCTTCGACATAGCATCGATAACTAACTCGTTACACAGCATATTCAATTTACCTCTCATTCTTCCAGTAGTTCCACTTTTGTAAAAAGAAACGCAAGGTTTCCATATAACTACAATCAGTAAAATACTTAATTATATATTATTTTTTATATTTCTGTTGAATTTCCTTGATACAAAGACCACGCTGCTTTCATCATCTGGTGTGCGTCCAATGTATGCAATTTTTTTAAGTATATGTATTTCTTTTTTCTATATAATAACTAGCTGATCCCGCAAACGTTGTTATGCAAAAAAAGCCTACCTACGACCTACCAAATAAACACAAAAAATTTCATAAAAATCAGTCAAGCAGTTTCGATGGAGTTCGATAACAAACACTGTGACACGAGATTTTTATATATTAGAAGATAGAAGATATTATTATAGTCGGGACAAAACCGACTATTTTGGGGTAGGCTTGCAGTCTAACTGGATGCAGCTGAATTTCAGTATTTTATTTCAGTGTGTTTTTAGCGACATCTTCTCTGACTTCGACTCCAGTTAGGGGCATCACTCTTCCCCTTGTTATGTATCTCGAGGTACTGGACCTCTTGGTTGGTCTACGAATGAAAGCCGGGCCAACGACTTAACGTTCTTTCCAAGGCACGAAGGGGTGTCGAACTGTCGTTGAAATGGTAACAAAGTGGTGGTGGTGGTGGTATTCTATCTATCTATGAAGCACAGACTAAGAGACACACAATACACCATACAGTTAGATAATAGTCGTACATCAGATAAAAACAAAGATAAAAATAAAAAGTTCAAAGTCCGATGTAAGAAATTAGCAGAAACGTGTGCCTCACGGCTGCGCCAAAAAGGCTTGAGGATCATTTTTATTTATTTTATTTGTATTTTATGACCCGTGCTTTTACTCAGTCACGACCACAAGGATGTGCGTTATATCATTTACTTTGAGATTTGGCTCGTGCTATAGCAAAAGTTATTCAAATAGTGAATACAATACAATGACCCCTTTTCAGGTTTTCAATTATTTCAAGTACACTTCACACTCTGAGTGATGGTTTCATAGTCTGCTGCAGCAAATCCTCATCCGAAGCACCTCATTAAAGTGAGCACATAAAAAGGAAAAACTACGTACCTATCTACTTATATCGGCAGTACCAAAGTAGCTAATGGAAATTATTTATTGCCATAACATTTTCTAAAATGTGTAGCTGAACTAAGTACGAATAAATGGTTAAAAAATAATTCACAGCAAAAAAATAATTAGGTAATACTTACATAAATTGTAAAAAATTAACAAGTGCAACAACAGAAGCATTTCAAGTACTATGGTCCACTCATTCGATAACAAAACATCATAAGCATACAATATTACACTTTACATCTCATAATTTAGTGTGGGGCTAGTGCTCGGTATTTCGACTAGGCCATCCTCGTTTAAATAAGTAGGTACTTATTTTCGAAAAAACATCCGATTTTACTACTATTTAGGTGTTATGGGTGTGAATGTGGGTACTAATACAACATAATAAAATATCGTCATTATCTGCCTAGTCTTTTCCTAACTATGTTGGGGTCTGCTTCCAGTCTAACCGTGCAGCTGAATACTAGTATTTTATATGGAGCGACTGCCAATCTCACCTCCACAACCCAGTTACTGGGTAATACGATACCCCTTGTTAAGACTGGTTGTCAGATTATCGGGCTTCTGACCACCCGTAACGACTGGCAAAGATCCACGACACGGCACGGAGAGGTCTTGGTACGTAAAAATGGTCACTCATCGAGGTACTCATATATCTATTACAGGGTTATTGGTAAAACATTAACAACCTCTTATGAGATCATTGTACTCTTCGTTATGATCAACGTTTACTATGGGACCAAACCTGAACTGGCGAAAAAAAAAACTGTTCCCTACATTTTGACGAGTTATAAGTACGAACACAAATGTAGGGAAACGCTGATTTTCTTTTCGCGATTTCAGGTTTGGTCCCATAGTAAAAGTTGTTCATAATGATGAGTACAATGACCTCTTAAGAGGTTGTTAATGTTTTACCAATAACCCTATATATAAAATTCCAAGTCCTGACTCATATATCAACGCACAGCCTAAACCGCTGGTCCTCCTAGAGACATGAAATTTGGAGGGTGTGTCTTTGTGAAGAGTAGGTATCCACTAAGAAGGGGTTTTTGTTTTTGGAATTTTTTTCAGGATGGAAAATCATCAAATGACCCCTCCCACACACACAGTAGAGAGATAGAAATTGTAATTTATAGCAGATATTTACCTTCCAGTCATTTGGTGCTCAAAAGCGGGGTTACCTGCCTGGAGAGCTCTCCTACTCCGAGTAAGTTTTTATATGGTTATTTTGGGGAGCTCGTTTCTAGATATTTCACTTTGTTTATTGGGGCCCCCTTTTTTTAATATGGTGGCTAGAGTGGCACCGGGGCGAGGTAGCTCGGCAAAAATTCGAAAAGAACAACTCAGAAGTAAGTAAAATACTGATTTCCAAAATCCCTATAAACGTTCTGCGTACCTAGTCGGAAAAATAAAGACGTCATCGTATTTATTGTATTTTTTTTTTTTTGAGTGCGTTTTAATTTAACCTTACTTGGCATTAAAATTCCACGTTTTGATTTACTACTTGTAGCAAGTAACAGTTTAAGTAATAATTGTAACAGTGTAAGTAATAATAGTTCTATGGTGTAAGTAGGTAAAGTCGCCGTCACGAGAAGCTATAAATTTTGTAAATACACATTCTGGAGATACTTTGGATCAAAAAAAAAAACTGTTTTTTAATGATTTTTATTTTTTATAGGGATATAAGTAGGCAATTATGTTAACACACACATCTAATTACTGTCGTCAGACGATTCTAAATATTCTGCATCTGCATTCTGCAGCTCTGACAGCCCTTACTTCAAATGTAAGCAAATGGCGGCCCAAGTGTTTACGTTCCATAAGTCAGACGCGTTCCAGTACCACAAAACATTAGACGACAGCGCTTTATATCGCTAAAATATAACCCGACCAAGTGAAATTGCTCGTTAGTTTCGTATTCTCTATGGTCGCTACGTAACATAGTAGAAGTTCTTTACTATTCTAGTGACGGGGACTATAGGTGTCTTTGGTAAATACCTTACCGATCCCGTAGAGTGTCAAATAGTTTTGGGATAAAAATTACTGAGTGACACACCCATGTAATTGGTAGATTTATGTACTATATGATACATGAGTAAAATCTCATACAGCCCACCTAATTGTTCCTTTTTCCAAGTTTGGACGGAATTGTTGGACTCGGCTTCGAACTCAGAATTTCGGTTGGACACTATCGGTCTGTACCTACCTAGTAATAGAGAAATAAGATGCAATTAATAGTTATCAAATAATTACGTCCTAAACTTTATTATTAGTTTTTAATTAGGTATGTACGTTTATACACAAAAAAAATTATAACCTCATCGTGACGTGTTATGTTGTTGGTAATTTTTCAGTAATCCATAGGTATATAATTATGGTTTGAATATCTAAGTTTCAATTAATCATGATAGCTTCACTGCACTATGAAAGATAAAGATAATTTATTTGTCAAACATGCGTTTACATAAACTGACTAATCAGACATGCAAGGTATTGAATTAATAGATATTGTGAGTGTCCATGTTTTGCCAATAACGGCGTACAAATTTTTTAGGTCTCGACGGTTTTGGGATCTCGAGGTCATGTGACATTGTTCTGAGCCAAGCATGATTTTTGCGCCTCGAGGGATGTGCCTAATTGTAACAATCTGTAACAACTCTCCAATTTTATTACTTTGTAAGGTTTCTAAATGCTATTTGTTGTGTTTTTGCATGGGTTTTATTTGTTTTATTGTTTCAGAATGTCTTATAAATATTCAGAAGACAGATGTCAGAAGCATGTCTTCGAAGACACAAACATCATCATCTGCGTAGCCTTTTCCCAAATATGTTGGAGTCGGCTTCCAGTCTAACCGGATGCAGCTGTATACCAGTATTTTACATGGAGCGACTGCCTATCTGACCTTCACAACCCAGTTACTGGGTACCTAATACGATACCCCTTGGTAAGACATGGTTGTCAGACTTTCGGGCTTCTTACTACTCGTAACGACTGTCAAAGATCTATGAATGACAGCCAGGACCAACGGCTTAATGTGCTTTCCGAGGCACGGAGAGGTCTTGATATGTAAAGATGATCACCCATCCACGGACCAGCCGCGGCAAGCGTAGCTTAACCTGATCAATCGACCAGTGCGGCTGTATTACTTAGCCAGAAGCCTCTCAGTAGCTAGTAGTTAATATAAGTTTGAAATTGCCAATCCGTCTTGAGCAAGCGTGGTTATCAATTCTCGTGCCTTCTCTTTATGAGAAGAGTCCTTTGCCCTGCAGTTGGATTCCCGGTATGTAAAGTTAGTCACCCATCCACAGACCAACCGCGGCAAGCGTAGCTTAACCTAATCGATCGACCTGTGCGGCTGTTATTATTTAAATGGTCTCAATTTAGTATGTGATTCGTCATTATTTTATTACGGGTTGTAACAAATTTTTTCTTGGTCGGTCCTACCTACCTACTTACTTAAGGCTATTGAATAGTTGATCTCCCAGCTACTTTTTCGCGAGACGGCAGCACATTCGCAAATTCGAACATTTTCAATTTTTACGCCTAACTCAGAAATCTTTGAGGGACAACTTCATTATATGCGTCAACTAGAGTATTAACTTAATTTTTTGAGATATTCACTTTGCTTGATAACTCGTCTCATACAAAGATTTGTACCCCTAAACGTTTAGCCGTTTCACTTTATTTGATTACACACACATGTACAGTAAAATAGTTTTACTTTCGATACCACTAGATGGCGTTGAATTCATAAACTTGGTTTGAAATAAGTATGTTGAGATGGCGTTAATTGAAATAAAAGATTTTTATGATGACCATCCTTCATTCAATAAAGTATGTAAAAACTGAAGAAAAGAATACTTATATATTTTTATTTTGTTTCATAAAGGCTCATATCATGATTGGCCACCTTTTCAACACCACAAATTATCCAATTATTTAAATGGTTTTGTCGTGTTATTACAACTAAGGGCAAATTTTTCCATCGCCAGATAACTTTTATTCAAGGAATAAAATTGACGTTTGACAGTTTTTGTATGAACTGTAAAAATTTCAAAATTATTCCACGAATAAAGTTATCAGATTATTGAAAAGTCAGCCCTAAATAAATAATAGACTCAAAGTCAAGTCAAATAATTTATTTCAAATAGGCACCTAAAAGGCATTTTTTAACATCAATATTTATAACAAAAACTGACTTGATTGAAATGTTTTACAATATTTGTATACATTAATTATATAAGTAGGTATATATGAAGACGATGCACCTAGAATACAATTACTATACCACAATAGTTACAAATAATTAAAAATCGTTATTTTGTCGTTTACTAGATGGCGCTGTTGTAAAAGTAATTTATATGATTTCAAAAAATCGGGAAAACACTTAAACTATATCACAATTTTAACAAAACAAGTATAGTATATGTTTATAGAGTAGTTACACAATTAATGACATAAAATTACTTAACAATTTCTCAAAACCAAAGAAGTTATAATCAAAAATTCTACATTGCGCAAACAGAATTTTCAACAGAATTTTCAAGCTTATGCTTATGGTCGATGATTTTAAATAGTTAAGTGGAAGTTTGTTCTTTAGGGTGATGTTACAAATGTGTACGACCAACTCCTTGTCACAATCTTTAAAATATCATCAAGGTCCGTAGTCGTTCAATTTTATTGTGAATATTTATTTTTGATACTAATAAAATACGTCAGTTTTAAAATACGTCGTACATCATCGTCGACATCATACGAATGTTATTATAACTTGTTATAATAAAACATTTCTTACCCTAATAAACTTTACTATACCTATAAATAATTAGGTGAAATATATGCTCGTTTCACGTATTGAAATGTAGTTCACAAGGCACAATATAAGTACCTAATACGTTCAAAAATTAAAAAGACGTCGTACCTACTTGCCTCACTCTTGCTTCACTGTTCGCTAAACATTTATTTATATTGATTGAAATAACGTTTTCGTATTGCTTGTACCTAATGAATAAATTATAAAATTATTCTTATTTGAATTAGTTTGCAGTTCAGTTTCTGAACGAATGGTTTTCAGTAGGCGAGACGCCTAGCTAGTTGAGAATGACGTTGACCTTGACGCACTGTGTGCTAATAACACTGAAAAGCGCAAATACTATGAAAAACAAATCGTTTGTTTGTGTATTCGCTTTCCTGTATCTACCTTTTCGATTTGAATGCTGGATTCACAAGAATGATATATAATTCAATTATTCGATTAGGTACTACCTACGCAACGGTGCATCGTAGCTTAGGGAAAAATAGGTAAATAGTTTGTAAGTACTTATACCTACCTTGGACCTCCTCCGTCGCGCCGTGAATGAACTTCTAGCTAGTAAATACCAAGTTTATGGATTCTTCAACCCCAGACCATGGATTAGGGTAATCGTGTCAGAAAATGTGGAGCAGCCAAACTTGAAACTAGCTCAAAAACACGTATTTCCCGGCAGGGGCGGATCTACTTAAAGGCTTTTTGGGCTGCAACCCAGGGCCCCTTGGATACAGAGGGCCCCCAACCGAACTGAAAACAATAGACGATATTGTCAATGATAAAAATTACCTATCTAGAATTAAAAAACCTCCGATCATAATAAAATGGCAATTGGTTGAGTAATTAGGTAGGGCCCCTAAGCAGTATTAGCCCAGGGCCCCACAAATTCAAGATCCGCCCCTGTTTCCCGGAACAAGTTTCATATTTCCGCACACTATTTTTCGTTCAATTTTATCGCGTTCTCACTTGCTTGTTAGTCGACAGGCGGTATGAGGTGCGCGGGAGTCGAGTCGTGCGGGGTCGGGGCGAGGTGAAATGGGGAACTTGATTGACGAGCGCCGCTGGCGTGAAAACCTAAGTGATGTAAGCTGTCATCCCACCTGATTGTTAGGGATTGACACTATTGATAGCTCACTCCACGCTCACTTCACCTAAGTTTTCACGGTGAGAGGGTTGCAAAAACGCACGGCAATATTCTACTAGTCAAGCCCTTTCATTTGATACCCACATTGAGGGGGTTGTGAGAAAATATGTACCTAATCCGCCATTTCGTAGCGGCGGCCATCTTGGATTTACAGTGATAGGTACCTACTGATGTATTGTCATCAAAACTAAAGTGTGTACCAAATATCAAATCAATTTGCCAACAGGAAAGGGGTAAAATTTCAAGTACTAAATTTGAACCAAATAAATAACAAACAGGTTAAGCTAAATAAAACCGTTTAAAAAAGTATCCTACATAATTATTATGTCCTGTCCTAACCCAGCACCCTAATTGCGTAAAACATTATCAATCTCAATCTCTCGGACCGCTGCGGTGCCGAAGCGGTATTGCGCACGCACGGTCGTTTGTTTTTAAACAAAGCGCGCGGTGCGGCAATAGTGCGGCATCGGTACCGCGAACGCTCGACAACAGGACGGCAACGTCGCAAACAATAATAACACACAACAAACACTACACTAACACTAACACTAGCATACAAACGCACGGCAGTCGGATACGCTTTCGATTTAGGCGTTTGGTATCGGACTGCTACCGTACTGTAGCGGCCCGGCACGGTAAACGTGCGGCAGCGGTCCGACACGAAACCTCTAAATTGAAAGAGCCCTAAGATCTAAGAATACCAATTTTAGGATTGTTCTTTCAGCAGGATTGCAATAAAACGCAATAAAGCAAAACTAACATTTTTGTTAATCAGCTGATTGATAACTACCGTAGGTTACTACTTACAGTAGGTCAATGAACTTTTCTTTGGAGCACTACTACTTTCATTAGTAAGATTTCTGCATTCTTATGATACTTAAAAATTAGTTAATTATCTAGCGTAATTTATGACAATAATGAAGGTGATTTTCGAATTCGAACTAGGATAAATTATGGCCATTTATTCGGTCACTCTAGGTATAAAGCGCGCACGTGCGCAAGCGCGTTTATGTGTGTCGTAGTACCTAAGCGGGCGGTGCCTCGCGCGTGGAATGGCGACGGTGATTCTCCTCTTTTATGAAGAGCTTCATTCTGAATTAGTGTCAAATGTAAACAACAAAAAAAAGGAGCGTTTATAATTATTGGCCAGGTACCGTAAATTAAATTGATTATTTACGTCTTTTATGACAACCTCCTGAATTTTGACGAGGATGCAAAGCAACATCTTGTATATTGACTGAATCAGTGTGGAACTCGGAATCGAAAGTAGTACTGTGATATTTAGGTTTCGGTTTTGTTCGATTCATGTACAGACGCCAGCACATCAACCTACCCGAAACTGTCAAATTTTTCCAATCTACTTTGAACCTTATGCTTTAGCGATAAAGTTGAAAATCTATTAAAGAAATTTGACAAATGGTAGTAGCTCGATGTGCTGGCGTCTGTACATCATTGTATTATTTTTGTAACTGTATAAGTACTCGAAATCAGTGAATGTATCGTTTGGTATTGTTGATAATATGGCACTCTGAAATGAAACTAATACAGCCGTTTCGGTTTTTTAGATTTATATTTTTATAATTCTTTCTTTCTTTCTTTTTAGGGTTCCGTAGTCAACTAGGAACCCTTATAGTTTCGCCATGTTTGTCTGTCCGTCCGTCCGTGCTCGCTTAATCTCTGTGACCGTTAGTACTAGAAAGCTGAAATTTAGTACCAATATGTACCTATATCAATCACGCCGACAAAGTGGTAAAATAAAAATTGGAAAAAATGTTTTATTAGGGTAGCCCCCTATATGTAAAGTGGGAAGTGATTTTTTTTTTAATTTCAACCCTAACGTGTGATATATTGTTGGAAAGGTATTTAAAAATGAATAGGGGTTTACTAAAATCATTTTTTGATAATTTCGGAAATAATCGCTCCAAAAGTAAAAAACAAGGTGTCCCCCCCTCTAACTTTTGAACCATAGGTTTAGAAACTATGAAAAAAATCTGCAAAGTAGAACTCTATAAGGACTTTCTAGGAAAATTATTTTGAACTTGATGGAAACAACCAATGATGTATAAAACTATAGATACGTTGTCCGCACTCTAAAATGGCAACATGAAATGAAGCCAATTGCCACATTTGCGTTCAGTCACGCACCAACCTGTCGCGCGACGCGACGCGACGTATGTTTGTTTTTAATTTATATCGTATGTGAAAACCTGTGCAAAACATAAAGAAAATATGCCGTCGTGTGTTTTCAGAGGATGTAAAAATTATACCCCAAAAGTTAAAGACAAAAATGTGTCATTTCACGCGTAAGTGTACAAAACTAGATTATTTTATTTTATTTTGTACGACGCTGCGTCTAATGGCGGCCGGCGCATGAAGTGACTCTGATAGCTACGTCACTCATGCGCTCGACCAATGAGCATGTAATTTGACTATTACTTATCCTGTGACGTAACTGAAGATGTTTATTTATCTCCCTCTAGCAACAGACATCCCGCCGTACGGTGATATATTTTCTTTCCCTTTCTTTACGCGTATAAGTAGTTATCTAGTATTTTCGCCGTTTTTAAGCGCCGAGATGTTGGTTGATAACGTGTCTATATATAATACGTCATTGGAAACAACAGTTTTTGTACAAAAAAAGACAAAAAGTTGTACAAAATAATTTCTGGACTAAGTTTGTAGTATAATCGTATATGCAAGCATTTTTTTAACTTCGTTTACATATTTTATTATCCTGAACGTATCCCTTTGTGTTCGCGCTAAAAACCGTCACGAGTCGGAGCGCCTGCCGCGGAGCGTGCAATGTTGCACGCTCCGTGTTCGCGCACGTACCCACTACCGGGAGCAGTTGCAGGAGCGCGGAGTGCTGCTGGAGCGCGAACATAATGGATAGGTACCCACTTTTAAACTCGGGAAACTACGGAACCCTACACTGAGCGTGGCCCGACACGCGCTTGGCCGGTTTTTTTTTTTGTCTACTTTATAAAGTAAAGAAATCAAGCAGAGAAATTCGGCCAACTGCAGCTAACGCGACGCGTAACTAAAAATAGAACACGAAAAGTACCTACGAAAACAGCAAAGTGCAATCAAGGTCAACGTAAAATGATTTTAAAACTACGAGTAGGTACCTATTTTTGTTGAGAATGCCATACGATTTAAAATCCTTTGACGTTTATTGATGGTTACCTGTTTACAAAATAATGTATTCGGTATTAAACTCTATGCTCCTGTAAATAATGTTTAAAATTAGTATTAGACGTAAGCTTAGCGCGCTTTCTCGCTCGTTCATCTCTAGCTAGGTAAGTACATCACTCCCGCCCGCGCGCATCAAGGATACGGTACCTAAAACCGTGTAACTACTACTGTATAATGCGTGCCACGAAAGATGAGACTTGACACACCACGTGGTTTGACATGCGCAGTAGGTACACGATTTTAGGTATCTTTAGCGGTATGAGGTCTGAGTGCGGGACGGGACCGGACGTCATAGGGGCGGCGGAAAGAGCGGGGGAGGCGGGGTCAAGTCTCATCTTTCGTGGCACGCATTGTACCTACCTGAATCAGTTTGAACCGAATATCATAGATCATGTGATACGATATCGGGACGGTATAGTGTCTCGTTCTAGGTACGCGGATACCTGATATAATATAGATTCAGTGCCGTCCGATATATGTATAGGTAGGTATTGGATATTGTACCGATACATAGATACCTATTATCTATAGGTATACGATTTGTATCGCCCAATCCTACTAAAAGAAAGGGCTCTCTCAATAGGTACTTACCTACATAATGCAGAATGATTTTTATAGGTAAGTATCAGAAAATTTCTCGAAGAGTTCATGTGTAAGTTAGTACTTACCTACTTACTAAATGCATGTAGGTACTTACTTGAACTTAGACATTCATTACAGTAATATCGAACCCAGGGTAGATCGCAGATAATCCTATCACTAAGTAATGCATTTTTTCTCACTTCATGATTAAATTGATAAAATATAACTCACACACCCACACACACACACACACACAGCATACCTACGATTCGAAACTTGTCAACAATATCACGCATGTTATAAAATTGGCCATCCGTTGACAAACAACGCCATCTAACGATCAAGATTACAGTAGATCTTGATCGTTAGATGATAACTGATAACTTTAGCAAAAATGTTGTTCTGTTTCTTGATGGTTCTTGAAATATCCTGTAGAGGGCGTGCCTCTGCCCGCGCACACATACAAAGATTTATGGTTTTTTGTCAGGCCTAAATATCCTACAAATAGTGTTTTTTTATAAGTTTTTTACGATATGCGTCAATAAGAGATCATAATCATTTAATGTACGCGCTTTTATTCTGCAAAAATCGTTTAAGTATCGAGATTTGTACCCCGATAGAATGTATGAAAAAGTGTCAGTATCCAATCACCTTAAGTGAATGTATCTACCGGCGTTATGATAATATGACAGACGACAAGAACGCGCCGTATGCGCGCCTTCATTTCTGGCGCCTCAGAGTGCCATGCATCCAAAGATAAACTTTGCAGCTTTCTTCAACTCTAAAAAAATATCAAATGCGTATCATTACATTTTAGAGCTCGCTTTTGTAGTCTGGGTTCTTTTAAGTCATTAACATTTTTGCATAAATCTGCATAAGTATGCGTGTAAAAAGAAAGAATGTAACCAATGCGAGGCGGAATGCTATGATTTTCGAGCTCGCTTCGCTTGCTCTTATACCTAGGTAGTCTAGGATTCATCAAATCTATCCGAAACTTTAACCGCTCTAGTTAATTTTAAAGATAATTAACATAATCAGCTTACAAAATTCACGCTGCTGGAACACAGGCTTCCTCTCTGTGAGAGGGAGCTGACCGTAATACACCCCGCGGGCCCAGAGCGGGTTGGTAATGTCACAAGTTTTTGAATTTTTGGTTCTAGGACATGCCGGTTTCCTCACAATGTTTTCCTTCACAGTTTTGAGAGCAGTGGTGATGAAATAAATTACTCAAAGTATATAGAGCGCCTGCCTGGGATCGAACCCATGACCTACAACTCGAAAATCGGGGCCGTTAGATACCACTGGGCGCCACCGCGAAATATCAAATTTGTTCCCTACAAAAGTGCCATTTATATAAGTATTGACCATCTGTCAGAAGAAAATAATGGTGTAAGTACTTGAGATTGGTGACAGGGGCCAAATATCCGCTTCGCATTGGGGCCTTTGACCACCTACTCATAATTACGCCACTGGACACCCCTCACTATAATACTCTTCAAGAGTAGATAAAGGCGCCGCAGAAATGTCGCCCAGAGCGCCCGCTAGGTGCGGGGTACCTACTTAGTGCTAAAACCGGCACTGGTCAACAAGATCACTGTAATACTGTTGGATTATAATTCGTTTAGTACCTATTGAACTGACCTGTAGGTAACCTAACATGCAGTGATTTATGTTTACACTGAAGGGATCAAGTGTACCTAGATTACCTACTGCAGTGATTCTTCATTCGGTTTTAGTCATACCTACCTATATAATTTTAAAATATTGAAAGATTTACTTAAATATGTAGATATCTACCTACTTACATTAATGCTTTAAATTGAGTTTTTGTGAACATTATGTTGTGGTTCGAGGCTATAGGGGTTGATACGAGCGCTTACGGGGTCGAGGAGGCGGGGCGACCGCGCCCCTTCCAGCTCTATTATGCACGCTATCCCACTCTAGCAAACATTATCGATTTAGGCCTGACTTCCGGAATTCTGTACAATTTATGGCTAAATAGGTAGGTAATATGACAAACTAAATAGTGTCACTCTACTCTCAAGTGTCAAAATTACAGTAACTATGCCTATCATTCCTAAATCTGCGTTCATGCCCAGCTATCTTGCGGCTAATTAGAGTTCATTAAGCTCACGCTAATTATAGAACGCATCCTCAATAATTATTCACATAATGATTACAGAAAATAAATGTTTAAATAGCAGGACCTACCGGACAGCTTTTGTATACCTACTTAAAAATATCTCAAACTATCATATTAATTATTCTTCAGATAGATGTTACGGAAAGTAGGAATTATTTTGAAGGACAAATTGGGTATTGTAAACCGCAGGATTGCCTCATTATTGTCTACAGGCTGGTTTAAACTGAGATACGTGGAGTTACCTAATTCAATCCAGTAAGACAGGATCGAATATGAACAACTGAGTACCTGTTACACAGTGTGGCAGACTTCAAGTAGGTATGTTTTAGTTAATAAAGTATTTGAATAAAAAATAATTAGCGTCTGATCTATTTTAATCCTCGGCTGTACCTATAGGTGGGACTAGACGCTGGACTGGTTTGACCGGTTTACATTAGTCAAAAATGATTTAGTTGGATTCTAGCTCTGGATCGAAACTTTATGATCAATGTAAATAGCCCCTTACCTACTAATTAGACAACAGTCATAGTTATTAAGTAGGTATTATTCTTTGCCTAAGCTCTGCTCAGATCAAGAACCCTAGAAATTTTGTTAGGTATATCCTTGGAAAAGATTAGTTTAGTTATTTTTTCTGCATATAAAAAGCAAACAGAAAAAATCAATGCACTTGTTAGAGAAATACAATATTTAAAAAGTAATTATGACGTTTCAATGGGCTGATAGGTAGCTACGAACAGCTATTCACAGGGTGACAGTAGTGATGGCCTGGTGTGTTACGATAAGGCGCGTGTTCCCAGCTCACGGCCCGCCCCGACAACACCCATTTACATTTTAATTGAACCTCGAGGGTAACTGCACCGGATAAATTCCAAATGGATTAATTGTGTTTCTCGGCGGTTTCACGTTCCAAACCCACCCTCTGACGCTTCTCCTAAAACGTGTAATAGGTAGGCACGGTAAGGCATTAAGGAAAATTTTAAATAGAAAGAGAATAGATGACTGGAATATCTAATGGCAAGTTACGGAAATATTTACTTACCCACATATACATAAAAAAGGAAATGTTTTCTTCCCTTGGCATTTGAGCCAGCAAGTGCGCGATTAATTAGGTATTTTAACAAATTTTATACTAAATTGACTATGTATGAAACCATTCCTTGTAGCCATGTATGAAAACTAGCTTATGCTAACTTTTTACGGCTGTTTCTGCTCACACTATGAAGGATGGTCTTCCGGGTTTTTGAAAAGAAGCGCAATGACACTGTCTTCCTTTTTATGGACAACATTACAAAAAAGGATAAGCATTTTTTCTAGGATTAACATGACCAGCCCCCTACTGAAAAAGGTCACCATTAAAGTGTTTAAAGCCAAAGGTCTACATACGTCCGGTGTAGGCGACAAGCTGTCTGCCGTGAGTAGGTACTGCTGTTGAAAAAAACTATCGTGTTCCTAACGTCATCCAAATAACTAATCATACACCCACTGCTGGATCGATGCTGCAAAAGATACTTTAAGCACAGGCCCTAAGGACATTTTAAATGCAAGAAAAGATTGTTTTATGTATGGGTAATTTATGGAGAAATGTGTTAGAAGGACAGACGGTAGCGTTTCATATGTCACACGTAATTAATTACTGGGCCCTTCAACGGTCTTTTTTTTTTAACTGTCTATTGACGTTATGCTTATTTTTTTCCCATTCCATCTCGGAAGCGTTTCCAACACACAAACGAGGAAAAACAAATAGCCTGAAAAAAGAGCGCGCAGTTTTTAATGGACGACAAAGTATCGTGGACATCGTGGTGTGGAACTTCGCGAGACAGAGTTTGCGAAGTTCCACATTTAAACATAGGTAGGAACCTAGTCTATACAGGTAGGTACCTAAGCGACGAGGCAAAGCGATCCACCACCACAGATGACTCGCGTCCTGCCTCAGTGGTCTATGCTGAGATTCATGAAAATACTAAGCGAGATTAACTATACCTACACTTCAAATTGCCAAACACAGTTAAGAGCAACCATCCTTCGTGAGATAAAACATTATAGGTAGGTAGGTACTAAAAAGTTGGGTTCTAATGAGGGTTTTCGTGAAAATTTACGACACCAGTGACCAGTTGCCACCACTGTGACAAGAGGTCTTCCAATATAAAATATATGATGACTTTCATCATTCGATTCATTCATTCGTTCATCATTCAGTCATGACTAAAGAAAATATAGGCTCTCTTTGACAGATGTCTGGACCTGACGTGTCAGTGCTGCCACCTGGCGAACGTCATTTCAGAAAACCCTCATTGCGTAACACACTTTCAATTACAATCTGAATCATTTTGAAGGACATTGCCAATCCATTGCTTCATACGTTCGAAAAATTTGTCTGCTCAACATCATAAATAAAGCAATGAATGTTGATGAACTGTCAAAATGAAAGCCTTATAAGCCTAAGCTACTGATAGCGTGTTACGCAATTACCCTGCTGGTGTGTTATTATTAGTTATATATATCTAGACATAACTAGGTAAATCCTATTAAATGCTGAAAAACTAAAAGATGGCCCAAAAGTAGTACCTACCAGCGGCAATAACAACAACTGCGGAGTCTACTACAGCCATGCCGCATCGGGAATTCCGGATCCCACTCCCAACTCCGGCAGGCAGTGACAGTGATCCTTTTCTTATAGCGCCATCTAACGGTTACACCCGTTACTATTAATCAGTAAAGTTGGTAATATCTTGCACTCCTCAGTTCAAGTACACGTTAAAACGTAGATAGACCTACTGTATGTACATACAATACGTCTACCTACCTTTTATACTTATGCCATTTAAAGATTAAACTTTATTACAGATTTGCTAAGAATAGGTAATTTTAAAAAAGAGATCAGATTTAGATCGCGTTTGAACGAAATCTTCCAAACTGGCGTAGCGCCATCTATGGGCTTAAATATTCAATCAGAGCTAATATTTTATTTTACGAGCTAGAACATCAAACAATGTAGAAATTAAAAAATACAATTCAATGTCTGAGGTCTGAGAAACATAATTATTACGTACCTAGCTGTTTTCGCGAAGGTGTAAAATGACTTGGAGGCGACTCCGACACTTCCGGTGGACCATTATCCGCCAGGAGTAATTCTAAACTTATTGATCTCGACTGAGAATATTTCCGTAATATAATAAGTAATATACCTATATTTTTTATGCGTCATGTTTTTCTTCCTTTCTTCCGACTAGACGCCAAAGTGGTGTCCACTAGAATCACACACATACCACCAGGGCATTGGGTTTAGAGTAAAACCACCGAATTTTCGGTAAATATACAATAATTCAAAGGGAACGTCGTCACCACATGACACTGCTACCACAATGCGCTACATTTGATAGCATATTACACCACTAAATTCTTTATTTTTACAGTATATCTGTGAAAGTACTGCTGCGTGGTAGTGGGTCCTCTGAACCAGAACGTACAGCTATTTATGATTACTAACCTGTGTAATTATGTGCTGAATTATTAAAAAGCTCGAGTTTGTTTACATGTACTTCACATTTTATGGTAGGTTACATAAGTCAATACAACAACAATTATGTACTTATACAATTTATTATATTAAAAACAAAAAATAATAATATAAATTATGTATTTGCAAATATAATATAACGTTTTTACATTATTTGTTGGATGTTTACATTTCTTTATCACGATGCAATGCATTTGCAAGCAACACTATTAGATCAGTCCTGCTTATTTATCTAAAATTATTTTAAATAGTAAGTAGCAACTTACATTTTCGTAAAAGCTTTATTTATATCACTTTGCTTCATTGAGCGATAATCAGAATAATACCTACACATAACATAAATACAGTGGCTTCCAAAACTTAGTTAACATTTTTCCTATCAGCTGTGTTTGACAAGTCACATTATGATTTAAAATTCTGTCTGAACGATTTAACGTTTTTATTTACTGAATTGACATATCATTAAACATAATCAAATAATCCCTTAAGAGTAATTTTTTTTTTAAGCAGTATGTGGCACCGCTGCTTAAGGGGCTTACATGACCTAAAGCGCGGTCGTTGTCGGACTGCATAGAAAAGAAAGAGAAGCGCGATGACACGACCCTGGTAATTTATTGCAAAATATGAAGCAATTATCTATTTACTAAAAATCTATTGTTTGGACTAAAAAATTAAAACACTTAGGGGTTTTAGTGTGTTGCTTGTAGAATAATCTGACAATAAATCAGAATGATTGTATGTACATATATTAGTATGGTTTTATTGTAAAAAGAATTTTTTTAGAGGTATCTTCATGGTTTTTTCTATCGTATTAAATTAGTTTGTATTATGTTTTCAACACACTATCTACTTAGCATATATTCTGAAGAATATCATAAATATATTATTCTGTATTTGTTTACTGTAGTCGACCATATACTTTTATTGGTTCTTAAACTTGCGTTTTTTGCATTTAGGTCCTGTAATCCTCTTAAGGGGGCGCCGATCAAAGGCCGACCGCCTAGTGGCGCCCTCATCGTTTGTGTGGTTATTTCTTTTATTTTAGAATGAAAATGCAGAAAATAAGCACGTTAAGTTGTGTTCCACAAGATTATACGTTAATATTACTATAAACTATATACACTATGAAACCTATAACACTATGAAACCTAACATACTCCATGAAAAAACCTAAAGACATTAAATATCTACACGTTTTTTCATAGTCAGCAAATTTTGCTCAGCCGGCGGGGTAATTGCATAACACTTTACGTTTACGTTGTTAAGCAGACAAATTTTTCGAAGAAGCAATGGATTACCAATATCCTTCAAAATGATTCAGATTGTAATTGAAAGTCTGTGCAATTATTAGGGTGCTCGTTAAAAAAAGTCAAGCAGTATGAATTAATGCAAAAAGTAATTGCTTACATACTTTTTATTTTCGTGTTAATAAAACCCATACTTAGTTAAGTAATTTTAGCCAAATTAACTATATTATTCAGTATTAATATTTCATACAATAAGAAAAAACAGTACCTATGCATTATTTATGACTGCATTATTTACATGTTATGGTAAAATAATAATACCTATACATATTAACAATTTTAAGATGTAATTAACTATTTACTTGGTATGAATACTAACCAAAACAAATTGCTTGAATATTTCGAATCCATTATAATTTCCTACCCTGACTTCATTTTTTCTAATTCTTTGAAAGCCTTGTTGTAGTCTTCTCTAACTTTCTTGCATTCAATTTGTAGATCTTCAAATTGGTTCTGGAAAACCAGTAAATAAAAAAATTTAATCAGTTATTTATTTGATGTTAAATAGAAGGCAGGTTCTTTAATCAACAATTTATATTATATAGTACTCAGTATCTGCCTAGCCTTTATACAGCTATGTTGGGGTCAGCTTCGAGTCTAACCGGATGCAGCTTTATACCAGTATTTTACACGGAGCGACTGCTTATTATTTGTGCTCAAAATAAATTGTTGATTCAAGTTATGTTCAAGCTGTAATAGGTTACTAAAAAGTAAAAAGTTAACGTCACAGTTGTGAATGTTATCCAACTTCAAACTATGTTATGGTTATGGTCAATGAGGAGTTATAATTGTGTACTTGCACGCCATTCCGTTTTTATTAGAACGCGGCTTTAGACCTACAACTCTAAAGCCGAAAGCGCCAGGGTAGCCCGCAAAATTCAAATTTTCTTACGTTTTTTGCATTTTTCTGGTCAGTATTAAATTGTACGTTGATTAAATTATGATTAGCGACCGTAACAAATATGTATTTACAGAATTATAATCATTAAAGTCATCAACACAACTCTCTAAGATGAAGTAAGTAATCCTATTGAATGACTATTTCATGAAATCTGGAGACTTAGAATTATACTAACTTAACAAGTTGTATTACTGATTCTAATGATTATATATAATTCTGTAAATACACATTTGTTATAGTCGCGAATCATATTTTAATTAACGTACACTCAGACAATGAGCTGCAAATTGCAAAAATCGTAAGAAAATTAATTTCGCGGGCTGCCTTAGTACTTAACCGCGCGTCGCGGGCTTTTCACTGGGCCACCACTGCTCTAACCTCTATACTTAAAGGGGTTTATTTATATATGATGATTGGATGGGATGATTAAAGCTAAGTGACGTTCAAACGACAAAAATGTGTGGTTTACTTGACTTCCCAAACTTTTTCATGTTAAAACAAAGAACATCAAAAAGATTTTAGTCAAACTGCAGACATGGTTTTGTGGGACTAAATATCTGAATGTTATCTGTATTTTTGAACCCTGGCCCTATATAAAAATAAATAAGTAAAATTTATAGCTTAGAGTAGGTAGACTGTACAGCCGACCACATGTCTCTCAACATTTCCTTGAGTTGGGTCTTCATAGTACGGAGTTTCAATAACACGAAAGATCTGAGGGGTAATTGTGTAACACACTTACTATCGCAATTCCTTTCATTTTGACAATTCAACAACATTAATTGCGTTATTTACGTTGTCAAGCAAACAAAAATTATAATTTAGATAAAAATGGTCAACGCGTTAATTTGCTCCTCATTAAAAACCAAAACTTATCGAAATGGAATGTGATAAAGCTGATAACAAAACTGTAGTATTTGTAAATTGCAAGGTAGTACTATATTAACAATTTGCACATAATTATTACACTGATGAACGTAATGCAGACTACTGATTATTCTTATGCTTTAATAGTAGATTGCGAGGGCACTAAATTAACACGAGTGCATTAATTACTCACTTTAGCAAGGTGCGCAATCTACTTTTCTTTCAACTATCAATCTACCTACCGTGATAAAATATACCTACTCAAAATAAAAACAAGTTAATGAAAACAAAGTTTTCCTAAGCTTTTAAATATTAATCCCGCGACTTTTGCGGCAAAAAGTTATTAACTAGGTATTTCATTTGCAGCTGTGTTTATACTTTTTGGAGTTGCATTCATATCGCTATTTCCATTTTTTTAATCTTTTCTTGCTAAATATGAAGTACAGTGCGTGCCACGTAAGAAAAGACTTGACCCCGCCTCCCCCGCTCTTTCCGCCGCCCCTATGACGTCCGGTTTCGTCCCGCACTCAGACCTCATACCGCCAAAGATACCTAAAATCATGTTCTGCGCATGTGAAACCACGTGGTGTGTCAAGTCTCTTCTTACGTGGCACGCACTGTATCAAAGTTTTACAATGGTAGGTACAGACGCCAGCACATCAAGCTACCCGAAACTAAAATTTTCGCAATCAACTTTGAGCCTTATAGTGTAACGATAAAGTTGAAAATCTATTAAAGAAATTTGACAGATTGTAGTAGCTTGATGTGCTGGCGTCTGTACAAAATGCACGCCATTTGTTTTTTTTTTTCACCGAGTCGGTTTTATTCAGCCGATTTTTATTTTCAGCCAGTATCTTTTTGATCTAATGCATACATTTTATATTAAATTTAATAGTAGACATTAAACCTCTGTGGTAATTTTAAAGAAAAAAATAAAAACAGTGCATTAATGAAAAACTGTGCAACCATGAAATTTCATACAACATTTCTGCATTGTTTTGGTTCTAAGCAAAAAATACGTCCTTTGTGATCGGTTTTCTAGTGATTAATGATAACATTACTACGTAGTTGAAAGACTGTTATTTTTATCAGTTTACCACATTTTAATGTGTGAATTTCCCATTTTTTAAAGAAATCGCTTAACAATATATTAATGCAAAAAAAAGGGTACTATTGGAGGTCGCATATATGTATGCACTGGTCTGTGTGAATAATCTTATTAACACATGTCTTTCACCTACTTAAAATAAGCATAGTTACAGGTTGTTTATGTTCTGTACATTATCACTTGTGTGTAAAATATGGACCACGAATGAATATACTAATATAGTAACTACCACACTACTGCTGCTCTTATTATTGCTACCTTTTTCCAATAGGTACTTCGTAAATCTATATGTAGGAAACCATTCTACTAAATCAACTTACATAGATCATTTTCTTTCATTTGAATATAATTAAAAAATATTAGTATAAATCATTATGATCCCTAGATACTGTGATGTATGTACCTAAATATATAATTAATTCCCAGCCATGAAGTCTTGCAATAACTTGATTGATTTGTGATTACTTAATTCAGTTTATTACTAAAGTATTTAACCAAAGGCCAATTCTCGTACTTGAAAAACGATAAAACTCAAGTCGCAATTTCATCTCAGCGACAATCTATGTCAAAAACTTGTCAAATATTTAGGGAGACTAAAGGTTTTATTGACAGATAGAGACTGAGGTTAGAATGCGATGTTCTTAAAAATACGAGAAATTCCCTTCTGTTCTGTGTTCTACAACAGGGCTGTCTAAACCGGATATGATCCTGGGCCAATATAAATTTCTAAATAAATCTATTTAGAAATTAAGGTATTTATTTTTGTGGTCCTCCAATCGGAGGACCACAAAAATAAATACCTTAACTTGTTTAAGATATGCACCATTTTAATGGAAGTGCATTGATGGCTAGGCTGCTCTAAAGAAATCCTGAGGATGGGAATTGATAAACTCATGCAAGGTGTGAAATTTTCCAAAAAAGTGGTTGTTAGTTGGAGCTAGGTCTGACGAGTATGGTGGGTGATGAAGAGCTTTCAGTTGCAGTATCTGTGATTTTGACAAAGTCCTTTGTGCAGGCCATTGACTTTTATTGGTTTCTGTCACCCACCATATTCACCAGATCTTACATAAACTTACTTTTAAAAATTTCGGAATTCAGATAAATTTTTACAGGGGTAAATTTCGACTCCAAAGAGTTGTGTTGATGATGAACACTTTTCAAGAATTCATCTATTGCCGTCCCCTGAATTTCTATAGAATGTCTATGTTATGGGTTTGGTTTCCGCACTTAGTCCTTCAATGGACCTTCTAAACAGAGACCAAGACCATGCCTAAAGGTCATAGCACGCGTATCAAATCAGAAAGGGATCGGCACCGTATCGCCTTTCGCCTCGCCGTCAAACAGGCGTCAACCTAACGTAAGCATGTAACCAAAGCGGATCAGAAACTCCGATACGTCGACTTGGCTACGGCTAGGTGACGCCGCGTTTACGGCTTGCCGACCGCTGGTTGATGGTGCAGCAGGCAGGCCGAAGGGGTGAGAGGGGCAATGGTGGACGAAGAGAAGAAAGCTCAGCTACAGAGAGACGTAAGTGCGGGGTCGACGAGCCGTAAGTGCGGGGTCGACGAGCAGTAAGTGCGGGGTCGACGAGCCGTAAGTGCGGGGTCGATGAGCCGTAAGTGCGGGGTCGACGAGCCGTAAGTGCGGGGTCGACGAGTCGTAAGCGCGGGGACGACGAGCCGTAAGCGCGGGGACGACGAGCCATAACCACCGCACCGCGGTTCGTGAGCTTGTCCTGAGGCGAAGCGATTATGTTACGATTCCGATTAGTGTGCGTTGCAGTAGGGAGTTTCATTCAAAGAATAATGAACGGCTCCAGTTGATACAGTGCTGATCCCTTTTGGGTTTGATATGTGTGCTATGACCTTTAATCAATGCACTTCCATTAAAATGGCAAAGGTGCATCAACCATAATCATAAATATAAATAAATGACTGCCAGGCCAGTAAACTGATATTAATTGACATGAAATAAAAAAGAGTTTAATTAAAATAACATTACCTGACATATGGCAGTCTGTTGTTTCATTGCTACACAGCTGTCCATAACATCTTTATACCTTTCCTTTTCAGTATCATGTGCTTTCTGTGTCTCTGTCAATAGCTTGTCGATGCGATTTTTATATTCCGTGACAACTGTAATTTTAAAAATATGTATTATGGAATTACAATAAATATTATAGACAGCTACAGGTAGTTGACAGTACAAATCATATTTACCGTTTAATTGATACTTAATAGATGTCAGTTCTGATAAACAGCGTTCTCCAGACCATTGAGCACTGTTGTAGCTTTGTTGCAAATGATTTAAGTAAAAATATACGCTCGCTAATAGAAATAGTATCACTAAAATTACAGTTACTTTCTCTTTGAGCTTAATTAATGGAATGGATAATATCATTTTAATTCATCAATAATCAGCATTTATTCTTTACTCAATAGATTATGTACACTGGCTATCATTATAATGTTAAACAATATAATATAGGTAGTGATTCTATACTTATAGCAAATGTCGAAATAAATAGTTCGAAAACAAAACATAAATAGTTAGGCAAAAAAATGACTCGGACTGTCAAACAAAATGTTGCCAGTGCTTTTATGCAAAAGATCCACTCAGGGATCGAAATATTCGTTACTCTTATTATTTTTTTAACTTCCCCTGTTAATACCTAATTGATATTGAATCGAAATTGATATTACGTATAATTTTAAATGTTGGACAAATACCTATCGAGGTTGTTCAATACGCAGATCTGGTGATAAATAAACAATATACAGGCTGGTAGGGATAACCGACGAAACATTTCTACGCCAGAGGGCACAGCTGCAGAGCATGACATCGCTATTGAGTCGTTAGCCTCAGAATCGTTAGGCCCGGCGCCCATTTGGCGGCACGGCATGGCAAGGTATTTTTAGGCGACAAATAAAAGTTTCAATGTTAACGGTCGTCATTAGCTTAGCCTCGTTCATGCCAAAACGTGTCCTTGTCGAGCGCGCATAAACCGCGCGTTAAGGCCGCTCTGAAGAAGAGATGATACCTACGACTATTGTGAAAAATGCTAGGCGTGAGCACGGTGTCTAAGGAGGCCTCAGCCTGCCTAAGGACGCTTCGGTATGCTTAAGGACGTCGCGGCATACTTAAGGATGCCACACTGCCGTGCTAAGCACAAAAGCGGTATCTCAAAAAAATTTGTAATGTTGATTTTTGTGGTATAGGATAGCTTAAAGAAATATGCATCCAATGAGCTCAGCCAAATAACGGTATCTTAATAAAAAAGTCCCTAGAAAAGTGTTCCCTATTTCAGCTTTACCTCCAATCACTGAGAGAATAAAAAACAAAACTTCAATTTTCTCGAAACTAGCTTTTCTTGAGATACCGCTTTTGCGTTTAGTACGGCAGCACAGCATAGTTACCGCCAGTGTGCGCTTACATGTAGGGATGCCGAAGGATCCCCTGCCGTGCCAATCCGCCAATGTGTGCCGGGCCTTAGCATAGGTCGCCAACTCAACAGCCATGGAAGTCGATGTGTGTGTGTGTAGATGTTATACAGTTTCCTCTGGTTTACAAAGTTGCACAGTCTAAATCTAAACCATATGTTCTGTGCACTTCTGTGGTCTAAACAGTGTTTTTGGACGATGCAAGTCAGTTTTTTTTTGTATACCGCAATAAGAAAGTTGTTACATGTAAATGGCACTTTATGGATTCGTATATCCCCATACTTTCCAAGTTACCCGTTAGTAGAGGAAGATAGCAAGGTGCAGGCATCCCAAAAAAAATACAGATAAGTTTGAATAACCAAGCTAAAAAAGATACAGTAAAAAATATTCGTCAAGAAAATTAACTCATTAAAAAAAATGCGAACGAAGTCTGTGACAGAAGTAAATGACATTATGTACAAGTCGTAGAAAAAAAAAAGTCTGATAAAATTAATTTTTTTTCTAGTAACACTATGAATAACGATTTCTTTTTCTTTCCTTTGATTTCGGACGGTTTGTATGTACAGCACATCAAGCTACCCGAAACTGTCAAATTTTCCCAATCAACTTTGAACCTTATGCTTTAGCGATAAAGTTGAAAATCTATTAAAGAAATTTGTCAGATTGTAGTAGTTTGATGTGCTGGCGTCTGTACATTCAGCCAATGTCACGTTTTGTTCTTTATTACGAAGGAAATAAAGGTAGGGAAACGAAAATATTATTATTCGAATTAATTATAACGGGATAAGGGATAATATCTAAAGGATCAGTATTTAAAACGAATAGAATAATGAGCTAAATACAATGACGAATGGAATAACGTTTCTGAACCAATGAATACTTTAATGTTGTGTATTTTTAATATCCCAATCGATATCGATAATTTGTCAGATACAATAATAAATTATTTTGGATCTATACATACCTACACAATTCAAAATTTTAAGTGTAAGTGCGAGGCCGAATCGCTTTTCCGGTTGCGCGATGTGGCAGCAAAAATCGCATTACAGTCCAAAAAAGTTCGCGGCAAAAGAACCGCTAGTGCTTCCTGGATAGGTACAGACTATAGGGTATAGTAATAGATTAGAGAGTGGGAATCGCTGTCTTCCGGTAGGCATGGACGATAGGCTCGCTCGGAGTCTCTTACTAAAATACTGATTGATGTAGCGACACGCAGTGCATTTCGACCAAACGTGAACGAACGACTGGGGAAGAATACTAACAAATTTTTGCCACGGGTGTCGTTAGTATGTATGTTTGATTCACAAAAAATGTCAAATAACATACAAACCTGCAGTGCGATTCTGTAACCATCTCACCGTGAAAACTTAGGTGAAGTGAGTGTGGAGTGAGCTGTCAATAGTGTAAATTTCTAGCAAAAACAAACTCACTTCACCTAAGTTTTCACGGTGAGAATTTTACAGAATCGACCGGCTGATATATAAAAAAACAATGAATAATCAGCCTATACTGTTCCCACTGCTGGGACTCAGGCCGTCTCTCGGTGAAAGTGAGTGGGCCGTAATCTACCACGCGGGCCCACGGTTGGTAGTACCACATGTCTTCGAATTTTTGTTTTTGGACATGCCGGGTTCCTCACGATGTTTCGAGAGCAGTGGTGATGAAATAATTTACACAATTTTTTTTTGCACTTGTCGTCAGGGTTCGATCCTGCGAAGTGCGACCGTAACTAAATATAACTCATCAAGTCGCGGTCGTTGCCACTGGGCCACCACTGCTCCACCAACTAGACTACCACTAACAACTATGGGAAAAGCGACTAAATTAAGCATTTCTACAGCTTGCAAAAATTTTACAATTTTTATGATCTCTGGAGGTGGAAATTCCATATTGATGTTGTCTGTTTCATGCTTCTAAGTCTAAGGTATTCTCTAAAATAATCCACTTGGAAAGTGAGCGTAATTATGTGACGTGCTAGTTGAATCACTGTTTAGTCCCGGACAAACCATAGATATTTTAAAATATGTTAAATAAATAAATATAGTAAATATAAATAGGTAGTTTTATTTAATAAACACGAAGTCTCCTTCCGGTTTTCTACCACTAACACTTTTTCATAAGAGATTAGTGGTTGGTGGTATAAATTTAACTTAGAAAGATATATTAATGATTCTAATGATTATAATTCTCTAAATATGTACCTGTTATTGTCGCGAATCATATTTTGATCAAGATACAATCTGACACTGACCTGCAAATTGCAAAAAAAATAAGAAAATTTGAATTTCGCGGTCTACCACTATCCATTCACCTTAACCTATGGATCCTCAGTTTTCAATATGATGTTAGTCTGTCCAGCAGTACTTTCTTATCAATTTGTACAAACGCTTGTATTTAATGCATTGTTATTTAAATATAATTTATCGATACTACAGTAATTCGACAATTTGACAACTCTCAGACCCGTCTTTTGGTACGTGTCGCACCGCACACCACACTTGCTTGTGTGTGTCTTATTGCAGTTCTGTCACAGAACACATACTCAGTTAACAGTTTTATGCTTACTCTTTGGTTATAGGGCACATAGTGTCTGAAATTCTGAATGTGAAGTTTCTAATTATTTATTTCGGATGTAAATATATTTAAATTAATGACATTAATGGATATTCTATAAATATAGCGTACTAAATTATTTTTATAAACTTGAAAAAGCAGCAAAATGCTTAAAGGTGGTGTGTAAATAAAGTTACTAACAAGGTACGGTTATTTTACTGTACCAGTACCTGTCTGCGAACTACATTATTGGTGCTCTGCTCGTGAACTGATCATATTCAGGTAAGAGGAATGTGTCAAATATTTTTATTTCGAAATAAAATATATCTGCACATGTATTAATACTTTCGATGCATGCGTAATTTTATTAAAGAATTTAGGAGAAATGTTACGTTCACGTCCGACATAGACTCTGTGTTGTAAAGACATAGACGTGGTCAGCATGTGACTTGACCTTAAACCAATTTAAATAATCATAACTTAGGAGGTAATCGGCACCACTTTATGAACTTACGGCACTAATAATAAAAACAGATGAAGGTTTAGTCATCTTGCGATTGTTGCGAAATTTACGTAAAAACGTCGGTCGCTTGCCTCAAATTAGACTTTGACACCTGCTGAGCGTGTGTGCGTGTAGCGAAGCGAACGCGTATTTATATCCTATGTGCTGCGAATGTGTGCGGAGATTTCTCTTACATACGTAGTCCACCATCCTGTTTGTTATTTTCCGACATCAAATACTCAGGTATTTTTTTGTGAATTAATTAATATAATTTTTATTTTGAGTAGGTATGTACTAACTTGCTATAATTATTAACTAAAACAAATAACCATGGAAGTAGCAATAATAATTACAAACCATGATTCAGATAATATTTTGCACTTTCAAAATTCATATTTAAGTATGAATACCCCACAATTACAGCTTTCCTTGATGTCAAAAATGATTAGTCATTATTTTTATTTAATGAATATACTTAATCAATTTGTATAATTCAGTTCATCATACTTCATGTAATCATGCCATCAAAATATGCACAACCAGTTGTGCTCATGGCTGCGTAGTGTGCATGGTCCCTAATCATGAAAGTAATTGCAATTGCCTCTTGTTAATAGTAAACATGAACAAACCAGTAAAGCTTTCAAGTCTAAAACTAGCTATTAATTATTACTGGTTGAGCAAAAGCAAACAAGTTATTTCTGTTTTTGGTCAGATATCCGAGGCCTGAGGGTACCCTAACCGCGTAACATACTTTCAATCACAATCTGAATCATTTTGTAGCTAATCCATCCATACTAATATTATAAATTCGAAAGTAACTCTGTAAGTAGTTCTGTCTGTATGTTACCTTTTCACATCTAAACCACTGAATGGATTTCGATAAAATTTGGCAGAGAGATAGAATGCATCCCGGGGAAGGACATAGGATAGTTTTTATCGACATACCTCGCGGGCGGAAGCTAGTTGCCTCATAAGTTCGAAAAATTTGTCTATTCAACAATGTAAATAACACAACAAATGATAAAATGATTTTATTTTTGTATGTTTGCACAAACACTTTTACACGCCAATCATATATTACTCAAAATAAAATAGGGGCCACCATGTATTTTCTGTATTCTAATAAATGTATTGGTTTGAGGGTAGATAAATAATTAAATTGAATTAGCTAGATAATTTTTAATGCAAAAACCTTGAAATTCAATTTATTGATAGATAATAGAACATCTGATTAGGTTTTTTTGTAAAAACATTAATTTCAGCTAAAAAATACACTTAATGAAAAAAGTGGTTTAAACAAAAATGTCGAAAGATTTTTATCTTTTTTGCACTTCTTTAGTATTGTGTGCCCTCTTTGTCGAACATATTCTTGAAGCCTCGATGGCACACTCTCCACCAGATGTTGCACTGTCTCTTCTAAAATTCGTTCCCAGCTTGACTTCAGCACGTAAATGAGCTGTTGTTTATTATGTACGGGTTGATTTGTGTCCCGGACACTTCTTTTTCACAAATCCCACATGTGTTCGATGGGGTTAAGGTCCAGACTGTTGGCAGGCCACGACAAGACACGTATACTAGTGGCTCTAGCTGTATGAGCGCAGGCATTGTCGTACATTAATGTGAATCTTGCACCAATTCTTTGTGCAAATGGCACCACTAGAGGTCTTATGATCTCCTCAATGTATCGCACAGCCGTTACCGTGTCTCCGCTGAGTATTGCGAGTTCGGTTCGAACTGATAGAGAGATTCCTCTCCATACCATGACATTGGGACCCCCAAATCTGTCACTTTCATCAGGTCAGGTCAGGATACAAGCATCCGAAAATCGCTCACCTTCTCGTCCTCATACTCTAATGCGACAATCATCACTACTGGTCTTTGTCAGTACCGGTCACCTGGCGCAAGCGATTTCGTAAGGCGCGGGCGGTGACGACGCGCTCTCTTTGCGCAGTCAAACGTATGTAGCGGTTTTCCTGTAAGGTGGTTGTTCGATTCCTGCCAGAACCCCGTCTTCTGGTTACACTCTCAGTCTCTTGAAATCTATTTCTGGGCATTCTGGATCTCTCAGCTTGAATAGCCAAGCTGTAAAGCTACAGAACGTTGCGGTTTGGTTGCAGGTCCATATGTCTTCGAATCCTCGGCATAACACTTTCAAAATGTTTATCCACGTTCTAACTTAGCAAATGTAAGACTGTTCATAAAAGAATCCACAATTTAAATGACTAAGAATTCGTCTTAGAATAGTGTAAATTCAAGTGGTTACAAAAAAAAGTATCAAAGTACCCACTTTAAAAATTATGCAAGTGGTATCCTCACATTATGTTTGTTAACACTTCAATACCAACAAAAGATTATGTCTAAAACAGTCCGAATGTTAAAATTCGCAAATGACCCTTATTTTGTTTTGACTAGTATATTTTTGATCTGTAGATCGATGTCTGAGATGGTCTTTTGAGGAAAGAACCACACAGATTAAGAGTACCTGTCCAGTCAGTGCACGCATTTGTCAGAAATCGTGCAGCTCAATTCATGACTTAAGGAGCTCAACAATTCGACGAACAATAAATACCAAAGAAAGGACATTTGGGTACGCCACATAAATTACTCAAACTGCCACAAATTAATACAAGAACTAGAACTATATTAGAACTGTCAAAAGCCATTGCTACTGTGTGTTAGTCAATTATCCCGCTGGTGTTCTATGTTAGGGGTTGAATACATAATTAGAAGTTACATCACTACTATAAAAACCCTTTGTATCAATGTAAACTTAATGAATAAATTAATAACAAATGCTGTGCTCCATTGCTCTGCCTACTTGTTTAGTTTTTACTGTACTCCATCTCCAGGTTATAAGCTGTCTCTGCCAAAAGGCAGAGACAGCTTATAACAAGTTGGTTTCATAAAATGAAACCAACTTTATTTGTTTCGCCACGCGATCGCCCATGCTAAACCAACTCAAGCACAAATATAGAAGCTCCATATTTTTAAATTACTTTTCATACAGTTGAACTTTTTTTTCTTACCAAGGGGTACTTATTGTATTACCCAGTAACTGGGTTGTAGAGGTCAGATAGGCAGTCGCTCCATGTAAAATACTGGTATTCAGCTGCCTGGTACTGGTATTAGACTGGAAGCTGACCCCGACATAGGAAAAGGCTAGGCAACTGATGATGAAAATTGAACTTTGGAAGTTATACATTACTACTAATCCAAGACGCTTTTAACATGCACATTTCCTTAGGTGGAATCATCAATCAAATATTCCAGCTTCTTAGCCCATGCAATCAAGAGATATAGCCCATAATGTCACATATTTTGATGTTATCTCACTTTCAAAACCTATTATAGTCTCTGTTTTCAGAGCAGCATGAAATTTGACAATAAGCGAGGTCTCACAGTACAAGTAAAGGACAAAATCCAAAAATAGATCATTTATAGTAACATCACTTAAAAATATTGTTTTTTTCTAAACTAAATATAAAATGTTCTCCAAAATCACATGCTTTCACCATTTTCACCCTGAAATCTTGATTAGTACAGCACAATCAGCACCGCACAGCAGCAAGCATTAGCTTTGGTTTAAGATCTACAATTAGTTTCAAGCGAGTTTAGTATTGAAATCAAACAATTGATTTTTTTAATTATTTGTAACAAATATAATATTGGAGACTAAGACTTATAATATTGCAAACAGGGAAGTTCCTAACCTAGTGGATGCTTGCAATATTTATTATACTCTCAAGCGAATATTTATTTACAATTTCGATTTTTTGTATTGTTAATTGATAGAAATGTTGTAATGTTCATGATAATTTGATTGTTCTAGGCAGGTAACGCAAGATGGCGGAAGCGCACTCGGCTGTTGCGTTTTCATTCGCAATCACTCACGACGGATGGGATGTGAACTTTGACCGCGAGGTGCTCTATTTGGTCTGGGAGTCTGGAATACGCTCGTGGAAGAAACGTCTGGCCCGTTTCAGAGTAAGTACCCGGAGTGAGTAGTATTTTGTACCTGTGCGTAACGACATTATACATAAGTTAGGTAGGATCAGCAAAGGTCAGCTGATTTATAGAATGGTATATCAGAACTGGTAGGATATTCTTCAAAAATGATAATTTATAAACATGAGAACTTGCATACAAATTGATATGAATTTCTTATTTTAGTTAGGTACCCTACCTTTCTAAAATGGCTTGATATCATTAGTTTCCTGTTTGGTTTTTACATATACAACAATTCCACTTTAAATAAATATATTATACTATGCAAATTTGTGCTGTAGGTAATTGCGTCCGCATTGTCGTTTTCCTCGATAGTACTAAATGGTGGCAACTAAATCTAATCATTACGTACCCCTACTTACTCAGCATTCAGTGAAACATTAATGTTTTAAAAGGGCATTATTTAAGTTCATTTTAAATCAATTTTGAGCCATTACAGTGTAGTTCTATACCTACCGATAATTAAGATTTAAGTAACTAGCAAGTTTAACACAGTGCAACCAGTTTTTAAACATATAAAAAAAATCCTCCTTTTGTGTTGCAATTATTTAATTTGATACAATTAATATTTACTGCAATCCAACTTATTACCGAAATTGTCTATTTACGTAAGAAAAGTAAATGTCAAAATTTGGTGTAGGTATTACCTATGTAATGTGGGTACACAACCACATTTTCATTAAGATGACAAATAGCTGAAGAAAGTGTTAATGCTTGTGGCAGGAGCCCAATCGGACCAGACAACTGCTCAGCCTGTTTCCAACTATTTTGGGGTCGGCTTCCAGTCTAACCGGGTGCAACTGAATACCAGTGTTTTACAGTTACGGACCTGACGGACTATTCACCAATTTCACACATCATTCATTCATTCATTTTTTTCATTTCATTTAATTTTTTTTTTCACTTTTTTTTTCTGTTGTTTGTGTTTTTTTTTTTATTTTTATGCGTCATGTTTGCCGCAAATAAACGTATTTTCTTTCTTTCTTTCACACTATATTAGTCTATATCAAGTCTTAGCAGCTCGACAAGTAAGCTCGTAAGCTGCTAAGCTATATTGGGTTTTTGACCATAATCAAATGTTTGACTAATGAAGAAGTAATTTACTGCTGTGGATGAAACTGGCAGCCACGATAAATGTTTTTTTTTTGTTTTTTTTTTTTATAAATTTTAAGAAACTAATCCAAGTGTATTGCTTCACAGAATAGCGTGCACAATGGCGTGTACCCAGGGCACATGCAGTCTCTCTACGTGCTGTGGACGCTACTCGTGGCCGCACATTTTGCCGGATTTAGTGTACCATTTGGATTAGTACAAAAAGCATTATCTGTTTTACCTAAGTAAGTGTTCCTTACTCAATTGAACTCGATTCATGGAATTAGTAACTGTTAAAATTTCGGATTTCATGGTTTATATTTATAATTGGCATTGTCCTCACTCATACGGTAAAAATTATTTGCAAATTCTTCAACAAAGTGGGTTATATCTGGTTTGGCCGTTGATTCAGAGCTTAGTTATCAATATAATACAATTTAATCCACAATATTTCCAACGACCGTCTAGTGATTATCTTGCGCTCCAGCAATATAATCGAATCCGTTTTCATCAATCTTATGTAAAATACTTTAAAGATATGAGATAGCCGATGACTGATAAAAAACGTCTTTTTTTTATCTCGTAGACGGAGGGTAGTACCAAACACACCCACAATAAGCCGATGACGATACGGTAGTTATTTTAATTTGATAGTGGATAGGCTTAATGATACATAATTATGTACATGCTTAGTAAAAATATGTTTAAACCGAAACGGATTAAACTAATGGATGAAATTTTTTGTTACCTAGCCTAGCCGTAATTTATCATTTAAATTAGTTTGGAATCACCAGCGGTCTGTTTTCTGCTAAATAACCTTTTTTGTTGCGTTAAGACTTAGTGACATAATTATATACCGTTGTAAATTGTGAGCTAGTGAATTACAATGGTCGTGTTATATGTAATTCACTAGCTTACATATTGTCATACACGCCTCTATAGATATGGGATTAAACACAAATATTTGGAAGATTGCTTTATGTTGTACCATCCAGACACACACATGTAATCGCTAATCGCTGATCTCAATTATTGTCATATATGTACGTAAGGCGCCCTGAGCCAGTACAACCGATGTTCAAGGCTATCGTCAATGTAGTAAAGATTCTGCATCCGCCGTGGCATTTTATTTGTTGTAACAATAAATTTATGTTTTGTTTAGCAACTCCACGATGTGGCAGGTCATCGCTTGTTTATTGGCAGCTCTTACTATGTGGCTTAGTGTGATATTTCTCATGAGATACCTTCTCAAACTGCTATTAATATACAAGGTAAATGAGTCTCTTTACAAATCTGAATTGTTAATAAAGTATGTTTAGTGATAAATGGGACTTACTAACAAAAAAAATATTATTTTAAGGGATGGATGTACGAATCTCGTGCCCCCGGATCGAAGATATCGGCTAAGACGATGCTCTGGATAAGTGTAGTCAAAGTATTATCAGGGTGGAACAAACCCAAGTTGTATAGCTTTCAAGGATCATTGCCAAGACTACCGCTACCTGCTGTTAGAGATACTATGAAACGGGTGAGTTCATTTCAAAACAGTGTTGTTTGATGAGAACCACAACTTTTTTCCACACAAATATATTGTATCAAACCAGATCTTATCTTAAAATATTTATGCCGAATGATAAAACATTGCGTGTACGTCTTGAAGTCTACAATTTCGAGTGCAATTTTGTGTGAAGCTTTCAGCTTGAAAATTAGCATTGAAAACTATATATTTTAGTTATTTTTCTTTGCTGACTTAATTTATTTCCGGTTATTTTTTAACTGACTCAGCGGCTACTAACATTTAGTTCACAGTAATACCATACTTTTTAGAGGCATTGGTTCCCGAATGTAAATATGGAGAGAAGAAACTAGTATATTGGTAAACTTACTGGGAGTATGAAAGCGTAATACTGACCTAAATGTATGTTTTGTTTCAGTACCTGACTAGTATTCGCCCCCTATTGGACGACGACAATTATAAGAGAGTAGAAAGATTAGCTAAAGAATTTGAAGAAACTATTGCTGTGAAGCTACAGAGATACCTTGTACTAAAGTCATGGTAATTATTATACTATAGACTATCTTATCTATCAAATATCATAAACTTAGGGCTGGAATCACGCAGAAGTTTCAGATTGACTTAATAATTTATTAGATTATCTTCAAGAGTCACAGTAATTGACGTGTAATTTACTCTTCAAGCAGATGTTGTAGTGTAGAACAACACCGGCCTTAAAATCGATCATGTTTAGAGCTATTCCGTCTGTCTACTCATTAGTCGCTCGACACAACTAAAGAGGTATTGGGCGAGTAAGTTGCGCAGCGTTTTTACAGCAACATATTTTGTGTTACGAGGAATATTGCATACAGTACATCATATATTTGCAAAACATATTTCAAGCACAACTTTCGTTTGTAACCAAGAACACGAAGCTTCACTTTCTCTGGTGGAAATAGTCGAATAAATCCTAGTTTGCAAAAAAGCGTTATTTTTAAATTCAGCATATCGTAGGCGATGTTACACGTCACAAATGTAATGGTGTCTTTTTCTCATAGGTGGTCCAGTAACTACGTGTCTGATTGGTGGGAGGAGTACGTCTACCTGCGTGGCCGCTCGCCTCTGATGGTCAACTCGAACTTCTACGGAACCGACGCCATCTTGTTGAGACCAACTAGATCGCAGGCAGCGCGCGCCGGCGTCATCATTCACTTGTGCCTCAAGTTCAGGAGACTCATCGATAGACAAGAACTTGAACCAGTTCGTAACTTCTATATTTTTGAATATTATCTATATGATAAATGATGTTTATTTCTGTAAGTAGGTTTATACAAAAAGTTTTACACTTCAATAATATTTGACAAACTAGATGCACAATGAGGCGGTGGTGTTGCCATACGAAACTGGAACTTCTTTACTTGTAAATACAAATAGATCAATATTTATCTCCAGTAAATGGGTCTTTGTGTGAACAACAGAGTCTGGTTAGCTTGAAAAACCGACTAAAGTCTGATGATGTGTTTGCTTTATATTTCGGTACAATATAGGTACTTACCCGATTATATTATCCGATAACAAAGCATAAGCACTGCTGATTTATTTGTAATAATAAACTAACTAATAAGTAGGTACTTAAATCATAAAAAATTCAAGTCTCAATAAAACTTGGCAGAATAAGCCAGTAAACGTCCTTGACTTAATTTTAATTTTTTGTAGGGGCATTATCCATGTTTACAAGAACAATTTTTTTTAATTGAAAACTTTATTGGCGCATTGGGCATTTTTTGAGATGGGGAAAAACCATTGAATTCCATTTTGTTTTGACTTCTGTTGGCACTCCCGGAGTGCCACTGTTTTTTTGTATAATGTGTATTTGGCATATGCTCAGCAGTGGGTGGAGTCGGCTGTGGATGATGATGATAAATGGCCTCCTTTTGCTCATTCAAAAAATCACTATTTTGAGCAATCTAGCCACGTTTGCCCTGGAAATTGTCCAGACCGTCAATCGTCCCAGGCGTCCAGCGAGTGTCAACGTTTTACTCAAAATTTTTTTTGTCCGTGTGCATATGAGCGATGTGATTAGCTTGCTTCAATCTGGTCCTGGACGAAGCGGGAGATGACTAGGAATAAACAGCCAATGTTTCTTGCAACCTTTTCACCAAAATCCGAAGTTATAGAGCACGGAAAATACGCAAAATACGCGCATTGACGTAGAGTTGTGGACCCCAGCCCGTATTACGTGTACCTAAGGAGCAAAACGGAGCTAAAGTTCAAAAAACGAACTTTGTTTTTCTTCCATAGATAATGCTACAAAACATGGTGCCTCTTTGCTCGTGGCAGTACGAGAGACTCTTCAACACGGTGCGCGTCCCCGGCATCGAGCGCGATAATATCGTGCACTATCAAGACTCGACGCATATCACGGTCTACCATAAAGGAAGGTACTACAAAGTGCTAGTGCACTCTCGAGGACGCCTATTGAAACCTGCAGAAATTCAAGTGTAAGTTTATTACATTCATACTTGTTATTCTATCCATACTATCTAATATTATAAATTCCAAAGAAACAGTCTGTCTGTCTGCCTGTATGTTACATTTTCACCCCTAAACCACTGAAAGGATTTCAATATGGCAGAGAGATAGATTACGTCCCGGGGAAGGACATAGGATAGTTTTTATCGACATACTTTGCGGGCGAAGCCGCGGGCGGAAGCTAGTCTAATATAAATTACATAAAATTTACATCAAACGTTTAAAAAAATACTTACATATCTGCAATAGCAATAGAAAATGAAAGTTTCTTTTTCTAAATATCGCTTTGTTGAAATAGTCTCGACATAATAATTAAAACACAAGTAAACACTAAAGCAACGCGCGCATTATGCAATTATAATCCACTGCGTCAGTCGAATACGCTTAATATGTAGTGTCAAGCATCCAACTGCTTACCAATTAAGTTAATTGAGGTCGACGTTCAATGCTGCCGTTTTCTAACCTATCTGCATATATGTAAAGTTATAAGGGCTATCCACGGTGATAGGGTGCCAAATAAGGAAACAGTAATGCTTGGATTCTTTAGTTTTTTTTTTCATCTGTTTTGTTTTTTAATTCTGAGTTCACTGGCTGCATTCAATACAGAAATATTCATGTCAGAAGATATAGCATGCCATTGTACTATAACTTTGCAATAACAACTTCTGATTTGTAAAACAGTTGGTAAAGATGTTCTATCTCACGAAGCACTTACACATTATTTCTATGCGCGTAAATTCAGGAGCGTTGAGTGTTGGTCGAGCCCCCCTTTACGCACACAGACACAATTATCACCCTGTGCATCGATAGTTGTACAGGTTGTACTCACACAAATAAGACCAAACCGCTTTCGTGAAACAGAACATTTGTGTGGCCCAATGGCTAGCAACCTACTTGCATGTCTTTTGCCTTTATGCAATCTACTAGAATATTAGTCGAGAATATAAAGAAAATACATTTATTTGCGCAAAATATGACGAGAAAACCATAGTACCATATAGATGAAGTAACTAATTTCTGTAGACAAATTCAACAAATCCTCGACGACAAGTCGGAGCCGATGGTTGGAGAAGAACGCGTGGCTGCACTGACCGCGGGCGAGCGCTCTCACTGGGCGCACACCAGACAGACCATGTTCAACCGCGGACACAACCGCACCTCGCTGCACTGCATCGAGCGCGCCGCCTTCAACGTGTGCCTCGGTAAGGATACTGATGCCATATTAACTCCTTGAAGTGATCATCGCGAACGTTTTCGTGAGAGTTAGATGTGCAAACAAGTAGATGTTGCCACTTTGACCTGAGCCCCGGGCTCTAATCCCCCTAATCCACACTTAGAGAGATATCTAGGTGCCAAATGGGCACGTAATTACCTAGGTTTTAAGTATTATTCTCAAATTGAATTGAAATAGTATGCTCCATTTTATGGCTATATGATTAAGGGAAGACCAAAAGAAATGATGAATGGACTGTATGAAAAATGAGTGCGGTTAGAAAGAGATGACGACTAATAGGGAGGCATAGAAGAAGGTATGTTACAATGCGTGCCACGTAAGAAGAGACTTGACACACCACGTGGTTTGACATGCGCAGTACACGATTTTAGGTATCTTTAGCGGTATGAGGTCTGAGTGCGGGACGGGACTGGACGTCATAGGGGCAGCGGAAAGAGGCGGGGGAGGCGGGGTCAAGTCTCTTCTTACGTGGCACGCATTGTACGTCCACGCCAAATTAATTGGGACCAGGGCGAGAGAGTGGTTTTGATGGGTGGTGCTCTATTTTAGAAAGCACGTAAGTATATGATAATGTTTCAACGGACCTTTTAAAACCTAACAAGAATAGAATACTCTTTCTCTCTTAGAATAGAATCTCTAGCGCGCATGATTATTGAGACCGAAATATATCTCGTAATTATTTATATCTACGCACAAAACTGTAGATACGGAACAGTAAATCAGTTCCGTAATACAATACCTACAACGATAAGAGGACGACCTTCATTGGAGATTGTGAATCTCATTGACCTCTTTTTTTATTTGATCAAATTTTACGCATTGTAGTAAAATTAGAATTCAAAAATTTTCACTGGCTTTGTGATTGTTAATATAACGTACTCATGGTTTAAAGTACCTACACCACGTTCATCTGTATCTTAGATGCGGTTAGAGAGTTCGCACCGAGCACATGTATCAAACATATACGGCGCGCAAACGCGACGCTAACGCTGCGTCTACACGATGTTAATTTCGATACAAGCACGCTCACGTGACGCTAATGCAAAGATCCGGATTCCGGTCATAAAAAAATACCATTTTCATAATTTCTGAATGCGAATAGATCAGAAATTGCCCTTCTGTATTTTATATGGTCAGGTTAAAGTATTAGGTAATAAATATATTGGTTCAGTTTAAACACAACAATGTATTAATTATCTCGCTGCTCTAAAACACCGCCTAATAGTGCACAATGTCCCTCGGGGTCATAAAAACCCAGTTACCGTCCATTATTTGCTATCCGATTCGTGAACTAAATAGGTACCTCGATTGCATAGTTTTGTAACCTACATTTTTGTAGTCGTCCCCATTTCAAGATCCGAATTAGTATACAATGTTCTACATTCCTACACCAGCGTTCCATTCGCTGACGGCTCATCGAGTCATTATTGTAGTACACCCAACCGCATATTGATTGCGAACAATTTAACTTTATAACAGCGCTTCATAATTTATTTGGAGCCCTAAGGATGGATTTTGAGGGTAAATGGTATCTTATAAACAACTCTTAATATGAATTATCCAGTATCACTATTTGGGAACAAACTAGGGTGAAATCGGAAGCTATGAGACGTAGAGCAAATGGTCAAAGAAGCCATGAGCTGAATTTATAAGAGAACTAGTATGTATATTTAGTTTTTAGACACACACATTTCTATCTACTTGACAACAAATGTAACAAACCGCTGTTAAACTGAAAGTAGGTACTTAATTATTTTATAGTGACCTATACAAATAAATAAAATTGAAGTGCCTCTTTGTAATGTCAAAATTACAGCTTTTGACAAAATGCATATGAAAGTGTATACGGTACTTATAACGAAAAAAACAATAAATAATGTTGTCTGTCTGTCCGTTTTTTCCAGCTAATCTCCGGTACTGCTGGACGATTTTGACGCGACTTTCACTGGCAGATAGCTTAAGTGTATATGGAGTAACTTAGACTTTTTTTTTCAGAAAAAGAAACAGGTTTCAGTGAAAACAAATTAAAACCCATGAAATTCAATACCCACGCGAACAAAGTCGCGGGCACAGCTAGTCATATAATATGACGCTTTTCGTCTAGACAATACATAGTAGATAAATTGAGTAGTCATAATGAATAACGTCATATTATCATTATCTTATAATTGTTTTGTCTTCGAGGAGCACGCATTGGGACAGTCCATAGGTCGTTTCAGTATTTGACACTTTGCTCAAGATATGTAACATTGTTGCAGATGACTTTGAGTACGGCTATGATGAGAAAAATATTTCAAAACTGGACGAGATGGGTCACGTGCTACTCCACGGCAAGGGCCACGATCGGTGGTTTGACAAGTCATTCAACCTTTGTTTCAGCAAAAACGGTTTTGTAAGTATATACATGTTAGTTTCCCTGTTATCTCTGAATATCAGAAATACGACTTGAAATATCTAATCTAGTAGTACAGACGCCAGCACATCAAGCTACCCGAAACTGTAAAATTTTCCTAATCGGCATTGAACCTTTTGCTTTAGCGATAGAGTTGAAAATCTATTAAAGAAATTTGACAGATTGTAGTAGCTTGATGTGCTGGCGTCAGTACTTAGAGTCTTTGTCTGCTTCTAGTTCATTGTGAAGCTTGTCCCTTTCTGTCGTCAAGCGGCGTTGCTGTGTTCCAGTTTAAAAGGAATAAGTCTCACGAAACATTCCATCTTAGACTGGTTGGAAAAGCAAAATATATAGGCAGCAGGGTTTAATGGAGGCCTGTGTACCAGCAGTGGGAACATTATAGACTGGTTATGTGGAGATTAACAGCCTGCATGCTTTCTCCTCGATAAATGCAATAAAAAAAGTCAGAATTGAACACTTACCCCTTTACTAACAAACGTATTATATTAGATGAATAGTAATTCGACTTTCGAAAGAAGACAAAGCGATTTGTAACTATACAACGGTTATTAGTAAGGGGATTAATTACTTACTACTTTATTTTATTGAATTTTTAAATACCAATGTGGCTATAAGTTTGCAGCTGGGTATCACATGCCTATGTTACGGTAACGTAGTTAATATGGCACTAAAGTAGTTATACGAAATGAAAGTCTATGTAGTTATCTTTACATTTAATTTATGTACCTACCTAAAAATAACAGTTGCTGTCTACAACGTCATGCTTCTGTGAACTCTAATAAAGTTAACTTTTTTGTTTCGCAGGTTGGTTTTAACTCGGAACACACATGGTAAGTAAACAAATCTATATAAATTACAATACTTGCTATAATATCATATATGAAATAATAACCTGACACAAAAATAACATATTTTCAGGGCAGACGCACCTGTTATGGGACACTTATGGGAGTACGTTATTTGGTGCGAATTGGAAATCGGGTGAGCATTTTGTCTATCTACATTTTCACCCTATTATGGCTTTCCTTATTGTCCCCAAAATGAAACATTTCTCATAAACCAATTTAATTTGGTTTAGCCACGAATTAAATAGATAGGTATGTGTATTATAATAATATACTTACTGGTACATTTATATTTCGGGCGCAAAAAGTTCTTTCTTCGACACGTCTCTGTAACTTGTCAATCGAGTGTTATTTTCACCGAAGCCCATTAATATTTAATTGGCATTCGTATGTGTAGTTACACAAGTTACAAGTTAGAAAAAGTAACAAAAGTGCCTTTTCAGATACGATAAAGACGGAAACACACTAGGCACGGTTGATTCCCCTCCTCCGGCGCCCATTCGTTTGCAATGGGACCTTGGACATGAAGAGCTACTCAAGAACATTGACGTATCGTACAACGTTGCACAAAAGTTACTCAACGACGTCGACCTCAGGATACTGATGTACACCAAATATGGAAAGGGTATGTAAGCTTCTAAATAGCTTTACGGCTTGGTTCGTGCTTTTACAAAGCCAATAAGGGTCCATTCGCTGTAGCTGCTCACGTTATAAGGGTTCATTCCATTATATGCATTTTTAAAACCTCAGCCTTTTTTTACCAGTGCCACTGAAACGACCGCGAAACTAGCGGAGTGTCATATCGAAGCACACTTCTTTCAAGTTTCCGATTCCGTAAATTCACTATTATATTAATAATTATTTTCTAGTCTTCCTCCCCATACAAAGGTTGTCTGTCTAGACATCTACAGACAGCAGTGAAAAGACCACCTTAGTACCCTTCAAGTTAAAGATTTTGTACATGAGTTGTGCTAATTGTTCCTTTCACTGTGCAGGTTTCATGAAGAGTTGCCGGATATCCCCGGACGCTTTCATCCAGTTGATTCTGCAGCTGTCGTACTACCGCGACGCGGGCCGTTTCTGCTTGACGTACGAAGCCTCCATGACTCGTTTGTTCCGCGAGGGCCGCACCGAGACCGTGCGCTCTTGCACCATCGAGAGCTCCGAGTGGGTGAAGGCTATGAACAACCCTAATGCTACGGTACGTCATACTTACGCACAGTAACTCCGTGGCTACGAGCTTCATGCTCAAGCGACACGCGTCTTGCGAAAGTGACTGCGGAGGAAAGAAATAAAAAAGTTGCTGAGAGCATGTCACGAGTCAAAGCTACGCGACTAGCGGAGCGACGGACAGATACCGCTGACGCGCGCGCATGTTGTTTGACGCAAGTCACGTTGCTCGAGGCTGTGAATGGGTCCTACGGGGCCGCAAATAAACAAAAACATCGTGGTTACATTGTGCAGTATGCTCTATTTTCAATAATTTTTCAGATATGTTGTCATTACGATTTTAATTAAATTATATGTATTTAGGTGCAAGAACGAATGGATCTGTTCGTAAAGGCCAGCCACCGCCATCAGCTGGGCTACCAGGACGCCATGGCCGGCAGAGGCATTGACCGTCACCTGTTTTGTCTGTACGTCGTCTCGAAGTATCTCGAGCTGGAGTCGCCGTTCCTTCAGGAGGTGTTCAACGAACCGTGGCGACTTTCCACAAGCCAAACGCCTCACGGTCAGTATTTTCACATTCTACCTGTAATATAACACCTTAGAGTATGTCAACGCTAGAGTTTTCGCAGAGCAAGGAATTTGAGTAACGTAAAATAACATTAGTCCTGTACTCCCTATGCAGATGTGTAGAATACACCCAAGTATCATTTCATAGGGGGCAAGCCTATTACCATCAACCAGGCATAACTCTCCACTCCAGAACCTTGCAGCTCCATCGGCCATCTGTTCTGCGAGCAATGTGCCCTGCCGACCGCCACTTGAGTTTGGCAATTCTTCGGGCTAAGTCGGTTACTTTGGTTCTCCTGCGGATCTCCTCATTTCTGATTCGATCACGCAGGGAAACTCCAAGCATAGCCCTCTCCATTACAACATTACATTCCGCGTACCGGAAGACGTAGCGTTGGAAGGCCTCCCACAAGGTGGTCCGACGACCTTGTGAAGGTCGCAGGAACTCGTTGGATGCGAGAAGCACAGAACCGGTCGAAGTGGAGGTGCTTGGGGGAGGCCTATGTCCAGCAGTGGACGTTTTTCGGCTGAAATGATGATGATGAGGCATAACTCCAGACCAGATGTGTTGCTATTGAGAAATTCCTGATGGAAAATCATGACCTATTCAATATGTAATTGTCAACTTCCGTTTTGAGTATTAATTCTTACACCTTGTATTTCCTCAAAATGGCATCTTGGTATAGCCAGCACGTACTAATATTATAACGTACTCTATATTCTCAGGTCAAACCTCAATGTTAGATCTAAAGAAACACCCGAAGTGCGTGAGTGCTGGCGGCGGCTTCGGCCCAGTGGCTGACGACGGCTATGGAGTCTCCTACATTATCGTCGGAGAAGATCTACTGTTCTTCCACGTCTCCAGCAAGAAGAGTTGCCCCATCACGGTGAGATGCCTTTGTAAACCTATGTACAGTTTATCATGACTATTCACTATTATATATTAGTTCTCCTTAATTAAATTGTGTTTTTTTTTTATTAAATAAATAAATAATTACAGTGGCCTCCAAAAGTTAGATGAAATTTTTTCACCTTCAGCTGTGACACATCACATTATGATTTAGAATTTTAGTGATCCAAATGTTTCAACTGCTGTAACGTTTTTTTGACTAATTCAACTCATCATTTGACTAGCCTTTGCCCAACTATGTTGGGGTCGGCTTCCAGTCTAACCGGATGCAGCTGAATACTAGTATTTTACATGGAGCGACTACCTATCTGGTCAGATAGGCAGTAACTGGGTTGTGGCGGTCGCCACAACCCAGTTACTGGGTAATACGATACCCCTTGGTAAGAGTGGTTGTCAGAATAACTAACTACCTTTGACTTATCTTAAAAAATAAATAAGTAGCAAGTATTCCCTTGGGAGTACCTGTTTATTTTTTTTAATTTTAAATCATAATGTGGCAACACAGCTGAAGTGGAAATATGTTAACTAACTTTTGGAGGCCACTAGTGGTACGTGTAATAAATGTTCATTCATATTAATAATAATTACTAGTTAATTAGGTATATTGCTTAATAAAAACTTTTCAACATTCAAGTTTGGCCTTTATATCCATATCATTGTGTTAATTTTACAGAGTTCATCAAACTTCGTGAAACAAATAGAGACATCCTTGAAAGATGTACAAGACCTCTTTAATGAATACAAAAAACTCAAAAACGGAATCAAGAATAACAAGTAAATCAACATTTAGACACGCTTTTGTATTGTTTTAGTTTTGTTGTTGTTGTAATGTGTAGTTTATATTTTTAGACTAAGTGAACACTCAAATCAAACTGAAGTATTCTTCATAATAATTCATTTATAAACAAGATTATTTTTGTAATGACCTTACTGCCTGATGTTATACACCGTCAAATTCAGCTAAATAGTCTTTATATGATGTCCGTGTAACAAAGACTACGAAATTGGATTAAACCCTCATGGCGAAGACATTCAGTTACTCTAACTAGTTATTTTAATTGTTAACTATAATAGTGGAATTTATATTGTGTCAATTGTCTGGTGCTGCACACACATTATGTTAAAATGTTATGCTTTTGCTACCGACGGTTCAAGAATTAGAGTGTATATTATTATTTTAAATTAATTGATAACAATAAATCTGCTTTTGAATTATGTTTTAATAAGCTTAGGTTAGGTGTATTTTATTGTATGTTTTTAAGTGTGCTTTTATTCGAATACAATTTGATAGTGTGTCGGAAATGTATTGAAATAGAACTGGTTCGTGTGAATAAACTAAACTAGGAGCGAAACCTTTACAGTAGAAACAGGACCCAGGCTAAGATTACGCGATGCGCAAACATACGCACCCACCGCGGGTATAAATCACTTCGTGTTTACTACAGCCCTTTACCCACACCACCACATTCTACGCGGGGCGCTCCATGAAACCTTAGCCGGTAGCCCTAGATATTTATCGTTGGATCTATCATCGCTGTGCGTTAATCTCCTATGTTAAAAGTAATAATGAGATGTGTTTACTATTTTAATTTATTGAAATAATACAAAAAGTGTCGATTTTACTTTTAATCATTCTGACTTCAGTCGTCTTTCAATTTCCTATATCTGTTTAACTGCTCCGTATAATTTACGCACGGGAAACTTCATTATTGACTTCGCGGCAATTATAGCAGTGCACAACACAGATTCACTTCAATGTTATTTTGGTTTAACTCTTATGGGTAATCTAAACCTTGTTTTAACTATATATCACATTTAAATAAGTTCTCAAATTTACTGGTCCTTACCATATTCAATATAATGTTACGATGTGGCTAAGTGTAATACATAATATATATATAATTAGACATATGTACATATATCTAAATTTTTATTAATTTAAAAAAGCTGTTTTGAACTTAGTAGACACTGTTTCTGTATAATTAAGTTTATGTGAAGATCAAATCATACCTATAAATTATTTATTATGTGCCTTCATCACTATTGCTTTTAAATGCATTTTGTTATAAAGCTAGATTTAATAATGTGAGTGTCAGCGATGATCAATGTAAAACTTGATATTGAAGTACTCTCTAATCACGCAATCGAAGTATTTTCCCTACTTCCTTTATACGTTTCCAGTTTTTTAATATTTTGTTACAAATGAATTCTGTCCATTAATAAAATAATTTAGCTATATCTGAAATATTTTAGTAAAGACTAGGTGTTCTAAGGAGCATGTCGCATTGTTAAATACGAAAGAATTTTATTAACAGTACATCTTTGACGTGCCTTTGATATTTTACAACGAACACAAGGGGATCACTATTATAATGTATATTTTAGTTAGTTGCGTCTACAATGCAAAGCTGGTCCTCTTTAGTTTACATGAATCTAACAATTAACCACGTTTTTAATAAGCTACTTACAAGTTTTATCAATTATATGTAAATAAATATAGGTATTTAAAAATGAGACGTTTTTTTGATTTTCTTTCGGTACTCTATATGTTACGTATACTTATTATTAATCTAAACCACAACCTAGACAGATAAACGGTGTCAAGTTACCAGCGCATTAACATACCGCCAGACCGAGTTGTCTCATAATCAGACTCTAAACTTAGCACTGCTGAGCGTGCTAGAACGGGATACGTATTATCTTTATCCTACCTCTGTTTTATAGCGAAAGGATAAAGATGATACTTCAATTCCTTTCTACACTATACGTTTGACTGTTGGCAGCATCATTGTTACTTATAACTAGATGAAATTTTACGAATACGAATTGTATGTTATGTTAACGTAGATATCAAATACTGCACATCTTCCAAGTGGCCACCTATTCTTACCAACAGTGGCGTAACTTTAGATCAGAGGCCCTATTCTAGAAAAAATTGGGCAGCATCACCGTTCTCGGCGGCGTTTTTACGGTTCCGTATCTCAAAAGGAAAAACGGAACCATTATAAGATCACTTCGTTGTCCGTCTGTCAAGACCCTTTGTCTCAGGAACGCGTGGAGTTATCAAGTTGAAATTAATATAAAATACTTAGGGCTGAAAGAGTCCCTTGAAAGAGTAAAAAACCAAACTTCTAAGTCAACGCAATCAAAAGATACGGGCATTTATGTTCCGTATAGGCCGCATATTTTAACACTCAAGGGAATCAAAACCTCTAGGGTATTTCCCGTTGACCTACAATCATGATTTTTGGCAAGAGGCAATGTCATGTAGCACAAGTAATGGAGAAAATCTGAAAACCGTATACATTACTTACCTACACATTTGTACGGAACCCTCGGTGCGCGAGTCCGGACTCGCACTTGACGTTTTTTTTTTCAAGCTCAATAATAGGATTCGGTAGGGTTTTCTTTGGACAATATTCTGCCGCTATCGTTTGTGGCCCCCTTCTTCGCCAGCACAGAGCATGTAACCTTTTAGTCGCCAGCGCGGTTGCCATGCAGGTTTGCCAGTCAATTTACAAAGAGATTTTGACGTTAGAGCTAAGACCACTGACTTATACTACCAATGCCAGTTCGAAAATTTTAGAAATCTCTGGTTAGGTTAGATTTTCTTTTAATCATTCATAGAAAAGTAAGAGTTACTTTGCAGTACCGGATTAGCCCCTAAGCAATTGCTTAGGGCATCACGTCTCGGTGGGCACCATAAACAGCACCGAAAAAATATTTGCTGGCACATGAAAAGCAAGGCTGTTTGAAAACCCGCGCGTTTTATCGGCGGGAGATGTCGTTGCGTTGACGTTGGAAAGGCTCGATGCTTTATCAATATTATACAGGGTGACTTGTAATTTGACGTATTACTCCCAGGATGTGATAGAGGGACCCATTTGCAACAATTAAGCACCCCATAAAGCCTAGGTAAAATTTCATGGGATTCGAAAAAACTCAATTTTTATTTATTTTTTAAAGTTTCCCAATAATCTTCACTAAATATCACTTTTCTCTAAACTCGCAAATCGAATGGTCTTCACTGCTATTTCATTGGGCAGTGGGCACCGAACACTTTAGCATCAGCAAACAGTTACCTAGTAGTTAAAGGGAGAAGTTTATTAACAATTTGCCAAGAACCATCTACGTAAGTACACATGAACTTTAATACCGGTTATCTCAAAAATTTACTATGGCATGAAGCGTACAAATTATGGGGAAGACATATTCATTTAATCAGCCTGCTATCTAAAAACGTACAATATTTTTTTAAATATTTAGGCGTGCCGAAGAAACCGTCGATAGTGTTGGCAAAGGTCGAATTTGCATATTGTTGAAATATTTAAAAATTGTATAAGTAATAATCGAATTAATTAAGTGGTTTAATATTATCCCACTACTTTCTAACCTCCCAGCAATCCATCGCACGTTAGCCACCCAGGTCATCATGATCAGGTCACAAGTCCCAAAGTAGGTACTTAGTGAGTTTTTGATGAGCGGGTTGCGGGTCACTAGATTTCTGCCAGGAACTCTTATACGTTTTTAAAGCACACGCTCCACTTTATTTGGCGGTATATAAAACGTTAGCTTTCTATCTCTTGCAACAGATCTAAGCCGCAGCGAACCAGATACGGATGAGAACCACGCCACTGTGATCCATTAAAAAAAATCTTTCATTTTAAAACACTACTTTACGTGGCTGTGGCGCCGGGCGTCCTGCCTTTTCATAAGCCTGTCAGTGCAAAGGCGACACGATTTCCAGCGTGGGCGATGGCGGCTCTTTTGGTATTATCGATCGATAAAATTTGACTAATATATTGCTGGAAAAATGTTCGAGCTCGCTATCGCTCGCTCTTCCAGCCTAGCGATAGCGACTCTTAATTCTTAATTTCTTTCTAGTATAAATCGATTAACCCATTGAAAAACACTGAACGGGACAAAATAGAAGTTTAATGTTATAGTGCAGCAAAGTGAGTACAGACAAAACTACATACCTACTTAAAAATCTAACTAATTGGGGCTGAGTGCCAAAATTTTCGCGCTCGCTCGCTTCGTTCGCTCGTGCATTTTAGTAAGCTTTTCTGCATAAACCGAGTCTCGTGATCTTACCTACCAATCGTGAATCATGACAAGATAATCAGATTAATTATGAGAAGGCCATCGACTTTTTTGCAGAACAAAATAGCCTTGAAGAGTAAAATTGTAATTCTAATCTGCCGCGTCTGTCTGTCTGTCTGTACGCGACAAACGCAAAAACTAGCTAACGGATTTTCATACGGTTTTCCACAATGGACGAAGTGATTCATGAGGAATGTTTAGGTGTGTCAAGGATTTCTGAAAATTGGCTGGAAAATGACGATGATTGTTGAAGATCGGATAGTCGGATTTCAGAATTCTTTTTGCATTTGATAGCCATATATTCTTGAGGAAGGTTACAGGCTACTGAACATTACGCTACGACCCTTAGGAGCCGAGAGAAGAAAAAAGTCAGAAAGTACGTTAACCGAAAACGAAGTAAAAGCGCGGGCGGGCAATGTGCACCGACGCGACGGACGCAGTGAATCGGGAGTCGAAATTTCAAGCGGACGAAGTCGCAGGCAGAAGTTAGTATGCTTTAATTTCACGATTTATCTCTAACACTATCCTAACGTAATTAAAATAAATAAATGTTCGACATGTCCATGTATATTAAAAAAAATAAGGCTCCACGGGAAAAAAAGGAAGGAAAGAAGATTTTAATTTGATTGGATTCGCGGGGCGGTAGAGGGCATTCTTTGCCCCGCCTTGAAAAAATCTAGATCCGGGGCTGCTTGAACCTTCCAAGCTGGAGGTAATAATATTCAGGTAAGCTATCCATTCAGTTAAACATTCAGTAAGCAAGGTCAGGTAATATTATTGTAGGTAGGCGTTCTTCACTCGCTATTGCAATGAATGCACGTTAGGCCGTTGGTTCCGGGCTCCGGCTGTCATTTGTAGATCTTTGATAGGTAGTCGTTACGGGTAGCCAAAAGCCCGAAAGTCTGAACGCCAGTCTTGCCAAGGGATATCATGTTACCCAGTAGGTAACTGGGTTGTGGAATGTGGAGGTCATAGGCTCAGGTAAATTATACTGGTATTCAGCAACATCCAGTTAGACTGGAAGCCGACCCCAATACCTATATTTGGCAAAAGGCTAGGAAGATGTTCGTCTAGGGAAAATGCTAGGAATATGTACATCTAGGAAAATACTAGGAAGATGTTCGTCTAGGGAAAATGCTAGGAAGATGTTCTTCTAGGGAAATGCCTTAGCAAGAAGATCACTGAGGTTACAGATCCTGCAAAGTTTATTTCATCTGCACTAGAAACAGGCTAGGACTTCACTGACAACCGGTACCTACCCCAAAACTTGAGGTAGGTAGAAGAAATTGTTCGTGGAAGATAGTTTTCAAAAGTTTCTATAAATTTTCACTTTTTGCCACACCACCGACATTGGAGTGGATGGACCCAAAGGACTAATAAACGATACCCAGCCTGCTCTTTTCTTTTTCTCTAAAATTTTCTGGACTTTGCCAATATCTGATTGAAGGTGAGAAGATTAACTACCTACGTATCTTTCAAAGTTAAAAGTCATTTCCGCTTCATGGCTAGAGCATTCCATATTCCATCAAGGCGGAGGATTGATACTGCCTGTTTATGGCTTTTCTAGAAGGGATCAAAGGCAGAAATTATCAGCTGTAACGGATATTGTGTTGGAAAAAGACACAAAACATTGAGAGAGAATACATATTGCCTACCTAAATGAAGGGGATACTTAGATCTAAGGTAGTCACAAAGGAGTCAGGTAAAATGAACAGTACTAGGCGAGGTGAGACACATCTAATCACACACATGCATACACTCGAGGGGAGTACTCGCAGCTATTCAAGAGTTCTGTTATCTAGCGTCCAGGTCAGTCATCAGATTCTCGTCATTAGGTATAAAATGAATAGGACTCGTTGAGACACATCTAATGAGCCCACACTCGCTGGGTTTACCAGCAGTTATTCAAGAGTTCCGTTGTCTAGCGTCCAGGTTATCATCTGACCAGCTCGATGGTACCATATTGTTTTGTGATCATCGGAATGCATACATTTACGAATATTCAAATATTCCCTTATCTACCGTCCAGGACCATCATACGGAACATCTCCATAACTTTCTCCATACAACGATTTCATAAGAACGGCCGGAGTAGTTATTGCTCTTTATTAAAATGTCTATCTAATGACATATGTTTGGTTCTTATTGGCCGTGGGGACCATTTTGTCTGGTCCTCCTTTATTTCTCTTTCCTAATCCATCATCAGCTCCTGGTCACCATCTATCTATATCCTATTCATTGAGACCATTCCAAGGAACCCAAACGCGATACCTCTGCTGTTTAAGTTAAGGGAGTTGGCTATCCTGCAAATTCCAGGTTATGCTGCAGCAGCAGTTTAAGGTTACTATGTTCTTCTATTATCCTATATTATAACGAAATGCCAAATTTCGACTCAATCAGACTTGTGAAAGATGCTCACATCAGTTCATCAACTAGACGAGAGCTGATGATCTTCAAACGGCTGAACCAATTTTTTTTAATCATAGCTCAGAACACTCTTGATCAAGTTACAATCCAAACAAAAAAAAAAAAATTGGTTCAGCTGTTTGTGAGCTACGATGGCACAGACAGACACACAGATACACACGTCAAACTTATAACACCCCCTGTTTTTGTCGGGTGTTAAAAATAATGTATATCAATAATAAAATTATTAACGATTTTTATTTTTGTCTAGTCTTTAGTGGAAAAAATTGGCAGTAATTAATGTTTCCTACAATCCCTTTTTAGTATAAGAATGTTCCCCATAGACTAAATATGACTAGCTCCACCTATTGGCAACATTTCTATAATCACTTTGGTAAAAAAAAATTAACTTCTGTCAACAAATTACAAATTTCAATTCAATACATAAGTAAACTGTACATCTCAAATTCTCATTCGAAATAACGATTCTATAATTCTTATCTAAAATGTAATACGTTTACAATATTATTCTTACTACCAATTTAACACAGTAATAAATATCTTAGGTTATGGAAATATTTATCAATAAAATTTTTCCTCATTCTAAGGTGTCCCTGTAGTAGTTTTACAAATTGAGTGCAACAACATGTTTCATATACTTCGAATAATCTTATACAGACTGTGGGTTGTCTCGACTTTAACCTTATTTTCTGGTGTTGTTGTATTTTGGTTTTATGGATTTATAACAGCATTTCTTGTATTTACTTTGGGCATATCAGGTAAGATAAATTTTAGTTATGATATTTTTAATTTGCCTGTGGATTGCTTGATAACTACCCTAAGCTGTCGCGCCCCTAAGACAACCTTGAGACCCTATAATTTTATTATCAACAAGTTAATTGCTGGTATTGCATCGCTTGCATTGAACATCACTGTCAACTTGTAACCCACTTGATACAAAATACAAACAAATCCTATTTTATTTCTATAGAGGTCGTCCCATAGCAAATTATTGTGCAGATGATGGTTTCAAATATGATATTATTATTTAGATGTAAGTACTTTGTATATAATTTTAAGGAAACTGTTACTTAATCTCTTGTGAGAAATAAAACCTCTTTAAAGCTAAAACTTTTGCAATGTGGTAGTTGAAGACTTTTATGACTGTCTTGCAACATTTTTTTAGATAATACTCCTGGCAAAGAGTTTCCATAAATATGTAAGTTTCATATCTAGTTGTTTTGGGGTACTTAATTGTTGGCATAGATATTACTAACATTCACACTTTCAAGAAGTAAATAAACATCATCTTTAGATTAGAGAAATTTAATGGATAAGATACCATATCTGCTATGATATGACTATATTTAATCTAAAACATTGGTGTATTAATGATTTTGAAAACCATCTGCATGAATAGAAAACAGTATTTCAAAAAATTAAATCTTGTATTATTGACCAAACAATAACATTGCTGTCATTGATCAAAGCCAGTGAAATAATATTGTTTCGAAAATTAGCAGATTTTTAAAACTAACATGTTGGAATTATTTGTAGCTGTAAACCTGTAAATTGTGACTTCTGTAGGCACCATGGGATCCAGTAGATCCCTGGTGCCTACAGAAGACACAATTTTCACAATTCTGCTACTGAGAAATTCTTTGTCACTTTTGTTACCACTACGATAATGAGGAAGTTGAGTGACGTTATCATTGTCCGCATACAATATAGACACAAAAATAATTTTCCTCAGCTTTTACCCCAAGAAGAATCATACTACTCTGGTCCAGTATGTCCCCAAGGTTAGGGGAATGATATCGTCTTTCCATTTTGTTTTTTAATTCCCCATTTTTTAGTCCTGTCTCTTGCATACCACAGGATTACTTGTGTATACCATTTGTTTGTTTTACATCAAAGCATGTGGTCAGCAAGCAATCACATGCGCTGCCATATGATATGTAAGGAAGAATACAAATATTGAATGTTTTCCTCATAATATGCATGTTTAAACCTTTACTTTGCGTTATTTCCTTCAGAGGCTACTATTTTTTCCATCTACAAGCTATCCTTTTGTTAATTTCTATGGATGTTGAGACTTTGGGGGAGATAATTTGTCCTAGGTCACATAGACAATTCAAAAGTGTCTGTGAATGGTTTAATTGAAATAAATGCTTTGAGTTTGAGTTTGAATAGTCGCTCACATATTCGAAAATGTTAAAAAACCTTCTGTGTACTTGTGTACCTCTGTGGAATTAGTCACCAATTTTGTTTTGCTAGCATTAATTTCTAGCCCTACTTCTCTGCTTTTATTCGGAAGGATTTTTTCCGTGAGTTCTAAATTCTTGGGATCTTCGGATAATATTGTCTCCAAATCTCAAATTGTTTAGGAGGCTGACATTGATGTTAAGACTGTAATCATCCTGTCTATTTGTCTAAAGATAAGTTCCAGCATAGCATGAAACAGCTTGGAGTATAATGACTTCTGATATTCATTGTTTTTTCCCTGGACTTGTTGATTGTGTGTACTGTAGTTTTATCTGAGTCTTGCTTGCTCTATTGGTTGATTTTGGTCCACAATACTTTTCTTCTTCTAATCTAATCATTCTAAAATCACCTTTGCGTAAACCATAAAGACTATAATTGCCAAATTCATCTTTATCTCCTTTCATAAGGAAGAGAATAATATACGATTTTCCCCACTGGTTGGGAATGGTGCCTGAGGTTAGGATGTAGCTTTAACCAAGCTATGTAATTGAACTTATTTTTCTTCTACTGTGCCTCTTATCAGCTCTTTTGGTACATTATCGGGTCCTGGAGCTTTATCTAATTTTTGTGACACCATGGAGTTCTGTACTTGATGTAAAAGTAATGGTGGAATATCCTCACACCTTATCCTCAATACTTTTGGTAGGTATTGTTTGCTTGGTTGTTATGAGCGTTCTGTAGTATAATCTGGAAATCTGTAGTATTCTATATGTTTTGTCACTTGTTTTGATCAATTGATTTTTAATTTAGAGATCCATTCTGTACCATGTTCCTTTAGTTCCTTGAAAGCCTCGTTATGTTTATTTGCTTGCGTTTAGTGCTTTTCTTTCTTCTAGGATCTCTATTGCTTTTTCGGTAAACTTTGTCTATCTATATCTATCTGTGATAGGTGTTTGTTGATGTGTATATACTTTTCTATTACAATTAGAAGAGTTTGTTAATACCTTGATAGAAGAGGAATCAATTTCTTTTGCATGTTCTTTCTGATGACATCAATGTGTATTTGATGTTTTTCCTGAATCATTTTGTAGGAGGTTTTTTAAGCAGCAACATACCATCCAGTGGTTTGTATTAAAATTTAAATTTTGTACAATGTGGAGTTCGTTGGTTTGTTAGTTATTATGGAGTCATTTTTGTATTTTCCTTCAGGTGATAACCAGATGTAGTGTTGGTAGTTTTGTAATCAAAAATCGATCAGATTGTGCCCGTTATAACTCCTCTTTCTGTATGCTTGCTTTCCGAATTTTAATTCTTCACCAGCTTCTCAGTTGCCAATCTGGGCATTAAAATCTCCCATAAATATGAGGTGGTTGTTGTGATATTCGCTTTTGGATGTTGACTCTGAGGGTAAAATATACCATGCCATGGTTTCTTGTACCTTGGTAAGTGAATGTTGAGTATTAGTCTGTCTGTGTTTCCAATTTTTTCACATATAATTATATTATGTATACAAACCTTGTAAAACATCTTAAAAGAGTAACGGTGGAGTTTCTTGCCCATTCTTCTCCATACGAAAACTACCTTTTGGAAGGGGCGACTAGAATCAATTAAATTTTACTGTAAGTTTTGACATTCAAAAGTGCCTTTAATGACCCTTTTGGAAATAAATGATTTGACTTTGACTTTATTGACTCCTGTATGTAATTTTTCAATGATCTATTAGATAATGAAAACGCCCACTCTTTGAGACCACTGTTTCTTCTTTTGGTGCAATATGTAATATAGTCGTTGTTTTCCACTGTTTTTCAATTTCTTCATTTTGCTAATGCCTAGGATATCGTAGTTTATCTTTTCTAGCGCCCTTCCTTTAAGCTTTCTTGTTTTCTTAAGGTTCTTGTGTTGTGTTACAATTTCGAATGTTACGAATCTCATTGTTGGAGGGTTTTGGTCTGGTACTCCCGCGGGGATCAGCGGTGCCAGGAGACGTTTAGGTTGTGTTGGTTTTTGCAAATCAGTTGTTGTTTCGATTCCGAGTATCTACGTGAGTTGTTAGTTTTTTGGCTGTTCTGTTAGTGAAGCGGATCTACCACGTTCGACATAATTGAGCACCTATGCCAGGTTTTAAGACTTCTTTTGTTGTTATTTTAGTCTCCTCAATTGCTGGTCTACTCTGAGAGATTGTGTCGGCGACCCATTTTCCTCTCTTTTCTTTAATCTCGATGTATGTTTTGGTGCGATGGTATTTTTTGGTGTGTTTTTTATTTTGTCGTAAGTATTTCAGGAATTCCATGTTCCCTTTCTTTTTCTCTTCTACAACTTCCAGATGTAACTGCCTACACTTTTCCAATTTATTTATTTTTGTTGCTAAATGGGCTCGCTAATTTAAAATTATTATTAAATATTTCTTCCCGACCTTATTTTTTTTATAATTACGTGTTTTTCCAAGTAGTTATGAAGGAGACTACTACGGGACGGTTTTGGTTACAGGAGGTCCACTGCCCAATTCTGTTTACATTGTTTATTTCATACTTAATCTATTTGTCTTCTGTGTCTAAAATTATGTCATTTATAAAATTCCTGACTTCTTCGTTCCAAAAATTACGCGGTTATTCTTACGCTTTTCTTTTTCTATGAAATTTATTTTCTGTTCGAGTTTATTACTTGTTTTTAGCACATTATTTTCCTCCACAATATGTTTCATTTTATCGTCTAACACTTCCAATATATTTGGTGTTACAGAGTTTGTTATGGCTAAAGTTTGTTTAAGTATTCAACTTTTCTTCGAGTTTTGATATTAACATCTCCACGTTATTGTTCATTGTTGATAAGCATGCAAATATTTTTTATTAACTGATCCAATGTTTGTACACAGGAATTCTGTACAGTGCTCAAGATCTATTGCTGTACTATCCCAACGACCCACCCGACTCTAGGGTGTTTGTTCTTCAGCCCAGCAACTACAAACTCCCATATGAAAGTATTAAAATTATTAACAAAGATGGCTTCAAAATTCACTTGTTCCTTATAAAACAAACTGTGAATAGCAATCATAAACCAACCATGGTATTTTTCCATGGTAACGCTGGTAACATGGGTCAAAGGTAAGTTTGCACTTACTTCTCCATTAAATATCCATTTGGTGTTCCAAGCCCGTGTTTGTTGAAGTCAATTAAATTTTATTAATTGTCCAATCTTATGCCAAGTGGTTTTACTTTGAGTTTAGAGTAGCCTAATGCCTAATTTTATATGGAAAGCAAAGATCATGATGCTGGTGTAAAATGATTTCGTTGTTTGTGGGGTTCATTCTATTCATGATATGGGTAGTCAATAATTAAAAAACACTGGCTTACTTGAAACAGACACAAAAGTAATAAGTACTTAATTATAAAACACTAATGTTTATATTTACAGACTGTCAAATGTCTCTGGTTTCTACCACAAGCTGAACATTAATATCCTCATGGTGGAGTACAGGGGTTATGGTTTGTCAGAAGGAACTCCGTCTGAAAGGGGTCTATATGTTGATGCACAATCTGCTCTCGAGTACATCATGCAGAGAACTGACATAGATGTCAGTAAAATCATGGTGTTTGGAAGATCATTAGGTAAAGTACTCGTAGTTAGATAAACCTTTGTTCATATCAGATAAACACGATAAAACAAAAATAAATTCATTTGAGTGGGGTCATCGACCGCTGTTAGTGTATTGAAATGAAATATCAATGTAAAAATCAGTTAAAAGAAAACAGATTTTTTTTAACTCATACTGCAAGTTACAACACTACAAGATTGTATAATTCTTCTTCTGTACGTCTGTACCTAGTCACTGAACTTCTAAACGGCTTTCAAAGTGAACTAGGTTTTTTAACTTGTATTATGTTTTTAACTATTTAGCAAAAATAATTTAAATTTTCCAGGTGGAGCTATAGCAATTGACCTAGCCTCAAGGCTTGAGTATAGGAACAAAATATGGGCGCTGGTAGTAGAAAATACCTTTACTAGCATACCTGATATGGCACACGTTATACTAAAATGGAAGTGTTTGAACTGGCTCCCACAATTCTGTCATAAGAACAAGGTTTGTGTTTACTGATTTTATGATTTACATTATGACTAGCTGCTTCCTGCAGATGCCTTGCCTGTTGTTTCACTACATAATGTAATCAGTCGTCTTCAATCTGACTGCCAAACTTTGTTTGTAGCCATTGCTGACATTACGGTGATATTTTTTTCATTAGTTAATTTCGTGTTAAAATATAGAACAATTCTCCTCTTTTTAGTACATGTCATTGAAGAAAATGGGGCATGTGATGACGCCTACTCTGGTGTTATGTGGTTCTAATGATGCTCTGGTCCCACCGGCGATGGCCAAAGAGCTGTACATGCGCTGCGGAGCTCTCTGCAAGAAGTTAGTGGTGATGACTGGCGGCGGACATGACGACACTTGGACCTGCAGAGACTACTACACGTCCGTACAACAATTCTTGGTGAATGTGCCGCCGTTACCTGACGAAATAGGTCCATTCTTCGATGACGATACAAATTCCACAAGACATACTATAGTACATACAGTATAGTATATATTGTTATTTTTATAGTTATAATTAGATAAATATAATAGTATTTCATTATAATTTTACAAATTTTATATAGAAACATATTTTAATAGGTTTTTAAATTATTACATAGGTTTTTAAATTCCCGTAGCTTAATATGTAGATAATATTTTCGAGTTTTCTAACGTACAAAATGGCGATGCAAATGAGTGATTGTGATGATAATAGTACCTTCATCATTTAATAACAAGTATAAAACCACAGCATTATTTAAATACAAAATTATATTATAAAATATTTTATAACTTCGCACAAAATGTGTATATGCATAGTATTAAGGGCAAGAATCCGCGACCAAAACATCTAAAGTATCATCGAGTTTCAAGATCAGCTATTGACTGACTTTATTAGAGCATTTAAAATATAACAATGTTGTGTCTAGATTTATTTAGATGTGGATAGCATTCCTACGAAAAACTAAGTAAAAATCCACGCGGGTATATCGATCTGCAACTTCAATTCCTGGTGTCAGACCGTGAATGGTGAAGTCCATCCATGACACTAACCTTAGAATAGCGATATCGCCCAGGAATTGGTTTGTGGGGATCAACTTCGTGATGAAGTGCTCACTATTTAGTACTGGCAATCTTTATCACCACCGGATCCTTCATGTACAATTCGTCCACATATCTAAAGAATTAAAGAAAATAAATATTCTTCTATATATCCGAATTTGAGAGAGATACTACGACTACAAGAAGATAGTACGACAAAAAGATACTACAACAAGAAGTTACTACTAAACGAAGGTACTACTTTAAGATGATGCTACAAAAAGAAGATTCAACAATCAGACGACACTACGACATGCAGATAATAATAATAAATATAGTCTCCCGACCGAATTTGGTCACGGTGGCCAATTCCAACAGAGATTAGCCAGGTACGCAGGAGGCGAGGAGATATTATAGTGCACAAATGTGTGCGTAAACACATGTGCACTCTCCATTCCTTTACTCTCATTGTCCGATGGGACGGAAATCCGACTCGACGACCACGACCGGGGAGAGTTCAGGCGCAGGACCAACGGCTTTACGTGCTTTCCGAGGTACGGGGGTATTAAACCGCATATTTCCAAACTCTGGACTGTTACTAAGAAATTCCTAATGGAATACCCAATTATCACTTTGTCCGACCTTCCCACCCAGGACCCCCCACACTCAGCAGTCGCGCTTACAACCACGAGACCAACGAGGCAGCTGACATTTAGATACTACTACAAGAAAGTACCATGACAAGAAGACGCTACGACAAGATATTACGATCAGAAGACACTACGACATGAAGATACTACTACAAGAAAGTACGACGACGATAAGACGCTACAACAATATATTACGAAATGAAGATACTACGACACGAAGATACTATGACAAGATACTACGACAAGAAGATACTACGACAAAAAGATGCTACGCAAAAATTATTTTGTTTTACGTTTGTATGAACAACGCATGCTCCGCCGGCCCCTTAATGTCTTTTGGAACATTGTTTAAAATATTAACTGCTGCGATGCGATAAATATTTTTTTATGGCACAATGTACAGACGCCAGCACATCAAGCTACCCGAAACTGTCAAATTTTCCCAATCAACTTTGAACCTTATGTTTTAGCAATAAAGTTGAAAATCTATTAAAGAGATTTGACAGATTGTAGTAGCTTGATGTGCTGGCGTCTGTACTTTGTGCCCGGTTGATGTTAATAGACTTGCCTCCCTATTACATGGAACTTGAACATAACTGACAAAATGGGGGTGTTCTGTAGGTACACTTCTGCCTACTGATATATATATGTTATGTACTTTAGTGTGTGGGCATTCTTAATATAACGCAGATTGCTCTTAAGCATTTCATCTGCACCATAAAGGCTTCATTTATGTTGGTAGTTACCCTAGACCTAGAGTATAATACGAATCTATCTATATTAATAATAAAGCTAAAGAGTTAATCTTTGGAACTACCTGTAGGATTTGGCGAAATTATTTTTGGATTTGATAGCCCAATTCTCGAGGAAGGCTATACTTAGGCTATTTATCATCAAGCTAATCACTAAGCCGCGCAAATCGAAAAAAAAATCAGAATTAACGCTAAACGAAAACGAAGTAGGTAATAGCGCAGGCGGCGACGGGGCAGATCGGGGGAACAAGTAATTCACGCGGAGAAAGTCGCGGGTAGAAGCTAGTAGACTATAAGACCATACCTGAGTAACGAAAAAACAATTATTCGTGATAAGCAGTAAGTGCAACTGCTTCACACGCGGTTCGCTTTGAACGTTTTAGAACTAATTTAGATTGGTTTGTTTTTAAGCTTTTTTGCGCATGAACTGGCCAGTGATGACGAAGATTGCCAGTACTAATGTAGTGAAGCTAATGTGTGAAGCTGATGAAGCAAGATCACTCCGTGACACCTTTGTCTTTGTCTTGAGTGAATACTTACTCGATGGTGCATTGATGAATATACAGGTCTGCCGCCGAAGTGAGACGGTGCCTGAGGTAACGGCGCGGTGCGGGAGGCGTGTGGTGACGTGTCGCGAGAGTCCCCAAATTATCTTGTGTTCTCGACTTTAACATATTTACATACTCATTGCCATGTGTTCGACTGATTTTGTTATGTCATCAGTATTTATAAGCTATGTTTTAACTAAGAACTGCCTTAGTGTGTGAGGAGCTTTAGTTAAATCAATTCGTTATAGAATTAACATATTTTTATAGTCAAAGTAATTACTATGTTGATATCAATACGATACAAAGCTTTAGTGTAAATTTAGCGGGAGAACGGCATGTTATCTTATATGTATTTATGTAATTTAAACTTTAAGTGTGACACCGTTCGGGCTATTTACTCATTTGACATACACAGAATACAGCCCGTTATGATGTCACTTAGACGGCGGTTTCCAAAAACGGGGAGGGAACCGAAGGGACTGGATTGAATGGTCACCTTGCTATGACGGGAGGGCGTAAAAACAACGTTGGATTTTCAACTATCGGCGCAAAGCAGTGTGTTGAAAATCCAGTGTGCGAAAAAACATCGCCACTGGAAAAACGCGCCTGTGCGAACTTCCCTAACACAAAATTAGGGTGTTTATTCCCTGAGGACCTCGCTCTTAGCTGGTCAATATTTGACAAGTGTCATGCTAAAAATGTTGTTATACTTAATGATAAATTGTTTTAAACTATGTACGGTGCGGTGTTCCGCTCGCAGGACGATGCTACTCGTCCAGTCTACTTCGCCATGCGCCCGCACTAAGTCCACAATTATTGACTGATAGCGCGTTATGCAGCTTTTGCCGCATAGTTGGTGAGTGATGGGAAGGTTCCTTTCAAAATACGATTGGGCTAGTAAGGCCAATAACGCTCACAACACGTTTCCATTCAGTAAGTACTAAGTGGACATTTTCAGTTTTCTTAGTGCAGCAGCCTTACGGTTTTGTAGCTATTTGCACTCATCCGTCCTTCATACATTCTAAATCTCTCTCCAAGCTGATAAGGTACTTTTACGTCTTTTAAGCTGTCTGAACAGAGTCAATTGTGCTTCTAGCAGATGGCAACGATGGGGTTATAATACATTGTAATAGTACATTATGATATAAGTGCGGTAAGTTGAAAATTACAGCCGAGGCGATATTGCTTGCCCGAGCCGTAGGCGAGGGCTAAAAAAAGCAGAGGCTGTAATTATCAAAGCGCACGTATGTCATACGACGTTTTATAACATATTTGCGAGGAAATAAATAAAACTCGGACTGAATTTGCATATTTGCTTGTTTTCCATATGATGAAATTTTGATACGCTTGTAAGTATCTATAGGTCGATTTTTCGGGCCAGAGGCTTAGAGTAGCCTTTTTCGCTGCCTCTGAGACTTCTGGCGTTGTGGAATTAATAAATTCATCATTACATGACGACATTTTCAAATTAAAAAAAGTACAGCGAAAAGAAAAAGCCCGCGGAATAATTTATACTTAACAAATAAGCGATGCGCGCGCGTTCGCGCTTTTTTTTCAGGCATAGGCACAAAACAGCCAGTATTATTAATAAAGTAAATTAATATTTTTGTTTTTGTTTCAGATATTAATGGTTGTAATTTATTATCAAAATTAATTAAATTAAAGAATTAAATGTTTATTTATTATATTTTATCTCCCAAAGTTAATTTTATTCATAAAATGTTGACTACTTTTCTGAAATAAAAACTCTTTGCTAAGATTTAAAAAAGTACCGTTCGTTTTGACGGAGCATCTTGATAAACCGTGCGATTTACTTTACATTACCGCACAAGTACGTAATGAGATACATTACGATATTAAAATTGGTGAAATAAGAGACCCTTTATGAGCAAATATGTTATAAATACTATTACTTTATAGGGTGAAGCGGTCGCCACTTTGAAATTCAGTTTAGTTATTCTACCGTTAGTGATTTTAAAAGCGGCTAAGTGCGAGTCGGCCTCGCGCACGGAAGGTTCCGTACCACCGCACAAAATTTAAAGCTACATATTTCTGTTAAAGCAACATGTTTCTTGCATGGGGACTCCCTTTATTTTGAACTTTGTTTTTTCTCTAAGCTGTGAAAATGTCAAGTGTAGATTACGCTTCAAAGACACAGTCCTGTGACAGACGGACCGACAGCGGAACCTTAGTAATAGGGCCCCGTTGGCACCCTTTGTGTACTGCCTAATTAGAAATAACAGATGGTTCAAAATTATTTACAACTAGAAAAATTAAACTCCCTCGGCTTATCCGCATGGAGATTCCCAGAGTACCTGTGCATTTTGCTGGTATAAAAAATACATATTAGAATAGTGTGTAGTGTAGTAGGTACCTAGTGTACTATCAGTGAAAGACCTTTTGTAATCTTATCAGGAACAAGCTTCTGCTCACGACTTTGTCCGCGTAAAATTTCACCCTCCCCCCATTCACCCTCTTAGTGGTGGAATTACGAAAAACCCTTTCTTAGTGGATACCTACTCTTCACAAAGAACATACCCTCCAGATTTCATGTATTTAGGACCAGCGGTTTAGGCTGTGCATTTATATAGGTATCAGTCAGTCAGGACTTTGAATTTTATATTATATAGATTTCAGAGATTTTTCAGAAACATACAAATAACTTTACGTTGTTATAATATCAGTAAAACTTAATAAGATTAAGATGATACAAGGGATGCTTCAGAATGAACACACTAGGCGACAGCTAGCCATTCTGTCAAGAATTTGAATTCAATTGAGATAGATTATTTTCTTAGGTGTGATCATTTTGTACAGTCTGGTTTGTCCTTATATTTTACTTATTTTCGACACTGGCTGTAAGTACCTACCTACCTGCCGTTTCATACTGCGGCCGCCGAGCTCTGCTAGTGTTGACTCGTTGTTTCTGGCGGCGATTTATTACGCGGATTTTAAGCTCCGTGTCACTGATAATATTACCGTAGAGTCTAATGAGTATAAGCCACAATTTTATTAGGTATTGCATAGAATAACAAGAAAAGCTACAAAACCTTAATATTTGATTGTTTGCCAAGGGAGCAAACGACTATTAAAGGCGAGAGTATTTGAATCCAGAGCGGAGCGAAGGATTCTAGAGTAGAATACCGAGTTTAGCGAGGGGTTCTTAAGTAAAATCCTGAGCGCAGCGAGGCATTCAAAGTACATCACTAGAGCTTAAAATAGTGTTGCTCCCGAGGTGGACACTCTACTTTTTATCACCCTCTATGAAAAAATAAGTAAGTGCAACTTATGAATAAAGGATGATTTCCACCAAACGGCTCGCATCGCATCGGATCGGAAAGGATATGAACGGATGCGGCGACAGCCGATCGCGTTCGGCAGCATGTCGACGCACACGATCGGCCCCGTACCGTGGCGTCGCTTGCGAACGTGTCCGTTTCTGCGCCTAGACAAATAGGTTCATTCCGACCGTGTTGACGTGTTCTAATTTTTGAAAATGGTTGGAGTTGACGTAGTATTGTTGGCTATTGCATTAGAAGAAGAAGAAAATAATCATAAAACACAGAAGGGGAAAAGAAAAATTTGGACGACAGCCGAAAGGATTCGATCGCATACGACGACAGGCGAACGGAGCCGATCGCGCGTCGCAGCATACATTTTTAAGCTACGATCGCGTGTCGCGGAAGACGCCCGCGGTCAAGCTGCTATGCGCGGCTTGGTAATTTAGACTTTAAATACTGTGTACACGATCTAATATCATTTAAAGATTGTAAAATCTGTTCCGATCCAATGTGATGTGAGCCCTTTGGTGGAAATCATCCTTAAGAATAAATAGTACGTTTATTTATTTTCATAAAATTACATGAAGAAGGCATATTCATATTTTATAAAAACTAAGTAAAATCCTAATTTGATAAACAATTACGAACGAAGGCAGAATACTTTTCACGCGTTTTTCATTTTTTCACTAAGACCTTGTCCAGAAGGGGCGAATTTGCCGCGAAACGTTTCGCGCGAATTCATTCGCGCGTTAACGAGATACTAGGCGCCAATACATCGCGTCCACAAGCATCGCGCGATTTTCGTGTGCAGTTCGCCAGACTCTCGAGAGTCTGGCGAACTGCTGATACTGGAGACTCCTTGTTGCGTTCAGTTGACGCGCGAACTCCAGAGCGTTCAACTCCATGTTTTCTACTGACAAATGAAATTCGAACCCAAATGCTCCCGCGTTGGTACGCTCCTTCTGGACGCAACGGTCGCGCGTGATACGCACGAGAGAATCGCGGCGAATTCGCTCTTTCTGGACAAGCTCAAATTATTCTTTAATGTGGTTCGCGCGTTTTACTTTATCATTCAGCCTGTTACTTGTTCATACAATGTTCGTGATTAATCTCTTTGGTGATTGGAACTTTTACTAACAATATCCACATTCCAAATTCAAATCACTTTTAGTCCCTAGGGATTAAAGAGCTATTTTACTCCCTGTTTACGAAGACTACGCTAGCTCTTTTTGAATAGATGTGATAAAAAATATATTTAGATAAGTAGTTGTATACCTACATGGCAGTGGCGTGCCTAGGGGTCAAAATTAGGGAAAGCCCACAGATTTTCAACGTATAAAAAAACGGCCAACTGAGGGATTGGCTGATTTTCTTATTGTGTCCGTGTGTGTTGCGAATGTTTGACTGGTATTTTTTAAAATATATTTTTTATTGATAGGTTTAAGTACGTTTGTTGTTGTGAATTATGATTTTATTAGGGCAAGCCGGGCTTTTTGGCTTCTATGAAGGTACCGCCACTGCTACATGGTAACCGTACCATACCGATAAGGGAAACGAATATGTTTGTCACACAACTAATAAAATTCACGGAACGCCATTTAAAGTCTGCAGTTTCTATACGTCATTAGTGTCGTACCTAGTGCAAGTAAACGGTGACACGCTTTGTCTGTATGAAAAGTGCTGACTGTTCCGCCTCTAGCAGCGGCGGTCGTGGCGTCTCCGTGCTCTGTGGTTGGTTTTCACTTTACCCGCAAGGAGTGCACGCTACACCCAACCAGTATCGCATCAACCAGTGATCCGGGTCCAGACACACACTTAAATAAATACAAAGACGATTGCAGCTGGAAACCGTAGGGACTCCCACTTCCATCCATGTAATTTCCCCTTTAACTTTGTCATGTGGACATGGGAACCAAAAGGCCTGTTAGCTAGGTTATCTAGATAGCTCATTGGTTAGGGAGCTCATACGCATGATAAAGGAAATTTATTACAGGTTGTGCTTCCATCTTTATAAACATGATGCCACTCGTCTTCATTAAACTAATTGTATTTATGTTAATACGCAACTTAAATTGTTAGCATAAGACAAGTCAGCAGTACCTACCTATATTCATGAAAAAATATATTTTGTAATTTATACTAAAATGCTGTTTTCGGCGCTAGCATCCTAACCACATGAGACTCATAGAAATCGCAGAAGTAGTCAATCGACAACGTAGGTAGGTAGGTAGGTACCTATTGCGGCATTGCCGAAGCGCCGTATTTTTATAATTTCCTACTTATGTAGGTACTTGTCTTAAATGTATGTCACTTCCATTTAATTGTAATTTAAACTCAATTAAACGCCAATTACCTAAATCAATAAGCAATTAACGCAGTTAGAAGGTGATAGCCTAATGTTGTCTAAGAGTAAGTACCTATTGCCTTTTCTTGAAAAAAATGTTTCGCACGATGACAAGCAATTATTTAATACAAAGTACACACGCCAGCACGCACTTCCAGCTATTACAATTTGTCAAACTTTAATATATTTTCAACTTTATCGCTAAAGCATTAGGTTCCAGGTTGATTGGGAAAATTTGACAGTTTCGGGTAGCTTGTTGTGCTGGCGTCTGTACCGTCATACCTGTATGATGGAAATAAAATAATAATTACATCTACTTCTTATATCTAAGTACATGACATGTGGTCTTCGCTCTTAAATATTTAGCTGCTTAAAATATTTGGCTGTTATGGTGCCAAAATCTTGTTTGATAAAATAGTTAGCATTTTGTTCCATAAATGTTCGTGTAATGCAATATTTTAATTAGCAGAGTTGCATAGACTTTGCGTTACTTGTAAAAAATTAAATCCGCTCTTATTTTAATAAATTATATATTATATTTTCTAATACCTCTTGATTTTATTTTAACTTGTAGGCAGGTCCTAATTCTTTCTCGAAGCAACAATCCGACGTGTGCACTTTACATTGAACGGTAGGTAGGTATGGTATACGAGGGCGACACTGAACGTTTTTAGAACTGGCCACTTGTAAACGATATAATCAATAAATAACTTCAAATTTTGAAAATGGAAGTTTTTGCCAACATTATTGTGTATGTATTTTACTCATTTGTCATTTGTTTACGATTTGGCGGCAAATTGAAAATTGTTTTTTTCAATTTTCAATATTTTTTTTTGTAGGTACCAAAATTTTCTCGCGTTAAATAACGCGAGAAAATTTTGGTACCTACAATGATTTTTTATGACTTTCGAGGTCATGTAAGTCAACAAGAAAGTTATGATAGACTTCGATTGGCCTTTCACGATGAAGCCCTATCTCGTGCCACTGTTTACAACTGGTTTAATGAGTTTAAACGTGGTCGCACTAATCTCACCGATGATCTGCGTGATCGAGGGACGACCTTCTACGGCGACGACTGAAGATAACATCAGTGTTGTGCGGCGTATGATAGAGACTGACAAAAGAGTGACTTATCAGCAGATTCGGACAAGCTTAGGCATCGGTCTGAGTCAAGTGCACAAAATCCTCCGTGAACATTCAGCGGTGACGAAACATGTGCCCCGTGGATACCTCATAATTTGACAGAGGCCCAAAAACTCCGTCGTGTTGATTGATTTCGTGAAATGGTTCAAAGATTTAACGGAGGTGATTCAAATGCTGTGTTCGATATACTTACGAGTGACGAAAGCTGGATTTATTGTTATAATCCTGAAACTAAGAGACAGTCTGCTGTCTGGGTGTTTCCTTCCGAGGAGTTGAGTGAGAGTCAACTAAAGTGAAGAGAGGTCGAAGCGTGGGAAAAACGATGGTGGCCTCGTTCTTCGGAAAGACAGGTCATTACGCAACAATTGTTTTATAGGATCGAAAAACAGTTACTGCAGAGTGGTACACGAACAATTGTTTGCCACTTGTCTTGGAAAAAGTTTGGGAGAAACGACCTCGCAGTAAGATCCTCCTTCACCACGACAACGCCTCGTCGTACACTGCCAAGCAAACATCGACTACTTGGCGATGTCAGACGTGGAGTTACTGGGTCACACGCCAAAGGTATAGCACCGACCTCGCACCTTGCGATTTTTTTTATTTCCGAAAATATAAGAAAGACTTCGACGAAAACGTTTTATGGACGCCGAAGAAACAGTGGCTGCGTTTCAAAATGCCGTCGAAGAGACCCCTAAGGACGAGTGGGCAAAGTGCATTTCTCAGTGGTTCCATCGGATGCAGCGATGTACTGATGTAAATGGACACTATTTTGAAAAGATATAAGAAAACTAATAACTTGCTAGTTCAGTTTCTGATTTTCTAAGAACTTTCAGGGTCACCCTCGTAAGAACATCGTCTAATTTTCAAAGCGTGCTTCACCGCGCGTTAAATTGAACGCTTGTATGACTGATAGAAGGATTCAAGGGTCTTTAGGCGTCAGTTTTTTTTGCTAAGAGAACTGGGTCATTCTTTCAAACTTCATCATCTCTTCCTAGATCTTTTGCCAACTATGTTGGGATCGGCTTCCAGTCTAACCGGATGCAGCTGAATACCAGTATTTTACATGGAGCGACTGCCTATTTGCTTGCTATTCCTTCAAAGTTATAATCAAAATTCGAAATTCCAAATATCGTTCCAAGTAACGTTTTTTTTCAAATTGCAGCGCTGTTTTACGTTGACCATATTCACTTCGTGGCAATTAATAAAAAGACACCGACTTCCAAAATTAAAGTTAATATTCACTTTGTTAGAGCAGTGGTGTCCACTGGGCCACCATTGCTCTAACAAATTGAATATTACCTGACCTGCAACTGGTAATTAAGTCGCCGCTGACTTACGAGTTGCAGGTCGTAGGTTCGAACACAGACAGGCGTTTTACTTTGTGTAAATTATTTCATCACCATGCTGTTCTAAAAACGGTGAAGGAAAACATCGCGAGGAAACCGGCATTGTCCTAGAACCAAAAATTCCAAGACATGTGACATCTACCAACCCGTACGAGGCCTGCGTGGTAGATTATAGCCCACTCCCTCTCGAAGAGCGGAGGCCTGTCCCAGGTCCCAGCAGTGGGAATAATATAGGCTGATTATTGATGATGATGATTCACTTTGTAGTGTTTTACGACAAATTTAAATGCAGTAAGTAGGTACGGAATCCATGGTAACAGGTTGTGCGTCGATGTCCCTGGCGCACACAGCAACCTACCAAAGTTTCATCACAATCGGTCGAGCTATTTTCGAGTAAATGAAAATAAAAATGGCATTGCAACGCATCACATTATATTCACATCCAAGTGCCGACATGTCTTTATGAAAACCCGACAATGACCGTCCACTGAGAACCAGCAAACTGAACATACCCATCCCCTGCGTCGAGGGGTGAGACAAGGCGTTTTCTCTGACGCATTGGAGTATGTGAACTGGGAAGGACGTAGCATTAACATCAGCGGCGAGTACCTACATCTCACACTTGGGATTTGCAGATGACATCGTCATACTGGCTGAGTCGCTACATGACTTGCAGCAGATGCTGGACTGCCTAGTTGATTCTTCTGTACGCGTTGGTCTCCGGATGAACTTGGACAAAACCCAAGTTATGATCAACGAGAGCGACTCCGGGGCCGATTGCAGTCAATGGCAATGCTCTTGAGATTGTGCGAGAATACTTTTACCTCGGTCAAACTCTGCAGTTTGGTAAGAACAAGATTGAGAAGGAGGCTAAGGCTCGATAGCGTTTGGGAAACTTCGTCGAGTCTTCTCGTCGTGTATTCCGAAGAGTCTTAAGTTTTAAATCAGTGCGTCCTGCCTGTTAAATACTTACGGAGCTGCATGTCGATTCTGTAAAAATCTCACCGTGAATACTTGCGTGGAGTGAGCTGTCAGTGTCATCCCACTGATGCTAGGGATTGACCATGCAAACATTTACAGTCATAAAAGAGATTTTAATAATATTTTTTAATGCTAATCCTATTGATATTTTTATATAATTCAAAGCTAGTATTTTAGTGGTCAAAACATTCGCCAGCGCCTAACGCGCTTGCGCGGCGTGAAATATGGCTCATTCCGAATTAAGTCATCATCGCTCACATGAATAATTTGCTTTCCGATTTAGATAAATGACCACTATGGCAGCTGAGAGTCAGTAATATACCTATTCACTTGAATAGTTACTCATGGTTGGATTATAGTAGATATTTATTTGTGTATACACCACGAATTTCCTCTTCTTTGGTAAGGTGGCGACTGTAGCCAGAAGCACAATTTCGAAAATGCCACGTTAGTTTAAAGATCGGTGATAATTATTAATTTAGGGCATGGTCGGTAGTCGGCGTTATCGCAAGATGGCACATGCCATGACTTCATATATGTCGATTCACGGGACATCGTTATCGCGTTCACGTTAATTCAGAAAAGGGCCCTAATTCACTATGACCACTTAATGATTCATTACTTCGAAACCACGTCAATTCCTTAATAACCAGACCTAATCACTACATCTGCTATTAACGTATTCTCTATGACACAATGACCGAAACCGGTTTGAACTGTCAAAATACCACGCTTGACAACCGTACGGCGTGGTAAGATTATGCGGGGAATAATAGATAAATACCATACAGCAGAATTGGGGTCAAGGTGTAAGCACGCTGTAGTCGATTACAGTGAAATTCGGAATGTACCATATATCACTCCACTCGAATCTCGTAACCATGGCAACACCACCTCGGCGTCAACACCTCCACCAGCCGCGTTTTGATTGGCGAATACCTCGCCTTTTTCTACTTTAGAGTTACACATTTTGAAAATCGCTCAACGAAAACTTTGCTTAATCTGCCCCTTGGCAGACTCTAAGGCAGGGTCGCCATGAAATGTTGGGGGTTCAAGGGTCGTTAGAATTAGACAACCAGCTTGATAGAATGTACTTTAATGAATATCTAGTGAATTTATGTTACAATGCGCATTGATGTAAACTGCTTACTTATATTCTAAAGGAGTGTAGGTACTTACTACGTTATGCACTATTAGGGACCATACATACACTTCAGGGTTGACACCAACCACTTCTTCATTTAAGGGTTACTAGAGGTGCAGTGCAAACACGGGCGCGCGATGAGCGATAAAATATTTGCACTTATTTGACGTTGGTATTGCATTTTCCTAATGTTCTTATACATGACGCCTTACAAGTTAAATAGTAAAAACAAATCTCTAATGTGATAATGAGTGACTAACGCGCAAGCGCGGCGTGATCTTATCACTTCACCTTCACTCCACCCGATTCACGACATTAAATGTCGTGAATCGGGTGAAGTGAAGGTGAAGTGATCACGCAATCTGCAATGTGATAATGACAGTGATTAACGCGCAAGCGCGGCGTGATCTTATCACTCCACCTTCACTTCACCCGATTTACGACATTTAGTGTCGTGAATCGGGTGGAGTGATCACGCCACACAAACTACGTGGGATTACATTCTATGGTCCGTCAGCTAGGCATCCGTTAGCACTCGATGACTTGACACACTCGGTTATCTCTTCTAATTCAATAGATTTGGGTTAATAACAACGCTGAACATCGTCGCAGTCTTTACTAGACTCGATCTACAATTGCTCATAATAACCAAACAATGTCGATGCGTATTTTCATCAGTCTAGCTGTCATAAACGTGAATGTTTTAATTTTATTTACTGTTCGTGCGTGACGCGCTCGCGCCTCAGTCTATATAAGGACTTACTAGACTAGGGAAAAAATAAAATAAAACAGGATTGAGATTCTGACTGCGCTTCTGTTTTGCTATTTTATTGTAAGTAAAACCCCACAAAATATTAATGTTTTGACCACTAAAATACTAGCTTTGAATTATATAAAAATATCAATAGGATTAGGCTAAAAAAATATTATTAAAATCGCGATTATGATTGTAAATGTATGCTTGGTCAATCCCTAGTATCTGGTAAGATGACACTGCCAGTTCACTCCACGCTCACTTCACCTAAGTTTTCACGGTGAGATGGTTACAGAATCGCACTGCTGAAACGTTGACACTCACCGAACGGCTGGTCCATAAATTCAAGGTGATCCGGCAGAGAACCAAAGTTGTCGACATTGCTCACGGAATACACCAGCAGAAGTTACCATATTAGCCAAAGAACCGATGACCCTTGGGGTAGATGTGTTCTTGAATCTTGAATGCAGACCGCGAATCGACAAACGTAAGATAGAACACCCTCAGGCTAGGTGGAGCGATATTCGCAGGGTGGCTGGTAGCAGCTGGATAATAGTTGCCGAGAATCGAGCTGAATGAGGAGACGCCTATGTCCAGCAGTGGACTGCTGTAGGCTGATGATGATTGCAACGCTTAGCATTAGCTAGTCATTTATAAAGATCTGTTTCAAGAAGACAGCTGATGGATTTCTGAGACTCGCAGTAAGGGTAAGTACCCTAACCATTGTAGCTACAGACAAAGGTCTTAACAGACTGTCATTAACTTTTTTAAAATTATTAATCTGCATTCACATATTTAAAAAAAAAATTACGGTCCGCAAAACTGGCCAATCTTCATGAAAAAAAATTTTGATGCATTCGATCGTTTCTTATAAGGATCAAAAAACTACCAGACCAGTAGTGACGGACGATACGGACGTTGTGTTCATACTGTCCATTCCGTGCCTACGCACCATGTACAGACGCCAGAACATCAAGCTACTACAATCTGTCAAATTTCTTTAATAGATTTTCAACTTTATCGCTAAAGCATTAGATTCAAGGTTGATTGGGAAAATTTAACAGTTTCGGGTAGCTCGAGGTGCTGGCGTCTGTACACACGCTACCGCAGTTCACACACAATAGTTGGCCCCTTTTTTCCTAAGCTATTCTTCCATTCAGGTGTCAAATAAATGCTATAAAATCAGGATAAATGGTAGGTAGGTATGCGAAATTAAAACAACAATTAATTCCTAAAATATTTTATTTTAATATACGAAGTTAACATTCCACGTACTGTTATGAATAATAATATAAACCTACCTTGTAATGTCGAGAAGGTAGGTTTACTCAATATGAAATATATACGAAGCTAAAAGTTTATCGAAATAGAACACTCGTACAATTATCCATTAATTAAATAAAGATACAAAAGAAACAACTCTTTTTCGAACATACATAATTAAAATCCTCACTAGCTACATTTTGAAGAACATCAGCTATACATCATTCAATTATAAATATAGGTACTTATAAAATGTAAAATAGAAATGTAAAGGGAAACGGAAAATCACAACGATAGAAAGCACAGGTCTAGATAAAATTCATAATGTTGTCGTGTAAAATAAATATGTAATTAAATTAACAACGAAATATAATGTTAATTTTATTTTCAGATATACAAAATTAAAAAAAAGTAAATAAATCAACAATTTGCTTTTATGACAAATTAATATTTTCTTGTCACATAATAATTAATTGAATTAATTGTATAGTTTAAAATTCATGTGTGTATAATAATAATTATGTCGCTTAGAACCTGAAGGTATTATTTTAATAATAGTATATTTTGTAAATACAAGAGGCATATAATGCCACGAGTATCATGTTACGTGAAGTGTTCATTTGATAGAATGTCCGATTCACACCCACATTGCACCGCTGGACACACATGCTTATTACACAAGTTGACGTTTACGTCAATATTTTTGTTTGATTATACCATTTTATTATTTTCACGATTTCTATAAAGTATAGAATATTAAAAGGGTTATTTCCTAAGGAAATAAGTACACAAGGAATACTTAGACCTTTTAACCAATGGAGAAAAAAGTGTGTGACTTTTAGTGGGGTCGACATTGCTGTCAATCATACTGCCAGCAGTGTTGCCAACTTACTCAAAAACATAAGTATCGATATTTTACATTCTTTCCTTTATCGATAGATCCCATAGGGAAAGAAAAGAGATTTCATAAGAAGCGATTTCCATGATATAAATACACGTAGTAAAAATGAAATTGTGATACCTAAATTAGCAAATAATTTCTTATAAACAGTATCCACTTCTATAACAACAAGTTTCCAAAGCCAGTTACAGAACTTAGCGATGGAAACTTCAAACACTCACCAAACGAGTCCTTATTAAAAAAACATAAATTATAAGATTAAAGACTATGTCGATGACAAGGTAATTCGGCAATAATTCCTTCTGCACATGTGGCTTCCGTAGCACCTAATTAACGGCATAACTACGTTAATATCTATTAACTGCTCCCAAATTACGATGTTTATTTTTTATTTATTTTTTACATACTTCTTTGACATAATCTTTTTATTATTTGACATTATATACAAACAATTCTAATTTCAACTACTAGTGGTTGTAATGGCAATCATATTACTTGGTTTTTATATTTTATTTATCCTTTTGATAGATTCTTTTATATTTTGTAAATGTGAGGACTTTGTAGAGTTTAGATCTGTAGGCATTTATTTTATTTGATTAAGTTCTTGGTACTTGTTGACAGAAGTTGAAAACATTGTAAAAGCCAATTACTTTTAAAAGAGTAACCGTGGAGTTTCTTGCCGGCTCTTCTCCATAAGAAACGATCAATTGGAACCGTGCACCTAGCTTCTGACATTTCATAAGTGCCCACATAGGTTAATGTTTAATAGTATCTTTTTTTGATCTACATCTCTGTTCAGACTGATTATCAAAATTGTATTATTCATTCACGGGAGAAAACCGACAGATTCTAGCCGTCACTTCTTTTTATTAACCATGGAATTAATATGTACTTTTTAACTTTATACAATATAAATAAAAAGAATACTAGTCTGTAGAGCCCCCGAGATGGTCAATTCAGGTCAGTTAAGTAGTAGTACGCCATAGTAAATACCAAAAATATATTAAAAAAAATCATACAATACACCGCTCCTACAACTAACACGCAAATATATTTTATCGATATCAATCCATAGTCATAAATAATCAACAGTCACATCATTGTTCAAAATATTTTTCAAAATCGAACGTGGAACTTAGGTCACATAGTTATATTTTTACTGATTTACTGCTACTCAATTGCTCAATCAGTAAAGTTCTCGATGCATTTCTATGATATTTTTTTAAATTTGTTTTAACTAAAAGAGTGTTTATTTAACCGAAAATACATAATAAATTTTAGGTATTTTACATTTTCTTGCATGCGTTAAGGGGCTTAATATTGGAGCCAGTTTTATGAAATATTCTAGACAATTTTATATTGTCTAAATCAATGTCATAAAAGTTCAAGATTATTTTGGATAAAAGAAGTTAAGGCGACTAGATGACCTAAAGCGCGGTCACTGTCGGATTGCATAGAAAAGAAAGAAAAGCGTGATGACACAACGCTGGTAATTTATTGCAAAATATGAAGCAATTATTTAATTACAAAAATCTATTGTTTGGACTAAAAAATTAAAACACTAGTATTTTAGTATGTTGCTAGTAGAATAAATCTGACAAAAAATCAGAATGATTGTATACATACAATCATTCAGATTTTTCTTGAACTTTCTTTTTACGTAAAAAGAAAGTTTTTAGAGGTATCTTCATGATTTTTTTCTATTGTATCAAATTAGTTGTATTATGATTTCAACACACTATCTACCTAGCATATATCCTGAAGAATATCATTATATTTTTCTGATTTTGTTTACTGTAGTCGATCATATACTTTTATTGCTTCTAAAACTTGCGTTTTTTGTGTTTAGGTCCTGTAAGCTCCTTAACGGAAGAGGTTTACATTTTTTACGGAGCGCATTACTCAGTAAAAACGATTATGACCATGATAAAGTAGATTCTAAAACAGTTTTTATGAACGTTTTGGGTTTTCAAATCCATTACCTTGACAGAAGGGTACAATCATATGAGGCGACCCCATAGGTTAAATGGCCTAAGAAGGAATAAGACAACCAGATACTCAAAATTACGTATTAGAAATCGGTTAAATGGTTTATAATCATTTACAGAAAGGGGTATATGATACTGTATATGACAGTTTGGATGTGTATGGCTGTGCATGTGCCACAGTGGAGCTCGTGTGTGGGCGAGTCGGGGGCGTTGCGCTAGCGACGCGCACCGAACTCGACGGCGTCGTCGTCGGTGATGTCTCCGTGCCGCCACAAGTTGAGGCGCGAGCTCTTGGCATGCTCCTGCGCCGCGCGGTACTCCGCCACCAGCGTCGCCAGACGGTGGTCGCGCAGATACTCCATCAGCACCAAGCCCTCTTTGATAAGGTTCTAAATACAAACAGCATCGATTAGTATGTTTACTGTATTGTAGATTCAGTACATTTTTTTTAAACTTTGAGCAATTCGAGTGTTTTCAGAAATACTTAACTCTTTTCTTTCAATTTACCAGTGCACTACAAAACAAAACAAGAAGCTCAAGCTGCGGACAACAATTACTGACTTTGAAACCTACTTACTAAGTATACTCACTAAAGTTGCTCATGTTATATGAAGTCGTCACTATGTGATGTATGGTAATGTTGATGATGGAAAAAAATTTAATGAGAAATAACAAGGCACAAAAATAATAAACATGTTATACCTTGGCAACATCGACGTTGGTGTTAGGATCGACGAGGGTGACTGCGGGCGGGGAGCCGCGAGTCTCAATGTTGAGCAGTAGCTTCCTGTTGAGCACGTCTGCGGAGAAGGCGGCGACAGCTTCGGACCGGTCGTCCGGGTCGGACGGGAATTTCACGCAGCACAGCGTAAACTCGCTGGCGTACGCAGGCTCCGTCTCCGTGCCGGCCGGCAGTAAAGCCAGTCGAGTCACGTTCACGACCTATTATCAACATATTAATATTTGAGCACTATTGTGGATGAATGAAACAGAATTATGTAAAATACTTGGTACTTTCATTAAAATAAATGATGTTGAACACACTGGTTTTTTGTAATTTGAAGGCGATGATTATGGATGGATGGAAGAAAACGTTGTATTCCTCCTCCTCTTCGTCGTTCCCTCAATGCCTAGGATCGCGACCACATATGAAGCGTCTCTAAGTTATGGGGTCTTCTCAAGTCAAAGGTCGTAAGGGGTAAGACCAGAAGGATGATTTTACATACCTACCGTTTAACTGAGACGTTTCCTGACGTAAGAGTGCGATGCGAGAAAGGTGTGTGGTGACGTAACGCAATAGCTCAGTTCAATCAGGCGCCCGTGTAAGGGGGAAGCGCTAAGGTAGCCCGCGAAATTCAAATTTTCTTACGTTTTTTGCAATTTGCTGGTCAGTATTAAGTTGTACGTTGATTAATATATGATTCGCGGCCGTGACAAATATGTATTTACAGAATCATAATCATTAGAATCAGTAATACAACTTTTTAGGTTAGTATAATCCCAAAATGTCAAGATTTAATGAAATAGTCATTCTGTGGGATTACTTGGTCTTAGTTGTCAACAATACAACTCTCTAAGACCACGTAACTCCAAAGAATAACTGATTCATGAAATCATCATTCTTTGGACTTACGTGGTCTTGGAGAGTCGTGTTGATGACTTTAATGATTATAATTCTGTAAATACATATTTGTTACGGCCGCGAATCATATTTTAATCAACGTACAACTTAATACTGACCTGCAAATTGCAAACCACGTAAAAAAAAATGAATTTCGTGGGCTACCCTGGCGCTTTCGCCTTAACGGGCTTCAACGCGTTTTGTTTTACGACCGCTTTGAGTAAAACGCACACGAGATTGGATTCACTCAAATGAGTCTTCCGATTAAAGCTAAACGAAATTAACTCAAACAATCTTTGAAAGAAGATAAGGGTTCTGATTCGACGGTTTGGACATGAATTATGCGAAAATTACCATTTAACAATGCCAATAAATAAAAAAAAATTGTATGCCACAATATTGTTCAATGGAGCAGTAAATATATAATATAGTATACTATATAATGTATATACACAGAAGATGATAATACGATTGACTTTGTCAATACCTACTTATAGGTTTTCCGACTATAGCCAATAACAATACGCTATTGGCTATAGTCGGAAAAATCTTGTAAAAACTATCCCGGTGCGGGAAGGGTGACAGTTATGTCAAGGTGCACACCCTTGACATAACTGTCACCCTTCCCGCGCCGCGTAGCTACCTCAGGCACTGTCGAGAGCAAAATCACAAGTCTACTGCTTAGCCTGCCTGTAGTATAATGATTTTGTTTGTAATTAATTAAGTTGCGAGTCTCCACCTCAATCTACTCACCTCACGGTTTCCATAATCAATGTAGAAAATATGGGCCATTTTATCATCTGAAATTTTTTCAACCTTAGCCCGATACCATTGATCGTCCATTGTGAAACGAGCAGCACATATTTGGCCTCTTCTGGGAATGTAAGATCCAGGAAGGGGAGCATTGTTCTTAAATTCTTGATGGATTCTCTCCATTAAATTTTCGAGCTTACCACCCAATTCAACATTCTGAGCATAGAAGGTGCCTTCAGGCGTCAATTCTGTGATCAAAACTTTCTCGTACTTTACAGTACGATCTTGAATAGGGGCATTCCTTTCTTTCTCAGTTTCTTTCTCAACTTCAACAAAGTTTTTCCATAATCCAACACGTTTTTTCATGGCATTTTCTTCAGCCGTCTTAATCTGCCGAGCAAACTCCGAGGTTTCGGCAGTGTGGTGCATCGTGGCAAGTCCGTGTTCAACCAAAGCCACCGATAAGTTCTCGTTTTCGTTCCACAACCAACCGATGAAGTTGCCAGCCTTATCCATCTCTTCAATGGTGACGACAACGTCACGCTGCAGACACTTCTCCTTAGTGAACTGCAGGGCTTCTTCGCCGTAGGGCTCCGCATTCTGCATGCCGCCACCACCTCCGATAGCTGGGCGCGATCCTCTTGGACAGTTGATGCCAGCAAGAAGGAAGGTAACCAACACGGATTCTTTCGGAATATATATTCTCATGCGAGATCCACTGGCGACAAACTCTACAGTCGCTTCAGTCTTTTGAGCTCTCTTCAGGAATGGGAAGAATTTCTTGGCCTTGGCAGAGTCTCCACTGGTATCCTGGATGCGGTGAGCGGGGATGTCTTTTTTAGCGTGAACGCCGATGCCAGCTTTCTGAGCCTTAAGTTCAGCTTCCAAAAGTTTATCATAGTGGGAACTTCTCTGATCGTTATCATTTCTATACCGAACGACAGTGGCATAACCCTTTGAGACTAAAGCTTCCGCCAGATTTCTGTACAGTAAATAAAAGCATATTATTACTTAGCTAGTATATAATGAATTTTATAACCATCGAGAATGAGTTGAATACTTACACTCCTCCTGATATGACAGTGCAGCAGTTTTTCTCGGGGAAGTTATCTTTAGCGGGCTGAATGTAATCAACAGTGATGTTAACTTTCTTGCCAACTACTTTTTTCCGTAGAAATTCGCGTGCTTCATACATCCATGGAATATCATATAGGGGTTTAAAGCCTTTTGGTCTTGGCGAGTTTTTGCCTTCCTCATCTGGGCTGTTCCTGTGCAAGAAAATGGTATTATTAAGGAGAAAAGGGATTGAAGATCTTTTGAAGGGGATTGGGTATATGGAGCCTGCCATACGTACTATCGCAACATTTTGTTTTCTTTTTTCAAAATTGCGTCTACGTATGAAACATATATAAAGCGATAGCTGACATCAATGCAACAGAAAACATAATAAGACTAAAGTATCATGTTTCCGAGATATTAACTGAAAAAAAAAAATTGTTTGCGTTGAAGTCGGTTATCGATATAGGTTACATCCGTGGCCGCCATTTTGAAAAAAAAATCAAAATGGCGAACAGGTAGGACACGGATCTTCAAACCCGTTTAAATATTGTTTGGGTAACGTGCGAAACATACTTTTCACGCGGAGGCCTGATGCTAGCCAAGAATATTTTCTTCTGGGTGTTGTTGGGCATTTTGACGACGAGAGCGTCTCCGTTGACCACTTCCATGACTGTGGCGGTGAAGTCCTTGTCTTTGGCCGCGATGATGGGAGCATTGCTTACGTAGTTGGTCCAGATACGGAGTCTGGCTTCTTTCGCTGATTTTTCAGCAGCCCTTAATGGGGCCGCGCCTTAAAATTGAAAGAAGAATGTAAAATTGCGATAATCATTATTAAGAAACGCAATAATTTGTTAGGTACCTATTCTTCATGGAAATAGCTATAATGCTAAGGGCGCATTCCACAAACTATAATGGCGCCTGTACACTCTTCCGCGAGTGCTCTCGTCATGTTTCGCTGAGAGCACTCGTACGAGAAGTCGAGTGACGAATGCGACCCTATACACTCTCGTTTATTCAGTACGGTTGCGAACAGTCCTGTGAAACTCCGAACAAATTATTTTTATATGGAATTTGTAACCTTCTTTAGGCAACATTCAGAAACAAACGCAGAATCTCAGGATGACCAACATTACACTACGAAGTGAACACCACGTGACCACACAAACATGTCTGCCTTCGCGTCGCTTTGCTTCGTGTTGTAATTTTTCTGTTTGTTTTTTCCTTTTTCTGTAAGATTTGGGAATACAACTTATCAGAATAATTTCTGTGATTGTGTTAACATTGAGTCGAGCATCTGGTCAGTAGGTCATCATCATCACACAGTTTTATTGAGATATTATGTCCGTGACTACCGCCGGACCACCAACGCCAATCGCTTCCATATTTGGTAAATAATTAGTGCTCAATTGGTACTAATTAGTACTCGAACAACAAAATTGGTACCTTAGTAGTTTTCAAGAAAATCGACTTTGTTGGTGGTCTGGCGGTAGTCACGCTCCCTTCAGCGGGACCACCATGAGCGCCGAAAATGGGGGCACGTTACAGCTATTCTAAGTATACAAATAATTAGTACCCTTATATGTGATTTATTTCGTAATAAAAACGGAACTGTAACATTTGTATTTACCGAGAAATCAACGATAACTTTCTCGCAATTGTTCAGCAAGACCACGATTTTGAATGTTTATCCCAAGTTAGAGAAGCTTGTCGCTTTCGTCAAACTTACACAGAAAATTAGTACCCTGCAAGATTAAATTAGTACCCAAAATTCAAAATTAGTACTCCAGTAGTTTACGAGATATACCATGCCATTGGTGAGGTGGCGGTAGTCACGGTGCCAAATTTTCATTTTAAGATTTCCCTATTAAAAACTCTGTGATTTCTTCCCAAATTTATACAAAAATTAGTACTCCTAAAGAAATTATAGGGATCAAAAATTCAGATTCCTAAGTGTCGTATTATAAGTAAGAGAATTAATTAGCTTTCATTACTTTTCCATACTAAATCTCCGCGTATAACCCGAGCAAATTAAGTTGTCAATGGTAAAACAAAGGTATCACAGGCCATGGGTATTCACAGGCGATAGGTTATTTTTTTTCTTAATATGTACCTAGATACACAGTTTGTGTAAAAATTTAGATATTGAATTGTTGTTAATACTGTTCCGACATCCATAAATTTATGTGCACGAGTGTACATCTCTTAAACAGCTCAATACCATTGACAACTTAATTTGGTCGGGTTATACGCGGAGATTTAGTATGGAAAAGTAATGAAAGCTAATTTCTCTTAAAATACAACAATTAGGAATCTGAATTTTTGGTCGCTATAATTTTTTTAGGAATACTATTTTTTGTATAAATTTGGGAAGAAATCACAGTTTTTAATAGGGAAATCTTGAAATGAAAATTTGGCACCATGACTACCGCCACACCACCAATGGCTTGGTATATCTCGTAAACTACTGGAGTACTAATTTTGAATTTTGGGTACTAATCTTATCTTGCAGGGTACTTATTTTCCATGTAGGTTTGAGGAAAGCGACAAACTTCTCTAACTTGGAATAAAAATTCAAAGTCGTGGTCCTGCTGAATAATTGCGAGAAAGTTATCATCGTCGAGTTCTCGGTAAATACAAATGTTACAGTTCTGTTTTTTTACGAAACAAACCACATATAAGGGTACTAATTATTTTTATACTTAGAACAGCTGTAGCGTGCCCCCTTTTTCGGCGCTCATGGTGGTCCTTGTGAAGAGAGCATGACCACCTTCAAAGTCGATTATCTCGAAAACTACTAAGGTACCAATTTTGTTGTGCGAGTACTAATTAGTACCAATTAAGTACTAATTATTTACTAAATATGGAAGCGATTGGCGTTGGTGGTCCGGCGGTATCACGGACATGAGATATTGTCTATTAGTGTGATTCTTGCGAGGTAGTCGACTCTTTTATTGTTATTATTACTATGATAATAACGAGACAGTGACTCTTAGTTTGTGAACCATCATGGGTAAGGATTACAGAAGATGTGAAGTTTGCGGTATCAAGAAGACCTGGCATACTAGAAATACATCATTCGCTTTTATCCAAGTTTTCACTGGATCCAAACCGGTGAGTTTTACCTAACTATTGCTAATGTGATCTGGTGCTCACATGGCAATACCTCATTGTAAATTAATAGCATCATTCAAATTCTGTAATACAACCCTCAAGCCATCAATCGAGATTAGCTGAAACTCTAATGAAGAAATGTTTTAAAACATTTGTGCCTACAGTAATACCTACCTATTTGTCTAATCTAAATTGTAATCTAATTTAGTCTAAGTAGGTTGACTTCCAAAAAAAATGGGTCAGAGTCTAAGACATTATCTACCTGTGACACCATTATGTACCTAAATATTAAATAAATCTAGAATTTCATATTCCAAGTATAATCTATTCCATTTAGTTGCGCTGATAGTGTTAATTCGGTATTTTCTTAACTTTAAATCAAATTAAATAAATTCACAGTCAAACATAGTCAGTTAGAAGTAACCTTTTATATTTTGTATCTTCCAGCTTTCGGGAGTGCCTAAAAGCAGTTGATAATGAAGAACTGGTGCTTCTACCATTAGAAAAACTGATTTTGATGAAATTTTCAGGCAATCATCAGATTAGCTCAGCGGGTGATCATGTGAAGTTTGGTAGCGATCAGGCTACCCGTGCGAAGCCGGGGCGGGTCACTAGTAATTCATATAAATTAATAAATGCAGAAATCATATAAATCAGTGTTTTATTTTACCAAGTTTTATAATAAAATAAATTAGTTTTGGAGCCTCACTATTATCTGCGTAGTATGCATTTCATCAATATTGATGAACTCTAAATATCGATATGTTTATTGATTTCTATACGATGCATTGCGCATCCCTATCTATGAGAGTTCTTCCCGTCAACGACATGATTGTCATTGTCAGTGCTACTTAGAATTTTCATGTTGGTAGCTATGTTTTTTTTTATGTGGTTGGCTAAAGGTTAACAATTTCTCACAAACCGAATGTTCTAAGTTCCGTCTCTTAAAGTGTTACATGGTCTTTGGTTGCGAACGCCGAGAAGATGGACGCGTTACAAGTTATGGTCTAAACAGACGGAAAGCATTTCAGCTGCAACATCGTAGTTTGGATGCAACTGTTAACTGCTTCGTAATCTAATTATGTCAACTGCATCCAAACTGCGATGTTGCAGCTGGCATGCAGTTCAAGTGCAGTCCGTCTGTTTAGACCCTTACAGCAGCTGTTACCCGATGCGCTATCAGTTATTATAATTACGTGCACATCTACCATATTTACAAAAATGTTTAATGGCTTAAACCGATATGGTGGATGCTCACTCATTTCATCAATAGAAAAGCCAGTTTGTTCTGAAATTCAAACACACGCATCGTGTTTTTTTTATCTTTGTAAACCCGGTGTGTTGGTTCCCACAATCTTGGCTCGTTTTGACATATTTCAAAAATTTAGTTCAACTCGTAAAGTAAAAAATAAAGTCAAACGTCTACGCGGTTAGAATGCTTGCGCTAAACTGAACGACATGAGAATGTACCACTGTACATTACACTCGCGCATTTGACTCGCGCACAATAAACCGATTCGGAACGGAGAGCAGACGAGGCGAGGCGAGACAATAAGAGACGAAGCGAGTGTAGCATTGTACACTCTCGCACTGGTCATGCCTCGCGGTGCCTCGAGGAGAGTGTACAGGCGCCATGATATTTTGAATTTTTGACAGTTTTTCCATACTAGAACTGACAGACGTCAATTTTATTCCACGTATATTATATATCTGACTTTGGTAAAATCAGCCCTAAAGGTAATAGTGAGTCTGTAATAAAGTGTGCCAACTAGGAACATGTCATGTAAACTAGTGTTGCTATGGTACTTAGCATTTGGCACTCAACATTCGATTCGAGTGCCAAATATTCCAAGGGTGGTGTCCCAGCTTTAGGAAAAACTTATCATGTTTTTTTTTTATATTTCATTTATTCTATATTTTGCATTAATAATTCATTTTATTTTTGTGAAAACGTAAGCTCGACTAATTTCAACATGTATATGACTTTTCTGGTGGATATGATCTAAGGATCTGTTAGGAATTAAACTATACTAACCAGCTTTCATGACTGCCAAGGACCAGTCAACGCATCTGGCAAAGCCTTGCCTTAACAGAGCTTCAGCTATGTTTCCTTGTGGGTGCAAGATAGTTCCTACATAATTGTTATTGTTGACTGACTCAAGGATGACTTCCACGTCTTTTTGCAGCAGCTTGGACTCGAGGAAGAAGCGAGCTTCTTCAGCATAAGGCTCAGATTCACCATCTTGTCTCACTGCAGGGCACTAAAAAACAATTGATGATAATTATAAAGTTTGTATTCATAACTGGAACTTATCCTGAACTTTTTTGTAAACCACAAAGGTAGTTCCATAGAGTAGTGAGTACTAAGGATTTTAATTACATAATACTTACTCGAATACCTGACAGCATGAGGGTGATCTGGTAATAGTCAGGCAGCAAGCAAAGTCTGACTGTGGAACCGTCACGTACATACTCGATGATGGCTTTGACTGGCTGATATCCGAATTTAGCGACAAACGCCTTTGGGTTTTCTCCAGGAGTCTTGAGGTCTCGAATATGATCCTGTTTGATGCAATTCAAAAGTGAGAATTTGAAACAAATATTGTATAACTGACTTAAAAAAAATAGTTTTGAATGTTGGTGTTGTACTGTTTTAATTATTGTCACAAAGATCAAAAAAAAAATTTTTTTTGTGCATAATACAAAATATAATTTAAACTTATCAAATTCAATGCATTTGATGCCTTCTATTTAATTGAGATTGTGATTCCACTAAAGCAAGTAAAGCAAGCGCCGTATTGATATTTGCTGGATTTTGTCGCCTTAAATTAATTAACATTAACATTGTTTTCTTTGGTCCGCCTAACTTCTATATTTTTGGAGGTATAGAATTTTGGCGGATACTTGTAATGTAAGATACCCAAGTACCTACTGTAGTACAGTTTTATTTAACGTCACATTGTCTTCACATAATGGTAAAGGTTGTATACTAGTATACGACCTTTACCTTTTTGGATGTCCCACTCCCAATCCAAATTTTCTCCAGAAAGGACTAACACCAAGCATAAGTTGTTTGTTATAAAAGGAACAAAAATTCGAGGATATTTTCAAAGTTAAAAAGTTGCATTTTAATAACTTACTTGAAGGTCTGTTCCCCAGATGCCTTTGTTTTGCGACTTCGCCACATCTTCGATCTCTACCAGCCTTTTTAATTGCGGTATGTTTCTGCCACCGTCTCTGACCTTTGCCAAGCCTTCGGCAAGGAGAATCTCGGTCAGGTTATCATCCTTAGTGGGGTCTTTTCCAGCCCATACACTGCCGTACTCTCTGGTTGCTGAGTTTGGTGGTTTTTCAGCAGTAAAGATCACTTCTCGACCTACTAGTTTCCTGAGGAACTCACGAGCTTCCCACGCATAAGGCTCATCCTTTGATTCCGTGTCACTGATAAGATGAAAATAAATTCAAATTTTATGGTCAACAGTAAGTTTAGTGTAGAGATTAATAAAACAGCGTAGCAATTATTAGTTGATTGTTGTATTGTAATACAGCTGTACTGTAATACAAAATATAAGGCCGCACTGGCCTCAGGCTGATTATTGATTGTTTGTAATGTTCTACAAAAATGTTTCGCATTGCTTGTTATAGGTACAATTCAAAATACATCAGCATACAATATCAACAAGCAACAATAGCAAATGCAGATATACCTACTTGGTTTTCTTTTTTGCCCTATCATATGCATGAAATATAAAATAATGGAAATAATTAATTAAGTGAAAAGCAGTTTAAATCTTTAACATAATATTAAAATAACAAGTACAGAGTACTTGTATTGCATGAGTAGCAGTTAACATGGGTCATCATCATCCAGAAACGAAACTCAAGTTCAGCAGTTAATAATAAAAATTACTTACAGCAGCTGCGCAATTCTGTTAGTTTTTATTAAATAATATAGTCAGCATGTATTATTTTTTAAGTTTCGATTATGGATCATTATTACTAAGTTATCTCAAAATTCATAATTTTAGAAAAAATAAGCTAATGGTTGTTGTCAAGTCGAAATGCGAGTCAGTAATGTTGTAAAATTTTTAGATAATGAAATGTAGATAACTTATTGGATTGGATGATGACCCTACGTGCAAACTTAGCTATAAATAGGGCCTGGATATTGGATATTTAGGTTCATAAAATATGTATTTATTATATTCTTTAAGTAAAACTAGACCAGAATAAAATTGAGTTTTTACATGCCCTGTTTAATATTAGATGTTATTTTGTACAACTATTATGCATTAACCATTATAAATAACATAACCTCATACATGAAATGTGAAAATGTTCTATACTTCTGTTCACACATCATGTCTATAATGACTGAAAATTGGATGAATATTTAAGAATATACACATGTCATCAAACTAAGTAACTAATAATATATAGACTATTCTTGAGATTTCATCCAAAATTTTCTCGAACATCTAAAAACTAATAAAATTGAAAAGGCAATTTCCAAACTTGGTTATTTACATTTTAATCCAGGCTCTAGTTAAAAAAATATTATGTGTAAGTGTAATATACTTCCTGGTATAATGAGTGATTCAAAGGCAGTATATTAAGTGAAGCGTGTATCACATTTTTTTGTTTGTCCAAATTTATAAATAAATAGTAATATTTTAACACTATATCTTCTACTAGATAACAGCAACCCCAGAGATAAAGTACTATAGAGCACACCTCTACCTAAACCTTCGGGGAATACAGGAGTGCTGTATCTCTTTTATGAATGCCTATTTTTTTGTAATAAAAAATTAATAACTGTAAATTGTATTTTTTTGTGAAACATTCAGTGCATTTAACAATTCACATGATTAATATGAGAATGCACAGGCCCACAATATGAAAGAATAGGATGCTAATTAGTGGTAACCATTTATGAAAGACGTTTACTTCTTATTTCTAGTAAATAGGAGAAAATGTTCCACATCATCAGAGAAATGTGTCAGCAAGGATAACACTTGAATGAAATAGATGTTTCAGTACTTACTGACTTAAGGTTACCATTAAGTCAGTAAGCAATAAATTTTATTTTTTGATGTAGGCTAACATTGCCCTGAAGCATTTCAAATGTTAGGTGATAGTCATCTGCATAAAAAGTACTGACATTGAAATTAGAAAGGAAACAATTCCCTTTTTTTTTCAGGCTGTTTTTGTACTATTATGTTCTCAGTCAGAAGCTCATAAACTGTTTTTAAATAATAGAATAATTTTACGAACTGTATTCATACTTAACCTCAATACAATAATTTGAATTAAATTATTACTACAATCTCTACGTACTTATCACCGTATGTTACCTTACCTTATGGAACAGGCAGAAAGATAAAAGCAAGCAACTATTTCAATATGAGCACAACTTTAGTTAATGTACCTACAGCAGAAAAATGTATTGGCAGAATTCTAGCTTGCTTATGTGTTTTGATAAATTTTGTCACCACAGTAGACTAGCAGTACTTAGCTAACATACACAAGAAAAAGGTTGTAACATTCTAATATTTTTACTTTCTTTGATGATTGGAATGATCATCTATGCAACACTTGTCATGGCATCTAGTCATGTAATGTATGGCAAGTGTATAAAATTTGGTCACACCAGAGAACATATATCAGATTACATATTAAATTCGCCATTGCTTCGCAGAGTATTTAACAAAATGATAATTATATAAAGCTGTATTATAATTATATGTTAATGCATTAAAAGAGCCTTGAGTGTTTTGCTTGGAGTGTTTACTCTAGGCAATCATTTCTGCTACAATTTTTAATGGTCAACTGATCTTTTACACATAGTACATCGCTTAGCTTCTTTGAACAGAACCCTCCCTCCCTTTCATACTGCATTGTTTATTAATCACAAAAATGAACCAATTAAGACTAATGTGTGTTTAAATGGTAAATATTATGATAAACTCTCATAAATTATGCAGTTTTAAGTTACCTTTCATTGCTTGTATATGAAGATTGTATTCAGGATCCAATATATTACTATGCCTTTGAGACATAATTATTACAGTAACTAAATACCCTATGATTTAACAATGTTGTGATAATATTCAAGGCATGTAAATTTGATTTAATGACATAAAGCTATCGTTTTTTTGTGTGCTGAATCAACAATTGTTTACTTGATGTGTAAATACTGACTTGTTGGCGGTTTTCTGGCGCGCTAGCTTGGGCGCGGTGATACCAGACAGCGCGATCACTTTCTCTGGAGGTGGCCCTCCTTGAGGCTGTCGTCTTATCACAATCGTGTCACCGGATAGTACCTGTTTAGCACAAATGGATATTTCTAGTAATATGCACGTTTTAACATAATTATATCTAAGTATCGCTTAAATCTCCGACTCTTAGCTCGACCTGCCAGCTGGCACAAAATGGACAAGCAGCAGCTATTGCTACAATAATACAAATTAATATGATGAGCAGTTGAAATCAAGCTTAGGGGATTATGGAATTGGTATACGCTTCAAATCATGTGCGCGATGTGGTGCCAACGGGGCAGATTTAACGAGATCGGCACGAGGCATCTTGGCTTACTATTTGGGAATTAAAAAAAACATGTTATTGTTGAATTACCTGCTTCACGATTCCAATTTTATAAGCAGGCGTCGGTGCTGGAGCACTCATTTTTAATGTATTTCCCTTATGAAAATCCGGCAAATGAATATGATGATATAAAATGACTGAAGAGCGAACAACTAACAAGATTGGCGAAACGTGGCCGCGCTAGTGTTTCCACATTTGAGAACTGTAAATTATATTGATGATAATGTTGATACTTTCTCCGCAATACGTATGGCTGATATTCTCGGCAACACTGAATAGTTTTTAGTGAGCTCAATAGTAAGAAAAATAAAGAAAATGTTACATTAGCAAAAATCGACTAAAGTAAAGTTAATTTGAAATATAGTGTTTTTTAATTTGTTATTCATTTTAAGCACTAAGTGGTGTTTAAGTATTTGCTTAGCATACTTATAGAACCATTCGAAAGTAAAGTAAGAAAGCAAATAGGTTTATTTGCGGTAAACATGACGCAGAGAAAGAACACAAAAAAATAACAAGTTGTGTACTTGTATGATAGAGGTCAGTGATTTTATGTAAAACGGAATTAAAAATTCTTTATAATTTTTTTTTAAACTTACAGTCTCTAAATGATTGTAAACTAAATGGTTCACTTTAATTATTGGCGATTTTGACTTCCGATGTTGTGTGTTCTGCTTGCTAGTTTTCTTACGTTCAAGGTTAAAATCATGTTACAGAAGTGAGCTCTGAACTCGATAGCCTTTTTTTTTCAGTATGGGATATCATCAAATGACCCCTCCCGCTCTGGGTGGAGCGGATGGGAGTGTCAGACTCTTACTGACTAAAACCCACCCGTGTTCCTTCCTTAGTCCTTTATGTTCCGGGCCAGCGGTAACCCTTTCAGAACATCCCGCTGACCCGGCAGACTTCGGCCCTAACGGGCCCCTTCAAATGATGCTGACAACTCGATAGCCTTATGAGAATATCAATTGCATCTTTGAGTGATCTTCAAGATATTGACTACAAAATCAGATAATCCTAAAATCGACTAAACCGTATTTGGTAAAAATGACGCCACATTTTAAAAAACGCACACGTGATACAACGTGGAACGCGTAATCTCATTTGAGTAAATACCAACTATAGATAGTAGCAACTATGCACTTTTATTAAATCAATGCGTAATAAGTACAACTACTATTTATGAAGGCGAATCAAAATAACAATGATTTTAGAAAAACGATTACCTATAATAAAATAAAAAAAAATATTTACGCTTTCTATGAACCTATCCCGTGATATTGTGTATACTCATGGTCAAATTAATTTAGCTAGCGAAACTCCGCAGACGTAGGTAATGGCCTGGGTATCATTCTCAAAACACGAAAAAACAAAAAAATTATAAATTGGCAAACGTTTTTTTGTGGAGTCAACGACCGCTTGAGATGATGCTACTTGCAGTATGAGTTGAGAAAATACCTTTTATTTTGATTTATCGTGTTGAAATGTTTATACCCATCACATTTGTGAAGTTTATACAAAAAACTGTATCCAAACTGATATTTCAAGTGACTACACTACCTGCAGTCGATGACCCCACAAAAACATCGCCAAATTATTTTCTATTTTGTTTTATCGTGTTAAGACATCGATATCTATCTCGTCAGCAGAGTTGCGCTAACTAATTTAATTTGACCCTGTAAACCTAGCTACTTAATTTGTAATTTTGTTTCTCATTGGAATATTATACTAAATCCCGACTAAGCACTATTACCTACCTACCTATGCCTGCCTGCTAGCGGTTGAGTTTTAGCTGGGGCAGGCTGTTTCAGTGCGTATTATTCTCTCATGCAGAAACATAGTTGTGCGAAGAACAACCGGGCGGTATTGCATTTGCACCAGGGTGGTTTGAAGGCGAGTGACCAGTTAGCGTAGGTAGCAGTAGCGTTAGGTACAGATATTTGGACATTGGCCTCTGTGTAGGTACATCCCAACGTGATAGCTGCTCAAAGTTTTCTGACTGCTTTATATCTAATAGGTTTTTTTTTCAAAAACCTTTTTGTGTAATGTGGCCAGCAACTATTTTAAATATTTAGTCATTGCCATAGAGAAGTAAATAAAATTTTGAACTAGGAAAAAAATAAATGACAAATGACTTCTTCCGTTACTTTCCTACCGTGTAGTGTGATTTATATTATGTAGCATTTTCCAGTGTCGATAGTCACTGTTGTTCATGTATTTTTTAAAATAGTGTATAAACCTTAACAGTTATAAGTTGAAGAAGTATTAAAATGGCAAATGCAGATTTTAGAAAGGATGTGACTATGCCTGTCCGACCTAGAAGTGTCTATACAGCGCACTCCTACAATCAGGTGATGTGTCCCCAAAAATCATTTGCTTAGTATAATTCAAAAGTAAATAGATAACCAGGTTATACAAAATGTTTACCTATGAGTACCTATTGGTAGAACTGATATCATACCTTGTCTTTCATTCAGCATGTTTCACTCGAACTGAAACATCTGAACACAATACATCAAAAACGAAAAAATAGTTCTGGTGAACCCAAACACTTTGGATTTCAACATTTGGAATGCTTCAGCCAGCTCCGATTGCTGGAAAACTAAAGGAAATGAGATGAATTATTGTCGTTGTCGTGTCGGTAATGGGCACGCAATGGAGCAAAAATTCACTCGAGTGAAACGTCTCATATCAGATTCAACTGACCGCTAGACAAGTAGTAGTATAATACTATAGAAATGTCAGTCCGACTAACAGTTCTTGCTGGAGTGCCTACTAAGTAATTTCTTTTCCGAAGCTTGGTTTGAATCGTCACAGCGCTCGCATTTTCGAGTGTTTAGATTTTTAAGGATTTGTTGACAGGATTTGTTGACAGTTCAGACTGCTATCCAATCTTCTGTGCGCTTTGTTAGGTCTATCTGTAGCATCTGCGTGTTTAGCCGCTGCCGACTGTTCGCTGGGAGAATGCGAGCCAAGTGCTTGTGTTGTGCGAAAAATTCCGGGACTTAAATCAACAGCAAATCGTCTGCACCTAAAGTGTCTCCGATCCAAAGTATCTACCTACTTATTTGTTTAGTATATTTCGCTTCCAATTGAGACTTAAGTGCTAAGAGACTGGGCGCTATTTAATTTAGCTAATAATGCGACATTCTTGTTAAAAATGACATTAATGCCGTCACGTTGTCACGTTAGGTGCAGTTTAATAAAGCAGAAAACTAGAACTGAAGAACATGGCGTACTTAAGCGCACTTTTATATTTTTTGGATTGTATTTTTATGCTTCATTTAGGAGGAGTCCAACTTGTCTGCCTTCCAAGACTACAGCAAGTTTCTCGAGGGTGGTCTAGGGCAAGCTGAGCTTGTGGGCGCGGCAGGATGGCAGCCACCGTGGCGCGCGCCCCTGCAACGCAAGGCTCCCTTCTACCCGGGAGATGACATCTACCACGCTGATACCTGGCGCGAGCTTGAGGCAAGTCCGCAATTAAGGATTATACTCACGCATCTAGGTAGATGAATTGGGCGTATAGGTATACGCCCAATTTATTATCACACGAAAGTGTGATCGTGTTTTCGGAGAACAATACCTAGTAGCAGATAATAAGCATGCTACTTTCAAGTCAACTTACGTACACTGAGAGCAAAGGCGCAGTGGTGCACAAGAGTAGTGGTGGCCCAGTGGTAACGGCTGCGACTTACCGAGTTTGTAGGTCCTGGGTTCGAATCGTAACCACCTGCTGTCAAAACGGTGAAGGAAAACATCGTGAGGAAACCGACATGTCCTGGAACTGAAAACTCGGAACACGTGATATCTACCAACCCAAGTGGGCCCGCGTGGTGGATTACACTTCATTTCCTCTGTGCAGATAGGAGGCCTGTGTCCCAGCAGTGGGAGCTTTGTAGATTGATTATGCTGAAACGTCATCCGCATCATAACCTACTAGCCGTTCATTACTTCACACTTATATCAAACCTTTTTTCCCTAGCGATGTCTAGTGTCTAGGAATCGAATAAATGCGTGTCTTCACGACCTCTGTGTGGTAAAAATAACTTTATTCGTCTGTTGTCGATGTTCGTTTGAACCTAAAATTTAAAGTAAAATTCAATGGAAACTAAACTTACCTTGAATTTGTCATAGATGACGGATGTAGTGGGTGGAGCTGGATACAATGCCTCAGTGACTCCTCACGGCACCGTCTGCCTGCGCCTGAGAGACCGAGTTAAGTAAGTACAATTACCTACTTAGGGGTCTCTAAGGCAGTCTTTAATGACTGTGACGGGAGACGTCGTGATTGCGAGGCGGAAGCAAACTGGAATCATGGTGATTAAAGAAGGAAAAGTTAATGTTAGGAATCGGCGTCCTCGTTTCTGCAAACCTTAATTGAAAAAGGAAACTGTCCTGGCTAGGGCAAGTACAAATTGGTTTGGCGGCTTCCACGCTGACTGGTTGGTCCCAATGTAATAATGGTTTATCCTAGATAAACCATTTAATTTGAAATGTAATGATCGGTTTTAAAAAAAAAGTTTCTTATTTAGAGTGGACATGACGATCGACGGTGCAGTGCGCGTTACCAACGCTAAGAACAATATTATCCTGGCTCTGTCGCGTTCGGGCGCTGCTGCCGCGCTCATCCACCCCAACGGGCGCGTCTACCACTACGGATCACGAGTGGAGATCCAGGCCCGACACCAGCAGGGCAATAACAAGTTAGTCACGAGTAGTATCCGTGGTGCCTATGACACTTCGAGCTTTAATCCGCCCGCTGAACTAGGCGGACGTCCGCGACGGCAGACCTGCGACGTGTATCAAAGAAAACTTTTTTTTTTGTTGTTGGCATCTCGCTGTTCAATTTGAGGTTGTCGTCTGCTTAACCGGGCTTGCCTATGGATGCTTCTAAATTAAAGCCTCCAGCCAGGGTTTAAAAAACTTAAAAACTAAGCGACTAAACGCTAAGGGCACCCCCTGTGGGGTACGGACCTCGGCTTAGGGCGTCGTTGAGAGAGGGCAGCAAGGGACAGGCTGGATCGGAATTATTTAGGCACGAATTTAAAACTACAGGCTCAGTGACGCGGGCTGGCTCGAGCAAGGCTCGGGGTGGACATAGTATATGGGGTGTCGCGACGGGCCTCGGCGGCGAGGATGGATCCGAAGGCCCGTGTCAGGACTTGTACTTTCTGAGAGTACTGGTGGTCGAAGGAGACGCAAGAAGGCCCGTACTTTTACTTTAACGCAGTTACGATTGGAAGTTTGTCCTATTTAATGATAGAGAATACGCGCTGTACAAAGCCGAACCTTTTTTAAAACTCGATGTTCCATTATACTAACGGCCGCTTGTTTAGTAGATAGGCACAAGAAAAACATAACCCTGTCTTTGCGAGACATAATACGAAGTAATGTGGAAATAAAGTAATTTTAAGAATATAGTGGTCGGTAGTTTTAATGCTAAGCCAGGCTGTCCTGCCTGGTAAAGTAGAAAAGTCTTTGCAAATTGCATCCTACCTTACAAACTAAGAACTTGAAAATTTTAATACTGTCTTCCTATCTTACTTGTCGTGAGGCCTTACCTTGAATACTTAACTAATCGTGTCACTTAACTGTATGGTGAAGATCTACTGTCAAATTACACCAACAGTATGTGGAGCAATTCAAATTGAGGATAGGTTAGATACAAGACCAATCTACTTTCAGATTCTGAGTTAAGATAATGATCGATGAGCTACCAAACTTCTTTTCTAGTTATTGATGCTATTAGTGAGAGTTGCTGCTTGTGAGTTGTTGTTGGTTGCTGTTGGTTGATAATTATTTCGGAACATAGCTGTATATAGAATTCGGTGGTACTACACATACAAAGTGCATATTCTAGTATTTATGTGCCTGACCTGACCTAGTTCTCTCACGGAGCCTGGACGGCCGGGAATACTAGCTTAGGGCTCAATAATCAATAACATACAAATTATGCGTTGAGCTCGGATATTGTGTATCTCATGTAGTTCAATATTCTTTATTTTATTCTTCACTTGAACTTGATACCGGCAGGTACATTTCTTTCTAAGAAAACATAAATAGATTTACATCGGATCCGGTTCGTATTTTTAGCCAAAAAATACTAAATCTAAAGATAAATCTGTCTCTTGTGGTGAAACTGTTGTTTATAGCGGTACCGTTGCTTCCATAAGAACAAAATACTGAACTATTTCTCTAAATGCTACCTACTTATTATCAATCATCATCATTGGCATCCTTAATCCACTGACTGCAGAGTATAGTATAGGCCTTCTTGTTTTTGTCCATGCTTCTACCAGACTAGCCAGCTGTGCGAGTCTCATCCAGGTCCTCTAGGTAGGTTCCTCTGTAGGTCGCCCATCCATCACCATTACCACAACCAACACCGTTTATTCACACATAATATTATAAAGGCGAAAGTTTGTGTGTGTGGGTGTGTGACGTTTGTTACTTCTTAACGCACAAACTGATGAACGGATTTAGATGAAATTTGGCACACAGTTAGTTAATAACCAGGATTAATACATAGGATACTTTTTATCTTGATATTTCTACGGGGTCGACACTTAGGCCGCTATCCCACTGGCGTTTTACGAGCGTTGACGTCGCGTCATCGCGTAACAAGCATAAAACGTCCGCTGAACGCGACGTCAACGTCGCTTCTGCTTAACGTTAACGTCGCGTTTGTTGGCAATAGTATCATCTGCGCGACGTTAACGTCGCGTTCAGCGGACGTTTTATGCTTGTTACGCGATGACGCGACGTCAACGTCGCGTCTGCGCAGCGTCGACGCCGCGCAGACGCTACGTTGACGTCAACGCTCGTAAAACGCCAGTGGGATAGATAGCGGCCTTATAAGGGTGAAACCGCGGGGTGCTGTTAGTTATCAATAAATACAGAAGTTTAATTCTTGTGATGCGATTTTTGTACCTATTTATTTGTTTGACTCGTTGGCACAGCTAGTGGACGCAAGCGCGACTGTTAAGCATGGGTTTCTGCCTTCCCAGCGTTCAATTCCCAGGTCGCAAAAATGGCTTTTGGGTATTTCCTTTTGGAATTTCTTAATAGCGCCTGAAGTCTCGATTAATGTCCATTATTATTTGGCGAATGTGGGTGTACATGCATCTCTACCTTTTTTTTTGGATTAGAAGCATGTTGTTTTGTTATTAATCAGATACGCGAAGATGTGGTACAAGGGCGTGTCGTTCACGGCGGAGCAGTGTGCGCTAGTATACCTAGTCGACGCAGCCGGCACGCGCACCACCACCGACACCTTCCTCGACATGAGCCAGGATTTCACTCTCAATGTCTTCTACAAGTAAGGACATTTGTTCACACAAACTGTTTTCTTATTACGCACAATAACCGGGGCGATAATAATACCTATATATACAGTCTGTGTGAGGCTGCTGTACAAAGCTGTACTCTATTATTTGCGTTAGTATCTTCGCGGAGAAATGTCGCAAACCTATTGGGTGCTTTAGTCACTTTTCTCTGCTTTGACTGTTAACGGGCCTAACTGATGGATTGTTGTGCAGCGAGTCCCGCCACGGGCCATCGTACGTGAACGAGGCGCTGTCGCTGCTGCAGGCAGCGCAGTACTGGCTGACCGACGACGGCATCGACAACTGGATCATCAACAACGTGCGCGTCAGCCAGACCGCGGATGGACTCGTCAGGTAACTTACAACTACACCATTATTATATTTTGTAGGTACGTGTAGTCAAGAAACTCTTTCGGGGAAGTTAGGCTGGTTTTCCACCAGAGATGACCGAGGAGGCGTAGCGAGGGATATATGTGTGTGAAACCAACCAATAACATCGCTTCTTTTTCATAGCTTGAACTAAGTTAGCGTTGGTATTGGATATTTTTACACACATCCCTCGCTACGCATCCTCGCTCATCTCTGGTGGAAAGGCAGCCTAATTACTTACTGTCACTATACCATTGCCGTCAAGCGGCGTTGATGTGTATCTACAGCTTTGGAAGGTATGACGTGCTTGCAATCTGCGGTGCAGAATCTGCATAGGCTGCAAAGTTGGTAGCCCAACGCCTTTCGAGCTTGCATGCCATGACTGCGGCATCTACTAATATATAATATTCTTATAAATATCGCCATTACGAAGCCAAAGGAGTATGTAAGGGTTGTAGCAGGAGGTGGCATTCTGTAGTTTCTGCCTACCCTGCAGTGTCTGCCAGGGGAAAAAGGCATGAGTTTATGTATGTATATCGCACTTATCTTACGATCGGAACACCAAGCGTGCAATTAGAGAAGCCTTACAAGAGACAAACGTTACTTTAAGAGACGCGTTAGTCAGCTCACTTCTATTTAATTAATCCGACTTAATACGGGCTTACATCACTCCTTTACTTGTCAGGTTTAACCAAGTACTTAAGTATCAATATGTTTGATGAACTGAACGAATGGAGTTGTTATTTAAAATAATCCGTGTCAAATAAAGTTTTCGCTATAGGTTCGCTGTGCAAACTTTACTACATTTGGTTGTGGATTTGTCATGAATTGAACAATGAAAATGTACTGGAATCCCATAATATTTTTCTTGGCATACTGCAGTTGTGCAATTAATGGTTTCTTGATTCTTAGAGACCAGCTGCTAAAAATTAAAATTCTTGTCACCGATGCGTAACTCACACGTAAACAAAATGGGGCATTATACGCTTCATGTAAATAAACTTCCATTTAACGATAGACAGGCGCTAGGCTAGGCGAGAACGGGAAGTAAAACTTATTTCTGTCTTTTATTGAACCAAAACATTGCTCATATTGGAGGTAACTTTACTAGTAACTTTGGTTTTAATTATACTTGAGTAATATTTAAACAAAATCTTCTGATTTTATTATTAGCGTTTTTTTATACTTATTAAGGGGCTTACAGGATCTAAACATCAAAAATAAAAGTATAAAAAAAGTAATAAAAGTATATGATCGACTACAGTAAACAAAATTAGAAAAATATATGATATTCTTCAGGATATGTGCTAGGTAGATACTGTTTTGAAAACATAATAGGTAGGTACTACTAATTTGATACGATAGAAAAAAATCATGAAGATACCTCTAAAAACTTTCTTTTTCAATAAAAACCATACTAATTTCAATCATTCTGATTTTTTGTCAGATTATTCTACAAGCAACAAACTAAAATACTAGTGTTTTAATTTTTTCGTCCAAACAATAGATTTTCTGTAATTAAATAATTGCTTCATATTTTGCAATAAATTACCAGCGTTGTGTCATCGCGCTTCTCTTTCTTTTCTATGCAGTCCGACAGTGACCGCGCTTTAGCTCATGTAAGCCCCATAAAGGAAATTTCTTTGCATCCTTCACAAATCATACTGAGGTGTAATTTCTTATTACTTTCACTGAATAACACTGATGCAAATATCTAGCTCTCAACGGGATGTCTTGCATGTATTTGCAGTTTTAATAACATATCCAAGTCCCGAGGGACTGTAAAGCGAAACCAATCTGGCGTCATCGTCAGTGATGGTTATCCAAATTAAACATTTCTTTCTTCCATTATCTAAAAACCTGTTTTATTATTATTGTCTTGGTTTAATAAAGGTCTATTGTTTATTAAGTGTCGCAAACTATACTTGGAAACTATCCCGTCAAATATTTTTCTAGGGCTGATTTTTTCATCGCCAGATAACTATTATTCGAGGGTAAAAATTGGCGTTTGACAATTTTTGTATGAAATAACTGTCAACATTTTAAAATAATTTCTCGAATAAAGTTATCAGATGATTGAATAATCAGCCTATAAACAAATTGCACAATAGCCCATAGAAGAAGAAGATAGAAGTTACCTCAGATAAAAGAATAGGAAATCTGAGGAAGTTACTTTCAAAATTCCCACATTTTTAAGACTTACTTTTTAAAAGGAGGAAGCTGTTTATCTGTATGTTTTTTAAATGTTGGTATGTTCATCGTCATCATTCATTGGACCGATTTTTAAAAGGGGGCTCCACCTGAGGTGGTCCCAAATAAATTTGGTCAAATTCTGATTGAGTGGTTTTTGAGTTAGCTTCATTTAAACGTATTTAATAGGTACACTTTGTGTAATAATCTAATATGTTGATCATGTAAGTTCCTTTCACTTTTGTTCACACAGCAAGTAGTGATAAGAATTTGTGTGGTTGTTGGTACACGATTAAGAAGTGAAGCAAAAACTTTTTTTACCAAAAAAAAACCCTATCTACTTCCAAAAAAACCTACACAGTGAAAGAATACTTTAACAAAAAACACCCAACTTCCAAAATTAATTTTTACTCTCGTGTTTCTTTTTGGATGTCTGTTTTTGTAACAACGTTTTTTAAAAGGATGATCAAGCATGTAAACAGCGGAGATGTGCTCATTTCAGGCTCAAGTGGACCCCACAAAAGCTGTTCTTTTAATGGTTTGGGTCAAAAATTTAATTATTTCTAATGATTAAACTAGAAAGCTAAATAAATCTTAACAAACAGAAATATTTTTATCTATAATTAGTTGACTAGCTACCCGCCCCAGCTTCGCACGGGTGCAATGGCGAAATGTCAAGTCATTGAGATTTCTTTCGTTTCTGTTAAAAGTATTCCTACAGAGCTTACAGTTATCAGGACGGAGCGTTTTTCAGGGGTAGTTCTGAAGAACTAATTATGACTATTATTTACTTACAAGTATTCGTGCCAAAGTTTATTTACCCAAGGCATAAGATTTTTCATACAAATAAAAACCCCTATTCGCCCCTTTAGGTTAAATTACCAAAACCCCTTCTTAGTGCTCGCCTACATTATAAAAGGAAGCAAAATGCAAAATGACAGTTCCAATAGTTTCGGCTTTGCAGCTGATATCAGTTTTGTAAATACATGGTGGCAGGGACATCAAAAGCGCAAGTAGTTTACTGTTTAGTTGTTACAGTTTGCGTTGTTGTCTGTGTTGCGCTTTGATGTCTCCCTGCCATATCTATCTATATCCACACCATTGCGAAAGTGTCTGACTAAACCGCTGAACCGATTTAGATGAAATTTGGTCGAGATAGTTTCAGTCCCGGGAAAGGACATAGGATAGTTTTTATCCCTATATTCCCACGGGATCGGCACTTATGCGGGTGAAACCACGGGACGGGGCTAGTATCACTACATAGTATAAAACAAAGTCGCTTTCTCTGTCCCTATGTCCCTTTGTATGCTTAAATCTTTGAAACTACGCAACGGATTTTGATGCGGTTTTTTTTAATAGATAGAGTGATTCAAGAGGAAGGTTCCCAAGTAGCACATGACAGCTGCACAGTGACTTGATTATAGAATTTGTGAATACTCAAGGCTGTTTTAGTTTCCTGCTTAGGGCCTGTGTAGTTAGCTACGCAGCCCTTGTAATTCTAATTTGGGCCCCAAATTAACCAGCCTTGAGCATTACAGTTGCTGGTTAACGGCAGTATAATCATTGAAACAGGTGTACAAGGCCTGTACAATGGCTTATACAGCTATACAACAGTCATTGCAGCCTAATATTCAGCTATTTTAATTCTCTTCAACAGCTTTTAGATGTTTAGAGGCTTGGCAACAGCTTTTATTAAAGTATAAATAACAAAAAAAAAAAAATATTTTGTGTATTTGTGACAGAAGACGACATTTATTATTTGTTAAAGTGCGCGGGCGGACATATTTAAGGTAATATATTTTTAATAGTTTTCACGTTGGTTTTGAATGTCCTCGTATGTAAATTGAGTTGCGAGTACCATTTTACTGTAAATGTGTATAGGTAATTACATCAAATATTACACGCGCCATCAGAATAATATCGCTTTAACGAAAATTTTTCACAAGATAAATGGTGTACGAATACTTATTAGATTTATCAATTAAATTATTGCTTTCTAACTTATTGTATTCTATTAGGAAATAAGTGGAAAATATATTGTTTGAATTAAAAGCTATCTAATATCCTTGAAATCTGTAAGAAATCATTTGGATATTTAATAACAAATCGTTTCTGTAAACCTAAAATGGTGTCCATTTGTTATCCAGCACAAATTCTCCTTAAATTCTTTTCAAAAGTTATTTACTGTACACTGTGGTGTTACCAAGTCTATGTACCAGCTTATAGCATTATGCTGGCTGGACAAAGGATTTTAATTATCTTTCTTACTGCGTACTGGTATAAAGAGAGAGCATAAAATAGCTTTTCAGGGATAAAGAAATCTCGACAGAAAACCTTTAGTCAATCGTACATAATTTACCTACAAACCTTCACTTCATTTGATTTTTTTTATTTTGATTTTCCGTTTTCGTACTATATTATGATTGCTAATTACTTTAGTTTTGTTTTCAGGAATAATAATGCCGTTTAAAATAATCAAAACCGTTGAAAAAGGAAAGGAAAGATTAACAATTGTTCCAAGTGGTTGGGAGCATAATAGCATTTTGAGATGGCCAGGAAAAAAAAGTTTCTTTAAAATTGCTAATAAAAAGTGACAAATCGACACCTCTGCCAGACTGGACTAAAATGGAGTGCACAGTCAAACGGTCATCTATTCCTACTTACAATAAAGCTGAAGAAGTCCTTGAAACAATGTTGAACTGTAGTGATACGTCCGATTATCCAGATGATGAGGAAAGAGTAATAATACACAGCAGCGTTGATTACAATTCCGAGGCAGCTAGTAGCTATGCTATTTTTAAATTGTATATTTTTAATAAATTATTCCATGTCTTCATGTGTACTTAATTCAAATTCGTCTCTGTCGAAATCCATTAAACGTATGGAATTCTGTTTGTGCGACGCTTTCTCTTTACTGCAGCTTGGTTCATGAAAATCCTGATTATTATAAGCATCAATATTTTGATCAAAACCTGTTTGTCCGGAACCCTCACTATACGAAAACGACACTGGCTTGTAAATATCAACTGCATCATTATTATAGGCATCAATATTTTGATCAAAATCTATTTGTGCGGAACCCTCACTATGCGTAAACGACACTGGCTTGTAAATATCAATCAGTACTGCTCCTTTGCAATACTGACGTAATTTAAACACCAAAAATCTAGATTTACTCTTAAATAACACCGAAAGCTGTAAAATAGCTTTCAGCTACACTTTATGCATTGGCATTAGGATAGAGTACACCTATTCCAATTTACAACTCAAGGTGAATTAATGATTCTCTTATAAATGTAGCGGCATTTGTAGAGATTACATACCCACTTTTAATCAGCCATTAACAAGCTCATTGAAGTAGAATTAGAATAGAATTAGTGTACACCAATTAAAAGCCAGTGGCATTATTCGATACTTCAATGCAGCCCGCACCATTAAAAGAGAGGTAAACTTTCCGTATTAACCAGTCGTTAACAAGCTTTGGACATCTAAATCAGCTAGTAGTATCACTTGCAGCCAAAAGATGGACTAGATCATTTTAAAATTCTACTTAAATGCTTTTAGTATATTTTTTCGCGAGTATAAAGTCATTAGTCAGCTATGCTGTTTAATAGTGTATAATCTTTCCTTAATACAGTCTAAAGACTCGTCCTATCCTTTAGTACATCTGCATAAAAGCTGTAGACTGTAATGTAGCTTCTTTATGACCTAATTCATCGCTAATGTGCTACTTGGGTTTATATGTATAATAACATCCATTAAATAGTGGAGAAGTACTGTTATTTTTGATGTTTCTAATGTGATGTCGTAAATAATTACATTTTTTCCGCTTACATTGCAAACGCAGGCTGAACCCTACGAGTTTTATCAAAATAATGTACTAAGTATTGTACACATTGAAAAGGTCTACAGAAAAGTCCGTGATGGTATATGTCTATCTCTTATGGATAACCCACAATAACTTTTTTTTGTCATTTACTTTTTGCGACAAATAATGGCTAATTTTCGAAGCGATTTTAACCAATACAGCATTAATCCTTAACCAATTAAATACCTTGAATACATTGTTCATTTAATATAGATCTATATGGCCCTTTACACCGTATGATTTAAGTGAATATTTTCGAAGATATTACATAATTAAAAATTGCGGGACGTAGCGTTTGCGGGCCGCTATGTTTTTATATACAACGTTCACAGTTTTTCTGTAGTGTATTTAGTATCAGCATTGCACCCGTGCGAAGCCGGGGCGGGTCGCTAGTATTATATATATGTCGCAGGCAATTTATCCGTTTTGACAAACGGCGTCGTCCGTTTATAAACGCTCGCTGTTTTACCTAACCAAACCGAACCTCGGGGTGCCCTCGCTCGCTCTTGCATCCTATGTCGACGTAGCTTCATTTCGTGGGGCTCCTATTCCTGTGTAAAGTATTTAAAGTAACTTATGCCTTTTACAAATGATCACGTCATCGACATCTTGACGACACATCGCCTCTTTACTTTAAATCTGAGCATTTCAATATTCAAGATAACACATTATTGAAGTAAAGAGGCGACATGAATCATGAAATCTGAAACTTGGGGATGCTGGGGAGATGCTCTACAGCAAGCCATAATTCCGTCGCCGGTACCTGTTAACCTGTTAAGGTGCTTTTTTAAGTATGTACTAATTCGGTACATAATGCGTACAATTTTTATATGATTTTATAAACGGCAAAATACGTGATGGGGTGTCTGGGGAGCATGACGTAAATTATTGCCAAACTGTCCATCCGTATAGTAAATATATTGTCAAGCGAACGAGGTGGTCCCTTAAGATTGGAGGCGCACACTTTCTTTTCGTGTAAACTTGCATCTAACTGTGTAGCCTCTGTTGGAGATCAAATAAATAAATTAAATCCATTGAATTTCTTCATTGTTTTTAAGTTTTTTTTGCACATAATTATACGTTACTATTCGCTAGATATTATTTTGATAAAATACTGTTCCTTTCATGCATTACTGTACCAAATTTTAGTAAATATTTTTTTATCACACCTGCTCTGAAAATACATACTAATTATACCAATTAGAGGGAAGAAACGCCTTTATCCCGCCCTTCAAATCCTTTCATCCCAAGGTATGGAAGTTTGTATGAAAATCCTTCCGACCCAAGGGTGGGAAATATGTATGAAATTCCATTACATACCCGGTTTTTCTTTTTTTTTAATTTGTCAGCAGTCATACTGCCAAGAGACTTTAACTGTCTACTAATTAAATTTCAAGTAAATTGTTACTGGCCACATACAGTTTTTTTTTACCAGTTACCAACCTCCTTGGTGCATACAGAAAATTAAAAACGAAATTATTTTTGTATATAAAACGCGGACTTCTTAACAATTCAAAAGTGCCTGTAAATGGTTTAATTGAAAATAAATGGTTTGAGTTTGAGAACAGAAAGGAGGCCTGTGTCTCACCAGTGGGAACATTATAGACTGATTATGTATGATTTTGATACACTTCAACGTGTACCTAAGTATTTTTTGTTACTAAGGCGTCGTGTAAAAAATAGCTGCACTTTTAATAATTGTACTTTTAACTAAATATAAACATTTCTATGCATTTATGTCCATAATTTTCCTCGTAGGTGTAATAAAAAGCACTATACATCCCTCAGGATAAAGTACAGTTCCATACCTCAAATGGTTTGCGCCCCTCGCAAGCTCGTGGCGCAAATGCCATAATCTCGGTATGGAACTGTCACTTTCTTCCCTCTGAAGTAATGCTATTCTTTCTATGATTTCTTTCTAAAGGTTTTATTTTGCTGTTGTTGCAGGATTCACCGTTGCAGCCACAAGTATCAGCTTCGAACCAGCCCTAGCAACGGGTCGGCATCCATCACCAGCCCGTTTCTGCACTGTACCGCCTCTTTGGGCCAGACTCAGCATCTCTTTGTAAGGTGAGACCTTTCAATTATTATATTTTGTATGGGTTTTGGTGGCTAGACTGTACCTTGTTTGTATAGGCTTTAGTTTTTAAAGCCTTGTCTTAATTCAAATTGAGGTTCTGATTCAGACTACCTTTCTGAATCACAACCTCGCCGAACCCAATAACCTATCTATCACCACTCTTGGCATACTGGAGGTAGAAAAACCTATATCTGGTTTTAACGTCCCAATAATGTAGGAATCTTACACCGGCCCACGCTATCTCATGAGATGCCATGTACATGTAGTAGTGGTTTACCCTCCCATCGATCGATCCCATGTGGTAGTGGTATAACCTCCCATCGATCAATCCCATGTATTAGTGGTATCACCTCCCATCGGTCGATCCCATGTGGTAGTGGTATACCCTCCCATCGATCGATCCCATGTGGTAGTGGTATACCCCCCATCGATCGATCCCATGTGGTAGTGGTATACCCTCCCATCGATCAATCCCATATATTAGTGGTATAACCTCCCATCGATCAATCCCATGTATTAGTGGTATAACCTCCCATCGATCAATCCCATGTATTAGTGGTATAACCTCCCATCGATCAATCCCATTTATTAGTGGTATAACCTCCCATTGGTCGATCCCATGTGGTAGTGGTATACCCTCCCATCGATCGATCCCATGTGGTAGTGGTATACCCTCCCATCGATCGATCCCATGTGGTAGTGGTATACCCTCCCATCGATCGATCCCATGTGGTAGTGGTATACCCTCCCATCGATCGATCCCATGTGGTAGTGGTATACCCTCCCATCGATCGATCCCATGTGGTAGTGGTATACCCCCCATCGATCGATCCCATGTGGTAGTGGTATACCCTCTCATCGATCGATCCCATGTGGTAGTGGTATACCCTCCCATCGATTGATTCCATGTGGTAGTGGTATACCATCCCATCGATCCAAAAAAAAACCAAAATAAAAAAATAAATAAAAAGACTAAAAAAGCCAAAATATGCATCCCTTTAACATGTTGACAGCTGTTTGACAGGATAGTTACTACAGATGACAAATACCTAGCCGATTTGTAGCCATAAATATTATCTACCTAAGCAATGTTTATTAAAAGGAAAAACAAATTATTAATAATAATTTAAAACATGTCCGATTCAAGTGAAAGTACAGACCTACAATAAGCGAAATTGAATTTGAAATCGTAACAGAGTTAGGTACCGATTAGATTAAATGATTGTTAATAATTATCGATTGATTTTGTGATGAAAATCTTCTAAATCTTTAAATCAAAAGGACTTATAGATCGGCATTGACCATAATAATATGAGCAAGTTAAGTTGTTATGAACTTAAATATCTCCAAGCTACAGATACGATACACGCATATAAGCTAATTAGCTGTGTGTCTAACCAAATAATAATAAATATATATATATCCCCACCGCCGTATCTCTACGTTGACGTCATTGTGGGGCTTAACTTGCGCGTTCCGGACTCTAGGCCTGTGCCGGAAGAGTTTACTTTGCCGGAACAGGTCTAAGGTGAGGAGCCAGACAAAGAGATACAGAAACCCGCAGGGCAGCATGTGGCGAGCTGTTGTGTAGTAGTGACCCCACGGGCTCTATTTCCCGGGAGAAGTCTTGTTCCCAACTCTGGCTTGCCTTTATTGACCGGCTGAAGTGAATAATGACGAGGAACAGAGAGCTCCCACCTCATTCTTGCTTTTGCTTTTTTCTTCTTCTCTTCTTGAATTGGCTTCGGCCCCTCGTACGCTTTCCAAAGGACCGGGTTCCCCATGGCCGCGAGATGAGTTAATAATAATATTTCGTTCAAATAAAACAGCAGTGAGTTATCTACTCACCGAAATATAATCTGATTTAAAAGTAACCTCAACCAGCAGCGGGGTAATTGAGAAAAACACTAACAGTAGCAATGGCATTTATTCTTTTTTATTTTGACAGTTCAACAACATTCATTGCGTTATTTACGTTGTCGAGCAGACAAATTTTTCGAACATATGAAGCAATGGATTAGCAATATCCTTCAAAATGTTTCAAATTGTTATTAGTAGTGTGTAGTTTGGTGCTTCTAATGTCCAATTGTCGATTGTCAATTGTTTCATTCCTCCTCTCTAGCGTTAACAATTTACATAAATTATAACTTAATACAGTCATTTAAGAGTAAACTAGTCGCGAGCTCGAACTCACTGGTGGTCATGGTCAAAAAGCACGCTGTCTCACCTGGCTTCGTGTCCGACAGAGCTGGTATCAGTTATGAGCAGTTAGACGCTAGTCTACACGAACAACGTCTAGTTCTTACGCACAGAAACCCCGTTCCGAACTGACAGGCGCGTAAAAATGCGAAAAGTGCTTCGGAAATTTTGTTTTATGAAAAAACCACTGCATAAATCAATTACAAATAAAGTGTTGTAGTGATTAAGGTTCAGTATTGATTGTAGGACTTCGTAAAAAATAACACACGTCTTTACTGCTTGATGGTTTATTCCGCACTACTTTAATAAGCAAGACAGACGATCTTAGAATTCTACCAAACATACCGCCCACCAAAAGGGATTTTTGATACCTTTTACAATTTTGAACTTATACACAAATTAAATCAATTAACACATACATCATGCAGACATTATGTTCATCAAATATTAATTAATGTAGCAAGTAACTAACAGGATAAACAATTTGACATTCAAGATAGACTACAACATAAGTTTCATATAACAAAACAAATTGGGAGTCTTTCTAACGACTGTTATTAAGCCTGCATTTATCAAATAGAATATATCATCAAGTTAACAAAAATTGAGCGAAAAGAGTTACATTATTATTACAATTTAAGAGAAAATAACATAATCATAAACTTTGAGAGAAATCAACTTACTTATTATACAAATTCGTGAGAAAAAACAACATTATATAAACAAATTTGAGAGGTACTCAACATAAAACTCATAATTATTTCTCATAATGACTACACATGCAATTAACGATTGTCGATTGGTAGAAAACAGAGTTTGGAGATTGATCTTCTTACAGTATTCGTACCAGTCCTTACGCTATAAACCCTAGTGATTCCATCCGGACCTGGGTGTTTGTCCACAATCCGTCCTAAAGGCCACTTGCCAGGTGGCAATCCTTCTGTTTTGATAAGAACAATCTGACCTATATCAAACTCATTTTGTATTTTTTGCCACTTTGGTCTTTGCTGAAGTCTGGAGAGATACTCACACTGCCAGCGATGCCAAAAATTCGACAGTACCCGTTGACAGTGTTGCCAGCGTGATAAGCTTGATTGGGAGACATCTTTCAGGCTCGGCGAGGGTATAGTAACTGGAGACTCTCCAATGAGGAAGTGGCCAGGTGTAAGTACATCCAAGTTGTTCAAATCTGACTCAATAAGTGGGCAAATAGGACGAGAATTAAGACATGCTTCAACTTGACATAATACGGTGGTCATCTCCTCGTATGTCAAATTCGTATTCATGATGCGTTTGAGGTGGAACTTCATTGATTTTACTCCCGCCTCCCAGAGGCCTCCAAAATTTGGGCTATAGGCAGGTATGAAGTGCCACTGAGTGCCGTCAGTGGCAAGTAAATTGGACATGTGATCTCCAAATTCGAAGTTTGCTTCCTTGAACGCCTCAGCAAGTAACTTGTTCGCTCCGACGAAATTTCGTCCCTGGTCACTCCATAAATCACTACATCTCCCACGACGTGATACAAAGCGCCGAAAAGCTGCGATAAAGGCTTCCGACGTTAGATCTCCTACCAGCTCTAAGTGAACTGCCCTTGTCGACATGCATATGAAGATGGAGATGTAGGATTTGTTGGTTTTTGCACCTCTGCCTTTGGACATAAGAACATCATAAGGCCCAGCAAAATCAACGCCACTGTGGAGGAATGGCCGTGCAGGGGTTACCCGCACCTTCGGTAACTCGCCCATTTGTTGCGTCCGAGATCGTGCATTCAGCTTGGCACAAACATAGCAATTATGCAGGTAAGTCTTTACTAAACCCTTAACTTTTAAAATCCAGTATCTTGACCTCAGGTAATTTAGCATCAGTTGCACTCCTCCGTGCAACGTTTTTTTGTGCGCATCAGCTACGAGTAAGGAGGTGAGTGGATTTTTGTGGTCTAAGACTATAGGATGTAGACGGTCGTGTTCTAAATAGTTAGCGTTTTGTAATCTTCCGCCCACCCTGAGTATCGTTTTAGTATCCAGATATGGGTTTAAGGTCTTCAAACGGCTTGTATTTCTTACTTGATTCCTTTCTAATAGGTCTCTGATGTCTTCTTGGAATATAACATCTTGTGTGATTTTTATGCAGGTCTGCAGCGAGTCTTCGAGTTCTTCAGTAGTGATCGGCGAATCTACAGGTCGACATTGTCTTAACCTTAGAAATCTTTTAACATACGTGATAGTCTTCAGTAACTCTGGTAAGTTTCTGAAAGATTCCAGTTTTCTGTACAAGGAATTTTCTTCGCTTTCTCTTGTAAGGTAAGTATCAATAGTTTTCTTACTTTCTAGGTCTGTTTCCCCATTAATTAATGTTTCCATGTGTATTTTTTCTTGTTTCAGGTGTTCCGGACCGTGCCACCAGAGTGTGTACTTTCTCAATTCAGGAGCCAACATTCCTCTCGATGCGACATCAGCTGGATTTTGTTGTGACTGTATGTGGTACCATTTGTTTCCAATATTGTCAAGTATGGTTATTACTCTATTTCTTACGAATGTGTGCCATCTATTTGGATCTCCTTGCAGCCATGAAAACACTATCGTGGAATCAGTCCAACAAAATATCTGACTCTTTGGGAGGCGTGTCGCCTCACTTATATGCTTTAGTAATTTAGAGAGGAGCACTGCACCGCACAATTCCAGCCGTGGAAAGGACAATGCCTTGATAGGAGCTACCTTTGTCTTGGCAGCGATAATTCCTGTCTCATAGCCTCCATTGACTCCTCGAACCCTCAGGTAAGCAACAGCTCCGTACGCTTTAGTTGAAGCGTCACAATAACCGTGAATAGTTACATCTTTCAACGTTTCTTGTGTCGTAAACAGCCATCTCTTTAGTTTCATAAATTTGATATCTTCAAAACTGTGTCTAATATTTAACCATTCGTTTTTTGTTTCAGGTGAAAGTTCTTCATCCCAATGGACCCGTTGAAGCCATAATTTCTGGATCATTATTTTTGCAGGTACCAGTGCTGGAGCCAACCATCCCAGAGGATCAAAAAGTCGTTGAACCTCGGCCAATATTTTCCTCTTTGTGACTGTTTCTGATAAGGGTGGTAGCTTGAGGTTGTATTTAAGTACATCTTCTCCCATATTCCAGGACAAGCCCAGCGTTTTTATCAAGCCGTCTAACCTGATATCAATATTAACATGAGAGCTGAGCTCAGCTGGATGAAATTCTCTTAGGAAATCTGAATTGTTCGACGCCCATTTTTGTAGGATAAACCCACCTCTGTCAAGAATTGCTTTCACTTCCTTAGCAACACCAACTGCCTCGGGTACAGTATCTTGACCGGACATTAAATCATCCATGTAAAAGTCTTGCCTAATAGTGTCTGCTGCTTGAGGATGACTCTCGCCTTCATCTTTAGCCACCTGCTGCAGAGTCTTGACGGCAAGGTATGGTGCACATGCCGTGCCAAAGGTGACTCGCAAAAGTCGGTATTCTTTCACAGGTTCATTAGGGCTGTTACGCCAGACAATTCTTTGATAATCTGCGTCTTCCTTCGACACGAGTATTTGTCTATACATTTTCTGAATGTCGGCTACAAATGCTATCCTTTTCAGGCGCCATCTCATGACGAGTGATCTCATATCTTCTTGTAGTTGCGGTCCTACTAGTAATTCGTCGTTGAGTGCTATGTTATTTGAGCCCCTGTGAGAGGCATCAAATACTGGCCTGATCTTTGTTGTCTCGCTCTCCTCCTTGACCACTGCATGGTGGGGTAGATAGACAGCCGGCTTATTTCTTTCACCACTTGGCACCTCCTCCATGTGTTTCATTTCCTTATATTCGTTAATGGCTTTAATGTACTCCTTTTTCAGATGGTCATTCTTTTTAAAGCGTCTTTCCAAGTGCAACAACCTGCTCACCGCCCCTTCTTTCGTACCACCATGCGGCGATTGTGGGGTCTCCGTTTTAAAAGGCAGCTTGACTATGTAACGCCCTTCACTATTTCGCATGTAAGTTTCTTTATAGATTCTCTCGCAGTCTTCTTCTTCTTTGGTAAGTTTTCCTCGTACATCTGTTTCAACCTCCCACATAGATTTCAACATGTCATCTAGATCAAGTTTATGATGCATTACCAGTATTGGTTGTTTTGAAGTTTGTGCTTGTATCTTTCCAAATAAGATCCAACCCAAGCTTGTATTTTGTGCACATGGGGAGCCAGGTGGACCCTTGATTATCTCAGCCTTTAAAATCTGTGCACAAACTTCTACGCCTAACAGCATGTCTACTCGCCCTGGTGAATGGAAACTCGGGTCTGCCAGGGTGAGTCCTTTTAAGTGCGGCCAGGTGTGCATTGAACCAGTAACTGTTTCAGATGGCAAGTGTGATGTTAATCGCGTTGGCATTACATAGGCATTGATAGTAAGCTTGACGTCCTTCTCATATCTCGAATGAAGCTCGACTTGTATTACGTGACTGACTGTAGTCTGCGTTGCTCCGACTCCAGTGATTGTTCCCTTTATTCGCGATCTCTTGACCTTTAACAGTTGCGCTGCTCGCTCACTAATAAAGTTTGCTTGCGAGCCCTGGTCTACCAGCGCTCGCAGTACTGTACTGTGTCCCTCTTCATCTCTGACTTGCACTAATGCTGTAGCAAGCAACGCTGTTGACCTCTCCGACACAAAGTGCGTAGATAATGCCACCTCAGGATTGTCACTGTGTTCCGCTTTCTTTTGTTCGTCCTCTTTTTGACCTTGATTCGTTTTCACATTGTCTGACTGACCGCCGCTGGGTTGATGTAACAATGTATGATGGCGGCGGTTGCATCTTCGGCAGCACATTCGATTGCGGCATCTTCTGACAGAATGTCCAGACGTCAGACAATTGAAGCATAATTTGTTTTTCTTAATAAACTCAGTGCGATCATTCGGTTCTAACTTACAAAATTCTTTGCAGTGACACAAGGAGTGCTCCGCGTTACACATACTGCATGACTTGGTTGGTGATGTATCTGTCTTATCTTCCGATGATGTGGAATGGAATGACTTCGCCTTAACACTTGTCTGCTCCTTTTTAGCTGTAGGGTTAACCATCTCCAGTGTCCTATATTTTGTTTCCAGGAACGCCTTTAGTTCGTTCCAAGATGATAGTGTGTCAGAGTTTCCCTTGTAAGATTCTTCTTCCCAGGCTGTGTGTGTCTCCACATCTAACTTTTGTACAAGTGTATATATATATAATCATCTGATCCCAGGACTCGACGGGTATTTCTTGATTTTTCAAGTTATTTAAGCACTGAGAGGTTGTATCTAACAAATTCTTAATTTGAGCAGCTGATGGAGAGGTAATTTTCTTCTGAGTATTTAGCTTGTGGAGTAGAGAATATACTATTAAACGTTTGTTTCCATACCGTTGGGCAAGTGTATTCCATGCCTGTTCATAATTATCATCCGTAATATTGACATGCTTTAATAATTCTTTAGGTTCACCAACAAGGCTCAACTTCAAGTAATGTAACCTTTCGACGTTACATAAAGACGTGTTGTTATGTACCAGCGACGTGAACATATCTCGAAACATAGGCCAGTCATCATAGCTTCCGTTAAAAGTAGGTAACTCGATGCGCGGCAAGTTAACCCGTGGTGGCGGCGTCGAGGCATCATATGATTGTCTCTGAGTGTGTGTAGAACTCGAAAGCATCGACAACATATCCTTTAAATCGCCTAATAAACACGAATATAAATCTTCCACAACAAAGTAATCCTCGTTCTCAAAATATGGAACCTCGTTCCGTTTGGTCTTAGGTGTACATTTCACTAAGTCTTGATGTGTCGTATTAAACGTTCGCCAATATCCTTCGATGGTTTGTAACTTAGTTTCCACATAACCTCTTGTTAACCTTTGCTTCGGACATTTCTTTAACTTACTTTGTGTCTTTTGTAACAGTAAATAAACATCTTCTAACGAGTTAACTAATCTTTGTTGATCACTAGTTAACGTAACACTCATTGTTATGTATAGCTATAACTCTGTTCTTCTTGATAAATAGTTTTTAAGCACTCACAATTCTCAGTCAATAGTTTAACTTGTTTAGGTAGGTACTAGTTATCCACGTAGCAGTCACTGTTATGTATAACTATTAAGATGTTCTTCGTGATATGACAGTTTTTAAAACACTCACTAAACACGTTTTAAAGTCAATCGTTGTTTAGTTGTTATTCACGCAGTACTCGCTAACGACTTGCGAAAAAGGTGCACAAAAAACAGGCTCAGGAATGCGGCCTATTGTTCTCCGATCGCCGGGTCGTCCTTATCTATTTTTCTAATAATCCGGCTCGTTTGGACCATATGTTGTAGTGATTAAGGTTCAGTATTGATTGTAGGACTTCGTAAAAAATAACACACGTCTTTACTGCTTGATGGTTTATTCCGCACTACTTTAATAAGCAAGACAGACGATCTTAGAATTCTACCAAACATAAAGATTATTGGAACTCTTCGATAACCGAGCTTTGTCGGTACGGACTTGGTTTTGAAGATTTTACAGTTCTTGTCTACAATAAAAAGAAGTGGTTTATATGTTACGTAATAAAACAAAGTATTACTTAAATATTTGTTAGTTTTATTTATCCAGTAAATAAACGAATAATAACTGTTTATTTGTTAGAGTGGCCTTCCATGGCACACCCACCTTATTTTAACGTCGTCGATTCTCGATATGGAAGAAGCGAGGGACCGTACTGCCAAAATATTAGCGCGAGCGATTCGCCGCCGCGTCTGTGATTTCCAGTTCGATGGGTGTTTGTGTAAATAGAAGGAATTTGTCCTCACATGGCAATAACTACGAAATTTTAATAATTGGCCTTCGAAGGAGCATGGCCTTCCATGGTCCACCCACCTTAAGTCAAAACGTATCATGTTTTAATTTGTATGCACAATGTCAAACAGTGGAGTAATACTCTCCCGAAATTTGTATGGAAAAAATATCAACTAGTTGCACCTTAACAATTTACAATAAATTCAAAGAAGTTATGTTATAAACATAAACATTCTGTAACGGAACGCACGGGAGGAGAAAATTATAGAACCTTTATAGAACCATATCTATTGTTATCGCTAGACAGATAGCCTTTGATGGTTGTGGGAGTACATTCAAGGTCAGATATGATTATACTGGTACCAACAGTAGCAATCTGAACTGAAAATAGGTTATTGGGTTCGGCCGTAAGATCCATTGGCAACAATCGAGTCTCAATTTGTAACGTTTTTTACGCCTTGATTTTAGGCTTGTTTTTCAATTTTTCGATCGGTCTTCTTGTTTTTATCTAATCTGATCTAACGGTTATAATTTAGTTGCCCGTCATGCCATGTCTGCTACGGCCCCTTTCTATTAATTCTCTAACAATCAACATTACAATAAGACAGTTCGGTACGATTGCACCTGTTGTTATACCTCTACAGTAAATGAACATTAACTTCCGACAGGCGCGGCGAGAGGCGGATGCACTTCGACGGCAACTCATTCATAGTCCGCAACGCTGGCCACTCGGCCGGCTTCGATGACAAGAATCAACTGAAAGTGTACTGAAGCTCCCCCCCGCACCTACTATTACCATATTTAGTTACAGCTGCGACTCTTTGTCTCTTCGAAGTGGTACTGATCACCGTAGAATGTTGTATAGAACACTATAGACCACTCTTTTGTCTTTGTACGTAGTGCCATTTTATAAACACTGCCTAATGTTTCCTCTTTAATCTCTTTTCTCTCTAGATTTGTACGAAACACGCGGACAAGTCGTGAATAAAGTTGACGGTGTACCTGCTTTTCTTTTTTTTATCGATGCCAGTGTGTAAAGCTTGTCAAAGTTTTTGAGATTTTTAATTTCTATCGCCCCCCCCCCCTTGTTTATAACTGCCAAGCTGCTGTTTTTATAATTGTTGAACTTCGACTAGCGCCCGCGGTGTCATAGTGATTAAGATTACAGTTTCATGATGTAAGTGTTAGATCATCAAAGTGCCATAATGTTATCCCGTAACACATTGAGCATTTTGTAATTCATTTTATAATTGTTACAGCTTTACAATAGTTAAAACGAGCAAAAGCAGTGTTAATCTTCAACTGTTTATATTTTCATATACATCTATTAAGATGCAATATTTTTTTTGTAAAACATTTTATCGTATTTAAGAACTTATGCGTTGTTTGAGAAACAATAACAATCGGATTTATGATAAACATGAAATAGGAAATGAATCAGATTGTTGAACTAGATCACATATTTTCAACGCAATGGTTACTACTTATGTATTATGTATCAACAGTTGCGACAACGGTGGATATCAACACAATGAGCAGAGTTTCCGCGACTTCAGTAGGTTTTATTATTTATTATCGCTTTTTGAATATATTAATAGTTTAATAAAATGACGTCTAGTCGAATCTTGAGCTTGGCAGTTTTCATAAAAAGTTTGTTTTGGAAATTACGACTTGTCCCCATTTGTTTCTTTGTGTATAAAAGTTCAAGTAATACTTATTATGAAGTAATAAAGCAATGAATGCTTCAAACTGGTTTTTTATTTTTTTTATCAATTATGATTAGTTCGCTCAAAGACCTATTAATTAATTCCTACAACAATATTGCATCGTTGTTGGCGCAGAACAAGGGCAGCTTAGGATCAGCGTAGACCGCTGCGTAATATCTTCATCGAGATCGCGTAGCTTAGCGTAGTACGCTACGCCATAGTGCTACGCATGGTCTGCGTAGGCCTTGCGTAGTACGCTACGCCAAAGTGCTACGCATGGTCTGCGTAGGCCTTGCGTAGTACGCTACGCTATAGTGCTACGCATGGTAGTAGGCGTAGGTTTTGCGTAGCATACTAAGTGCTGCGGAGGCTTTGCGTAGTACGCTGCAAAGGTTTGGAGGTTTCGTTGCAAAGGCTCTGCGATAAGTTTACGTTTACGTAGTTTTATAATTTTTTGGGAGTTCGATATCGGTGGTTTTTAACGACCCTCGCACACCACTTCTTCTTTTCGTAACATAGGTAAAGTACCATCATCCCAAATAATAAAAAGTGCTTCTTTTATTTTTAGTCAATCTGCGATGATAGATTAACTTCATCATTATTTGAATTCATACATTTAAAACTTCATCCCATTTAAAGTTTTTTATTGGAGGGATATGGACGTCACGCACGCTCCCTATACACTGGGCCTGCATTAGCTCTTTTCTCATTCTCTCGAGGTGGTCCCATAGAGGGTAGCAAGATATTTATTTGTTCAATAGACAAACTTTAATAACAAACGACTGCGCGGCAGGCCCAGAAAGAGATGGCGGGATGAGCTGGACTCCTTTTGGCCCACAATCGCAGTAGACCGGGAAAAGTGGAAAGAGGGAAGGGAGGCCTTTGCCCTGCAGTGGGACAGCACAGGCTTATCTATAGGTACTATCGGATTTGAAAAATTCTTTTTGCATTTGATAGCCCAATTCTCGAGGAAGGCTATATATAGGCTACTTAACATCACGCTATGACCTTTAGGAGCCGAGCAAAAAGAAAAAAAGTCGGAAAGAACGCTAAGCAAAAACGAAGTAACAGCGCGGGCAGGCGATGCGATGCGACGGGGTGGGTCGGAGTAACAAGAAATTTCACGCGGACGAAGTCGCGGGCCGAAGTAATAAATAATAATAGAGAAACTTCTAACACTAAGGGCTGATTTTTCGATCAAAAATAAACACCAACATCTCCAGATATAACTTAAAACTGACGAAGAAGAATAAAACTGACGATTGACAGTTTTTGTATGAAATGTATGAAACAACTGTCAAAATTTCATAGTTATTTCTGTTATTTTCTTAGCTGTTTTATTATTAAACCTATAATATTAAAAAAAAGTATATATATAACCCAACTGAAACTAAAAACAAACTAAAATATGGCGTCGGAATATTCCTCCGCATCGCTGTGGACTGGTAATGTACCCAATAGACCTGGCGGCATTGCCACGTTATATGGCAATACTTATCCTCTGGCCGAGTAAAAGCCAGCCCTTGGGGTCACGGTAAGTGTCAACCAGCCAATGATAGTCAATGCAACCAGCTGTTTCATGATTTAATTTAACAATTTGCGTTACCTCTTTCTTAGTATTTCTTTCTAGGAATTAGATTATTATTTGAAATAAAATGGTACATTTTTTGATACTATTTAGTAAAGTAATCGTTAGTAAAAAAAAATGACTAAAGGATAGACTTCAGCATTCGTCTATTTAACTTCCGAATGCTACGTAAATTGATTTTTTTTAATGATAGACGTTTCAATTGAGGGAGCACTTTAAATCGATTGTAAGTTTTGAATGATTTTAAGAAAGAATTTGAATTTTACAAACTAGAGGTTGAATTTACAATCGTTAAAGTACAAGTACTTTTACTAACTCTAGACCCATATGTACATTTCGGTTGTACGTGGTTTTATAACTAATAGTTTTATAAAATTTCGTTTCACATACGCAGAATTACTTGTTGGTTGGACTCCAAACATTATGGTTATCTAAGATATTAGGTACCGATGTGAGTCTAATAATGTTTTTAAATAATTGATTTTTGTTTCACATAAAGTTTAATGTTAGAATAATCATATCATAGAATATCAAATCAAATATTATTTATCCTCACATTTTTTAGTTAATATAAAACTTATAACCATGAAAAAAAAAATATCGAGTGACAGTTTCTAAACGTTACAATTCGTGGGGAAGATTACGTGGCGGGTTTAAGTTGGTTTACAAGCAATAATAATAAGACGTAGTCGACGGAGATCGCTTATAGAAACCATTATTTTTATAGTTCATTCAAATACCATGGCAAAAATACACCGAACAAACAATATTCGTTATAATACAATTCTACTGTTTGATAAGTTTGTTAAATAAAAAAATGCGATTAAAAATTCATTGAATTGTGTTTCTGTGAAAAATGTGTCATTCAAGTAAATAGTCTTTTAAGCAATAATATTCGAAATAAAAATACAAGGACCAAATTTAATATTATAATATGCAATATTTTCTCGGCTGTCCCATTTCAAAACCTAGTGAGGGTTTACACTTTTTACAAAAATCGTTTTATTGCATAATCTTGCTAACCTAGAAGGTCTCTGCCAAATACAAAAACACCAGCGTTTTAAACTTACATAAAAGGAGATACATATATTTAAACATCGATACCTAATAAGTGCACCTTTCAATCCCTAGTGACCATTTAAAACCTTGTAAGTCACTTTAACCAATTCAAAAAAATACATTCCATAGGCTGATCAATATTACTTTTATGCGCTCTCCTGTAAAATTTCATTTTAAGTCCTTACTAGGTTTTGAAATGGGGCAGCCGTTCTGGGAAACGAAATTCTATGAAATTTCTGTCTGCGAAACAAGGGGACACCGTAAATTTCATATTCCATTGTGGTCTCCACTCAAGGTGAACTTATGGTGATCGGTTGATGGACCAACTTCGCATGCTAGTTCTTTTTATTCTGTGAACAGGAAGGGTTAATATTCAATCAATTGTTTTTACAAATCTTTTACTAGTAGTCATTTGTAGCAGTTGTAAATTTTAACTAGGTTTTGACATATGGAATATGGAATGCCTGTCAGTCACGACTGAGGGACCGCCTTTAACCGATTGTAACTTATGGCTACTTTTATAAACGAGAGGCTGAATTTACAATTGTTTGAGATGTTTTACTAAAGGCTGACGCATTCAAAAGCTCGAAATTCAAATGTGGTCCTTCAATGGGAACGCAAATAATTTAACAAGCCATGAGCACTCGGACCCAGGGCCCGAGGGTTTCAACTCCAAACGGCTCGAAAATAATTACCTACCGATAAAGTGATTGTACTTTCATCGCTTGAGCTTTTCCACAGCCGCAGCAGCAACGCCAGCACAGAGCCAGGAAAATTGGATGGCGCAAGAGTATCGATACACGTTGCGTTCCACACTTTTTATTTGACAAAACTTTTGCAATATTTAACAAAACCAACGATTTACACTAGATACTAAATTAAATGACCAACTAACTATACAAATAAGTACAAGACCAATACAACCCATTTTATATTGTATTTAATGTTTTATTTTCATTAGATTGAAAATGTATAAAAATTCCGAAGTTTTTTTTCTTTGTTTATTTAACATTTATTTGTCTTTGTTAACGTTCTAAAATAACCTAGCTTGGCATTCATTGCATGCTATTGCTCATATTGCAATCCAATATGAGTATGCCTTGTTTTCTGACGCAAGTCACTGTGAGACCGAAAATTGAACCCTGAGGTAACCATTATGCGTTTTTATTAAGCACAGGTCTTACACGATTGTAGCTAATTCCAAAGCGTAGAGGACCTCTATCACTGACTAAGTAGGCATCACTCGAACATGAATAAGAGTTTTTACTAGAATATCTATTGATGGAGCTCTTTCTAGGTCCACGAGTATTCCTCGTCAGACGTCGTGGTGCTTTATTGTAAGTGTTGTATATTCTTGAATTCATAAGACCTGTATTGTTTAATTTCGACGCCCTATTTAGTTTTCGAGATAGAATGATTTGATTCTGGATTAAAGTCTGCGCATTTGGTAAGCAAAGCTGCTTTAGATAAATTATTAATTGATAATGTTCGATGATTTGTCGTTTACCAGTAATTTCCGCCACAATCACTAGGTCGTAAATGATAACATCAGGTTAATTTAACGATACCTATTAGATTTGGTTTCTTTGCTTTATGCTCTGTCTACCAAAAGTGTTTCATATACTTCAAGCACTACGCTCTGTGTGCTTATAGCAAAATGCCAATGCTAGAAATTAGATGATGGATGAATTACGTAAATGAGTTCTTCTGGAACTTATTGTCTTCCCTATGTTGATCATAGTGGGCTTTGTACTTTAGCCTCATATTGAGCAGACGAGGACGTTATTATCAAATGCAAAGTTTTCCAAGAAATGTAGGTTCCTCAATTCAACATACGTAGTACCTACGCAATCGTGTATAGTTCTACCTTGTTTCGTGGCATTGCAATTTGCAGCGCATCCAGAGCGTTTTGTAAGCGAGCGGCGGGCGGGCGGCGGCACCGGCGCACGGTGGATTGAAAATCGGCTTTCATAGACTTAGGGATTTCAATTTGCAAGTGCTTGTTTTTATGCCGGATATCGCTTCTATTAGTCATTACTATGTACAAAAATGACACCCGAGTTAATTCTGCCCAAAAACGAAGGAAATATAATTTTTTTACGAAAAATTTGTATGAAGCTAGTATGAAAAATCGAATTATCTCCTAAACGGCATGTTTAACCGTAATATCCTTGGAGGTGGTCATAGTGCTAATTATTTATGATTTTTTGGTTGCCGATTTAACGAAAAATTTAATGCCGTTTTTTTTTTAAAAATCGTCAAAATATTTTTATTTATTTTTACATGTAAAACGATCCCTTTTAGTGTCCAAGTTAAAAAGTTCGATATGTTATTAACCCAAATATTAAGAACATACAAAACAAGAAAAATTAAATAACAAAAATTGCTGTTTTTTGACACATTTTTACTAATTTAAATAAAAAAAGATTACCAAACTCTTATTTAAGTAACATATAAAGTTATATTATATACAAAATAATTTAATTTAAGGAATTAATACTAAGCCTTTGTAAAATAAATAAAAAAAGACAAAATATCATTAAATATTACAAAAAAAAAACCCAAACACACTCAAATACAAATTTACAAATATGTACAATATTTTTTTTACAAATTTTCCTTATCATTCTCGTTGTCAGACTCCAATTCTGAGTCAGCATCCAGATTGGATATATCCAAAAACTCGAACTCAGTTTCCTGAAATTGAATTAAGTCGAGAGTTTCAGCAAAAAAGATCTGCTTTTTCTTAGCATCTTACTTAGGCCTTTGTGCACTTAGCAAAGGATCCGAAGAAACAACAAGCATATTTAAAATGTCTTGATTGGAATCCTGCCTACTTCTTTTCCGCGAATGATGTTCTCGAAACCTCCTAAAATCTTTGTTCCGGTACTCTGAGGCTTCTTCCGAGAGAGTCCCAATCGGCACAATATTGTTTTCGCTGGTTTCTTAAGCGTTTCATTTAATTTAGCGGCTGCTTCAGGATTTTTCATCATGTATTCGATGACAGAGGCGATATCTCCATGCCATTCTTCTTTTAAACGTGCTGCAGCTGCATATGCCATTAATTCACTGAAATCTTCGCCTTTGTGTTCATCAGATCTTCTCTTTTTTTGTTTACTTCCCAGATCTTCGAATGGTTTACGGGATCTTTTCGTCATTGTTCCAATGGACGTTGATGTCGACGGTTCTGGAGAAACTGAGGGCGCTCTTGGTATCTCATCAACACTTGGTTCTTGATTAACTAAAGTTTGCACAAAACTCGGCCAATCAATATTTGCTCCCAACCAATTCTCGTACTTTCTCCTGAAATTATCAAGGGATCGGTTGGATTTCTGCCACCTTTGTAAAGCGGCTCGCGTAAATCTCCGACAAAATTCTTTGAGAACAACACGATCTTCGTCAGACAGGCAATCGACTATGCGAGATACAACTGCACTGAACAATACTTCATGATCAAATGAAGTACCTACTCTCACTTCGTAGAAGAACAAACAAGTCTAAATTGGTGATTAAACTTTCTATTCTAAGATTTTATAGTCGCAGATTTAGTGTTAGCAGTTACACAGTTGTGAACAAACTAAATTATAAAACAAAACTTTAGCCCTTTTATTGCAAAACGCCAATAATTAGGTAACTACCCTCATTGGTTATCTCCTCATTAGCTAATGAAAATTTATAATTGTCACTAACTATTCTTAGAACTCATAGCACTGCTAATTAACAAATTAGCTTACTTATCAGGAAAAGTTAAATGTAATCCATAGTTGGCATTGTCGTGAGATATTGAAAATCATTAAATCACCTATAAAGACTCATTAGAAGACCTAATCAGTGTAGTTACTTAATCACTTCTTTTCGGACTCATTAGAAGAGTAAACAATTGTTAATTTGGTTGTATGAAAAGTTTTAAAACTCATGATGTGTTGATAAATATCTAGCTCAAACAGTTGTCTACGTGTGGGTGTACTATAAACCTCTGCCAACTCCTTCGGAAATATATAGGAGTGCTGCTGCTGCTGGTGCTGCTGATGCTGTTACGTGTAGTTAAAAGTCCGTGTTCTTCAACATAAACACTAAAAGGGATCGTTTTACATGTAAAAATAAATAAAAATATTTTGACGATTTTTTAAAAAAAAACGGCATTAAATTTTTCGTCAAATCGGCAACCAAAAAATCATAAATAATTAGCACTATGACCACCTCCAAGGATATTACGGTTAAACATGCCGTTTAGGAGATAATTCGATTTTTCATACTAGCTTCATACAAAGTTTTCGTAAAAAAATTATATTTCCTTCGTTTTTGGGCAGAATTAACTCGGGTGTCATTTTTGTACATAGTAATGACTAATAGAAGCGATATCCGGCATAAAAACAAGCACTTGCAAATTGAAATCCCTAAGTCTATGAAAGCCGATTACCAGTCCACCGTGCGGCGGGCGTCTTCGTGCGGTCTCGTGTGGTTGCGCGGTAGCGCTCTGCGCAGCGTGGAACGCGGCGCACATTTTGGTATTGATCCGCGGCCGCCGGTGGCGCCGCAGCGCGGCCCACGCTGGCGACGCGCGCGTACCTCGTGCGCTAGCTGTCAAAACCGAGTGACGTAACCGCTAGGGCGGCGCGCACACGGCCGCCGTCAGCCGCCCGTTCAGTACGTCCGAGTGATTGCTCCCGCCGTGTTGCACTCGACGCCTTGCGTCTGCGGTCCAGTGCACTGTGTTATCTACGCCGCTGATTCCGCGAGGCAGGTGAGGTTGGGGCCAGCGAGGCCCCGGCCGTTTGAGTGTACCCGTCTCGGTATTGATCGCATCTCGTCTGACTATTTCAATGTTTATAAACAGCCGGCCCCATCCATTCGCTCCCTCTTGTTTTTGATACGTTCGCCTGACAGCGCGTGATCCGGACGGCTGATCCTGAATGCACCGGCCGCACCGGCGGCAACCACGCACCGCTCGGATTCAGTGCACGTATGTACGCTTGCACTTGTTTATCCCGAATTCATTTCCAATCCTTCACTGACGACAACGCGTTTACGTAGGCATGTCATACTATAAATAATATCTAAGTGTTCTCAATACATAAGCATGTAAACAGAAACACCGTGTCGGTTATAGATATACTTACTTTAAAAGGCCTGTCTGGACCTCACAAGTGTTTTGTTCAAGTAGGTAATACCTGAATATACTGGTAGTAACTTCTGTTGGATAATCTACGAATTCAAATGATGAGAATGCGGCCAATCTGGTGTCTAACGGAGGTGGATAATGCAGGTATCTCATTGTATTGCTCCAATAGACACTGTTTCATAGGCAGGTACTTGATGATTGCACAACTAAGGAAGTTAGACAGCTGCTTCCATAAAGGAAGAGAGGCAATATGAATTCGTCATGGGTTCTTAAAATATTCTGTTTTGTACATGAAACCGCAAGGTAGGCCAACTACCTTGCCTATTTCATATTACGCAAAAGTGCGAAGTAAAACTGGACATTAATGAGGAATTGAGGATGTAAGAAATGGTTACAGGCAAATCAAAGTGTATTTACTTACACCAGTAATCGTAATAATCGTGGTTTCTTAACGCGTTAACCTACTTGGCATTGCTTTTTCATAGACGTTGACCTCAAAACAAAACTACGTCTATTTAGGAGTTGCTTGGCTGACTATTAAACGGTTAGTCTACATTATAATTTGTTAAAACAAAGAAACGTGGGGGGTTTCCTTTCATGAGGATTTCAGGGCGCAAATAAACAATACTTCTAAGTGTGGGTAATATTCGCTCGTTCATATCTTTGTTTACTACCGGATAAAGGTCAGCCGCTGTATTTAACATAAAGAGTTCATAGCAGCATTTACGAATGGACTAAATTATTTAAGTCAAAACTATCACATTTATTGAACCAATAATGTACCTATGCTTGCATCCCAATTTTTCACATTACATAATAAATTAGTACGACCTAGTGTATAGATGATTAAGTGAGGTCACGTCTCAAATTCTAGGTCTGATGATCTGAATGATAGCAGGAAATGTACATTTTCTTATGTTCGCGACTTCGGTCTCCTAAACGTAGGACATCCTGTAGTTGTTGACTTTGCGAGTCATCATGACGGAAACGATGAAAGTGGATCAGGAACGCCTTTTATAACTTAAATCTAGGCGGCGTCACTTAAGCATTAGACCGTATTAAAATATAGCAGCAGTGCAGTCTGGTTTTCCAGTTGGGCAATCCAATTTTACCTACCTGATTTTAAATAACAACCACGAAGATTTTTAATAGATATATCTGCGTTCCCTATCAATCAACTATGGAGATTATCTAATTTGAACAAATGTAGACAACCCAAGGCCAAAGTATTTGTTTTATGATGGTTTTACACGGAGCAAGCGCGAACTGTTTGCAAATGTTATGATGGCGTCCTCTTAGATGCTACAAGATGGTCGTACTCATAGATCACCTATAACTCGCAACTGGCGCGCTTGTCTGACCAGCTGTATGAAGGTCCAAACAAAAGGAGTTTATAAGGAACAAAATAATGGCATCCAATTGCAAATGACGTTAATCGGCTATTTCTCATTAACTTGTAAAGCCTACTCAGCTGTCTGCCGCGACCTTGTTCACATATCCTAAAACAACCATTTAGCAGACGTGGGCGAGTTTATGTATATGGTAATGTATGATCATTAAGTTTTAACTTTAAATTGGTCAACTGACATCTAAAAAGAAAACATTTACATAGTTGAAAATCTAGAACGGAGGCCAGGATTTTACCGGCTATAGAATCAGGAAGATGGTTACGAAATTTATGGTTTTGAGGAGACCAACCTCAAAGTAGTAGAGTTCAGAGCGATTCCTGAGAAGAAATTAGTCACAGCTTTGAGTAATAATAGAAGTTTACCAGAATAATAGATACACGTTGTTTGTGGTCCATTTACGGGCAATGAAATGTCACGAATTGTAGCTTCCCAGGATTTTCATTCAATAAACATTTAAGTTTTATATAATAGCGTTATAAGTAGAAACGTTAGCATTTCTTACAAAGGGCACATTTGTACCAAGGTTAGGGCTACAATTAGTGGATCAATGCAAAATTATCGGACTGCGTCGACATCGATACTAATATAACTGAACACAGTTAGGCGGAAGGGGTCATGTATCATGTCGTGTTACTGTTTCACCGTCACTAACTCGCAACATCTAGCCTACGGAGTTAGTTTCACGTTATACTATCTCTTGCTGATGCTGTACCATCGAAATCAAACTATTTCAGTGTTTAACTGTATAGGAATTTAAAGAACCATCAGTTCTGTAACAATCCCTGTCAGTGGTTTACCTAGTATCTCCATCTTATAATTAGTCTTCATTCCCTACATTGCTTGCTTCAACCTTGACATTGGCAGAAGCATCGTCAACACGATGGTCATAAAAACTGGAACCGAACTCATGCTTGTTACCTTTTGGCCAGAGTTGATAAACAGCTTTATTTACAAACCTTGCTTGGCCATCGTTGGTTATTATTAGATGCTACTTAGGTAAATGCATCGCTCCATGTCGCTGTGGTGATGTCATACGAACAAACATTGAATGTCGTACAATAGTGTCCCTCTCCCTGTCCACGTCATCTGGGTGCGCCGAATCTATGTATGTCCACTGTCCAGTGTCCACCTACTTTACAGCTAAACTGTTAACGTGAATACCTGAGGCGCTTTTGCCGCGACTATCAATATTGTACTTATCACTTTCTCAGGTGATATGCATCATTCAGTTCGATTAAAACAGTTTATAAAATCTAATGATTCTCTATCTATTTTTATAGATTCTATTAACCCAAGGCTTCGAAGACAAATTAGCGCGTGGTTAAACTATGAAAGTATAGGTTCATATCAAAGAGTATATACTATTCTCTTTGGTTCATATCTACGTGATTTTCTATACATATAAACCTTGGACTTAAGGACCAAGCAAGAAATGTTTTGTTCTACAGCTTATGTACCTAATTCCCTGAATTTTCTTGGGGTGCCTATTACTGGCAAAAGAGCAGACTTTAAAAGAAAAATTTAAAACAAACTAAAGTTTAAAAGGCTTCTGTGAAGTTGTGTGTAATTATAAAAACTTTTTTACAAAAAAAAAACACTGGCACTCCGGTAGTGCCGACAGAAGTGAAAACTTGAACAATTACGAGTGTATTTTGTGAATCGTCTTATAAACAAAACACGCGTGTTAAGGTGCGTTCCTTATTTTATAGGGTTTTTTGCAAATCAGGTATGATGACCAAAGTGACTGGTTTATTCTTCTCGTGAAAGGAATTTATTCAGATTTACAAATAAGCACACAGGATAGACTTCAGTTCGTGGTGTTGGTCGCGGCAGTGGTAAGAGAAGCAAGCCGCTCGCATGGAGCTCGTCGTCAGTTATATATCCGTGGTTCAGCGCCATCTCGTCGTTGTTGGATGAACTACGTAGTTAGTACGCGAGGCCCTCGTAGTTCTTCCCGATGTGCATAGATGGTGCTGTCCTCAACAACGCGCGTCTTACGTTTTACGTCTTACGAATTTTCGATCAGGGTCACGTGACCTGACGCGAGTTTAGAAGTTTTTACCCATTCCAAAAAAAGTACACAGCGCCGCTAAAGAAGTTTTCACTTCAAAAAAACAACCGACTTGCAAAAAAACACTACAAAGTGAAAAATAACTTTAATTTCGAAAGTCGGTGTCAATAACGAAAATACAGAACCAACGACACCGACTTATAATAAAGTTTTTATTTTCACTTTTTAGAGTTGTACCCCAAACAAATTCATATAAGACTACTTGCTATGTGAATATCAGTGACACGAAACTATTGAACACATCTGCCTACCCCTTTAAAGGGTACAGGCGTGATGTTATTTTGTGTGATTGCGTAAACAATGCATGCATATGCTATAGCAGCAATCGCGGTTGATTTGCTGGCATTTATTGATGAGTTCCGTTTTCTGTCTCCGAAACTCATCATCAGATTACGAAATTTAAATGGGACCATTTCGGAATAAATCTCTTTCGAACAAAAAAAAAAATTGCAAATCCGTCTATATGCATGAGGGAGTTATGCCCGAACAAACATAAAAAAATATATAAATATCCGAATTGAGAACCTCCTCCTTTTTTTTAAGTCGGTTAAATTTAGCGAAAACTTTGCTTTGTTAAAAATTGTGTAGGTAGACTTGCTGACAACTTAAGTAGGTGGGTCGCGCAGCTCCCCTCGGTTTATCACGTTGTTGGTCGTGCTCTGTTTTCATTCGTAATTAATTGTTTATTTTTAATTTTGGTTTGATACAAGCCAACCCTTTTCTTCTTGATTAGTCATGTTCCCGTTCACGCTATACTTGGTTACGAGTTGTTGATTTTTTATAATTAGATTTTTAACTAAGGTTTCGCTAGCTGTAGAAAATAAATAAATACAATTTTGCTACACGCAATCAAGCGCCTTTTAAGTGTTTCTACTTTTAAAGCGATGTATTATAATTATTGTAAGACCATGGTATAAATGCCAGGATTACAGATTGCGAAAAAATATATTTCATCGAGTTTATTGACTTGACTTTATTTGAGTTACGAAATCTCTTGCTCTGCACATTGCGTTACAAACCAGCTTTTGCTTATGTCATTAAAATAGCGAAACAGTCGCAAAATGTGTAAGTACCTACAGTGCAGGCATAGGTACTTCACGTGTGTTCAAAGATAAGAACATGTATCATAATGATTTCATTAAATCGAAGTTAAATTGTTCCATTTCGTCTAGATGTTATGCACACACGCAACATGGTTTTAGGAATCACGGAAGCTGAACAACAACAAACATATTCGATACCGCTGGAAATAAATTGTAATGAATCAGCCGTCCACTTTATATTTATAAGATTTCATTACCAGTTCCTATAGGAAAGCATAGACACATACTTAGTTCATATTTTTTTTAATTCATCTTACAGAATATTAAGGCATAGGTAAATCTAGGTACACTTGGTCGTACATACCGTTATCTAGGTACCTACATAACGGTATGAATTCAGCTATAATATTTTTATTGCCGTGCATCGCTCGAAGACATATTTCTCTATTGCTTGAGTTATACCATAGAATAATAAAGTATTTATTTATAATAGTGGATTTAATTTCTATTTTAATTAGAATTTAGAAAAATAATATCATAAGTACCAATCCGCCAATAAAACAGAGCCTACCTATAATCTTCCAGTTTACTAGGCAAGTATATATAGTCCTATATCTTGACAGCATTACGCATGAATAATTGTAGGTACATACCTCAGTACCTCCACTGGACATGGTCTAATTAACAAACGTCTTTCTCCCGGAGTGTTGCTAACACTTCCCTGTACATTCGCTCTCATAAATAAACAACGCAAATATATAGTTTTGTTGATTTAGACTTATAATTAAATGATTGCATGAAGGTGGCATTGAAGTTTACACATGTTTAAAGCCTGATTCGGTTGTTGCAAATACTTGATATAATTTTGCTTATGTAAGTTGCACGCAATCGTCGCGTCACCGCAATTTCGGTATATGAGCACCACAGAAGAAACTAGATCACACGCAAATTCAATTCAATTATAATCTGAGCGAATTTAGAAATGTGTTCATAGCGTGAAACAATATCAAAAGGTTATCCGTTTTGTGGGGAACTGATAGGTTCGCCAGTATAGCGGTACGATACAATTAATTGTAATTATAAACATACTAGCTTCCGCTCGCGGTTTCTCCCGCGAGGTATGTCGATAAAAACAATCCTATGTCCTTCCCTGGGATGCAATCTATCTCTCTACCAAATTTTATCGAAATCCGTTCAGTGGTTTAGGCGTGAAAACGTAACATACAGACAGACAGACAAGAGTTACTTTCGAATTTATAATATTAGTATAGATTGAAGTAGCTGTACAAACAAACTAAACAAAAATAAGGTATTGATTCCCTAGCTTGTTTTATAGGACTTAACGAAACTTAAACAAGAATCTTTTCAAAATTGAATGAAAACTCAAATAAAGGTTTCATGCTGCATGTGATGAGTAACACAATATTTAACAAAAACATGAGTATTCATGAGAACAAGATCATCCTTTACTCAACGAACTGCACGGCTGGTTGGTTTTCCGAATGTTTGAAAAAGTTCAACTAAAGAATTCTAAAAAGCGAACAGTTGCATGCCTTCTAATAATATTATAAACAAATCATCTGCAAAGGTCGGATTGACCGTGTCATTGAATTAAATAGATTGTGTCTGATTCCCACTCGGGCGCTTATTCTTACATTTTCATGAATATTGATGTTCTGAATTGTGACGAGTGCGGACGTCCACATCCAAAATTGTATTCGACCGACCCAATGCATTTTAACTAAATAGAGAACAAATACCGATGCAAACCATTCAATTTGGAATGCTTAGTGACAAAGGCGGTTCGCCAGTTTTGCGATTCTTGGAATCTGTTCCATCTGTACGGTATGGACACAAAATGTATCTAGCAGACTAATCTTGCGCAACCTAACATGTTTATAAGCATGCGTGGATAGAAGGAGGTTATCCGAGATTGCTTTTAAAACTGCCCAATTTGGCTTGAAATTGTTATCATAGAATGTGAGCAGTAAAACTTATCACGCCATAAATATTGCACTGACCGATAAATGCGTTTTATACACAGCTTTATGTTAAATACAGAATAACGATTAACGATTGCTTTAAGACGATTTGAAACAATCGAGCTAGAAGGTGCATTTTTGATGACAGTCATTAGGATCTTTAACCAAATCTTTAACTTCTATTAATAAATGGTACAGTAGTTTTTGCTTCTTACTCAGGAATAAGGAACCGTTTGAAGTGTCCAATTTAAGGGAACTAAAAATTATTTGAAAGGATAAGTTCATCGAAAAAAGACCGGTGTTAAGTAAAGAGTAACAGTCCCAGGTGAGATCCCTATGGTACCCCAAATATGGAACGGTAAAGCGGTATGGTAGATTGGCAACGATTTGAATGATAAGCAAAAAGGACGTTTTTATATACTTAGCTTGTGAACGAACCTACGACTGTACAGTAGGTCAGTTGTAACACTTTGACCTTGAGCTGGCCTGGAGTGGTAGCGAGTTTCAATAGAATAAGAGGCCAACTTATACTGGTTTTTTTACCACTGACGTGGGTAGGTGTAATCCACATATTTTAAATTAAGTTTGCAAGGATACACATGATACCTACTTAAATTGCATTACAGTGAACCACATATTACATAATCAGCTACTTCCTTTATAGCACGTGTGAGAAACGTTATGGCGAGCGTTTTAATTAGCTCAGTAACGATTGCAATCATGTGTACAGAGTGCTACTACCGAAGCAGCAGTGACGATAGTCGTGCCGGGTTCAGCAGAGGGGACTGACCTTTCCCTCACCGTGGAATATTATTTCACTTACATTCCCACACATTTAATCTTGATATCATCAAAAACGGTAAGTACGCGTTGAATGATGCGCTCGACGTGACGACGACAGGATTTCAAAATACCTTTTTAACAGTGCTACTTAGACCAGATTTTATTGGCGTTGCCGCAAATGCTTAGCAACTACATACTTACATACTGAGGAGGTTAGGGAATGTAGGACACTTTCCGAATGTGCTAAAGGGTACAAGTGGACTTATTAGAAAAGTCGAGAATGTCGAGATGTCATTGACTTATTAATTACTAAATAGTCGGAATACATATACCTTTCTACTAGCTACTTGTTACAAATATAACCATAGTCTACTCGCCCCTACCATCTAATAAACAAATTATATAACACTAGGTCACTAGCAGCGCCCCGCAGTTTTACCCGCATAAGTGTCGATCCCGTTCCCACGGGATCGACATATCGGGATAAAAACTATCCTATGTCCTTTCCCGGGACTCAAACTATCTCTATACCAAACTTCATCTAAATCGGTTCAGCGTTTTAAGCGTGAAGAGGTAACAGACAGACAGACAGATACACTTTCGCATTTATAATATTATAGTATGGATTTATGATGAGTAAGTAGTGTGTAGTGGTGAGTATTCTATTCTATTCTATGATGTCTAGCCCGCGCCTTGCCGACTACGGTACCGCGTCTTACAGACATTATTTTCGTTTAGCGAAAAGGAATTAAGCTTCCTTTGAATGATTTTCTCGTTGCCTTGGTTACGTCGGTTGTTACCTTCATAGAGGAGGTGTTATGAAGCAATAATTGCTTCTGAAAATCGTATTTTGGAATCACTTTTGGGAAAATATTCACGTTACGCAACTGTGTACCTACCTACTAGGTACCTTGACAAACCAAATTTAGATGTCTGTGATGCTATTCTGTAAAAATCTCACCGTGAAAACTTAGGTGGAGTGAGCGTGGAGTGAGCTGTCAATAGCGTCAATTCCTAGCAAAAAAAAACCCACACCTAAGTTTTCACGGTGAGATTTCTACAGAATCGACCGGCTGATGTCTCTATGAGCACGTAGGCACGGAGAGCTTTCCTTCAAACTCTGTTACGTCATGTCTAGCCTCTTGACTCAAGTCCTTGACTAGCGCGTTCATTAAAGAGTACCTACCTACTATTCTCAAACGTGACCTGATGACAACACCACCAAACAAGACATTGTGAAGTTTGAATGAAACTTAGCCATTTAACCTAAATGGACTAACGATTGAAACTGGTACAGTAGGTGTGTCTTTAAAGCGAAGTTTTATTGTTATTCCACTGCTGTAAAAAGGCAATGCTGAATTCACCGAATTGACGATGACATCAATACTTATTAGGAAATATTTCTTACTTTCTCACAAAGGTGTTTATTTGAAACATTGTGTCCACACTCCACAAGCATGAGCTTGTGGACACAATGTTTCAAATAAACACATTTGTTATATTAAATTAAAATTTGTACAATTGTAAAAACAATATTAAAATTTGTACTCGATTCAAAGGATTAGCATGAGCTAATCCTTTGAATCGAGTACAAATTTTAATATTGTACGGGGTTTACGTACCTACTTCTTCATTCTAGTCAACTCAGTTTCATCTTTCATCCAGATTTCTACAAAATCAACTTCTACTAACTATTCCTACTGAGTATAGGTCAGGTTACGTACCGCACACAGGTTAAATTACCAGAGAATATCTCAAATAATAGAACGTATTGGAAAAATATATAGGTACCTACACAGAGTTAGGTTCTAGGTGGATATAGGTTAGACATGCACTGAGAAAAGATGGTTTTAGATACAGCAGACGCAAAATAATAATAATAATACGTAAACGACCAGGTTAAGCTACGCTTGCCGCGGTTGGTCTGTGGATGGGTGACCATCTTTACATACCGAGACCCCTCCGTGCCTCGGAAAGCACGTTAAGCCGTTCGTTAGTCCCGTTCGTGTATCTTTGACAGTCGTTACGGGTAGTCACAAGCCCGAAATTCGGAAAACCAGTCTAACCAAGGGGTATCGTATTAATTAAGGCTCCTTCAAACAGGCGCGACACGCGATAAAATCGCGCGCGACACAAAGGCACCGCAAGTCGCACAACAAGCGGCGCCTTTGTGTCGCGCGCGATTATATCGCGTGTCGCGCCTGTTTGTAGGAGCCTTTACCCAGTAACTGGGTTGTGGAGGTCAGATAGGCAGTCGCTCCATGTTAAAAAATTTGTATTCAACTGCATCCGGTTAGACTGGAAGCCGTACTCAACATAATTGGGAAAAGGCTAGGCAGATGATGGATCTTTTTTGTAAATTTATGGTTTGATTTTCAAGAAAATCCTTAGCATGTTGAAAACAAGTCTATGCTTAGTTAGACCATTCTATTACTGTCCTACTGCAGGGCAAAAGCCTCTTCTCATACAGATAATGCACGAGGATTGAGCACAACGCTTGCTCAAAACGGGTAGGCTATTTTAGATCTGGGGGCATGGCATTTGGCATGCACCAAAAACAAAAAGCAGGGGCACCACCTACCTTTTCTCGAAGGTATTCATCGCATTTTCATACCCTCATAGCTATGGCCTGGATAATGCTAGGGAACTCAAATACTCAGGATAAAATGTAGTTAGCAGACTATATAAAACACACTATGTTTAATTTGTCTAGTTTCTTTACTTTGGATTTTATTAATACCTACCTAAAATACGTCGATTTTGGCACTTCCCGAAGTCTTAGAAACCTAAAATTGGGTATGTAGCCTAGAATTTGCACACAGTGAATAACAAAAATTAAAGAAATCTGTAAATTTTACCCTCCAACCCTTTAAAGGGAGGTGTAAGTCTGTATTTCTTACGTGTATAAGGTCATAGGTCAGTATAATAATAATCACCGCTAAAATAAAAGAAATAGAGCACCTTACAGAGAGAAATGAAATCCCACCAAAAACATTTCATGTAAAGTAGGTTGCCAAGAGTTACATAACGCTATCACTGTACTACTTGCCCGGATTTAAATCCTAAAATCTCGATTAAGAGGCGCGGTCTTAACCAATTATATATTTACAAAATTTTAAGGTATAAAACAGCATGAAGATTAATCGCTGAAATTAAATAAAAATCTCACATCTCTGACTAGCAAATAGGATTGTTATCTGCGGCGGATTTTCCAGCTCTAGAGCGGGAATGCAAAGTAAAAAGCACGCGTGTTTATACACTGCATTGTGTTGTGAACCTAAAAGTGCCTCAATAAGAGCCAGTTCTTGAGCAAGTATGGTGAACAATAAATTAGTCACATCTATTTTTATGTCATGAAGATCAACTTGTTTATAAGAGTATTGTCATAAAAATTATGAGTATTCCGATAAAGAGTCATTCACTAAATACCCAATGTTTTTTGTTGAGGAAAACAAAACTACAAATCTTACGTAAAACCATAGATTGGATATTAAACACGGACTAAAACAAAGATAAAAAAAACTTCAAGACGTACAACGCTACATGCCTATATTGGCGAGTGGCCAAAAATCAAAATCAAAAGTAATTTATTCAAATAAGGTTGAGAATCAGCACTTTTCGAACGTCAAAATAACATAAGACAGTCCCACAAAACGGCCGCCCTTCACCAATTCCTAGTGTTTTCGCTGGGAAGAAGAAGTGGCGCAAAAAACTCCCCAGAAGCACAGCTATCTGCAGCAGTTAAAAAAACTTGTTTCTATGCAATAGTAGTTAAGCAAAGTAATTGAAATTACGAGACACAGAAAATTAAATAAATTATTTGCCATAATGTCAGCTATTAGCCACGCCAATATACCAATAAATACAATGAATACTATACTCAAGCAAAAAAAAAAAAATAACTAAAAATATTAATGTAAACAAAAATTTAATACCTAAATAAAAGCTTCCAAGCATAATAGGGTGTGACAGCTTACATATTTATGCAATGCTGGGTTATGTTCACATAACTGTCACTCGACATCACAAATGATAAACTAGGATCATCATAGTAAAATAAATAAACAGTTAATTACTAATAAGAATAACAAAACCGTAGTCAGCAAGACGACCAGTCAGTCACCACAAGCAGCATCCGTTCACGACCATAACGCAAAGATCAGCCATTATTCCCGTCGCCATATTTGAGGTAAGGAACCCGACCCCCGACGCTACCGCAAGCAGTGAAGCATCTAAGGGAGTATGACGAACTTGCAGGCGCAGGCAAGAATAATATAATCAAGTGTCGAGGTCGCTAGCTAGCCAAAATCGGAACTAACACCGCCATACTAATTTGTCAATAAAATTTCTGTATCAATTTCACAAATGTTTACCAATAACACGGGCCCCTGTGATCATTCAAGCGAGTAACTGTTTATTTATCATCTGTGTTTTGTTCCTCATTCGGAGGTAAGTAGACCCAGTCTGCATTACCTCCGGGGCCTAATTCACTTATTTCTCCCACCGTTTTAACCCTTTCCTTAGTCCTTACACAAATGTTAACTACAACTGCAGTGCGATTCTGTAACCATCTCACCGTGAAAACTTAGGCGAAGTGAGCGTGGAGTGAGCTGTCAATAGTGTCAATTCCTGGCAAAAACAAATTCACTTCACCTAAGTTTTCACGGTGAGATTTTTACAGAATCGACCGGCTGTAGTACCAAACTCAAGTATTGACTTAATGATTTTGTTTCAGCCGCCGAAATCACTGAGAGGAAATTTGCGAGTTCCGTTCATGGGATGAAATTGTAGAAGAGAAAATATATTAGGTAAGCCTTCACAAATCACCTTCACACATCTCATCTCACTCAGTAGATATTTAAGTGGGCATCCAGCCAAACCTTGAAGAGTAGAAGAAATTATTGGATCCAAATAGACATCAATTGACACATGCCTTAAACCACCAACCGTTTGATAAGATGAATATAGTTCAAAATACTTGACTGTTCAAGAAATAGAAAAAGGCAAGTGTATAATGGGAAAGTAGTTGCACGGAACGGTTTCTTAACCATAACGTTACAATTAATCATATGCATAATCAATTAATCAGTGTAACGTTCCTACAGCTGGGTCACAGGCCTCCCCTCTGAGAGAGAGTGAGCCATAATCTAACACGCAGGCCCAGTGCGGATTGGTGTATGCCACATGTCTTCGAATTTTTGATTCTAGGATATGCCGGTTTCCTCACGATGTTTTCCTTCACCGTGATGAAGTACCTAAATTACACCAAGTAAAGTTGCTGCCTGGGTTCGAACCCACGACCTTACACCACTTAAGTCGGGCCGTTAGGTACAACTGGGCCAAACGTTAAAATGAATGCGATTAATATACCTAACAAATTTAGAAAGAAGAAGTAGTTTCGATTCTTGAGTTTTGTGATAATAAATTGTATTTTAATCTTATCTCAAATTATACGCTACTATACGAATGCAGAGTTATCGATAAATCCCGAGGTAGTATCTCAAAACCTAGTGGTGTTCGATGTTATGTAAGAAGTAACGAAGTTACAAAAAAAATGCCCATGTGGACTCGAAATCATGAATAGTAAATCATAGAACAGGCGCCAACGAGATGATGTACACACTATATTTAGATAATTATATAAAATCATGCGTGCGTAATTATTGTTTGACCTTGGCAAAGGCAAGATGTGGAACAATAGTGATGTGAGCTCATTGGTGCATGTCCAGTGCATGTCGTAATGTCTAAATTGAAACAACAACTTCTTATTTTGTGTGGGACAACTAGCGAATGTCTAGCCAAAGTTTATTTTACTTTATTACTTTAAAAGCCAGTCACAAAAAACAAAAATACAGTTGTGACTCATGTGCAGCATTCTCAAGTTTTAATCAACAAATTAGTGAGATACCTAATCTGAGATCAAGTTTTTCCATAAGCAACGCCTCATCAGATTCCTATAAACAGTTTGACTATAAGTATTTATCTGCAGTTATAAAAATAGATTGGAACTAGGCAGAGCTTACGTAGGCACCTACCGACGTAGCTCGCGAATCTCCGCTCATTCAAGATCAAGGTTGGAATCTGTGAAACGCAAGGAATAGTTTTACGATCAATTAAAGTCATCGACGCAACTGACTGCCAGTGAGCATTACATTTAAAATCAATAATAACATGTTTTAACATCTCCGACAAATATTCCGAGAGTGAGATAACTAGATAAGTGAACATTAATTTATAAATAATTAAGTGTTAACAAACACGTTTTAGTATAAATATGGATCTACAAAGTGTCTCTCTAGGTACTTACAACATAATAATAGGTCCAAACAGCTTGCAATGTTTCTAATGAATTAATCCTCCAGAATAATTGATTTGTCTATAGTCTTGTGAGATCTATGAGCACACGGGAAAATACGCATCGCTTCCGGCCGGAGATAATGTAAGAAGAAGGTATTTTAAGCTAGCCGTTCGGTCAAGACAAACGAATCAATGTACCTATCACACGATGCCTACTTATCAACTTCCGGAAGATATTAATGCAAAAAAATGCGACCAAGCAAGGCCAAAGTAATTTAATGAGTAGCAAATGTGGCTATGCACGTCATCATTTTCAACCTAGCCAATGCATAAGCATAAGTATGGATAGATAGCGTTGTCACATCGTGTTTAGTAAGAATTCCACTTCATGGGTTATCTATTTTACATAAAAGATATCTCAACGAAAGAGTTGTTCACCTGCGATAAAAATGATGATTTAGAAAAAAAAATACCTTGGCTACCTACCCTCTAGACCTACAAAACCGGATCGATGTGTAAACTAAAACGTTATACTTCTACATTTTAAATGCCTTACCTACTGCTAAATTCTGTCTTTTGTTTGGGTAAATCATTGGGATAAATACATTAATTCACATAATTCAATCCGATTTAATCATCGGAGTTCCCCAGGGTAAAGTTCTAGGCCCGCATAGGTACTAGAATAATAAACACTGAACCACTGCGGCTGCCAGTCAACAGCTTAGAATCAGAAAATATAACGTGACCCTATCTAGCCACAAACCTCTAGGGTAAACTTGAATCCTGGAACTTCAAAATGAAGATGCATAATTTTATTATACATATTTGCGTTTACAGTTGACCGCTATCAGTCATGATTCATGAATTTTATTACCAGTTGGAGTGTTTCATTAATTCAACTTGAAAGACAAACAATAATGACTGGTATATACTCAAGTAGATAACAGCTACCTATGTTATACTAACAAGTGCCATGACTAAAAGCCAGGTGTTCTCCCAAATTGATTTTTAATGCATGTATATATTAAACAATAATGATCTCCAAACTATCTCATTATTATCATAACAATCATCTTTCAGATCTCTACAGAGGATCAAGAAAGACATAAACAACGTCTTGAGTGACAAAGGAATAGGACTTTGAAATTAATTTGTGAATATGGGCAGTGTTACTGTACAAGTTTGAAACTGAGGCGTGAAAAAATAGCTGTGAGATTTCATGTGGTTAGAGGATAGAAATTAGGCAGCGATGCTGTCTTACATGGTGCCTGTGGAGGAGAAGCCGCCGCCGGTGCCGGGCAAGGGGCGAATGGCGCTTGAGCTGGTGGGAAGCCCCGGCAGCCCCGAGTCGGCCGCGCGCCGTGCTCGCTCCGCTATTAACAACATCTCTAAAGAGTCCTCGACCAGCTCCTTCGCCAGCGATCTCACCATATCCTCGTCGACGCCCACTGGCGCACACGATAAACCAAAGCATAAACTACTCGGAAATGGAACCAAACACACCACATTGAAGAGGTAAGTTTTTGTTTTTTAATTATTTTTATTTTTTAAATTATTATCTTATATTTTGTCATCGAAAATGAGTAGTTAGGCAATTTTAAGCAAAGGTCATAAATTCATTGTATAGTATGACCCTCTGTAAAGCAATTATTGCATGTCATTTACTTTAAACAGGCAATCGATGGTTGATACTTGTTGAATCCAGTCAACTCTACCAAATCAATCCGATGAACTTGAAAGCAAACACAGGTACTCCTATATCTCCTAATTTGTACGCGGACAAATTGTCCGCAACGATGGAATGTATGGAAATCCCAGCAAAATCCGATCCAAGATGTGGTTCTCAGGCAGTGGGAAAAAGAAAACTAATACTTTATAATTAAAATCGAAAGACGAATTTGATTTCATCTTGTATCAGACATTTATGTACTTAGCGTGTTTAGTTATGGATTGAACAGCGAAAATAATGGATTACGATATAACAAAAAGGAACGGTAATCTCAAATCGCTGCGTAAAATTAGAGCGTGGAGTGAAATTGCTGGATTGTCATGGGAAGATAAATTTCTAGTGTAATTAAAATTAAATACTAGCCCTTTTAATCTTCTATTATTTCTTCTAATTGTCAATTGACTTTGAAGGTTGCTAATGTGTAGGTAAACTAGTCTCTGGTAGGTATTGCTCCTTTACTAGATATTATGGAATAATGTTCGGACGGTTCGAGTATCACCACTATCGTCATATTATTAATCATCATCATGTATGCAGGTCCGCGATTTTATCAAAAACTAATGAACCAATTTTGATGTTTCTTTCATTAACGTGATCTACATACTTTCAGGAAGGTTTTAATATATAATACATTAGGTAATTATTCTTTTGTACGAAGTTATAATATGCATAAATGTACTGCATCTCTGGCATTTCTATGTGAATTTTGATGACTCTTCTAGTGGTTTCGTAAATTTTTCAATGCTATAGCACCGCTTGGATGCAATTGTATATCTATGTATTGTTTTTGATGGATAAAGTATGCCTCAGGGGACTACCATACAAATTCGATTAACTTTGCTTGGGTAGTTTTTTGAGTCAGCTTAAATAATATGATTTTTTTCCACTTAGTTTATATTGATGATGTTTTAATAACTTCCTGACACTGATATTAACATAGCAAGTAGTGTTAATTAAATTTGTGTGGCGTGGGTACAAGTTACAACTAAAAAGTGGAAAATTTAAACTTTTTACAAAAAAAAAAACAACCGACTTCCAAAAAAAACAATACAAAGTGATAAATAACTGTAATCTCGGAAGTCGTTGTCAAAACACGAAAATGCGGAACCAACGACTTATGGTTACGTGATCGTAACTATAAGTGAATATAAACGGACAATCGTATCATCTCGACGTATCAACATTTATGTAAAATTATATTGCGGGAACTCGTTTATAAAACAGTAGTTAACGCAAACCACTAGGGTATACGCTAATCATATAAATGTTGTGATTTTTAATTGCTATGCCAATTATCCACCGCATCCAATTACGTAGTGTGAATTGCTACGACATTGTTTATTCATACATTCACAGATAGGCATCGGGCACGAATTCTTTTAACGATTGAATTAAAACAACATTAAGTAATTATTTTAAATTATTTCTTATAATCAGTTGCATTTTATTTAGAATATAATATTAGTTAAATAACCGTAAAAGTGAATCTATTTCTTTGGACCCGTGTAGTCCGGGTTATCCCAGGCATCAAGCAGGTGTAACCGAGGCTTATGTAGCCAAGATTGGTAGATTTCTAGGCGGCAATCAGGCCTGTGAAAAAGAAAGGATTGTCCATTGAAAAGTAATCATTTATCATATTAAGTATTTTTTTCATAAACTGCTCCACATATCCTTTTATATGAGGAATACTTTGCAGAGCCCGGCAGCCGGTTATTTTACAGCAGCCATTCACGTATGTAGATTGCGAGCGTGGTTTCTCGCAAGTCCCATACAATTTGACACTCTGAAAGGACTTTATTTCCGCCCTTTGAAAAAAGGGTCTGGAAAAAAATCTAAACTATAATCTGCGATGTAATTCCTTTCATTTTGATAGTTCAACCACATTCATTGCCTTATTTACGTTGTTGAGCAGACAAATTTTTTGAACACATAAAGCAATGGATTCGCTATATCCTTCAAAATGATTCAGTGGTAGTGTGTTAAGCAATTAGGGTGCTGGTAAGTTCTAAAAGAGGTCAACTATGGTCCACGCGGAACTAGTAGGCCGCGCCTTGGTTGGGGACGGGTGTGGACGGCAGGGTTGCCGATTGTTCGCAACGCACGTACTGAGTAATGACAAAGCGCCCCCCCCCCGCCCCTCCGTCCAACCGCTCACATACCTAAGGCGTGACCAACTAGTTGCGCGCGGGAGCAAATGTCTCATTCGAATTGTACGATTTAACGCTGTACACATTAACCCTCCTACTAATAAACGTATTATATCCGATGAATAGTATACACACTGATGTCTCTCTTTCAGTCGTCAGTAATAGACTTTCGAAAGAAGAAGACAAAGCGTTGTGCACCTACCTAACTATAGAGACGCTATATAACGTTTATTAGTAAGGGGATAAATAAGTAAATTAAATCCTTTGAATATGTATGTACCCAAAACGTGAGAAATGGTGTTTTAGAGGTTGTTTAAAAATTGGATCGTACGTAGTATTTTTTAAAAATACATATGTATATTTGAGCGTATAATACGTAATTTTCTAAGTTTAAGAACCTATTCTGAACTATTCACGAAATAAATGTGAGCGAAGCGAACCTGCTAGCGAGCCATCCTATAACTCCAGTCGACGTTGGAGGGACAGGCTTCAGAGATTTCAGTTCCTCCGTTTTGACGGTGGCTTGAGACCGAGTAATAGCTGATGCCTCTTGACGAATCACCTCTGCTTGAGCCAATGTCTCCCTGAGAATAGAAACATCACTTTTATGGTAAATGTCTGACCTGCCTTAATACGAGTACCTATATGAAAACTGAACTAATCGATTTACACTCTATTAATACCCGAGAGGAGTAGACTACAATAAGTATCTCATCAATTTTCAAGACTGTTAAAGATCAGTTTTCATAGCTAAGCATAGTAGTTTCACTGCCTAAAAGCGTTTACCAGAACAATGAACTATAAGTACACAGGATCTGGTAGACTTGTCGAAAAGTTACCGATCAAAAACAATATATTTTTAGAATTTCGGAACCGACCACTGTATTCTTTCCAAGGTTAGGTAACAAAAGCGGTCGATACCTAGCTGCTAGTAGGAAGTTCATAATTATTATCTACCTAAGTGTGTCTGTGTACCTATCTACACGACCGACACGACCCATAAATATGTATGATATTGATTGCCTAAGTAATCTATTATATCACATCCACCGGTTAGAACTTATGTCATTTCGTTCAATCCCCACTGTTATCGTTTTCTAATTGTCTGAGTGGCATTCGAAAGTGTTCTATATTTTGGTTTGGTAACCTTTCAGAAATAAAAAACAATCACCAACGAAAGCTTTGCATGTAGTGTAGGTAAAGCAGGATGTTCCGTAGACATGTTACTAAATCTAAATAAGCTATTCATATTGGAGCTTTCTTAACAATGCAACAAAAACACTGAAAGGTCAACATTTTCTAAAGTATGCAAACAGTTTTTTTATAGCAATTTCGTCCGTTCGTGAACTAGGAACGGTCGTGTTCAACATTGGTTTCGCATGAAACTCCAGCGCTCACGATAAATTTGAACTCCGTGGCCAATTGTGTCGCTTTGACGGAGTATTGACGTCAGGAGCTGTGTTGCTGCACTAACAGTTGACAGTGTTTATGGTACTGGTAAATGAGTAAACACGAATATCGAACACGGGTAACACACCTACCTACGTTGGTTGATAATTGGGTAAGGCTCAAAATTTTAGCGCAGTCGCACAATGGAAAATACAACGGAAAGTGTCACAAACGAAAATACGTTGCACAACGGAATTTGTAAAGCATAGTGCACATGGATTGTAAAATATATAAGTTAATTAATAGTTACTATTAATATCTCAATAATAATAATTAATTATGTATACTTCCCTACTTCTACTTGAACTTCGAAATATGTAGTGAGAAAAATCAATCCATAGCCATAAAATAGTTTTGCACACAATATCGTGTGATATTATAGGTATCAAATGAAAGGGCTCGTTGTGATGGTCTCAAATATTTTTTATTTTATAATTATAAAATTGTAGAATTAACGAAAATGAACGAAGTTTGACCATGTCCACGCATTACCGGCTCTGTATCGCCCCCTATTAGATTCAAGAACTGTCACATACGACATATACTATTACTATATGTCGTATGTGACAGTTTTTTGCGATACCTTCGACACCTTTCCGCCGCAAACAAAGGCATCTGAAAAAAATAATAATTAAGTACTAAGCAATTCAAATCAATACATAGGTATGCAAGTACATAGGTACTTTATCATGCTTTCATAAATATAGTAAAAAGTTGATGGGTACACAGCTTTACAATTTCCGTTGTGACACGTCGCACAATTTTGTGTCATTCGTCGCACAACGGATCAAAAATTCTACATAACATATCATAAAAAAATCGTTATTCATTAAATGTACAGTACAACTAATAGTAAGCGTTATATTTTATTAAATAAGTAAGTAATAGATACAATTAAATATCACAAATCAAAAAAGTCATTACAATTTCGAAAATATAATAAAGTAAACTTACAATTTCTTAACGTCACACAACACGTTCCGTCACGATTTTCCGTCTGACATAAAAACAAAATGGCAGAAACGCGCTGAAGTTAGTCGGATATCATGGATTTGTGTTGCCACTCCAAAATAAATTGATGATCATGGTAGATTGTCAATTAATCCCAAAATATCGCGTCGCACAACTGAAGTGTCACACTGGATTAAAATTTAGGACATTTTTAAATTACTTGATATAATCAAAACGCTTTGATAAATATTGAAATTATTTTACTATGAACTATACAAATAATATTCTGAAGCCCATAAAGTATACGAACTGAGAAAAACCATGTGTTTCCTAAATATATTGAATGGACTTTGAGAAGTGTACGTACACGGACATCAACAAATTGTATGGAAGACAAACATGGACCTTTTTATTTTCAAGTATTAAATAGGTATATAATTGGAATATTTAAACGAAAAAAATTAGACATGATGACAAAATAGTCATCTTTCTTGCAATATTATTATAAACAAGTATTTATTATTTTTGATATTTTATTTCTACTCTTTAAATTCTGGGACAACACATTTTTAGAGAGTGCGCGTAAAATTTGAGCCTTACCCAATTGCTAACCGATTTTCCGTTTTGGAAATTCCGTAAATCATTCGGATACCTACATCCCTAACAATATAACAGCAGTTATTACCATTAGCGTCCTTTATAAGGGCTTGTAAACGTAGTTAATTATGTCCGTGAATTAAACGCGTCAACCCGTAACGTACAGCCAGCATCAACAAAAGTCGACCAGCAGTGTTATCCATATCCTTTAAATTTCTACAGAAATGATTCAACACATTTCTTCTCAGTATTTTATGTAAAAAGATTAGAGTTAATATTTATTTATTATTTATTTATATATACTTTACACTCCTCACTCCTTTATACTCCTTACTAACTATATCAGTTCAGATTTTTATGAATCTATTGCTCAATAATAAAGATTAAAAAAACTAAAGTGTTCAAGGATTTTTATTAGACCGTACAGTCAGTAACAAAAGTCGATTAACACTTTTTTAACCTTTTGACCGCCACAGTCGTGTATAAATGACAAACCAAAATGAGCCCAGCACGCCACGGTTCGACTACATGACAGACTTTGACACCGATGGCACGTTTTTGATTTTTTGACGTGTGGCGGTCAAAAGGTTAATCTCAGTTATTGAGCAAAACATGTGTTCAAAATTGCATTGTACGCCTGCTGCAAATTTGATAAAATATTTTGCTCAATAAATGAGATTAAAAAAACTGAAGTGTTAATCGGCTTTTGTTGCTGACCGTACCTACATAAATGAATTGCGTAACTAACGACATTTCAGGAGGATGAAATCCACTGTTTTACAGTTGACACACCGTAGCGTATTTAAGCTTGATGCGAAAACTAAAGAATTCACATGTCCGTAATTATGAAATTAGGAATCATAATAAATTCCTAAAAACAGTATTCGGACCAGTTACTGGTCCGAATACTGTTTTTAGGAACATACACTCCTGACTACAGACTGACTACTAGCCTTAAAGTTCTTAAACGTAGGTAAGTGGTGAAATGTGGGTGAACTATTGGGTGGTACACATCTGCTTAACCTTTCGGGGAATGGAGGCGTGATGCTACGTTATTCCTAAGTTGCCATAAGATACATGTGAAATCGCACGATTAGTGTTGAGCTTTTTTACGCTGAAAATTGTAACCGTGATACTGTATAACTGTAATAAGACTTACAGAGAGCAGCATCTGTGCGTTAAAAGAATATTCTACTCTAATAAAAACAGGATACAGATTCGTTAACTTAAAAATCGATCGGAACTAAGTATCTATAAAGATATGCTGGCCTATGGGAGGAAGTTAGTTTTAATTTATTTGTGCCCATTTATTGAGTTATTTGGATTAGCAACGCAGCGCTCTCCTTATGCAATATTGTGCACAAAGTCAATCTGAATATGGATGGGCCGTAACGTAATCATGATGCATATCGTCGGTAAAATCTTAACTCTAATCCAAATTAAATTCTATAGTGTATAGAGCTCGCTCCAAATGACCCCTATTGACTAAATTGACGCATATCTAATTAAGTGGATAGGTATTTAGATTTACCAACAAAGCGTATCTTGCTCTTTTATATTTTAAATCGTGAAGGAAAAGAACCAGAGCGGATTCTTCAATGTCTTCTCATTGTTCTCCAGCATCAATTAAAATTAAACTTCGTCTATTTACCTCAGTAAATTATCCTTTTTAAAGGTACACTTGCTTTCCTTACCTACATCCTTTGATCATCTCGGTACGCCAGCAAAAGTAATTTGGTCGGGAGCAAGGGAACTACTTCACCTTGTCACTGCAGTATAGAGCACTCTCTGAGAGTGGACGACGCTATGACTACGTAATTGACGAAGCATCTAGAGTTTGCCGTTGTTAAGTTTGCTCAACGTAATTTACAAAACATTGTTCTTATGGATTCATTCAATTCTATCCAGGTCCATCTGTTGTTTATAATAATAGTCCTCCAGACCGTATTTCAGCCACGGCAGCCAATCTCAATGGTGACTATCCTTCGGCGAGGGAGATATTATAGTGCAAAAGTTAAATTAAAAATTTAAAAACTCTCGACTTAAACAAAAACGTCTAAAAACTAAAACAATAATAATTATATGAGTTGTGTGTTTGTGCGGACAGCTAGGTAGTGAAAATTGGAAGTTAACAGCAGCTATGTTTTCGACAATAGCATACCTACATTCATTATTGCTGGGTATAGTTAAGCCTCATCTGTTTGGTTCATTATCGGTCCCCCGACGCGAGGACACTTGGATCAAAATATTTCCTACAACTTATATTAAACTTAAAGGGCCAATATTATTATTTTAATTTTTAGAGGTTTTTGTTTGAGTCGGGGGCTTTTAAATTTTTAATTTAACTTTTATTGCTTGTTTTTTAAACTTTATAATATTATATTATTAGTAAACATGCTACGATCAGCACGTGACTCGCCTAAATCTGCGCAGATGTACGTATTTTTACCACAGTGAAGCTAGTTACTCATGGTCGTTGGCGTTCATTTCATATTACCTATTTTTTAATCCCTGGATAATGATACTAGTCTAAGTAATTTGGCTTAATTTTTTGTTTTGCTACAATGAATATAATTACGCAAAAAACCAAAACATGGCACATAATAGTGTAAGATACACAACTGTTTATATCTACTCTACTCGTTTTTTTTTTAAACTTTAGTCATTTTTAATTGGACTCGTTAAGCCACATCTCATCATCATACGAGTCCACACTCGATCGGTTTACTAGCAGTTAATTAAGAGTTTCATTATGTAGCACCCTGGTCAGTCATCAGGTAAAATTAACAGGACTCGTTGAGATACATTTAGTAAGCCCACACTCGAGGGGTTTACTAGTAGCTATTCAAGAGTTCCGTTATCTAACGCCCAGGTACCATATTATTTTGTTAACATCGGAATGCATACATTTGCGAATAATCAAAGTAAGACTACTAGAAGTGATTTACTATTCAAGTAAGTACTCCGTTTTCTACCGTCCAGATACGTCCTACGGAACATGGCCATAACTTTTTTCACACAGGCAGCGATTTGAAATGAACCACCTTATTAGTTACTGCCCTGTATTAAAATTCCTATCTAATGACATGCTTGGTTGTTATTGGCCGAGGGGACCATTTTGTCCGGTCCTCCCATTTCTCTTTCCTACAGCCCCTGAACACCATACAAGTATATCTATAACCTATTCACTCATTGAATAGGTTCCATTCAAAGGAGCCCAAACACGATACCTCTGCTGTATGTTAAGGGAGTTGGATATTCTGCAAACTCCAGATGATGCTGCAGCAGCAGTTCAGGTTACCATGTTCTTTTAATATCATTGAAGTAACGAAATACCAAATTTCAACTGTTTGCGAGCTACGATGGCACAGACAGACACACAGATACACACGTTAAACTTATAACACCACTCTGTTTCTGTCGGGGATTAAAAAGTGTATGCACAGACACAGGTGCACTCTGTCTTCTCGCCCCATCGGAGTATGAGAGTGTTTTTTATATATCCTGGTTTCAGATACATATTATACAAATAAGTAGAGACCGGTACCAGATGGAGTTCAGAAATATTAGCAAATACTTCAAATTAGGATCCTACAAGGGTTCCGTTTTTTTCCTTTTAAGGTACGGAGCCCTAAAAATGATGTACCTACCATCAAACCCATAGACCACGACTCCTACAAGACCCAACGTTTTTTTATGTATCTAATGTATAAACCCTTACTTTCTTTCATCAAGCAGCCAGCTCCATCTTTCGAACCACTGCTTTCTGCAGTTATCCTGTTTTTTCCATTGCGCTCGCATTTGAAACGCTTCCGTGTTGGGGTCATATTTAACCGCCTTGCCCTCCATTGTTCACCTATAAAGATAATTGTTGAAATTATTAAACGAGGTTCTATCTATAAAAGGCCAAGAACATATGATCTTACTATAGGAGCAAAACAGTAGTAATCTGCCTGAGCCGGGCACGATGCCAACAGCACGTCTTTGTTCGAGTGATGACGTTTGATTTTATTTGGGAAACGTAAAATAAGGTATGAGGGCAGAGTGTGGACCAAGCAGCACGTAAGGGATCCTTTTTTATACATTCGATAGGCTCATATCTTAGGATCCTTCATGAATTCTAGATGTGTGACTGCAACACAAACGAAACAGTGACCTGAATCTTTTATGTGCAAACTGGTATAAATATTCAATTCCGTGTGTAGATAAGTTAATGAAAGAAACCGTTTGAAATATGATAAGGTTAATTGTCTTACACATAAATTTTAACTGTATCTGGTGCTGTAATGGATTGAACAATTAAAGTTGAGGTTAGTATTTAAGTAACTAAAATTGGTCAAAATATTTCGGCACATAGATGATGGATGACTCAAAACACAGATCTTATGTATATTCTGTGACTCGAAAGTCATACCTACGAGAATCAAGCCTAGTCAATCCATGACATTACACCACTGGGCGCTGATATAGGTACCTACCTAGCTATTATGCCCGCGACTTCGTCCGCGTGAATTTTTTTGCTCCCCAACCTGTCGCATCACATCTCCTGCCCGCGCTATTAGTTCGTTTTCGTTTAGCTTTCTTTCTGATATTTTCAGTTTTTCTCGGCTCCTAAGAGTCATAGCGTGATGTGAAATAGCCTATTAGTGTTCCTTGGTCTTCATGAATTCGCTTATCAAATGCAAAAATATTTTTTCAAAGCCGACTGGTAGTTCTATAAATTAGCGCGTTCAAACAAATTCTTCAGGTTTCTTATTAGTATAATATAGATTATTATGTGCTGCTACGTTTCTAACTTATCAGACAGACGTGTTGCTGAAGAGTTTGTTGCGCCATTAATTCTCCTTCCCAACTAAGACAATAGGAAGTGATGAAGTGCGGGCCTTTTGGTTAATTTTGACGTTCAAAAAGTGCTGCAGCTCGATATGAATAAATTATTTTTGATTTTGAATGCTCTACCGTAAGGATAAAAGGCAATTGTTCCATCTAAAACTGACATAAGCCTGGACTAGAACTCGAACCCCGAAACGTGAAAGAATCACGCAGAGATCTAAGTTAAGAAGCGTTTTTAGAAGCAATTTGACTAATTTTAATTTGGTGAAGAACAAAGATATTTTTTACACCCGTGTCAAGCGTTTGCATACTCGCCTATAATGTTCCCACTGCTGGGGCATAGGCCTCTTCTCTATGAGAGGGAGTGGGCCGTAATCCACCACGCGATGCGCACACCACAACAATGTTTTCCTTCACCGTTTTGAGGGCAGTGGTGATGATGTAATTTACACAAAGTAAAGTGCCTGGCTGGGTTCGAAACTATGACCAACAACTCGGTAAGTCGCGGCCGTTACCACTGGGTCATCATTGCTCGAGCGTTTAATAGTTGAGTATTGGAAAAAGTTTGGTACTTTTATAAGAGTTTAATGCATTTAGTAATAAGTTTATCCTCCCTGTAACGAGGGTTCAACATTGGATAAATACTCATTAATATGCGCAAACTGACTGGGGAAATTCAAACTAGAAGTCTACTTACATAATTGCATGCAACCTACCAAAGTAAAGGAATGCTAGAGGCTAAAGTCTGGTGTCAGTTATAGTTAAGTGGGGCAGACTTCACTGAGAATGTTAAGTAGCACTAAGCTGCGGATCCGGAACTGTATTGAACGTTAAAATTACGTGACCATTGTGTCGCTTCCCTGTCTATACGATAGAAAGTTTTTATTTTAGGCTAAGACATTGATTGTCGTTCATGGTTGAATAATTTTTCTTAGTATCTTAAGTTTAGGAATCTGTGTCTGTATATAGTACCAGCGGATAAAAGGTAGGTTGGTACGTTATTAGTTTATTACGTTCGTATCTTAGCTGAGATAATTACTAGGAGCCAATTGAGTATCTATCCCGATAGTGACCTTAAAGTTACCTACCTTCTATGTATTATGTGCTGAAAAAGTTGAAGAACTACTTAGAAGCAAAGATTTGGGAATTGAGAATTTATTTTAGTTGCTAGATAGGTACTGCAATTTCTTAATGAGTTCTAAAGTGGTAACTAAATTAGATTAAAGGTACATAAAAATCACAGGGTATCACAAAATATGTTTACGAAAATTGACAAGTAGGTACTTATAATTTTTTGACATAATTACAAGAAGGTCTATCCTTATTGTTGCCTGCCAGAAACCGCGTTCAATCTGATAATCCTACTTACCCAAAGAAGTTTTATTGCGCGTACTCGTTTTACATATTGCGTATCACCGACTACCATATAGCGTTTACCAGTTTACATGAACTGCACATTCCAAGTACATAACTGTAGATTAAATTTTAGAGCTCAGTTACATACCGTAGCTCGCAATTTCGCACGGTGTCGTATAAGAGGAACGACCTCCATTAACATTTTTTCCCTCGCCAAAATATACAAAACAATGTCACTGTCAAAGTGTCAAGGAAATGTCAGTTAGTGCCAGTGCCAGTCAACTAGGCAAGGCGGGCTTTGTGGTGTTGTTGATGAAATATCATAAAATATCCGATTTTATCTTGATATCTGGCGATATCGGAGGCCATGAGTAAAGCAAGACTATTTCCTGTGAGTTAGATATATCACACTGATAGTACCTACCTAATTTAAAGTAATTTTGTTAAGACTTTCACCATACCGTAGCACTGTACTTACAATGTAAAGCGTTTGTAAAGATAGAAAAGTCCATCACTTGTAGATAAGTAGTACATTATTGTTACAAACATGCTTTGTAAGGTGATTGGAACGATTTACTTTGAACGACTAGTATAAATCGGAAATAGAACCATTAGCAACCTGTAAAAGTCGACATGATGACAAATGAGAAGCATAATATGACAAATTAGTCACGCGTGAAGGAAAGGTAATTTATTGGTAAAGTAACAGAACCACTGCAGAAAAATAAGTAACGAACTAAAATAATACTAAAAGAGTAGCTCCGTAGCCGAAAACAACCGATAGATACGGCTGTAGGTATTCGGCTGAATAAGATACGAAAAAATAGGTAACCACAGGCCAAACAGTTTTAAATTAAAATCACAAGTTGAATACAAATTGCAGCTTGTGGCTTGAATCTAACTGCGTTGTATTGAACTATATTTATAACATGTATTATTAACGTTGTTTCGTTTTTGTAGGGTGTCGTTCGGCAGTTCAAAGGGGTCGATGGTGGAGACCCTAATCTACGAGAGTCCCCTACAAGAGGAGCCGGAGAGCAGCCCGCCGCCCAAGGTGCAAGAGACGGCGTTCCCCTACACGCCCATAGAAGACGAGTACGTTTTGTTCATTTGAGTATGTTAATTATTCATTTTTGTTCCGAATTCACGCGAACGCTTCTTGCGATTTTTCTTTATCTTACCTTTATTTTTTTAAGTAGTCGTTTTTGTAAGGTGAAATGATCATTTGAGATATTCTTCTAATCGTCCTATTTAGGCTTCTATTTTATTTCCACGTCGCAACTTATTTCTGTATTTATAGGTAATAGGATTTACTGTAATCATATAGGCAATAATTAGCGTATGTAGGTAAGCGGCAGAATTGTGATTGGCATAGTAATAAAATACCTATGTTTTAGGTAGGACCTACCTAGGCGCTTGATTCTCGAGCGCACTGGCTTGACAAATTCAAATAGGCATGCACTAATTGAGGACACCAATTGACCGAAATGCATGAACTTTGTAGGAATCTGGCACCTTTTACCTCTAATTAAAATGCCGTTGCACTTACTATTTAGTACCTAACCTACTCACATTTCGACAAATTACGAATTATAGTTATAGGTACCTCCCACTGAGAAGGGAACTAACAAAGACTTTAATATTTCTTATAGCAGAATAAAAACTCGTAAACAAAATAGGACGATGAAAAATACCATAGACGCTTACCTAATTTTGTTTCTCGCAATGTAATAAGCTCCCCTCCATGGTGCATAGAATAGCATAGATGAGCTCCCCCTATCTTCCGCAATCAATAAAGAGCCAGAACATCGCCCCATTTTATTTTCTTTACGTAACTAACAGCTAACATGGCTATCTATGTGTGAACGATCTCTTCACCAGACATTATCGATGTAGGGGATCTATTTTTTAGTTAACTTGGACAGTTTCGATGACTGTCATTGTTATTTATTTCTTTTTGGACTGGTTACCGCTTCGTGTTTAATCTTTTATCGAGTAGGTATAAGTATTTCCGCTTCGCTTACCTCCTAGTTGCAATTCTCAAACTATTTGACATCATGTGAACACATTATTCGGGTTTCTATAAAATCGGACCTTAACCGATTCCGTGCGGATGGCGCCGTAGAGGCGCCACGGGTATTTTCTGTGAATGGCGTGTGGCGCCCGAGAGGAGCCAAAATGTTTACCTGTAAAACTCGGATAAAACACCATTTTTCAGTGGTTATCCGTAAATGAAAGTGTCCTTATTTGTCACGCAGATTACGATTCCATTGTTACCTTCGGGATATTGCATGAAAACGCATACCTACTTCAGGAGTTGTAAACCTTTTCAATATAAAAATCATTCATTATGATACGGAAACCGAATTATTTTTTATGTAAAAAATATATTTACAATTAACTAACGTTTCGGTAACTGGCTGTCGCCTTTAAAAAAATGAAATCGAGGATAGTGACACAAAATAATGGATCAGTCAATCGAGCCAAACATATACCAAAAGGTTTACGACACCCATTGATGTATTAAAAGACATCAATGACGACACCTGATTAAATAAGTCACTTACCTTCCATTTCGGTTTAAACACGTATGTAGTCACATGTAAACACTTGAAACGAACTTTTAAAACCGCTCACGTTCGCTATTGGGTTGCGACTACAACAATAACAAGTGGAATCCGACGAAAAAGCGATAAGTCTTCATGACGGGTGGCGCACGAGAGGAGCCATGAAAGTCCCTGGCGCTTGGCGCCTCAGAGGAGCCACGAAAAATTTGTTCGCCGCCAGGCGCTATAGTTTGAAAAAACTACGATCGCACTGAATCGGTTAAATTTTATAAAGGCGTCCATGTGGGTATGCTCACGACGTTTTTGCGATTGCTCGTGTCACACTGTTACAACATGCCACAGTGTGACTCGTTGGGAAATATTGTTAGCGCAAGTCGTTTCTGGCATATAAAGTGTAAAAGTTTTTTTTTCTATATAATCTAGTCGTTTGTCACGGTTTTAACGTACCTACCTACCTAATCTAACTAGTTCGGTTCCGGGTAGCCTACTAAAAATAATCTCAATTTTTTCTTATAGCGCAAGTCGTACCTACAAAAAAAATAGTTAGGTTAGAACTGTGACCCCTACACACGAGCTGAGCGAACGAAGCGAACGGTGCCGCGGCAGCGGCGGGCGAGTGGCAGAAACGACTAGATTATACAGAAAAAAAAACTTTTATACTTTATATGCCAGAAACGACTTGCGCTAACAGAAAAAAAAACAATTTTTCACACCGCGCCGTGACGTTTCAATATTCTCAACGAGTCACACTGTGACATGTTACAGTGTGACTCGGGAACAATCGCGTTTTTGTTACGCGCGTTTACGCTCTGCAAACGCAACGAGCATCAGCATTTCTTTTTTCCCCGACTACGGCAAAGCCAAAGTGCGGTTATGATTTTAACAGACTATGTATGTACGTATGTATGTTTGTTCATGTGTTACCTTATACCTTATCATATTGTGATAGACAAGGTATCGTTGGAAGCGTCAAGTTGTTCCTCGGGTTATAGACTATTATAAGGCGTCACATAAAATCCAACTTGGCAGTTTATAATGGATGCAAAGAACTACCAATTTTTTTACCGAGTTGTCCCTAAGGGGGTTAAGCCCAACAGCTAAGCTAAGTAAGTCTAGCTTAGCTCGCATAGCTGAGGTAATTTTTCATACTTCTGTACATAGTTTGCGGTCTGTACACAAAATATGAAAAACCACATCAGCTAAGCTAGACCAACTTAGCTTAGCTCTTGTTCTGCAACCCGTTTTACGCTTGAAACCGTTCCGCAGAACTAATAAACGACAGTAGGTAACTCTCTTGCTTCACCTTGGTACTTACCTAAATTGTGCTTAATAAGTCTCATAACGCTGAATGACTAGCATCTTTTAAAAATACTATTGTACCTACATACACATGTTGAGTTGGGTTCATCTTGAAACTTAGCTGAACATACGTACTGATGATACCAGTTTGTGCGCCTGTAATAATCTTCCTTCGGCAGCGTATCGTCAACTAGGTAGGTACTTCGATCTCCGCGCGACTGCAGGGCAGGTCTCGTCTCGAAAGTCCACTGAAATGTTTGCGTGGAAATTGTCCCAACAAATTACCTAGTGAAAATTGTTCGTCTGACGTCATGTTGGCGGCATTGGCGGCGACACAGAAAGGAACCTATCCTTAGCTTTGTACTTTATAATTATTCCGATAGAAACTTATGAAAAAATAATAAAACAATGTTTCTAATGATGAACTGCACACTTTCATCCCACGTCCTCTCTGTTTGAGCATTGTTCATGATCTGATCAAATTTTATAATTCACATTGCAACTATTGCAAAGGGTCCATCACTATAAATTAGCAATCAATTGAAACGGCATTGATGTTGGTTGACTGTTCTATGATGTACCTCAGGGTTAGAGGGGAAAATAAAAATTCGATGTGCAATCCGTATCTAAATGTAGCGCCATCTATTGAGCTACTACGGAAAACAATTCGTATCGTTGTTTTTTGTCTGTAGGTGTAGCCTACAGTTAGTCATAATAGGTAGGTATATTATATTAAATAATTAATGATTTCCATGTAATAAATATGTTTAAAATATTGTCTAAATCAAGACTAAGAAATTGACAGCCATAATGTTGTCTCGCTAAAATGTTATCGCGAACGCTAACATTACGTCACTGGGCGAGCTCGCTGGCTGCGTGCTCCGCTCGCTTCGTTCCGTTCCATTCCATTCGCCACGGAGCCGCGCGCGACTTCCGAGATCGATGTAGTAGTGGGAAACATTTTTGTGAAGCGTCGAATGGACCAAACCCTATAGCGTCAACTACGCCGATGTTTTTATTAATTTGTTTAAAGATAGCTACATAAATAAATTCAGTGATTAAGTAATAACTAAAACGTGAACAGTGTTAACTTTTTGAGTGGATACTTTCAAGGTATGTTATTTACATTAATCACGTCATATTTGTTGTGCTGCAAACTGGGTGTTCACTTGCCGATGGTTTCCTGAATTTGGATTGCGCACAAATCAAAAGTATGAATTTTAATGCAATTGTCCTTTGTGTGAATGTTAACGTCGCGAAATAGTGTGAACTTGAGTTGATTTGTCTTTTCATATTTATCTCGAGTTTTGTGCGGATAATTCGGTCACAATGACGTCATGAGTACTGATTTATAAACATAAAACGACTTTCGGTTCCATCCAGCAGTCGGTAACACAAGGTCATTACTCAGCACGTACCTACAAAGTAGTAAACATGCATTGGCAATGTTTTAAAAGCTCTATTTTTAATGACACCATCAGTGGTCGACTCCATTCATTGAGGGCCCGCCCTGTCCCGCTTCGAAGCCATAGCAGGCTGTTTGTCTCGTGCACCAATTATACACATCAATTTCTCAACACCTTGACTAAAAGTCATTTCTCTTGCATTAAGTAGGTACATACTTTTGTAAAATCTGTACAATTTCTTATTTTTTGAGACTTAATTCTAAATTGTAAACAATGACTTTAAGTTAGGTCTAACAAAAATATATTTGAATTAATTTGCAGTCTAAGTAAAGGAACTAAGGAATAGGAAGCCATTAAAATCAGGAATAGGTAAATAGTCTGGATAAGAGCCCCACCTAGATACTCCAGAAAGGTGGTAGCATTTCTACATGTACATGTAGGGCTGTATAGCTAGTGATGACCTACATCATGCATCATATGCTAGTGTCCAATTAAGTCACACTATAGATGTTTGCCGATGTTAATAGAAACTTGTTAGTGCAGGCTTCAACGTAATTTAGAATTCAATGTGTGATTTTAATTTCTTCTTAATAATCAAATAATTAAAGTTGTCAGTGATAACTTGAGTCAGATAAAACAGTTTCCAGATCATATAATAAGAAAGGCTGGAGTCATCTTCATATTGGCCTTTTTTGCATATTTAAAATCTCTTGTTTTGTGACCGAGTTGTGTATTTTTATTTTTGTAAACAATAAAGTAAACCATGTGGTTATTCCATAGCATAGACAAAATAAATTGGACTAATTTCATTAGCCAAATTTATTTTTTTTATGTCTAGTGTGACTACCATGACACTTGTGTAAGCCGAATTACTACTGTATGTGACCTTGGGACTATGTCAATTAAGCAAAGCGATGATATTTCTCTATTTTTACCATCTGTTGATTCATGTGTTGTTAAAGAATGTGATGATGTCAGATTTTTGTATCATTCTTATGATGATCTGCTACAAAAATGTGGGTGGGTGTCCCAGCTAATGTGCGTCCATCTGCTAGATGATCTTAATGTTCTTACAAGTAATATTTGAAAGACAATTCTTTTACAACAGGTTTGAGGCCTTTATTTTTAAGCCTTATCAAAAATTGAAAGTAAATGATGTCATATCATTGTGGTGGGAGATAGTTTATTTGGGTGTGACTGTGGTTCTTTACTATGATGTAACCAACCTTGTGATATTTTATTTTTTAATGTTATTATTCAATAAGGTCGGAGACACAGTGAATTTATAGAATGCCTCAATCTCAATAATTATGCAAATGAGATGTTATTGAATAAAGCTGAACAAATACTTCTATTTAACAAGTCAAAATGTTAAGTGTGAGCTCAAGATTGGAGCTAAATACTGTGTGGGCGATGAATATAGTCATCTACTAATAAAAGAGGTTCCATAATTGAGTCACCTTCAATGTTAATAAGCGCGGCGCTAGCGTCCCGGCCATGCGAATATGTTCATGACGACTTGCAAGGCGAGAATTGCTTAGCTTTATGTAAAAAACTGCAAAAAAAAACTTAGTCTGAACTGCAATTTTGGCCATAGTAGATGATGAGGGAGAGTACAGGCTGGTTTCACCAGCTCTGGGTAGCTTCCATTAATTTATCTACCAGATAGTTTCATACAAATCTGTTCCATTTTTTAATTTATCTGGTAGATAGTGACTATCTTGACACTGCGAAAAGAAATCTAGTTACTAGGCAAGATGACAGACTGGCTTTGCGGAATGTGATGATGAACATTCTTTTTGTGATGTTTTGTAATCAAAATTTTCTGTAGAAATTTTTATGCTCAAATCAATCCTCGTATCTGATATATTTAAATAGATAAAAAAAAACGGAAAATACTGGTTATCAACTTTTTTCCAGGACGCTAGACTAAAATCTCCAATCAACTCTTATTTTGATTGAAATTATTAGAATACAGTGGCATTTTTTATCAGTATTGCATCCATTAAGTCTTTTGATACACAGTTTTTGTTATCCCCTGAAGTCCATCTTAAAATTCACCTGTATTTTTTAGTCCTTCCTGCTGACTACTCTTCTTTTCAAATCAGCAGGTAAAAAATAACATTTTCCTTTGGGGAGAAACTTGCGAATTGTTATGTTGTGTAAAAATAAAATGTTCAAAATAGTCCGTATAAGGTTTTTAGGGAAAGATAATTTTGAGAAATTACCCAGACAATTGAAATTTCGGGTAAAAGTGAAAGTTTTTGTTTTCTATGTACATTACCTATATGAATTATTAAAATTTTGACAGGAAAATGTCTGTCAGAATCAGAACACCTAATGTAAGATAAAAAATTAAATTAGAATACCAGATGTAGCCATGTAGGGTAGAGTAAAAATAATTAAATAATAACTATTTATAACACAATTTTTGCAGTTAGAGGGAATGTAAGATTTTGTGCAGTAGACATCTAATTAGGCCGATTACTATTATCACTCAAATTATGATTTGATAAGTTGTAATAATTATATTTTTATCTGTCTTACTGTTAGTTGCTCAAATACTATAGGAAATCAAGTTGCTAGAAATTATTTGATTAAAAAGGAAGTAACAAAGTGTATTGAAAGATCAGAAATATATCTAAAAAAACCCACTTTCATATTGACAGTGTTGCTTGCTATAAATTGTTTATGTTTAGAATAATTTATGTTTAAATTATAGAGTTGAGATCTTACAATCACATGATAAATTAAAACTCACATTAAAAATATTATATAGCATACTTTAGAATATGTAATATTTTAATTCAAGTGTTATGGTACAGAAGCCAGCACATCAAGTTACAACAATCTGTCAAATTTCTAAGTAGATTTTCAACTTTATCGCTAAGGTAAGGTTATAAGGTTTCATAAGGTTCAAAGTTGATTGGCAAAATTTGACATTTTCGGGTAGCTTGATTTGCTGGCGTCTGTACATTTCCATCTGCAGATGTCAAAAAAAGAAATATTATGTTATAGCCTGTTTACGAAAATGCTAAGATATATAGGTATTGAAAACTACGACTCGTTTAATGAAATATTAATGTTTTAATAATGAAATATAAACATATTTCATTGCTTGCGTCTTATTGTATTAACACTGATAAATTGAATGTATTTTATAATAAAAATTACCAATTCGATTTAATGTTATGGAGACTCGCTCAAGCATGACTCATACACAGTTATATCGCACCTTTAGAATTAAAGAGACCTAATTCGAAATTTGAAGATTTCAACATTGATTCTTAAAATTACCTTGCACGATCTTCATCGAATCTTAATAAAACATTTTAAGTTAGGTTAGACAACTCTGACATACCTATCTGACAAGACTGACATATTAAGTCTCTGTTTTATTCAAATTCGATGAATATGGTCGTGCAAGGTAATTTTATGAGTTTTAACTCATAAAATTACCTTGCACGAATTTTCAACTATGGTTGAAAATTAAAATCTTCAAATTTCGAATTAGGTCTCTTTAATTCTAAAGGTGCGATATTATTTTATCATTATTTTCTTCAACTACCAAGTCATAGTGATAATAAGGATAGGCTCTTGTTTCTTTCCAATATAAAATAATATATCCTATTAAATTCTGTGAATTGTTGGCATACTTTTAAAGTACCTATTTTTTATGATTTGTTTGAGAAATATGAAAAGGAAACAAGAGCATCCACAATAATTAAACTCCAACTTATTTTATAACAATACTGAGCATGAAAACTTGTGAAAGGTATCTAGGTAGGTTAACATTTCCAAGCTGAATGCCGTAAGAAATCAATTTCAATTTATTTTTCATGATATCAGTTAAAGTTGTTGGATGCTTGCGTTTCCGACCGCCGTTGCAATTTTCATAATTTAATGTGAAGTAATATTATTTTAATGCTTTCAGTTCAGAGCGTTCAAAGGTTCGCGTGTCGTTCTACCAAGGGGCGCGGCCGCAGTGCTTGTCCCCTCCTCCCCCGGTGCCGTCGACAGATTCCCACGTTCTTTACGCGGCCTTGCTCTCGGCTGCCGCTAACGCCGACATGGTGGACCACACTATGTATAACAGACAGATCAGGTAAATACCTAATTCTCTAATTCGATGAAAGCAAAACTTGTTGCAAGTTATAGAAACCAGTTTTGCTTCGATATTCTATTTAGATATTTCAGGAATGCATTGGCAAAGTCGAAAATGTTGATACATCATTAGTAACAATACAGGTAGTAGTCCAGTTAAGAAATCATCTGCAGCATAAGCGTAGCGGATCACCAGAACTTCATACTCTGAAATAATTACTGACATGTGAAATTGAAATGCTAAAATCATGTACACAGACTCCTGTATCAATAAAGCACCCCTCATGAATTATTTAAAATACTTAAAAGGGGATAACCAATACGTCTGTACCTACTATGGAGTAGGTACAGAATTGGCCTTCAGGTACCTACATGAGCGATGCATATGGATGCATCGCTCATGTAGGTACCTGAAGGCCAATTCTCGTAAATAAAAACGTTCAAAATCTAGTCGCAGTCTCATCTCGGCGACAAACAAATGTCAAAATGTAGGGAAATTCGAGGTTTTTTTTGACAGATTGAGTCAGATCAGACTGTGATCGTTCTTAAAATTACGAGAATTGCCCCTCTGATCATTGAACACTGATATTCACGTCTATTTTAAGAATATCTTAAGAATTCGTATCAGTTATTATCAGATATTAGATGATATTGCGCCATTAAATAACAAATAAGCACTTGATACATAGCATAGATAAAAGCGGTCCACCCAAGAAGTAATTTATTCGCGCTGTTATTGTTGTGTATACATAATAGAGTCAATACACACAGCGATGATGTCATCCTGCACCACACATGTTCATGTGAATCCAACATAATTGTGCTGATGTTTAGAACCACAATAATGGCGCTCTAATGTCGGTATTTTCCAACTATTATTCTTTAGAAATGTACATACTACAAGCCTCCTTTGTTAACATTTAATTTACTGAGGCAAAAATTCTGTATAACGCAAAAATAATCAATCAAATTAGCCATTCTGTGGCAGAAGCATAGCAGCGCATATGCGCAGGGTGTGGGGCGGTTCCAACAGTGTCTTAAACATGGTTGCGAGTCGAATTGACTGTGTTTACGTGGGTCACTGGTGTGCCGTCTCTCATGGGATGTCGACTGTGATGTGACCCATGGTGACCAACCGTTATGTCTTGTGTTTTAGTGTCTGTGCTTACTAATATTATAGTCGTAAGTATTACTAACAATCTTGAGTCTTGGTCACTTTAAAATAAAGAAAATTCTATTCTATAGCATAATCAGCCTATAAGGTTTCCGCTGCTAATCCACAGGTCTCCTCTCGGTGAGAAGCATAGTAATAAATCTGAATGAAAATCATCATCATTTCAGCCGAAAGAAGTCCACTGCTGGACATAGGCTTCCTCTAAGTGTCGCCACATCGAACCACGTTTTAATCAGCCAGAACCAAATTTTTAGTTTTCACGGTTGAGCGATAGCCATAATACGGATGAGTCGATTGAAGTATTCATGTGCAATTTGTCTAGTTGATTTGATCTGAATTAGAATGCATCGATTTCATCTGCACGTTGTATTGTTCGAACGTAATCATGCGGCCATTGTGGAATGTTCGTTGTATGGAATACGTTTTGTGAATAGTATATTTTTATGTTTGCAGTACGGAGAGCGGGTGGGACAACCCGTTCCGTCCGGATGGTGATCTGAGTCGCGAGGCCGACGAGATAGTGTCCCTGATCAAGGGCGGCAAACCGATCACCCCGACGCCGCCACCGGTCGCCGTACCACAACTCGCCGTCTGCGACGAAAAGGAGGAGAAAGTGCAAGCGAATAACGTTAACGTAATACATTTTGCTATAAATATCATGGTAGAATGTAAAACACGCAAACTTTGTATTTAAAAGCTGATGAGGGACAGTGCACCGAGCACACGTTATCTGCGGTTATGCTTTCGTTTTAGGATCACCTACCAAAAACGTTTGCAGATCTCGGTGATGTACGAGTTCTTCTTCTACGTTCTTGTTATACTTACTTACAGAACGACGCTATAACATAGCTATAATTTAATCAATCCATACATATTTTTTTTAAAGGTTTTTTTTAATCTGTGTATGTTATCAAATTAAAATTTCTCAAATAAATAAGGACAGTCTTCTAAGACCACAGATAACGCAAATATCACGAACTCTATGAAAATCAAGCGTGCCATTTTTTGACTACCTACTATGACGTCACGAGTTCGTGCTCTCGCTCACGCTTACCCAGCCAGCAGTACCCAGGACTGAGCTCGAAAGTGGCGGCTTACGATTTTTGAACGTAAGCTGGTGCGATATTTGGCACGCTAAGTAGTTGCTCTTTCTTGCGTTATCTAGGAGTATCTATATATGTGCCTAAGACCGCTTTCCTGTAGCTACAATGGTTAAGGTACCTGCCCTTACTGCGCCATTTCAAAAATCCATCTTTCAGCTATGTTTCAGATTATATTTCAGCTTTTTTGTAAAATCATCCCCAAAAGGGGTAAAATATTTTTTTTAGATTATGGCGAAATCTGTTAATATCAGTCTGAAATCTCCAACCCTCCTTGAGCAAGCGCGGGAATCAATGCTTGTGCCTCCGTTGTATGAGATTCTAGAACCCTTTGCCCTGCAGTGGGAAAATAATAGGCTGGGATTATTGATATTTAACGGATTGGGAATATAGTCTCTCTTTTACTTTTCATTCCTTGACGGCTGAAAGGATTTTGATGAAAGGCATATGGATAGGCCGTGACCAGGATATGGTACTTATTATCCCAGTAGTGAATTCCCGTGTGTGGGATAATTGCAACATTCACACAGGCGAAGCTGCAGGCAAGACCTAGTCTTTAATAAATCGAAATGTTATTTTTTTATTAATTCAGAGATCCATAACGGTTTTTCGTTAGTATTTTTCCACACCCTAATAGATATCTCAAACTGACCGAGCATGCATATAATATTGTTTAAAATGTAAATTTCAGGCTAATGCTCCGCCATCGCCTCAGACAAAGGTGGCGAGCCCAGAGCAGCAGACTACTCCGAAGGTGATGAACGGTACTAAGAATGGTGCGGCCGTGGCCGAGGTGCGCGCCGGCCAGGTGGAGGTGCAGCGCTCGCCGCCGCAGGAGCCGCAGCAGCCAGAACATGTCACCATCCGCAAGAAGCCCAAGTGCAAGTGCTGCGCTATCCAGTAACCGGCCACCCACGGTCCCTACTTCGCTTCACACCAGTAACACGCTATGCTTTACGATGGCGGCAGCCAATCTTGGTGTTTACTCGGTGCTAAGTATTTCATTTAAAACATACTTTATGTTCATTACTGAAATATTTCTACAACTAAAGGTACTATTTACATACATAAAGGTTCATCGTACCTACTATTTACAAAATTCATTGCGAGTATGGCAGCTATTTTTGTGTAACCTATACATTATTGTCGTGTTAGATTCAGTATACCTATGTAGGTAGCAGTTTTATTTTATCTGATATCTTAATTAATGTTTTTGATATAATTTTATGTAGTAAGTTTTATCAAACTTTTTTAGGGTACAAACATGAAAGTATTTATTTCGTTTAGCTAGTCTGAAGAAAATTTTAGTTTGACATGTTAATTAGTTTTCAGGCTATTTAAATTATTGTTTCTCATTCTAAGACAACGTGCGTGCACTCTATGCATAAAACATAAAAATAATAAAAAAAATCTTTTATTTTAGATCGTTTTAGAGAATCTCACAAAATTTTTAAGGAGCTTTAGTTAAGAGAGATAATTGTGAAGCTCTATTATATCAAACTAAAACTGGTGAAATGTTATTTCCACTTTTGCTCATTTTAATCAATTGACTTATAAAAGAGAAATATAATCATAACTTTGAAAATAATCATTTATTTAAAAACTGTTATTTTAAGAGTTGACTCTGTGTTGAATAATATTAAAATACATAATTTTAATGTATATTTTTATATCTTTATTTATAAAAAGTATTATAAAGCATACAAAGTGGGTAACCAAGTATCGACGATATCATTGACGAGGATTATAGATATTTCAACGGATGTATTTTGCCATGTTTCTATGCTAGCCACGAATACTATTGGTAATTTCAAGCAGATCAGTTAGGAGATCAATAGGCTCACCCCTATTTCATGGCACTTATCATAATTGCCGAAATGTGGGTCATAATGTACTCACATTGCGGCAGTTATGATAATCGGCAACTGCCCACCCCATCAGGGCATAAAACGTGACTTTAGGTGTGTAGTTTAGTACAGAACTAGTCTGAAAGTAATTTGTCAATAGCATTCGTGTGTAGTACATAAATACCTATAGATTATGTGTAGGTAAATGTTATAACTGTTATATTATTAAAGTAGCCTCCTTCATAATTCCACGCTTGCATCCAGTAGTGTCGACACTAAACCTTTTTGAATTTTGACGATATTGCGGTTACTAAGCAATTGATGAGATAATTTTAATGAGCCTACTTAAACTACATAATATTTCTTCGACAGAAACAACAAGACTGTATTTATTTGCTAATTTATACTTGGCAGCATATTGGATAACTGGTTAGTGAAAATGATAACTAGCCAATACTAAAAGTTATATGTATGGGCTAAAAAGTAGCTTGCTGCTATAATTTTGTAGTATTTGCTGGCGGAAAAGTGCGATGGAGTCATTTTAGTATACATGACGAATTTGATTATATAAGGTAGTTTCTGCTGAGAAATAGATTTATTAAAATTATATAAAATACGGATGGGCTATTTTCCTTAAACCAAAAAAAAAATAACGAATTGCAATCGACTTGTAATATAAAATACGAATAAACAAAACTGCTGGACAACTATTGCAAAATGGTTATAGTTAGTAATGTGTATAAAATCGATAGGTTCCAAAAGGATAGAGTTTTTAAGGTAGCTAGAAGTAATTAGGAAGGAAATAGCGTTATGAAACTTCGTTATTAAACAGATAAATTATTTTTGACTTTGTTTAGTTTTCGTATTCTGTAGGTGAAGCTTAGGAGTGCGGTTGTAGAACATCAGCGAGTGATTTTAGTACTGCCGTCGACATGGCGTCGCAGATGAACTCGTCGAGCTGGCAGCTGTTCAGTGTGGCGTGGCGCGACTGGTATCGGACGTTCGTGCATTACTGTAGGTGTCATCTCCACACGTATCAGCCGCGTGGCACTGCACTGAACACGTAGCGAGTGTATGAACTAACTTGCATACTGAACGCGTTCCTATGCGAAGCGATGTTGGCTTACAATGAAAAAACAAGATTGACGATATAACGTAACACCATCAACATGTCCACCTATAGCATAGCTTGGCATACATCACTTTTAACTTATTATCGCAAAATAGCTTTGTGGTGTCATTGCAAGTACGTATCGGTGTTAATTGTTAACCTCTAGTTAAATGTTTCCATAGTAAATTAACGGACTGTATGTAAATCTATGTGCACTAGAATGTTAGGTGTCTTACTATTTCCTATATCGCCAAGCTGCAGGTGGTTCATCTCATTCTAGAATTTACTGACGAGATTTCCATAACAGTTGTTATTTAAAATGAGGAGGCTTTCCTATTCAGCCCCAAATTTTTAAATCTCATATATTTCTGTAAGTGCTTGGTAACATCTTGTTATTTTTTATTTTTATTACGTCATACTTTTAAGTGCGTTTATTCGGGCACAAAATTATGTTCATAATAATTCCTGTATTTTAACAAGTAAGGGAGCGATAACATTGTAGAATGCTGATTTTGCTTTTATTTTGTTAAAGTTAGTCAAGTTGTACAATATTATTTTCTCGACGAGTAAACAGCAGTTAGTTGTCAACAATGTGACGCGCACATTATTTTTAATTGGATAATTCAAAAGTGAAATTATTTTAACTACTCCGTGTAGTTAAACTTACACCTTTACAATGTTTTGGCTTGCACACCATTCGCGTGACGTCGTGTCATGGCTGCGTTATATAAATTATCGAAAAAAATAACACTGCCAGTTAAATTTAACAACAGTCAACTTTACACTATTAAAATTAATGTGACCAAATAAAAATTACGAGTAAAATAATAGTTTATTGTTTTGTAATTCGTGTAGAATGTCGCGTCAGTTTGTGACTATCATCGGAAATGCATTGGTAGTCTGTCAAAAAGCAGTATTATATAATATTATGTAATATCTATTAATGTTATGACTCCCATACAAATTCGTGTAATTGTGTAATTATATGTATGTATTAGTAATTAAATAAAAAAAATGTACCTATTTCATCACCCTTTAAGATTCCAATTGATGAAAGTATGTTCCTTAATAAAGTTTTTTATTTCTAAGTAAAATACTGGCATTAAGGTTCCATATACCAAACTGTTCCGAACGGCGACCAACAAAATTCATATAAAATATAATGAATATCTCCTTTATGCGATTATTATTACACGATTCTATAATAAATGTGGAGTATGTTCTTATTTTCCAATGTTTTACTATGTAACCTAGCCGTTATTTATAATACAGACCTAAAATGACATTATATTTGTATAAAATCTTTACTTTCTATTATTATTGTCAATGGATATGTACAAATTGATTACATTGTAATTATTTATATTAAATCTTTAAAGGCGAACTGTTGATTTCATTATTATTGTAATTGGAAAAGGCAGAAAAATAAAATTGCTTTTATCCCCCCTTTTTGATGTTCCAAAAAGGATTGACATATATATAGGTATATATATATATATACAGACAGTAGAGTACAGTGGAGCAGACTTGATGATGCACTTCATATTACAACACAAAGAATCCTGATGATTAAGGTTAATAAGCAGTGATCGGAGTAGGTAGATTGAATGGGGTCATTGATCCGAAACGTATACAGGGTTATTGGTAAAATATTAACAACCTCTTAAGAGGTCACTGTGTTCAACATTATAAACAACTTTTACTGTGGGACCAAACCAGAAATCGCGAAAAAAAAAATCTGCTGTTCCCTATATTTATCTTCGTATAGCTCGTCAAAATGTAGGGAACAGCTATTTTATTTTTTTCGCGATTTCAGGTTTGTTATTAATATGGACATTCCTCCGGAATTTCGGAATAGGTTGATTATAAAAAAAAAACCGGAACTTAGGTAGGAATTGTATTAAAATGAGCAATATTATATTCTACATATTTTTTTACGGCACACAGTCACGGTTTGACACACCCCAACGACCAATCAGAACAAAGGATCATGGGTGGTGCTGATGCACTAACCGGTTATCAAAACAATGCGTATGCTAAATTGTTACATGCTCTGTGGCGTACGCCTGCCGACCACATGCCACGTAGCTCACTCGTTTACTTCGGTTCATAGAGTACGCTGCTTTGTTTGTTACTGTGTTGTGGAAACGTTACGTGAAAACATAAAGAATAAATTAATTTAGTTTTGATACCTTCCTTTAAATTTTGAATTTAGTAGTAATAATATCACTACCAACATTAACAATATTTAATTGGATCCGGAAATACCGGAATTACTTTCCGGGAAAATGGCTTATCCATGTTATTCTTTCTGTGGGCATTTATGATACAAGTACCAAAAATCAATCTACCTCCCCAGATCACTGGTTATTAGTTAAAAATAACATCAAATTCGTGGTAGTTATTGTACGATTATTACTACTATTTGACATCATGAATGATTATTAATGGTTATATCAATTAATATTACAAAAGCTGAAATATAGGTGTATTCTTATAATATATAGAGATTACAATTTGTCTTTACAGGAAGAGGTTGCTGGATTTACTGATTGCAGGAGACTTGAACAATCATTTCCTGTTTGAGAAAATGCACTATAGTCAAAACATTACATAGGTACCACACAAACGGAGTCTCGAAACATATTTATATGTGCGGTCGACTGTTGAAAATTAGTGAATAAATTATGGTTATACCTGCGTACCTATGCGTCGATTTGCACGATACTCGAAACGCATTGTGCATGCTGATTCAGATAAGGATTTACGACCAAACATTGTACTCGTTATGTGCAGACTATGTAACAGGTGTGGGTTCACATGTCCCATGTTAGCCAACAAAGACCAGTAAAAAGCAACCGCGTATTATTTGAATGACTATTACTTTAATTCGACACAGTAATGATTTTCCATCTGAATTAATCCCTTCTTGGCAGGGAGGATCTTTGGGAGGTGGAGTCGACTTAGCTGTAGATACAATGCCAATTTGTTGATAGGTTCATTACAAGTACATACCTATTACAACTCCTAATTATCCAACTAAATATTTGCAGCAGTGGACGTGTGTAAACGCCCATATTTCTAAAATAGTTTGACAGATATGTAGTAAGTTATTGTCAAACCAACAATATAGCCTAGTCAAATAAGAAAGGTGGTCACGATTATATGGAAGATACCTTTCTACATCTTATTTGACTTGGTAAGTTAATACGATTAAGATTACACCTAAACGTTAGCATGAAGAGTTACAATCTACCCATAGTTTAATAGATATTATAATGGTATTCGCAATATGCAAGCCGAACCATTCTACATATACCGACGATTAAGTTGACACGACATCAAAATATATTATAGGTAGGTACTGAAAACCTACAGTTTACAGATACATTGTTAGGCTGAAGAGATGTTCGATTGAAAAGTGTATGTCGGTTGTGTAGTGTAGACAAATCTTTTCTGAAATTAATATATCAGAAAAGATTAATTAGTCTTCTTGAGAAAGAACACAAATGCATTGATTACGAAACGAGACATCTATAAATAAATAATTATACGTCTTGTTAGTGCGACTGTGCGAAGAGATCGTATGGAAACCATCGAGTTACACTTAATTAAATACCTAATATTTTTTGTATAAGTATAATATTTATATAGTAATATCTTCAAATAAATATTGATTGGATTTATCTATTTAAAATCAAGTACATGCTTTCACTATCCTAATATCGAATAATTTGGTAGGTTAGGTACGTGCTTATGGCGTATGTTACCGTCAATGAGTAATATTTTTTTAACGCATTCCTTAAGAAATGCACTAAATAACAAAATTGGTGAGTAAAGGTTACCTATAAAAAAAGAGGAGGAAAAACATAATGCCCTTTTTAAATTTGATTTAAATTTTGTGCCGATGTAGGCAGGGACCACAGACAATTTTTTTTATATACAGGTTCTGGACAGCATCTAGGCCCGTTTGAATGTCCATAAATATCGAGACAACGTCGACAATATTAATATATAGGAGTATGTTGGATTTTATTCCAGCCAACCAACTAAGGTAAGCCGGAGACAAATATCGGATCGGCTCCAAAAGCCCACATTCAGATATCTTTGCAGAGTTACTATTAACTTTTCAAATAAAATAAATATGGGTAAGTACAAAAATACACCAGTAATGGCTTAAAGTTATGAACAGAAACCTAAATGAAGGTCTGGGAAGAAGAAATCTTGCCTGAAGTTATCCCACGACCAGTGAAAGTATGGAAAAAAATAGATTACGTCATAATTTTATACATCATCAAGGAATTGCAAAAATTGCTGGAATGTATCGAATACTTAAATTTACATAAAATAATTAGGTACACATTGTCGGTAACACGTAGTATTTACAGATTCCTTACTTGTGAGATAGCCGAGACAGATTTGCAGCTCGTAAGTAAGTATCCTTGTCAGTATTTTGTGATGACCCGTAAAATACATGTCAGGAAATTGGTTGTCAGAGAAAATCATAACAGCATTTACGGCAAACATTTTATGGGGTAACTATATAATTATGGCATAAAATTAAAATTCGTAGTCTTTACAACGAGAGATGAGAAACCTTGAATGTGTATGTAAATGCACTTTCGAGACCTATCAAATTGTAGCAGTGTGCACCGTGTCGCCCGTAAGGTACTACCTTTCGGCGCGCACTGCAGATCAGCTGCCCATGTCTCGTTGCAACTATTGTAGATACAATAAAACTATAGCTAAATAAATTATATTACTTATCCTATTAATTGATTTTTAGTAATTTGGGAGTAAATTGGTTTACATCGAACATTAGGCCTTAGAATATAAGATATCTACACGATAATTAATAAAAAATATACGATCCAAAAGGTACATCCAAATGTCTTTTTATAATAACAACGCCATAGGTATAAATGCTTACTAAAAGTATATTCTAGTTTATAAAAGGTTTGGATATCAAAAGTTAATAAAATGTAACCAAACTGAGATTTATCGATTATTTGATATTTCAACTGCTTTGTTTAAAATCAGAGATACATCCATCGGTGGAAAGTTTTGAAGCAATTTCACATTTGACGCAAAATCTCCGTGAAGAATCTCGTGTCTTACCAATCTGTCGTTAAAAATAATATAAATTAGCCACAGCGAGGTGAGTAATCATAGTTATCAATATTTAGATGACGTAAAACATTATTAATTATGTTAAAAACTTACAAAATCATGGCACAGCAGATGTAGATTAGAAAGTCAAATCGTTGCGCGTCAGCGAACATAGAGTCCCAAATTCTTTCGACATCTGGCAGTGAGAATTCTTGAGAGAGCAGCAGCGTCAACCATCTGCGAAATATTATTGATTTGTTTTAATTAATTACTTTTTATTTATCACGATCTTAGTTAAGTGATAATTTGACGAAAATGGCCGCAATGTTTACCTAAAACTATAATATTGGGGTCTTAGTTCTTGTAACTCCAGCAAATTCCAGATCAAAGGATCATTTTTTTTCAGGCAATTGCTGAGCTTGCCCATGACATAGTTGATACCGCTGGTCGACTCGTCCAGGGTGCGAATGAAGAAGTCACGTATCTCTGCCATAAGGTTGGTGAAGCAGAAGAAACAGTCAGCTTCCGCATGTTCTGTAAACACACAAATCAACTACAGTGGACAAAATCGGAAAGATAAAACGAAGGAAAACATTTCATACTCGGAATAAAATGGCAATCGAATCTTTTGGTGTTGCACAACCAACTAAGAAAATAATCTAAAGAAGGTAAAATATTGGTAACATCAATGATAGTCGATTATATAGTATAACATTAATGATAGGCGATTTATTTGTGGGGGAAAAACATTTAACCAAAAACAATGTACCTACAAAATAGAACAAGTATTTTCCACACTCACTACGAAACTCCATATCGGCGTCAATGGCGAATGTATGGTAAATAGGTCCGATGATTTCGTTCATGCCCTGAACGTAGCCCTGGCCCGGGTTGAGCTTGGCGTACAGGAACAGCATGCGTTCCACCACCTCCCAGTGCGCCTCACAGCCCTCGTTCAGCGGCGCGTAGTCGCCGCTGTGGACGCTATCCGAGCGCCGGATCTCATTGCTTAACTAATAAACGAAAAAATTCGAAGTTAAAAATAATAATTAATAAAAAAAAGCTTAATTTAAAATTTTGTAGGTTTGAGGTCATCATGATAACATTTTGCTGGTCTATTCTTAATTGCTCAATACGTTGACTAAACAAGATAATACCAATAACCATTCATGGGCTTGTGCAGTCATCTCTATCTACCAAATGTATTGTCATTGGTTTGGAAGACTACAAAGTTTCAACTTGATAGGCACATTATACAGTAAATAGTTACAGCAGGACTTATATTCTGCGTAAAAAAATGAATCCATTAAAACCAAACAAACATATAGAAAACCACATAATGTTTACAATTTTAAAGGTGGTTGGTTAGTTAAATTATTGTTCAAATGCCACATCTACCTTAGCAACTCCAAGTCCTCGTCGTTCTAAAGTTGAATATTTCAGAACTGACTGCTCGACTCTTTTGTGCAGCCTTTTCACACCATTGCTGTTCACTATCTAAAAATAATAAAAATCAATGTGAGTCTGTGTGCCACTAATAAATCAGGTAGATGATTCTCAAGCTGTAACGGATAAACCTCAGAGATATTTGATGAACAATACTTACTTCTTCACACGGAAATTCTGTGGCAGATTGAAAGAATGATATATCAGGACATAGTCTTCGGACATCTTTGTCAATCTGCAGCAACACTTCATTGTCCTTGAAGTAAGTGCTCCACGAACTGTCAGGACTAATGTTCAATGGATGGTCAGTAGGCCCACCTGGGGATACTATTATCTCATCTGGAAATACACATAGGTATTAGGTTTTCTACTATGTGGAAGTATGTATATACTTTTAGATGTGTAACTACTTTAGGTGTTTAATTAGTTTACTTAATTATCCAGTAGGTACATGAGACCATAATAATTGATTCAGAAATCTACATTTATTACACACAGATATGTTAGCAAAGTGGGTAAACAATTAATACAAACATCCCATTAGCAGCGTTAGTAGGAAATGTATAATACCTATGTAATGTTTGTAGTGTTGCCTTTTCTCGCCGAGGGTTGCTTTCCATGAATTCTTTTGATGAGGAAGATAAAGAAGTAATATTTTCCACACTAGGGACCTCAAGCCCTTGTCATCGGGTATACCTTAATATAATAAAAGAAAATAGTTAATCATTTGTGGAATGTTTCTATCTTAATAAAAGGTAAGTACAGCAAGAAACAAGTCATTTTTTTGAAAATGGGATTGGTGATTAACAAAAAAAACACTTGAGAGTCACAAAATATGATTACCGTTAAACGCCAGTTTTCTTAATTTTTCAATATCCACTACATCTGCTTCAAGAACTTCTTCGAAAGCTTTTATTCTGTAAGAAAACAGAGTTCAATTTTTATAGTAAACTCAGTTACGTACTTGTTGCAAAACAGTCAATATTCATTAAAAATATATCAAAAGCAATCACAATTTATTGGCTAATGCTAATTGTTGATAAGATGACATTTAAACAGTAAAACTGTTTAACTTGATGGGCACCAGAGGTTTGCAAGTTGTTCAAAAACCTGTCACCTTTGCATCCATCCGAGTCGATTTGGTGTGTAATGTATCGGTCTTCTACCCCATGCCCTTGGGCAAGCGACCCAAGGTACTGGCGGAGCAGATTGGTGAGGCTGTTCTGGTGAGAGATAAGGTAGGGAGATTTGCAACACAAAATCTTTGCGAACACAAAACCTTCAGCTATGCAATATTGAATATCCCCATCTGCCTGCCTTTTCTCAACTATTTTGGGGTTGGCTTCCAGTCTAACAGGATGCAGCTGAATACCAGTGGTCCAGTATTTTACATGGAGCGACTACCTATCTGACCTCCATAACCCATTGCAGTTAATGAGTAATAATGGGCAATCCATGTTGGTAAGACTGGTTATTAGATTCAGGTTGATTGGTCACACTGGCGTCCTGGGTCAAGCAGCCTGCTGTATTTCGTCAATGCATGGGAGTTCCAGCGCCTTAGGCATCTTCTGGGCACGCTCGTTCCATCATAGACCTCATGCATCACTTACCATCAGGCATGATTGACGTCAAGAGTGAGCCCATTCAGCAATAAATAAATAAACAGATTTTTGGGCTTCTCACTACCCATAACATCTGTCAACAATTGATGAATGACAGCCGGTACCAATGGCTTAACATACTTTCAGAGGCATGGGGGGGGGGTCTCGGTACCTATGTAATGAATGACCACTCATCCAGACTGATCTCAGCAAGCATAGCTTAACCTTCGATTGATGGCTATCACCACTAATGTGTTTTTGAAAATTAACCAGCTGAGCCAGCTACAAATTACCTTTTGTAGCTGTCTCAATATGAAAAATTAGCTACAGCTCATCAAATATGGTTTAAGAACTTTAATTCACTTAAGTACTGAGAAACTAAATTTGCATGAAATGTTTTTAATACAACAGTAAGATGTGTTTTTGCATGTACACTCCCTAAAACAAGTAGGTATACCTATTTAAATAAATTGTTAATGGCATGTATACTATACGACTTTTTTAAGTTGTTTTTTATAATAAGGCATACTTTTCACTTCTTCTAAATCATATTATGGGACAGTGCAGCTTACCTCGATAGAATATACCTACACGTGATTGTGACTAAAATGTAATTTATCATTTTATATTTTTTTTAGATATTTGTTATTTACAGAATTCAGACTACACAAATATACGCAAAAATCTAAATGAGTATACGAACTAATTTTAGAAATTAAGATAACAGTAATTGCTGATGAATACGCCTTTTTTATGTGTCAGCAAGAGCAGTGTCTAATAACAATTTATCCCGAAGGATAGTATTTAAATGTCTGAATTAGAACTACACATATTGATTTCCATTACCTTGCTTTATGTAGACTCATTTTTATCTATACATATATGAGAATGTATAAAGAAATAACAAAAATTCCAAAGGTACAACTTCTTGTTTGATATTTAAAATGTCAATAAGTTATTGAATGTCCACATGTCCAGTGTTGCAAAACTGAAAACTGAGGTTTGGAAAATCGTTAGACTTGCCAGCTGAAAATCGTGAGAAATCTTAAATATTTTTTGTTTACAATAATTTGATTTTAATTTATGCTCAAGTCATGTATAAAAAAAAATTAAAGATAATTTTATTTATGAAACGTTTCTGAGTGTGTGTGTGCTACTTCTTCACGCTCAAACGGCCGGGACAATTTTGATAAAATTTTGAATGGAGGTAGCTGACACCCTTTTTTTACGTGGGGAAATGCTCATGCATGCTGCACTACCACGGGGAGATAGTGCAGTTATGTCCTCCCGCCGCCTGTCAATTTTCGGCCGCAGAGGATAGGGAGAGCGGCCAACGTCATACCAACACTCCTCCTCCCCTGTGGCCCCACCGCGTCCGCCATCAGACGGTGGCGACCCCGTCAAGGCCGCGGAAGGTAGGGAGAGTGGCGCACCGCAATACCGGCACTCCTTTCCTGCCGCGGCCTCCAACCCTCAGCCGCGATGCTTCCCATACGACATCACGGCCCACCTCAGTTGCGATGTCGCAAGCGGCACCGCAACCTACTTGTTGGCCGCTATGTCGTCGGCTTATTGGCAAAAGCCCTGACGAGCTGCCCCTCCTCGGGTTCCTCTTCGCTTCACCGTTGGTGTCCAAGCCACGGCTACTGAGCCCCCCGCCTCGACAATGCGGGAACCCACCGGGGGAGGTAGTTGACACCCTTTTTTTTTAACGTGTAGAAATGCTCATGCATACTGCACTACCACGGGGTATCTCCCCGTGGTAGTGCAGTATGCATGAGCATTTCAGTTATGTGGGACTCTAACCCACTAAAACTCCACGGTGTCCTCCTCTGCCGCTTACGGCGGGAACACGGGCACGCGTCAGCACTTATCCGTGAACCCGCCGCGGCTGTCCGTTACCGGACCCTCCTCTGGGGAGTACTCCCCATCACCGGCGCACCAGAACATACAGCACGCCGTGACCACCCCAGGGACCAAACCAGCACATGGGCGTCAGACGACCTCGTGTCTGGGCACCCTTGGTCCCCCTGCGACGGGTCAGGACATTGGCCCCGTGGCCTGCCAATTTTCGGCTGCAGAGGATAGGGAGAGCGGCCACCGTAATACCGACACTCCTCCTCCCCTGCAGCACCACAGCGCATCCGCCATCATACGGTGGCGACCCCGTCAGGCCGCGGAAGGTAGGGAGAGCGGCGCACCGCAATACCGGCACTCCTCTCCCGCCGCGATGCCTCCGGTACGACATCGCGGCCCGCCTTAGTTGTGATGTCGCCCAAGCGTCACCGCAACCTACTTTTGGCCGCTACGTCGATGGCTTGTCAGCAAAAGCCCTGACGAGCGGCCCCTCCTCGGGTTCCTCTTCGCTTTACCGTGGGTGTCCAAGCCACGGCTACTGAGCCCCCCCGCCTCGACAATGCGGGAACCCACCGGGGGATAACCCACCGGAGGGGTAGCTGACACCCTTTTTTTTTTGGTCCTGGAAACGTACGATCCTTCCGCAACCCCCGGCTGGTGCCGGCCCGCCACTGCGGGCCTCGTCTGGTCAGGGGGGGAAGTGAGGTGTTTGACTCCCCCCGCGACGTCTAAGAGGTGCGCGCGTGGAACACTACGCGCCGCCACCTCGAGTCCTGATGTGTGGGGGGCGACGGACGTCCCCGAGTCCGTCACCCCTGGACACATTTAGGGGGGCTGGAAGAGGGCGTTGTCCGCTCTCCGCCGACGCCCGGTGCGCCTGCTGCGGGCCGGGTGAGTGGACGAGATCTCCCTCTCCCTTTCCACAGCCTCCTTCTGAGAGACGACCGTTTCGCAGAAGAAAACCACCGCGTCCCAGGACTCTTCCCTGCCGACCATCGACTCGACTACGGCCGGCAGCGAGAGGTCACTGCCTACTTCTGAGATGAGGGCACGGCGCGGCTCCTCCCAAGCGGCACATTCTGTCAGCGTATGCCACGCCGTGTCCTCCCGGCAGTCGACGCAGTGGTGACACCGGGCGTCCGGCTCCCTGTTTATGCGACACAGGTACTTCCCGAACCAACCATGCCCCGAGAGCACCTGCGTCACCCGAAACGACAGGGAGACGTGCCTCCTCCCGAGCCAGCGCTCGAGTACCGGCCGGACACCATCAAGGCGGATTTTGCCGAAGCCGGCGGTAGGGCGCGAAAGCCTGTCCCGCCATTCCGCCACCAGGACCTCGCAAAGCTGAGACGTCGGTCTCAGCTTCGCGAGGTCCTGGTGGCCGCTCCATATGGCGCTGCGTCAGCCCTTCGCCTCTCGCCCGCGCTTCCTCGCGCTACCAGTACAGCGACGCGAGTACTTTCGCCTCCAGGTCCCAGGGCGGGGATCCAGCCAGTACGCAAGCCGCCTTGTAGATCGTGCGATACTCCCGGACGACTCTGACGGCCATCGCTCTCTGCGGCTTTCGCAGGACTGCGATGCTACCGGCCGTCAGGTCAGTCACCCAGATCGGGGCCCCATACAGGGCCATCGATCGCATGATCCCCACGTAGAGCCGCCTACAGGCGGCGCTCGGGCCCCTCAGATTGGGAAGCAGCGTTGACAGCGCCCCAGCCGCCGGAAGTGGGGGAAGTGGGGGAATCCCACTGGCTGTCGAGCACCAATCCCAGGTACTTCATGGTGGACTCGACAGCGATCCGAGCCCCCCGACCACGATGTGTGAGCCGGGCGGCGGTGCCCGCCGGGGGCCATGAAACACCATGGCCTCCGACTTGTTGAGGGCCACCTCCAGGCCCAGGCGACGTATGCGGCTCACCACCTGTGACACCGCAGCCGTCGCCAGCAACGCTGCCTCCCTGTGCGAGCTCCCCCGGGCAGTGACCAGCGTGTCGATAGTAGCTGACACCCTGGTTTAACATAATTACAGGCTACTTTTTACCCAATATTCCCACGGGATTGAAACTTATGCGGGTGAAACCGCGGAGCGCTGCTATGTAATATAATAATAATAACCCCACCGCCGCCATAAGATTATTCTCTTGGCAAGTAGAGTGAATGATTTGTACTAAATGAGATTTGACGAAGTAGAAAAGGCCAACGCAGTAGAAGAAGATACGAATATTATGAAGTGGCACAAGAAACTCGGACATTTAAATAAATCTGACCTGAAAGCAGCTTCCAAGAAAGAACTAATAAAAGGATTAGAAATTAAAAAAAAGGAAAAGTTGGAGGACTGTGAAACATGTCTGAAAGGAAAGATGACGAGTTTATCATTATAATACCCAAGACAGTATAAAGACAAGAGAGCCACTGGAAATTATACATACCGACGTGTGTGGGACCTATGCAAGTTGAAACTCATGCTGGATCAAGATATTTCGTGACATTTATTCGTGATTTTACTTTTATTCGTTTTTTTTTATTCGTGTTTTTTTTCGTGATTTCACTAGATATTGCTGCGTATATTTCATGAAAAATAAAAGCGAGGTATTCCAGATATTCACAGAATACAAAAATATGGTCGAAAAAGTATTAAGACATAAAATAAAATATCTACAATCGGACAACGGTACCGAGTATGTACATAAACAAAAAGAAAACTGGCACTCCGGTAGTGCCGACAGAAGTGAAAACTTGAACAATTACGAGTGTATTTTGTGAATCGTCTTATAAACAAAACACGCGTGTTAAGGTGTGTTCCTTATTTTATAGGGTTTTTTGCAAATCAGGTATGATGACCAAAGTGACTGGTTTATTTTTCTCGTGAAAGGAATTTATTCAGATTTACAAATAAGCACACAGGATAGACTTCAGTTCGTGGTGTTGGTCGCGGCAGTGGTAAGAGAAGCAAGCCGCTCGCATAGAGCTCGTCGTCAGTTATATATCCGTGGTTCAGCGCCATCTCGTCGTTGTTGGATGAACTACGTAGTTAGTACGCGAGGCCCTCGTAGTTCTTCCCGATGTGCATAGATGGCGCTGTCTTACGTTTTACGTCTTACGAATTTTCGATCAGGGTCACGTGACCTGACGCGAATTTAGAAGTTTTTACCCATTCCAAAAAAAGTACACAGCGCCGCTAAAGAAGTTTTCACTTCAAAAATTAATGATTATTTAATGCATCATGGGATACAACGCAGATTAACGTCACCCTACACATCTCAAAGTAATGGATTTGCAGAGCGTAAAAATCGGATATCAGTCGAGAAGGCGAGATGCCTAATGCTTGAATCAAGTGTTTCAGAGGAGATGTAGGCAAATTCCATTCATACAGCAAACTCTGTAACGAATAGATGCCCAACTAAAGCCCTGAATGGACAGACGCCTTTTAAAAATTGGATTGGTCGTGAACCATCTGCAAGACACCTACATATATTGGGTCAGAAAGCGTTTGTCCTAAGGAAAGGACCTAAAAGAGGATGGAAATTTGCTCCTCGAGCCACCGAAGGCGTATTTGTTGGATATGCAAAATGTGCCAGAGGGTACAGAATCTTCGTTCCTGATTCAAAAGAATTCATAATAAGCAGAGACGTCAAATTTGTAAATACCATGTTTTACGGAAAGGACTGTACAAATTTTGAAGAAACAAGGGAGAATAGAAGAGATATAAATAAAGGAAATACTGATCAGACAGTAAAACCTAGAAGGCCACAACAAGAAGAAACAACCGAGCCTATAAAAATTAAACATAAATCGCCAACGTCTGATGTAGTACCTAGTTCTTCGATGCAGTATGAAACCCCATCATTGACACAGCCCGATACTACACCACACGATGTTTTCGGACACACGTTCAATGATGCACTTGACGAATATAATGAAAATGTTGATGAAACAGTAGTTGAACATCATGAAGAATATGAAGCAACCGAAGCCGAAAACGTTCATGATGATGTCAATAACAGAAGACAATCCCAAAGAAAAAGACAATTGCCAGTATGGGCTCAGGATTATGAGATGAAAGGCAGAAATGACGAGGAAATGATTACTAATAAAATTTATCTATGCGAAGAAGAAGAGGGAGATGAAAGGTACTGGCATGATGCTATAAAATCAGAAATTAGAGCACACCTAAAGAACGGCACGTGGAATAACGCAAAACGAGAAATAAAAATGAATCTTTTAGATTTCGAAATGATTTTAAAAAGAAAACAGGTCAAAAAATACGGAGATAAAGAAAGCGAGAGTAGTTGCAAGAGGATTTAGGCTAAGACCTGGAGTTGACTATGATGAGACATACGAGTATTCTCCTGTTGCAAAGTTAAGTTCAATTAGAAGTGTCATCGCTATATCTGTGGAAGAGGATTTGAAACTTAACCAAATGGATGTCACAACAGCTTACCTAAATCGCGTGCTAGATAAGAAAATAGCAATGAAAATGCCAGATTACTTGGAAGAATATGTGGCAGAAATAATGGTGGAAGAAAGCGGTAACAATGATTTAACAGTTTCATAAAGCTAAGAAAATGTTAGAGGATTTGAAAAACATAAACGGAGAGAAAGTATGCCATCTCGAAAAAGCACTCTACGGCTTAAGCAGTCAGGTCGACAATGGTACCTACCTGAAACTGAGTAGCGAGGTGGAAAAAATGGGGTTTGTCCCATCAGAAGCTGATCCTTGCGTATATATGTTAAAGAAATCAGATCCAGGAGAGCCTGAACAACTTCTAGGAATTCAGATTAAAAGGCAAGGAGGAGATGAAATAAAATAAAATTATACCAAGAACGATATATTGAAAAAGTTTTGAAGAAATTTAACATGGAAGACTGTAAGCCAACAGTTACACCAATAAAGTTCCATTAGTGTAACTGTTGGCTTTGAAATTACAGAAAAATGAAAAGTGTGATGAAAAATTACCATATCAACAGTTGGCAAACTGATGTATTTAGCCGTGGCTACCAGGCCTGATGTGAGCTATTTGTCACAATTCAACCTGTTGTCAAAGCGTTTACGTTATTTAAAAGGGACCAAAGGCATGGGCCCGTGCTACAAGAAAACCGAAATGGAGTTGTATGGTCAAGCTGATGCAGATTTTGCATTTTGTGCGATAGGTCGAAGATCGTACAGTGGCTACTGTTTTAAAATCGCCGGTGCTCCCGTTAGCTGGGAAAGCAAAAAACAAAAGAGTGTACCTCATCAAGGGCCGAAGCAGAGGACACGTGTGTGGCTGAAGCTGCTAAGAAAGCAATCCATCTAAGACGTTTAATAAATGTAATGATAATCAGGCTGCCATACAAGGAGAAGCATGTTGGAGTTTGTATGGATCACAGAGCATAATCATTTTTTAGTAGAAATGACCGTTGCTATGGAGTTTTTTCAAACAGACTATTCATTCCTTGTATCGATCGTATTATGTAATAGTACATTATGATATAAGTGCGGTAAGTTGAAAATTACAGCCGAGGCGATATTGCTTGCCCGAGCCGTAGGCGAGGGCTAAAAGAAAGCAGAGGCTGTAATTTTCAAAGCGCACGTATGTCATACGACGTTTTATAACATATTTGTGAGGAAATAAATAAAACTCGGACTGAACTTGCATATTTGCTTGTTTTCCATATGATGAAATTTTGATACGCTTGTAAGTATCTATCAGTCGATTTTTCGGGCGAGGCTTAGAGTAGCCTTTTCGCTGCCTCTGAGACTTCTGGCGGTGTGGAATTAATAAATTCATCATTACTTGACGACATATTCAAATAAAAAAGTACAGCGAAAAGAAAAAGCGCGCGGAATAATTTTTACAGCGATGCGCGCGCGTTCGCGCTTTTTTTTTCAGGCATAGGCACAAAACAGCCGTTATTATTAATAAAGTAAATTAATATTTTTGTTTTGTTACAGATATTAATGGTTGTAATTTATTATCAAAATTAATTAAATTAAAGAATTAAATGTTTATTTATTATATTTTATCTCCCAAAGTTAATTTTATTCATAAAATGTTGACATCTTTTATGAAATAAAACTCTTTGCTAAGATTTAAAAAAGTACCGTTCGTTTTGACGGAGCATCTTGATAAACCGTGCGATTTACTTTACATTACCGCACAAGTGCGTAATGAGATACATTACGATATTGAAATTGGTGAAATAAGAGACCCTTTACGAGCAAATATGTTATAAAATCTATTAACTAAAATAATAATATAATGTGTGTTCAATTACTTTCTTATTAGCATCTTACACTGTACCTATACCTATGAATTTCTAATTCTGGATTACAGGACAACCTTTTCTTTGCAGAAGATTTTACCCTATATCGTTCTACATCTAGATGTTCTTTGGTCAAGATCGTGTGGTTTTTGTCAGAAGCACTTAGACAGACCCCTCTGATTGCCTTCAATCGTCTCATGGCGGAAGACAGACGTCGTTATTATAAGCTTTAATATTACCTATGCAAAGCATAAAAACGAAAGATTTAAAACCAGGGGGTACAAGTGCTCCCCTTGCTCTCTCCCTCTTGGTGCCCATGCGCGGAGGACATAAAGATTTGCACACTCCAAAAAAAACGTGTGATGAAATGAACTTTCAGATTGTTTGTAACCTACAAACAATCTGAAAGTTCCTTTCCTCACATAGTGATATTGTGCTTCCCCTTCCTTAGATACAGAGTGTTGAGTTTCTAGTTAGGTAGGTACAAGAAAACACAAGTCTTATTATAGTATGTGTACTTGGTTTATCTGAAGACATGTAAAAAAAACAAATCTATCAAGCAAAGAAACATACTAGTAGCAGACACAAAACCCTTATGCATTGTTTCCTTGACTGGCAATATGCCTGAATAATATTCGTAGAACGCTAAAATAGAAACCACAACATTGAATAAACCGGCCAACATAATAAAATTGCTCTCTATAAATAGATCAGTGTACATCTCCATTCCTCTATCTATAATGAGGCCTAATGATACTATTGCAAAGCTGCCGTATACGCCGGTCATTATGAAATGGTTTAATGAAGTTAAGTCCGGACATTCCGAGCTGTAAAAGAACCCCAGAGTCATCAAAAATAAAAATACTCCTCGTAAAACCACATGTATCAGTTTGATATGCATGGTGTGTTGCTGGTCAATAAAACTGATTTTTAGTAGCTGCGTTAAGTAGGCCTAGTAGCCTTATTAAGCTTAGATTATGGAACTAACGAGAATTTCACGAACGTGAAAGTTTTTTGTGGGTGTTGAATAATGAAATAACAAATTTTAATGGATGACAGATGAAACTCATGACATTGCACTGTGATTTTCCTGTGACTGATATCAGCTCATAAGAAGCCACAGAGTAGGCAAAATTCAGTTGCTCGTGTACTTGTGTGGTGGTCGTGGAACATTGTTGCACCTCTATTTAACCAGAAATCGATATTGGTACTATGGTCTCTGGCGAATTCTGTGGAAAACCTAAAATACAGAAGGGTTCTGTAATCAGAAACTGAAATACAATAAATATTAGTTATTCCAGACTATCCCCTAAAAGACTTAGACCATTTTAGCTATCAATCAGATTTAATTTGTGTGTATTACAACCACCGACCTCTATCATACAAGATACAAGTACGCTGGATTAAATATACTCTACCAAATGACAGAACTTGTTTTTTGTGCCGATTCAAAGCGCCCCGCTCGAGGTACCCAGGAACTAAAATTGGCACGTTCTTTCAAATGGACGTTGAGTTGTTTGGTTCGTCGCTGATGATTTATGTAAAAATCGTGGAGTAAGACTTTTTTTGGTGTATTTTGTGTTTAACACGTGATATTTAGAACATTTTTATTATGAACGCATGCGCATTTTGTAAAAGTCGCCATCAAAAAGGCAGCGGAATAACCTTGCACAAGTAAGTGAATTTCATGACTATAAATGTTTCGATTGCTTGTGTGAGCATTTTTAGTACTATTTTATATTTAGAATTAAATATTTTCATTAATATCTCATCATATTTAACTGTAATTAAGGCTTAGTTTTCACATGTATTGAATACAATCATTTGAATAGGGTTGTAAATATTCCATGTCGATAATGTGTCGATAATTCAGATAGTGAATAATTTTAAATTTACGCCTTTCAAATAGAAAACTGACACCAGAAATTTCTGCTATTCGATTAGCTAAAACAAATTAGCAAATACTAGTTTCTAATTTCAAAAGATAAATATTATTATGTAATGTGTATCTACTTGTTTCCGAAGTAAAGACCTAACATCGAAATAAAACTTGCCGTCTACAATGTACATGTATATACTTTAGCAATTTTTACTTTAATTAAATATGTACAGACGCCAGCACATCAAGCTACCCGAAACTGTAAAATTTTCCCAATCAACTTTGAACCTTAAGCTTTAGCGATAAAGTTGAAAATCTATTGAAGAAATATGACAGACTGTAGTAGCTTGATGTGCTGGCGTCTGTACTTAATTTCAGATTTCCCACCAACTCAACTAAGCAGATATGGCTGAAAAACATGAAAATGGAAAATTGGTGTCCTAAATCTAATAAATCATCTTTGTGAACATTTCACTGAGAACTGTTTCGTTAAACACGCTGCATGTACGCTCTTCTCCATACGAACACTACTTTTTGGAAAGGCCGACTAGAATCAGTTCTATCTTGTTATAATTTTTGACGTTCAAAAGTGCCTGAAATAAATGATTTGACTTTGACTTTGTTATTTTTTGTGGTTTTTTTCCATTAGTATGAACGCTATCCCAATACCCAGGCAATAATTAAAATGGAATCCCTCTTCTTTCCGCTAGTAATGACTACATGGTTAGGTAATGTTGTAACGGTTCAGGTTTTACACAATGGCTAACGTCTCTGGTTAGTGACCAAGAAGTCTTAAGTTCTAATCTCGGGTGCAAAACATTCTTTTCGTTTTGTAATCGTAATTTTCCTAAAACCATTCATTACCTAGTTGAATTGCTAACGATCGAATCCCGTTCATAGATGAGTAATTTACAACGTTTGAGACATGAGCACGGAATTCTCAACCATTTATTTTGATCGTGATATAACTACCCACAATTTTTGTATATATATTTTTTCACCTTTCACCTTAATTTATAAAAAAAATGAGCGTTCTTAGTTGTCAGTCTACGAGTATAATTTACACTACTAAATCTATTGATGACTACTCATATTTCTGTGCGTTCTTTGTTCCTGATCCCAATTGTCCAACTATGCAACATTTAACAATGTTTAAAAGGCGGAAATCGTTGTTTTGCATGAGTAAAACGTTTCTATCAGGCGCTTATTAATATCGGTGAGTATCGGTCGGTGTCGGTGTCGGCGGTAGTGGTTTATATCTTTGTAACGAAACCTTTTTAAGAACTACTTCCTTTGTTAGATTTAATTTGTAAAAGCTATAGAAGCGTTTGACAAAGTTTATGTATCAACGTGAAGAACACGGTGTTCAAAAGACAAAAAATATAAATCTGTAAAACAATATTCCTCTGCAGGGGGTTTGAACTTACGACAGAAGTTCAAGTCGTTATCTAGGACAGGTGCTTTCACCGACCGGCTATGGGATCCATATTTATAATGTTGAAATATTGGAACTCATTCAATTAAGATTAGGTACTAATGTGTTGTGTTAGTTTTTTGTATATGTGGGTATATCGTACGCAGACAAACAGTTTGGCGTTTGCTATTCGTACCCGACCGACCGACTCATTAATTTACGCACACAGTGACAATAACCCGTGTGTGTGGGACGTAAACCGAATAGGTTTGCAGTGTGTACTTATTTACTGCCCGTCTTCATTTTGAAGACGACAATGTAATATTTTGCTCTATTTGATATGCTGCGGAGTTTGTTGCGCCACATCTTTATCCCACTGAAAGCACTAGGAAGTGGTGAAGGGCGGGCATTTTGGGGGCTGTCTTTTGTAATTTTAATGTTCGAAAAGTGCTGATTCTCAGCCTAAGTTGAATAAATGACTTTTGATTGATTTGATTTGGCCAAATCAATCACTGATGACGTATTTCACCACAGGATAAAATTAAGTGGGGAGAGAGGACGAAAAGCCGGAAGTAGACAATATCAAAGAGGTAAGATTTGGTAAAGTTTGACAGTGAAAGAGTGACAGCAAGCGCCTTTTTTTCATATTATGTCAACAATATGTCAGTCTTTCTGATTATAGGCTGACTGCTTAACTACGATGTTCAGGATGGGAAATCATCAAATGACCCCTCCCGCTCTGGGTGGAGCGGAAGGGAATGTCAGACGCTTACTGACTAAAACCCATTCGTGTTCCTTCCTTAGACCGTTATGTTCCGGGCCAGTGGTAATCCTTTCGGACATTCCCGCTGGAGGTAGCAGAGCGGTGCGGGAGGGGTGACATAATGCGAGAGCTCAGTGGTGCGTCAGCTTGTGACAAATATCACCCCACCCGCACCGCGCAGCTACCTCAGGCAACGTCTCAGTTAACCGGTCGGCTTATAGTAGGTTTAAAGTGAATCTATGACACAGAGCACTTTTATAATACTCTATGATTCTGATAAATATTTTTGTAGATACTCTGTGATTCAGATGTTGGACGTCTTCTTTCATCTTTCTGTTCTTTTTGCGGCTTACAAACTTTTATTTAGATATGAACATTATTTACCTATTTTGTAGTAGTTATATTGTAGGATATGTGTTCTGTAAAAACGGAACCAATGAAAAATTTAATTATTGTGCTCATCCAGATTGTTCGTTGGAAAACCAGCATACAATGTGCGTAGCCGCTAATAAGCAGAGCTCGAGGCTGTATGCATCAGGTATGACAAATTGGATGCGGTACCAAATTCTGTTACTGCATAATAGGCACAGGGACAATATCGCCACGGGCTTAGAGCCGGGTCAGCCACCCGCCACTAACATGCGCAAGATGTACTGGGACTATGAACTCGAGCAAATGGCAGAAGTTTGGGCTCGCCAGTGCCAGAAACGACATGACGAGTGCAGGAATACTATCAGATTTAACGTTCTACAGAACATGGATGTGCGGGCCGTCGTGAGCAGAGTGACAGAAGCTCAGTTGCTAGCAGACGCCGTGGGCGCGTGGTTCTCTGGCTCCAGAGTTCTTCCACCTGAACATGTGTGGTCTTTTAGACTTAGTAACTGTAGCGCGCCCGGTGGTTGTAACGCTCATTGGTATTCAGCAGCTGCTTGGGCGTCCACATGGCGCATTGGTTGCTCACAAGCACTTTGTACCGCTAAAAAACCCTCTTGTGTTCTCTTTCGAAAACGCAGAACAGTAAGTAGTGAGGAAACGAAAAAATCTTCGATACCAAGTCCGACAAGAGCATTCACGCCAAGTCAAAACATTCTGCGACGCACTAAATACATGACTGAAGCGAAATCTGTGTGGTTTGAAGATTTTAGTACCACTGATAGCGCCAACAGAAGAAGAGAGTCGCCTTTACACCGCGGAATTATGGTAGAAAATAAAGGAAAAGGGCGAACGGAAACGAAAATTTTGGCGTACACTTTTTGTAATTATGGACCCGCAGGAAATATCGATGGTTTCCCCATATATGAAGCAGGCCATACATGCTCAAACTGTCCTCAGGGGTCGCAGTGTGGGGATCGCACTCACCGGGCTCTGTGCTCCGTGCTCGGGGATCCTGATTTCAAAACCGAGCCTTAGTTTTAATATTTATCGATTTTATTCTTATCTACTAATTTATTCTTGTTTATTAATAGAATGCTTGATACAAGCACGGCTTTTACTTTTCTTACTCGAGAAAATACTTATAGCACACCCCGAAACTCCATGATCTACAGCAAATTATATAATACTCACTAAATACAGCAACGTAACAAGGTGTTTAAAGAAAACCGTCCAAGAGCTTGTCGGACCACGCACAATGAAGGGTTCCGTAGTTGGAATGAATTTATCCCAAGAAAACACTTAACATTGCAGTTGAAAATCATGTACTCCCATACATTGCAACTGCAAATGTAAGTTGGTCGACTATCACTTGTGAACTTGTAAAGCCTTATTAGCTGTGATAGATTTCCTTTTAACTTCGTAATATATACTACTACCGTGAATTTTATCACATATCCAAAAACAACCATTTGGGGGGACACTTGATTCTAACAAAAATTAGCACTTTAAAGCTTAATATTTCACAAACGGACCCCTGAATCGAAAAATTGTTTTAACAAACCCTCAATATTTTTGAAAGACCTATCCAACGATACCCAATACACGGGGAAAACGAGAAAAAAAACCTACTACGTGTAGAAGAGGTACCTACACCAAAAAATTTTTTTTTCGAGATTTTAATTTACCACTTGGTCCGTTCGTAAAAGAGAATATCAATATAGGGAGATTAAACTGTTTTTTTTTTAAATATCGTTATGAAATGAAGATGCAGCCCGTTTTGTAACTAACGTAACCAGTAGGTACGTAGCACTTTATCTTAGGTACCTACGTTCTATGGGAATGAACCACGGAAATGAACTGCCTTAGATACCGATAAAAATACATCTATAAAACTTTTTATATTTTTTTTTACTTCCCTGTACTCGTATTATCCCACTCATGAGAAACCTCCATTGCTTCCATACTTCGCAAACCTACGCGATATATTTTATTAATAAATTACAATTTAATCAGCGATACTGACCTCTGTTAAACAGTATAATACAGGTCAGTGAGCAGCGATCACAAAGTTTACAAATTGAGGTTACAGAGACGGCTCTAGGGCCTCCGGAGTATTATTTTACTCTTTGCTCCAGGGCATATCCGCAAATGTTGACATTGGCAATTGACACCACAGACTGACACCCTTGGCAAGGCCTCGTAATCGGGTCAATTGCCAGCATCTGCATGAACACACACCTAAACCGAATTAAAATCAAGTATTTATATTATCTTTTAAAATACACACAGAGCAATATTGCAGCACTTTCTAACCTGAGGCACAGGGTTCAATCTAGTTCAGGCGTATAAAGAACTGGACTCAATGTTAAGATATGTACTGTATCAAAATGTGATGTTTATACCTTTACCGCTTTGCACTACAAAATAATATTATAAAACAAAGCATCGCTGCCTATTTGCCCTTGCTGAATTAATGCAATTTTATATTGGATCTAGATCCTGATAGAGTTACGAAACTAGCATAGGTGCTAGCTTCTTACAGTTTTAAGGTGCGTATCACAGTTAATCAACAAATTAAAATGTTCACTCTTGCTCAGAAACAGAAAGTCGTAATTAAAACATTTTTACAATCCCTGAAATCTCTTATTGAAATCCCCATTATTTTGCATTTTGACTCTCGGTCTAAAGCGGAACGAGTGGGAAATAAAAAGTTCCAATCGTCACCACTGGGGAGGAACGAAACTTTTTTTTCCCACTTGTGCCTAGTAGGGATGACGGGGCGGGGACGGTCATAGGCTTGTGAATTCGATACCATCTGTGACTAGACTACAAGGTACAAGGTAAACAAACGAAGATAGATTTAGTTCGTTGTTGGAAGGTATAATATGCGTGGGTGCAACGGGATAAAGTTTGTTTTCAACCTTGTTTTCGAGTACACGTGTTTGAAGTTTCGAGTTAACTAGATATGACCGCGACCCTTCCATGTTCAAAACGGAAATAAATTTCACCCCTCACTGAGCAAAGAGTTTTCCACGGCCATAAAAAAGTAGTTTTCAGAAGCTGTGAGAATAGGTAGGTAAGACATTCGATAAATTTTACGTGAAAATGGACGCCTATTAACAAGAAATAATTGCCGTAGTGTTGTAGTAGGTTGTTTGTTTTCGTATTAAACCTGTAGGCAGTGTGCAAATATTATTAATTTGCTTTTTAACCTCTTGTAAAGTTGTAAGTACTTAGTTTCTTTAGAATAAAGGCTTTTTAATTTGTTTTAATTATTTTCAGTAGTTTCTTGGACAGTGTCCAGTTTAAGTGGTAGGTACTTATTTATTTATTTTGTTAAGGATGCAAACAATCGTACATTGTATATTATTACTAGCTTTTGCCCGCGGCTTCGCCCGCTTGGATTTCAGAAAATATCCCACGGGAACATGTATCCTATGTATGTGTTAATTCAGGTTATAAAGAATTCGTTTTTGCGTCAATCCGGAACATATGTATGTAGGTACATTCAGACAAACAGACAAACGGACAAAAAATCTAAAAACTATATTTTCGGCTTCAGACTCGTTCAACCTTTTTAGGAATTACTATTTTTTTCAAAAATAATTTAATGTACAGTTTTGACCTCGTTACGATTACGATAAATGTATAGATTTCTGAGATTACAAGATAGAAGCAAGCCACGACGTTTCCACAGATTAACCAAGGTTCGGCGACCATTAAAGATACAGTTAAACACAGTTTAGTATGCTGAGTTACAGAAACACGAAGAAGCAGACAGGAAGAAAAAAGAGTCGATGTTTGTTTTACAAAAAACGTTTTGGCTAGTTTATGGAAAGGCGCACATTCGGTGTTGGTAAGTAAGACAAGGTGTGGTAACAAACAGTGGGTAAACGCGTGCCTCTCGTCGCATACTACAATACTAGGCGATAGAATCAGATTATTTTGACCAGGGTATCACCTGAAATTCAAATTTTCTTACGTTTTTTGCTATTTGCAGGTCAGCGTCCGGTTGTATGTTGAACAAAATATGATTCGCGTTCGTAACAAGTATGTATTTACAGAATTATACAATTCTCTAAGACCAAGTAATACTACTGAATGACTATTTCATGAAATCATGACATTTCAGCATTTTACTAATTTAACAAGATGTATTACTGATTCTAATGATTATAATTCTGTAAATACATATATATTTGTACAACTTACCTATTACTGATCAACAAATTGCAAAAAAAGTAAGAAAATTTGAATTTCGCGGGCTAACTTAGCGCTTCCCCTTAATGGCGTCTTAAGACCTCAGAGCTCGTAAACGACAGGTTAAGAGCCTTCTTCTTTTTTTGAATACCTCTCTCTACCTATATTTTTGACAAGTTTTTGACACTAATAAATTGTCGCTGAGATTCAAATTCAAATCATTTACTAAAACTTAAACATGTTCACAAACATATAAGTAGGTATTAGCATGCAGTTCTAACCAAGAGAACACTTAGACCGATTTAACAGCGGCGGGTCCCAAACTAGGCACATCCTGTATCTTGGTGACCCAAACACTATAATGGGTGTCTCAGTAAGAGTGCACTTTTAAAATTTAGAATAAATTTTTTTTTTCGTTCAAGTGGCCACTCTGAAATTCTACAGCCGTCACCTATGTTTATTCCGATTATTGAAAATGGAGCGCTTTTCGAAAGAACAACGCGTTATAATTGTGAAAACTCTTTACAAAAATGGGAAAGTTACGCTGAAACCGCTCGAAAACTCTTTTCAGCCGAGAAAGTGCACCTAATGTGTCAACCAGATCGTGCGATTTAAAGCCTTGCGATTTTTTTCATTGGAGTTTTATGAAATCTCGGGTTTATACGAAATAACCAGAAACAATTCCTGAGCTCAAATCAGAGATCCAACGCGTCATCGGTGAGATACAGCCACAACTCTGTGTAAAAGTCATGGATAATTTCATGAGAAGAGTGATGGCCTGTCATCAGAGCCATGGGGGCCATTTGCTGGATATTTTATTCCATACTTAATCGGAACATGTCTTCTTTACAATCCAATAAACATATCACAACTCTCTCATAAAATACATGCTTTTATTTTAAAATGAAAAAGTGCACTCTTATTGAGACACCCTATACATACAAAGTTACTAATTGAATCAGTTCTGCTAGCGCAAGATTGGTATTGATGATTTCATAATAATTAACTATTAAAAATTTATAATTTACAATTTTAATTTTATAATTAGCTAATAACAAAAATGTGAGTAAAAAGAAGCTAGAATAGACGTAATTGCGTCTATTCTAGCTTCTTTTACTACAACTATCAAAATCTAGTTGCAATTACATCTCTATGCATAGAAATGTGCAACTAGATTTTGAACGCTTTTAATTAAGGGAATTTCATATTTGTTTAGAGCCTTACTTTACCGGGACGCCTTATCACGTTTGCATCAATGCCTGTTTTGCATGCCGCTGCAGTAATGGACTATACCTCATTAGTACAACCTCATTTTAAATCGGTTATTAAAACGTCAATTCAGTCCTGCACAAATATACTCTTTGGTCCAACGTATATTAAAAAAAAATATATATCGTATGTCATAAATATTTTTTCCGCAGTCCAATCAATTGATAATAAATATACATATTTTATTTGTGTAGCAAGTTTATTGTGAATCAAGATGTTGTCGGCAGCGAAAGTGCGCCAGCATGGCATGCAAGATGGGAACTGGGTTATCAAGGACAAAATCAATCAGTATCGAGGGCTGATAAAGTTGTATGGTAAGTTCAGTTGGTCCAGTTGGTAGTTATTTGATATTTATTAATTAATCTCTTCAGAGATACTAATCGTCTCATCGACTGGGCATGTATGCATGTATGGTAATGAAAGCTTGCAGTAAAGTTTTGAATAGGATTTTTGGGTCGATCAGGGTTTTCTCACAGGGTTTTCTGTTAGACAATCTCTCATGGTTTGTAAATTTGTTGGGTTAATAGAAGGCCCTCTATAAAAATTGCATGTATGTATGATTTCAACGGCGTTATCCCTACTCCTACAGTATTCTGGAACTACTGGCTATTATACCATAGATGTATCAGGGTTTAGGCATTGGTTATTACGTAATTAAAATGTATTGGTGTGTCAACGGTAACGTATTTGATCGATTGTTAGTGAAAAGTTGAAAGTAATATCCTAACAGTAGGCCGTTAGTGCGATCACTAATGTGGCCGAAACAAACAAAATTGCAGAAATCGCTTAAATATTTCTCTGCCCTACCTACCTAAACGCAGCGGTGAAGTAAAATATTTTTAGCTTTACATTTTGGAAGTCGTTTCCCTAAGTCGGAAGATGGTGGTGACATTACCTTTATATATTTGATCAGTCGCTGCCCTGTAGGTGCAAGGGGCGGAAATCGCAATATATTCGTACAAACCGTCCCTGTGCTAAATTGAAAATTTTCAAAATTTTATCCATCGGAACTATGAAGGAACGCGTTACTTATTGCGCAACTCTACGCAACTTCAACGCAACTCCATGATGTCATGACGTGCATAATTCACGCAGAATAATGTCTGGATTATGTGTGCCACGATACTACGTGTGATGTACTACTATACTGCGAACTATGGGTGACACGATACTCCGTGTGACGTACAGACTGCAGCACATCAAGCTACTACAATCTGTCAAATTTCTTTAATAGATTTTCAATTTTATCGCTACAGCTTGAGATTCAAGGTTGATTGGGAAAATTTGAGCTTGATGTGCTAGCGTCTGTACTACGATATTGTGAACTATGTGTGACACGATACTACGTGTAACGTACTACGATATTGTGAACTATGTGTGACACGATACTACGTGTAACGTACTACGATACTACGAACTATGTGTGATACGATACAACGTGTGACGTACTATGATACTGCGAACTAGGTGTGACATGATACTATGATACTATGTGTGACATAATTCTAAATTAACTTCAAAATTAAAAACCGCTCCTTCAGAATGAAAAATCAGCTTTATTCCCGTCCGCGCAATGGAACCCCGAGCGATTGATTAATTAATAGCCGATTAACTCGTCGCGCGTCTAATTAGCAGACACAATAGAAATTTTATTGTTATCGGTACACATGGTGTACACTCGACGTGCGAAGAGTTAAAGGCTGATTTTTCATTAGTCACACATAGGTAATATATAGACAACTGCCAGTCGATTCTGTAAAAATCTCACCGTGAAATCTTAAGTGAAGTGAGTTTGTTTTTGCTAGGAATTGACACTATTGACAGCTCACTCCACACTCACTTCACCTAAGTTTTCACGGTGAGATTTTTACAGAATAGTGGCCCCTCGGCCGCTTAACCTTTCAGCTCCAGCGAACGTCTTAGTCTTGTATTACAGAACCTCACTCAAAACTCAAGACTCATTACTTAAAACTAGTTTCAACCAATCAAATGCCTCTAAACAGTGTAAACTATTTTTAAGTAATGCTTGAGTCTTGAGTGAGGTTCTGTAATATGGGCCTTAGTTCCGTTTAAATCGTAGTCACAATTACAATTCAACGGCTACGGATGCTACGGCGTAGCAGCAAAATCTTTGACCTTTGCAAAGATGTGTGTTGTAACGTCATCATCTCCCTAGCCTTTTCCCAACTATGTTGGGGTCGGCTTCCAGTCTAACCGGATGCAGCTGAATATCAGTATTTTACATGGAGCGACTGCCTATCTGACCTCCACAACCCAGTTACTGGGTAACACGATGCCTTTTGGTAAGATTGGTTTTCAGACTTTCGGGCTTCTGACTACCCGTAACGATTGTCAAAGATCCACGAATGACAATCGGGACCAACGGCTTAACGGGCTTTCCAAGGCACGGAGGGGTATGTAAAGATGGTCACCCATCCACAGACCAACCGCGGCAAGCGTAGCTCAACCTGATCGATCGACCTGTGCGGCTGTTATAATTTAGCCACGAGCCCCTCCTCCGTGTGTTGTAACGTGTAACGCATGTTTTCTCTTTAAAAAGAGCGTGTTAGTTCCAGATGTAAATGCACACTTTATTTTGATGTTGTTTCTATTTTATCTCTTTTTTTTTGTCGATTATTTGGCAAACTAAGAAATAATTATCATTATTATTTCTTTAGCTGACATCCAGACGCACTGCAAGTTACCATCCCTACCTAGTTGCTATTCCACCAATTCGTACTAAGCGTTTTCAAAATGTCCTTTATAATGCGCACAGCAAAAGAGTGGAACTCTCTACCTGCGTTTGTGTTTCCGAGTGCATACAACCCGAATCTCTTCAAAGTAAGAGTGAACAGGCTTCTTCTGGGTGAGCTCACTCCATCGTAGACTTTGTCACTGTCATTTCTGACCTAGACTAGAGTCAAGAGCAAACCCATTTCAAATAAAAAAAAAAAGCTGGCTATACCATACTCTTCTAATTGGCTTATTTGTGACCTTAGAACGTGACCGCAAGATCCATGAAGGTGACTTGGCGAAGCAGAAGAAGCGCTACTCGCGCGACATTCGCCAGCTTCGCAAAGAGATCTCAGCGAAGCGCGAGGAGCTTGGAGTCGCAGTGTATGGCGACAAGCAGTTCCTTCGAAACGCCTTCCAGGACCACAGGAGGCTGCAGCTTACTTACATGAACAGTAAAGCCGATGTTAGTAAAACGCGTTATTTCTCATGTATTATTGTAACTAATATTATAAACTAGCTTCTGCCCGCGACTTTGTCCGCGTGAAATTTTTTGTTACTCCGACCCACCCCGTCGCATCGCATCGCCTATCCGCGCTATTACTTCGTTTTTGCTTAGCGTTTTTTCAGACTTTTTTTTTCTTTTTGTTCGGCTCCTAAAAGTCATAGCGTGATGTTAAGTAGCCTATAGCCTTCCTCAAGAATTGGGCTATCAAATGCAAAAAGAATTTTTTAAATCCGACTGGTAGTTCCAGAGATTAGCGCGTTCAACCAAACAAACAAACAAACAAACTATTCAGCTTTATAATATTAATAATATAATAATAATAATAATATAGATTAATGCAAAAGTAAGTTTGTTTGGTACGCTTTCACGCTGAAACGGCTAATACGGATTTAGATGAAAGGAGATTGGCAGAAACCCATATATTTTCAGTAGCACATACAGGCTTACCGTTTCATAGAATGAATAGGTATATGGATTTGAATGCTACATTAGAGTATAACAAAATGTGTCATGGTAAGACATACATTAGACTTGGAAATATTAAATTGATTAATATAAGTACCTACATAACCTCAAAATGGACCACCAAAAATTTTTATTTATGTGATTACCTTTCAACATAACATTCTCTTAACTTTTTATCTCGCACTTATCATTCAATGAGTAAACTAATAATGAGTCAACGTCAAATCTGATTTACGTTTTTTTTTTTACCTAGTATATTTAAGTTTGCACATATTTCTATTGTATTGCACTTATTTTACAGAATAATCGATTTTTTCTTCTTCACTAAAGTGATTAACTCATTTTATAAATTTTTTCGCTAGATCTAATCGTATTATATCGATTTGGGTTTATTATATGGCAACACTGACTATTTTATGCGTTTTGTTTTGCATTAGTGCGTTTTGTTTCCGTAACGGGGCTGCACCCTAAAATCACGTTTTTTTTTTATTAATCCCAAGAACTATCAAAACCCTTTTTCTTGGAAAATAACTACGGATATAAGACATATAATTTGCATATAATTAGATTTTTAAATGTTTGGATTTGTTGAGGTACCCAATTCGCCAATCTCCTTTGACAGATAGGTATCCTGGGACCTGGAAAGATACATAGGCTACTTTTCATCCTGGATCGCGGGCAACAACTAAGAATCGATGTCGGTTTATACGAGACTGATAAACTCAGAACATGAAAGTTGGTTTATATACGTATAGTTTCATGAAGAAAGTATTATGTAAGATCTGTTCAAATGTATGTTTCCAATTGTTGTTATTTCAAATTAAACAAATATCAACTTTATTTCAGTAGTAATTAAGTTAATTTCAAGGTGACTAGCATTATTTAAAAAGTCTTAAATTTTTTGAAGTTGTATCGTAAACTAAACTTTATTGCGTAGGAATTAAAGTAATTTTTCCGATAACTCATATTTGTTTATATGTTTGGCATATAAATCGCGAACACAGATTATAGGTTTTTATTCCGACGTCCCTCCAAGCGGGCGAAGCCGCGAGCAAAAGCTAGTTATGAAAGTAGAAGGATATTTTTGTAAGTTTTGTGCGTCGCTGCGTTACGTGCAAAGTCACCTTCGAGTGTCTGCACTCATGAGATATCCTTCTTCCTAACAGAAACAGCAGTGATCTTATTTTATAGTATAACTAGCATTTACTCGCGACTTCGTCCGAATTTAACAAAAAAGTTATTGTTGAGTTCGCAGAGTTTACGATAACTTATTAATTCTGTATTCCGCGTAAAGAAATACCTATGCTAATTTTAATGAAGTTTGTATTTTTAGTTTAATTATTATTTTGATTTTAGTTTTTCGTACCTATTAGCTTTATTGAAAAATTTCTTTATATATAATATGTGGTGTACGATTTTCTTGGGCTAAAACAACAATACTATATTCGTATTATTCATTCAATCAATTTCTATGGAGATTAAGAAATCTTCACATATAGGATCCACATAATAAACAAAACTATACTCCGTTTCTTTGTTATGATTTGTTTACATTTGGTTAAGTACCTAAATAAACGGAGTGTAATACAACTTCCCTATTTGAATCGGATATTATTCAATATTTCATTTAATTTCACTGTTTTTTTTTTTCGAGGGACCCAATTTTTTTTCTAAAATAGTTGCAAACACATTTATAAGGGCTACCCCTTATAAATGTGTTTTCTATGTGTTAACCCAAAACAATTTTAAAAGTGTAACAGTAAATGGTAAGTGTAACCTATATCTGTAACCGATATAAAAGTGTTAACAGTATTAATAAGTATAACCGGTAAACGCGGTGTTGCAAAAATAGCCGCAATACCGACTGGATTGAGGCTATTTTGCCATCGCCGCGTCAGTCTGTCCGCCGCGCGTTTTTGCAATTATACAAATGCTTATTTCTGTAACACTAAAAAGGTTACCCTTTGATTCTGAACATTATTGTATCTGTTACATTTAGAAGTGTTTTTCTTTTAAAACAGTTTTAAAAAACAGTATGTCCCATGTGATTGATGATGATTTAATGATGATAGATAATGAAGTGAAAATTTATAAAAAAATGCTAAGTTTTTTTATTTTTTATTAGATTTTTGGTGTAAGGCCCCAGGCACTCCAAAAATCAATTAAAAACGGTCTCCCGGGGAGGCGGCGAGCCTCCTTACCAGATTGCCGCCATGGGATCTGGAGGCAAAAGTCCTCGCCCACATATGGGAGTGGCGAGAGGAGGCAAAACACCGGGGCGTAACTCGGCTGCCGCGAGAAATCGCGGCACAGCGGACAGAGCTCCAGCGGGATCTCATGGCGACAAGGAGAGTGCGACTGTCGCAATCCAGTGCTGGGCACGCCACAATTGCGGTGATCGGAAGTCCCCTCTTTGAGGAGTGGCTAGAGAGGCGCCACGGCGTCCTCACTTTCCGCCTAACGCAGGTCCTCACCGGGCACGGCTGCTTCGGGAGGCTCCTGTTCTGGATAAGGCTGGAGCAAATGCCCGGGTGCCACCATTGTGTGGATCGCCGGGAGGACACGGTGGAGCATACGGTGGAGGTCTGCCCAGTTTGGGCAGAGCACCACCGCGTCCTCACTGCAGCGACCGGCGGCGGCAATCTCTCGCGTCCGGTCCTAGTCCACGCCATGGAACGGAGCGAGAGTGCATGGGATGCCGTCGACTCCTTTTGCGAAGCAGTAATGCTTGCGAAGGATGAGGCGGAGCGCGTGAGGGAGAGGCAATCTTTGCGCCCTGACGCCCCTAGTCGCCGCAGGAGATGCCCTGGGCGTAGGGAATCGACAGCGCGTTGTGTTCCACGCGTGCTTCAAAGAGATGTCGGCACTAACTGACGGGGTCCGCTAGGGCCGATGCCTGCCAGGTTCGAAAAAGATACCGTACCTGGCAGAGGCAACTGAAGGAACACGGTTGGGTTTTAGTCAGTAAAAATCTGACACGCCCTCCCGCTCCGCCCAGAGCGGGAGAAGTTTTTTGATAATTTCCCACCCAAAAAAAAGACCCCAGACATTTATGGGTACCTACGTTCTAAACGCATGATTAAAATGATATGATCTTAGAGGGTCGATAGCACTAGATATGTAATGCTATGATATTTGCAAAAAATGCATGTATCTACCATTGTAGTACTCTATTTGCAAGACTAGAGACCTAACCTACCGTAATTTTTTGTTAGTGTACTAAGAACAAACTGTTTATCACGGTAGGAAACCGCCAGAATATCAGATAATAAGCATGTGCTTAAAGTTCATAATCTGAAGCCCCTATAGGTAAGGGTATTTGCCAACTCATTAGGGGAGAAGCCCGGGAGGGTACCACGCAATTAACTCATAACAAGGTTGCCTCTGAATTAAACTTTGTTCTTTTTAGGGTTCCGTACCAAAATGGTAAAACGGTACCCTTATGGTGAGACTCAGTCTGTCTGTCTGTCACAGCTGGATATCTCTAGAACTACTAATGATATCAACTTGAAATAGTTATAGATTGCCCAACTATTTTGCATATAAGAAAGAAATAAAAAAATATGTATACTTTAGCAACAGGGACTGAAAGGGGGTCTGAAAAATTCGAAGTAGGCTTGTGGGGGGTATCATATGAAAGAGCGCAGTTTACACATTCTCAAAAAAAAATTCTTTTTTTAGGCCGCATAGTTTTCGACTTTTGATGAAAAATGTAAAAAAAATACCGTTCCCCCCTTATCTCCGAAGTTTGTAAAGAGAAAATCTGAAATTATTCTATGTGATAGAAGTTTATGTAAAAAATACAGGAAAAATAAAACGAAGTCTCTAAATAGCACACTTTTTCAGAAATCATCAACAAAATTACATTAGTTCCACTATCGGTCAAGAGATGGCGCTGACATAAAACTGCAATATTTTCCACCGTTGTGCACAGTGTTAAAATTCTCTGATGAATATAGGCCTCGTCGATGAAAAATTAAAAACATGATGGTTCGGAACCCTCGTTGTGCGAGTCCGACTCGTTCTTGACCGGTTTCTTTAATGGGACTTTTTAAAACTGTTTGGATTGTCATCTCGTCAAATATTTAGACAGAGTATATACTTACCAACCTATCTACAAATGAATAAAATTGAAGTGTCTGTTTGTAATGCCAAAATAACAGCGTTTTAAATGCATTTGAAAGAATAATATACATTTATGGTACTTATATAAAAAAACTAATCTCCAAAACGGCTGGACCGATATTGATGGGACTTTCACTGGCAGCATCATAGGCTTTTTGTCCCGGCAGCGCGTTCCCATGGGATTATTTCCGACATCCATGCGGACAAAGCCGCGGGCAGAAGCTAGTTAGTATTATAATAAATGAGAGGTAGCCGGTAATGTTTTAAATACATACCTATGGAATAAGAAAATTCTCGACTCGCTAAATATCTTGTTTTCTAACCTGTGCTCAAGTGCGGAGAAAGGTAAAATAACGCAAATATTTAGAATCATAATAAAAAATTAGTTAAAAGCCTCACAAATAATATGGCCTATAACATAAAATAAGACCTTCAGTAGACTATACGGCCGAACTATTAGATAAACCAACGCCCATCATCTGGGCGATGTGTGAGTTTTCCCCGTACTAAAACACCCTGACTAACCTAAAGAAAAAATGATACGCCGGATCTTTGCAATAAACATTGAACCTTGTTATTATAAATAATGGATGAAGTAAATCAGCATCCATACTCATTTATTTTAAGAAAATGAATACAGATGGTGTTGCCTCACTCAGGGGAAGCTCAAACAGGGCTCTTTACCTAATATTTTTCTATTTTGCGTCGCTTTTAGGGTTCCGTACCGCGTCCGAATGATAAAACGGAACCCGTCTCCTCGTGTGTCTGTATGTCTGTCTGTCCGAATCTACTGGGCCAATTAACTTGAAAGTGTAACGTAAATAAATTAATTTTGAATATGGGATCCGAGTCACATTTGGAAAAATAAATTAAAAGGAAAGTTTTGCAAATTGTACCGTGTGACATAGGTATCAAATGAACGGGCTAGTTGTGTGGGTCTCAAAAATATATATATACAGAGTGACTTTTTCAAGTGGGCGTGGATAGCTAAATCCGAAACTATGAGGAATAGCGAAAATTACTCAAGGAGTCGCGGGCTCGATTTTGATGAAAACTAAAACTGCATCTATGGATTTTTGAAAAATCAATATTTCTAGCCAGGAATCGAAAATGTTGATTTTGAAAAAAAAAACTGACTGTATTATTACACCATTCGATAGTGTAGCTAATAAGGATCGAATTCTGGGAAGTAATGACATACGGCAACCTTAATATCTTAAAATCTCAATTCGCAATGCTATGCGCTTACTTGATTAAAGTGTCTGTTTAGGACAGCTTACGGCCTGGCCACGGGACATTCGCTGCAACGAAAATTTGCGCGGTGCGAACGGCGAAGCATCTTGCGACTAAAACAAATGTATAGAATTGTACTAGCCATGACACGCGTAGCGGCGACCGGGTGGCGCGGTGGCGCGACCAGCGAAGTTTGCCGAACGAATCACACGAGGGACTGGCGGCGCGGTGGGCGATAGAAACGAATGTATGAATCATTACGGCGCATGCCACGGACTCGCGCGATAGACACGGCGAATAGTGCAAGAAGCCAAACAATTTTACCTATTTGTATCCGCCGCGAAATAATGAACACGTAAACTTTCAGCCCGTGGTCGTGAAAACTGCGCCGCCAGACGCACCGCCCGCGCGCCGCCGTTCGCGACGCCCTGTCCCGTGGCCTGCGGGTTAGATACCTGTCTCTAAAATAAAAGGGAAATAATATTGCTTCCGAAAACAAATTCACTTCTGGCGATCTGTGGTTGAATGTAATACTAACTAAGCTGTGTTAAAATGAATTACTTACCGAAAAATTAACACAAACTTAACCGAAAAAAAAATGTTGAATTTAACTAACAAAAATGAGCTTATTCAAATTACAATTCTTCGAAAAATAATTGTACTTTCAAATAAAAAACTAAATTTGCAAACAAAAATACTAAACTTCCGAAAAAAACTATACTAAGTCCCCGAAAACATATTTATGAACGAGCGAAGGGTACCCCTAGGTTAGGTTTGGTTAGGTTACTTTAAACCCTTTACACAGTAATAGGAGCCCCGGAAAGCAGGGCTACGTCGACATAGGATGCAAGAGTGAGCGAAGGGCGCCCCGAGGTTCGGTTGGGTTAGGTTACTTTAAACCCTTTACATAGAAATAAAAGCCCGTCTGTTGACATTGAATGTAAGAACGAGCGTATGAGAATACAAATACCATTACCTAGGTATATATTAATTGATTAGGGTGATTGATTCGCAGTTTTCAGTAGAACATAATTTAAGCTGGTAGAAAAGTAATAGCAATAAACAGTCATGTTTATTTTTCGAAGATTTCAGTATCTCATTCGGTCGTTTCGTCATTTTTATTCGTCGTAGTAATTAGTCGAAAAGTTAGTATTTTAGGCAGTAGATTTAATATTTTGAGTAGGTAAGGACAATTCTTATTTTTATGTCGGAGCTTTTATTACTACCCAAAATAAATGAGTCCGTGGAATTACTGCTTTGAGAATTTATTCTATAAAACATATTCTCATATTTTAATTGCTCTTGTTTCATCACCCGGAATAACTAGGTATTTGTTCGCCATTTACACCACTGTCGATATAGAAATAAAAGCATTATGGTTGAAGCAATAACCTTTAAAAAATTGTTGCAGAAAGTATTGGAGAGTATCCATCAAGAGAACTTCAATAAGAGGAAACAACTCGACAGAATCAGATATACAAAGAAGAAAAAGATGGAAAGATTTCGCTTGGCACAGGTATTTATTGATTAGTACCTAAAATAAGTGTATTGATTTAAAAATCACGCTAACAAAGCGGGGTACTGGCTGAAATATGTCCAAGTGTGTCCAAGTGCAAATATTGTATAATTATTCGGTTCGTTAAGATATTAAATTATATTCCTTTTGCCAGCCATCTTGTTGTAGACCCGCAAATCTCGAAGAGAAAACAATCGAAAATAATCGTATCCTACTAGGCTATGCTATACTCTGTACATTAGGTTATTCACTTTTTGACAGATGGAACTACTGGTTGCAGCAACGTAATATTTCGATTATCGATTTATTTATTTGATTGTGGCCCTCCAACTACTTATTCATTAATAATTTTTTTGTGGTACTGTAACAATTGAACTTAAAATCTAGAGTGAACTTGTCACATACAGGTGTGCACAGCACTTACATATTTCAAGTTTTATAATTTTACATAGAGTAGGTACATATAGGTTAAAAAACAAATCTACATGAAAACAAAATTGAAAACTAATAAAAGAAAAGAAATAACTAAATCTATTTTGTTGCTCTCTAAATAATAACACAATCAATGATAAATAATAAACAAGTAGTAGTAATAGTATATGTAAGTAATAATATTGATATTTAGTACTGTGGCTACTGTGGATCAATAATCGATTCGATTATTGACACTTTAATTTGTATGTAGTAACGATTATCGACTTTATGCTGTCGAATATAAAATGGTGTGGTTTCTATGCCTGTGTTTATTATTTATAAATACAAAAAAATATAAATTACCCGCTTCGTTTACTTTAATTTCAATTTTGCAGGTTTTATAACAAAAATTGGCGTAAAAATAAAGTAAGTATCCACTGGTTATATAAAGTGTATATGACGCAGCCAACTACATAGTTTAATTAGTCTTTTAGTTACCTGCCTACTAGCCTTTTAACTAAACGGCGCCGTTCAACTAGCGGCCTGGATGATATTCAGCCAATGCGTCTAATACACAAAATAATAAATTGGCTGGCTGATGCTTAGGCCACTTATATAATAGGGTGAAAATGTGAGGCAAATAACCACCTTTTCTGTATGCTGTTTTCCCCTCCGTGTTACATTTAATTTTGTGCGTGCGTAAAACTTTAGCGTTCGCCGTTTAAAGTTCGCAGATTTACGGACATTTTAAAATGCCGAAGGGTAAGGGGAAATGTTTGATCGAAGGAATTGGTGGTACGCTTGTGTCAGAAAGGTGAATGAAAACTATATGTACCTATTAGGTAATAATATCAGCTTAATTAGCAAGCTTTGTGTCTTTGGTGGGTGTAATTTACTGTGTCTGGTGGTTACTACTTATTCACTGTATGAAGTACCTATAGGTAAATAAGGTATGTAGGGAAAGGGTTTTATGAAGAAGAGCACAGAAAGGCAAGACTAGGCATTTATTTCAATTAGGCTTATCAGCTAAATACGTGATTGAAAAAACTAGCTGTCCGTTCCCAAAACTAGTTTATCATGAAGGAGGAAGGACAAGCAAACTTCATGGCAGCTTGTTTTAAACTATTGTATCAACACATTGTACATTTGCATATGTAAACAATTATTGTTATCACATCAGTCATCAATGGTTAATCTCTTGGACCATTTCTCAAAGCTATAGCAAATTAGCAATGGAAAGAAACAAAACATGAATATTCCGGATTTAACACACAAAAGCAATTTTAGATTTATTATATTATACCACTTAGAGGTTATTTTACGTGAACGGTAGTCCATCTTTCACCACGGTTGAATCCAAGAGGACCAGAATTGGCGGGCTCACATGTTTTATAGCCCCCCCCCCCCCAATATTACTCAAGTACATATTATTTATAAATACATATACATCAAAAACAGCACATAAAATTAAGAAAATATTTCAAATACAATGTTTAATTGTGCTATCCTTAAATCTTAGGTGAAAGTAAAATAAGTTATTGTATTTATTTAGACCAACTCACAAATCACCGGTTCGTTCGGAATTCGTTGCTTATTCGTCTAGATATTTCTAGACAGTTTGGCAAGAATATAGTAACATACTAATCCCATGCAATTTAGGATAAGAAATCAAGATTATATTCTATTACTCTACATATTCCGACACGGCCATTATGATCTGTGCTTCGTCTTGAAGTACATAGGTAATATTATAGTAATTAAATGAACACAAAATATGAGTTATCATTATTGTTCAATTGCAGTTTACAAAAATTCACATTTCTATCATTAATACAATCATTGATATGAAATCTGTATTCATACCTTCTTCATATCACATTCTAACCACATTGATGTTCTCTAACATCTATTTTTTTACTGATAATATTCTGTTTGATATCACTGTGACATATCAATTCCAATGACCTTTGTCCTGATTCCTTGTCCGATCAGAGTAACACAGGGTGGAAGTTGAGACAAGGCAGTAAGAAAAGCTGCCTTAATCGTTGTAGCTACAGAAAACCGTTCTTAGGACTATCCTTATCTTCTTGAGTAAATGCTAACTGCATTCAAAGATTTTTGGAAAATGGTACATCCAGCTAAAAACACCATTTGGTGCAGTTTCGAATGAGTATTCAAAGACTCTTTAGGGTAAACTGAGGTTAGAGTACTAGAAAAGTCACAAATCGAAAACTTTCCCATAACTGATAATGTGTATATTGCTAAAACTGACATGATTGGTACAGTATAACTCTGAACGGACAAGGCTTATTTTCCTTTTTGTACCTTCGTTCGTACCTTCTTTTCAGTTTAAACAGAGCTCGGGGGTACCAAAATGAGCATCATTCTTTAGGCAAAGACTCGTCTTCAGTCGAAAGTTCCATGACAAGACGATTAATAATAAATACGTATTTAAGGGCTGATTTTTCCAAAGCTGCACAATTTTATCCGATGAATAATTTTGAATTTTTGACAGTTCTTCCATACAAAATATTTACGACGTCAATGTTATTCCACGAATAAAAATTATTGGTCGATTGAAAAATCAGCCCTAAGTAATATAAACTTGTACATATTTATTAAATTTACGATGTACAAAACCCACAATGTAAATGCATTGACTTCTTTTTCAAAATAAATATTCTTTTAGGATTGTTTAATTTATATATTTTATTGATATTTGTGTGGATGCATGGTTTTTTATACTGATTTACCTATATGATTATTTTCGATTTATTCATTGAAGAAAATACATTTGATCACTTAGTAGGTATGATAGAATGTTTATGTAACGCTTAACAGTTATCTTTTTTTTGTAAAAACTGATACATTAAAGGTATTATAATGTCTGTAAGAAGTCATAAATACAAAATTCAATAAGATACAGCTGGAGTTACTTTCTAAGGCAGCTGTCAAAAAGTGAATAACCTAGTGGACAGAGCATAAATGGTTTATAAGTATATTATTGATCGTATGAATGCGGGCGAGCAATGGCGTCGTGTTTATTTCGGGAACTCTTGAATGCATCATTTATTAGTTTGGGTCGTTTCAGCCAAGTGTAGAACGTCCGAGATTAGAACTATGTATGTACATAGTTCGCTTCATATGAAGCTTTTTTTACTTACTAGCTGTACCTTCGGCTTTGCCTATAATGTGTATTTTACAAGATGTAACAGAATAAACGCAAGTCCTGAATAGTATATTTCATTACAAGTGCGGAAAGGTTGTCATTGCAAAGAGTTCCGACAAATGTCTTGATAGTCGGAACAAGTTGCAATGACAGTTTCGCACGTGTACTGAACGACTATTTTTAATACAGTTGCGAAAAAATGAAGCAATTTAATAAAATAATAAAAACACAATAAACTCAACTAACTAATGGCGCCAACCGTAGAATATAAGCAGAGATTTTTTTTCTTCACCCATTCTGGTAGGCAAAGGGAACTATGCCCATACAGCCAAGTCTTCAGTAGAATTTTTTTATTGATATGAAATGAAAATGAAATTTAATGAGATGAAATGAAATGAAACCTAACCTAACTCATTCAATCAAATCATTAAATCTGATATTGAAACAAATTAGTAGCTTCTTTTTAGAAATATACGTATTTGCATGAATCATAAAAACTTCTATGAATTTTTTTAGTAAAAACTTCATGGTTGGTTTTTCTTTTTAATAGACATTATTTTGACGGTTGGGAAAGAGAACGCACGAGTTCGGTAAAGGTAAAAAAAAAGCACGAGTATGTAATAGCCCACATCCCGAACGCTATACGTCCCTGCAATACGCCACTTTTTGAGCAACTGTATTAAAAATTAATTTGTTCATAACTAACTATTGAATCGATTCCAGTAACTTTTAATATCGGTTTCCTTTATTTTATATTTTGACATACTGACCGCCGATTGAGTCAAAGAAAATTAAATCCTATTTCAAGGCAATAAGACTCAATTTTCAATGCATAAATTAATGCTAGGGTAAACACGATTATCTTAATAATAATACTTAGCTTTAAAAAATAAGTTTTGGTCATTGTATTATGCTTTTAACTCGATACTCTAATTGGAGTGAACGATTGCTTGCGTTAATTATGTTACATATAAATGGTACTTAGCCCTTTCTTATGTTATTTAGGCGTCATTGTTCTATAAATACATTTGTTTAGCCAAAATCAGTGTCGTACAGAGATTTACAAAATGAATTAAATTTCAATCCTGTAAAGTTCTGGCAGAAATAGCTTGCCAAGAGTTGTAAGCTATAAATAGCTCGGGACCTTCGAGGGGCGCCATTGAATTAAGTTTTTGCAGCTCGGCTTAGAAGAAGTCTTAGGACTGATTTTTCCAACGCCGGATAATTTTATCCGAGGTATAATTTAAAATTTTTGTCAGTTCTTTTATACAAATTCTGTCAGACGTCAATTTTATTCCACGAATAAAACTTATCTGTCGATTGAAAAAGCAGCTCTTAATTAATGAAGGATTTTTAAGATACAGAGACCCTTAGTTGATATATTTCCACTTCGGATCAGCTGTAATGTCACATTATGATTTTAAATGTTTGAACTGTACACTATATGTATATAACGTTTTATTGACTAAGGGTTTATTTTTCCATCGCCAGATAACTTTTATTCGAGAAATAAAATTGACGTTTGACACATTTTGTATGAAATAACTGTCAAAATTTCAAAATGATTCCTCGAATAAAGTTATAAGATGATTGAGAAATCAGCCCTTAATTAACTACCTATGATAAGGGATTAAGTAACTAATTATTTTTTCTTGATAACCAGCTTTTCTTTCTCAAATTTATAGAATAATTTCAGCCTCCAAAAGTTAGTTGACTTTTATGACTTCATGTAATTTGCCCACCACTCAAAATTGCGATTGTTATCGTTTCGATATTACTTCATCAGTCAGGTATTTGGGGATACAAATAGATGAACAACTGAACTGGAAGAACCAAATCTCAATCCTATCGAAACGTGTAAGAAAACTATTGTATGTGTTCAAAAACCTACGATAATATGTTAGTGACCCAAAGCTGCTTACCACAACCTACTACGCGTTATGCCAATCAGTTATTACATATCCATCTGGGGAGGAAGTGCTAAGACACAGCTTATCAAAGCAGAAAGAGCGCCACGGGCCATTTTGAAAACTATGCGGTTTAAAAAATATAGATTTCCGACCGAAGAACAGTACAAGCTAAGTGCTGTTCTTAGCATTCGACAACTATAGATTGAGAAGATCTTACGTATACAACACAACAAACCACCGGATTTTCCAGACGCAATACGAAGAGCTTACAAAGTCTGCAGACAACCAATACTTAGGACAAAATTTGCACAGCGATTTCTTTTCTTTCTATTTCCGTACATTTATAATAGATTTAATGTAACTCTAGGTTTTCGGAAATATAATTCACACATAATTATTTAAAAAGGTTGTGCGAAAACATTTACTCTGCTATTATAAAAGTACTGAAGAGACATTTAAAATTCTGAAATAGCAAACTCCATACATACTTGCATAATATCAAATATACTCACACACTCACAATCACGAGACGCCAAAATAGTGTAAGTACGTGTACTGAATCAATTTCATTTCAAAATTTGTTTAATATTTTAGTTTGTTTAAGTTTCCTTTCCTATGGAGCCTATTCGTTTAAGTTTCGTTAAGTTCTCACTCGTTTGTTACTCTATGCGTCACAGGAATGAGGAATAATACCATACTGTAATACAGTATCAAGTAATACTGGCGGCCTTATTTAGTGTATGTCAACAGTATACTTAAGGGGCTTACATGACCTAAAGCGCGGTCACTGTCGGACTGCATAGAAAAGAAAGAGAAGCGCGATGACACAACGCTGGTAATTTATTGTAAAATATGAAGCAATTATTTGATTACAAAAAATTTGGACGATAAAATTAAAACACTAGTATTTTAGTATGTTGCTTGTAGAATAATCTGACAAAAATCAGAATTATTGTATGTATATTAGTATGGTTTTTATTGTAAAAAGTTTTTAGAGGTATCTTCATGATTTTTATTATCATATCAAATTAGTTGTATTATGTTTTCAACACACTATCTACCTAGCATATATCCTGAAGAATATCATATATTTTCTGATTTTGTTTACTGTAGTCGATCATATAATTTTATTGTTTCTAAAACTTGCGTTTTTTTGTGTTTAGGTCCTGTTAGCCCCTTAAGGTAATAAATTGTGCAAATAAATAAATAACTACAATAACAATATGAGATTGAAACTGGACGTGTGCAGGAAATGACAGACATATTAGGCTTTGGATCTCGATGATGATGATTTGGGTTCAGAAACGGTTTTTTAATTAATTTTGTTCCATCATTTTTGTCTTATTCTATGTAACGATTCTATACACAATCTTAGGGCTGCCTTTCCATCAGAGATGTTAAATACTATTTTGTCTTACCACTTATTAACGTTTGATAGTTGGATGCGGCAGAGATGCGCGATCGAGTCATATTCGAAGTGGGGGGGAAACTTCCCCCGGAGAAGAAGGAACAAGCTGTAGCCAACTGGGTGCAGCGTGCCAATATTAAAAAGAACGCTGCGCTTGCCATCAAGGTCATGTATAAGAAAATACTAGACATACTAAAGAAGGTATGTACCTATTACTTTTTTCGCCAGATTAAAATGTACTTATAAGTAATAATATTTGTAATATTCTAACACTAAAAAGACGTAAGTATATGTATTACAAAAAGTTGCGGAAAATTACGCATATTAAGAAAATTTCATGGGTTTGATGAAAACGAAGGCAAACGAAAAATTTTATTTATGCAGTTTTTTACACAACTGCTCTGAAAAAAAGCGTGTTAAAAGAGACGAGATAACACAAATTCTAAAATATAGATTGTAAAATGAAAAATTTCCGTATAATTTTATAACCATAGATTGATAGGTATAGAATAAGAAGAAAAATCCATCGCAAACCTGTATCTCTTACTAGGTACTTGACTAGTCTATTTATTCACCGTGTGGCTGTTGAGTGGTCCCTTCATTATGACTTCTCACGTAGTGAATGCCGTCTCTGAATACCTAGTTGCCACAAATTCCCTAGCAGTAAAAGTAGAGATGCATATTCATTTCTATGAAATGAATTTAATGGTGGTAGGTTTCAGTATAAATAACGTTTTTCAATACTGCAGATGTTTCGATTAAAATATGAAAATCCAAAAAACTTGTAAGTATACAATATCTGGATTTACCAAAGACATGAGGTTCGTTTGTGGTCTCAAATATGCAGCAAAAGAGACTCCATCGTTGCTTTTTACGTTGTATAATTTTTGCCCATCATGCTTAGTTTAAGAGTACTTAATATTGTCATCGATATTCACCAATATCATCTGGCCAAAAATAATACATCGGTATCGAATCGGTGTAGGTATAGCTGCCGACATATATGTATTTGTATCGGGTTGGTGTCGTTATCTGATAATGTGAAAATGCACATTCGAGGACATTTTAATCATTCACTGTAAACGTATATATAAATCATCAGTTCACTATAAACGTAAGTACCATACAATGTAAACATATAGGGAAAAATCAAACCTAAGAAAAACTGATTCAGTTGATCAACTGCAAATATTTTATACTGTGGCATGAATTTTCCGTAAAATAGTCGGCAGCGCATCGTGAATAAATACCTCTCGCTTCATTTTGAGGAGGCGGAGGTAGCATTTCAAAGGCTTACAGGCCAGTAAAAAACCTTACCTTCAGAGGGAGTTCCCCTATTTCTTTTGAAATATTGTTGAATATTTTAATTGCTGTGATAAAAAAATCAACAATATTCCAAAAGAAATAAGGGAACTCCCTCCTAAACACTTTTAAAAATCCAGACTACATAAATAACTTATTGGTAATTGTTTCTTTTTATTGCTGTTATTATGATAAGTAATAACAGCCGTACGGGTCGATCGATCAGGTTAAGCTACGCTTAAAGCGGTTGGTCCGTGGATGGCGGACCATCTTTACATACCAAGACCCTCCGTGTCTCGGAAAGCACGTTAAGGCGTTGGTCCCGGCTGTCATTCGTAGATCTTTGACAGTCATTACGGGTCGTCAGAAGCCCGAAAGTCTTACCAAGGGGTATCGTATTACCCAGTAACTGGGTTGTGGAGGTCAGACAGGCAGACGCTCCATGTAAAATACAGATATTCAGCTGCATCCGGTTAGACTGGAAGCCGACCCCAAAAGAGTTGGGAAAAGGCTATCAGGCAGATTGATTTTGATTTTAATTGCTGTGATAAAGCTATTTTTATGGCACACCGCACAATGTGCTATGATGTATAGAGGTATGAGGAACAGGGTGTAAAGTTTACTCTATGGAAAAGGGAGGATCCTCCGACCAGACGGGAGTTGTGTCTGGCGGGCAACTGCCTGATGATTTATGTCGGGCCGTTGTATCTAGCTAGTTGCACGGTAAACTCTGCTTGCGAGATGCAGGATTTTGCGTGACGTCAGTATGACGCGTTGTTCGAATGTGGGGTTGTAGATACCGCTACAACAGCGTTGGGCCTCGACGAGTATATTTTGAATGCAAGTTGCATGCCATAAAGGTTTTTGAGTGCTCTTAAGTTTTTTCACAAATACACCAGCTTGCATTATGAAAAGACCTGTTAGTTTTAAAAGTCAACAATTTTTAAAGAGAGGTCTGCAGGATGTTAATGGACTGATACCGCACATTGCTCTTTAGCATTTTTTCTGTACTAGAAACGCTTCGTTTGCGTCTGTCGAGTCCATGACCTGAGAAAAGAGATGCTACGTGATATTCATAATATTAATTCACATAGGAGTGTTATTAAACGGTTTCTTCCTACGCGAATCATTTTCTGTTATTTTATAATAACTTATAACATACAAATTGAGAATTTTGTTGAAATGAAACGTAAAAACGTTTACGTTTATTGGTAGATGGGTTTCATGTAGCCGAGCCATAAAATATACGAAATATTTACTAATACACAAATATGAAAAGGAATAAAAATAGTATGTAATAAACCGAGCCCACCTGCGCCTTATGCTCTTATTTATTTCCTTAATTAGACAGGTACTTCTCACTAATTAACAATTTCTAACACGACGGTACCGTGTGTTTTTGGATAGATGTTCTTTCATTCTATAGAAATATTTACTTTTAAAATCGTTATAACTGATAATGCATATCGTTTTTCTTTGTGGAAATAGGCAGAAACAACAGAGGGGCAATTCCCGTATTTTAATCTCAGTTTCAATCTGTCAAAAATACGTCGAATTTCCCTACATTTTTGACAAGTTTTTGACATTGATGCTCGCTGAGATGAGTTTGCGACTTGAATTTGAACGTTTTTTTAGTACGAGAATTTTCCTTCAGGTCGTTACTCGTAATCCACGCGATTTGTATTTCCTTTTTCTTTCTCTGATTAGGCAATGTCTTTTTATCTGGGGGCACGGGAGTGCCTCCGCCAAGACGAGCCAAGCGAAGCGCAATGGCACTACCTACCTTTTCTCGAAGCGCATCGTCGTTTTTTTGAACCCTCATAACTTGGGTTTGGATTATACCAGATTAACAAAACTCTCGGGATATGATGTTAATAGTAGACTTATTAAACATATAAAGTTTTAATTGCATAGCTCTTATACTTTAGATTTTATTGATATTTAAAAAACCCCGATTTCGTCACTGACTGATGATCATCAAAACTCTTAGAGACTAAGAGTTTTCACAAACTCTATACCTTAGTCAAATGTGGCCGTTTCGCTACCATCACATGGGCGTAAGGTGTAAAATTTATTCACTGTTCATTACTTTGCTGTTATACAATAGTTCTTGTAGTAACAAAACGGACAAGCCTCATATTTTGACTAAGGTGTAGAACTTGTGAAGTTAGGGCTTGTAGAGTTAGGGCGTGTAGAGTTAGAAGCTTTGCTCTACATGACATCTGATAACTTTTTGACAGTGCGAGCCATAAGTGGTCTCGTCTTGGCAACATTTTCCATGAAAATGTTTTTGGGTGGGATCATATTTACTCTTATGGTCTTACAAAATTTGACTCTAATGTCTTTTGTAGGATTCGTCATACTTCACCGTCGTGTTGGAGGCATTAAAGTTGGACTGTCGAGCGCAAGGCAAATGCCTTATGGGTGCCACCGAGATGGGTCAGCTCGCCATGGAATACCTCGACGATAGGAAATTCGAATACAATAAACTAGAGAGCGAAATCAAAGCAAACATGAAAGAGAGGGAAAGGACGCTCAAGTTGGCTCGACGTGAAGTCGCTTACTTGACAGACTCATTCCCCAATCTTATAAGGAAAGAGGTAAATATAACAAACGCTGTTTACTCAATTCATGTCATAGTGGTTATCCTAATACCTTGAATCCCCTTAGTAGAGTGCAATTAGACCAAAAATGCCAAAAACCTCGAAGAAAGTTTACAGTTGCCACATTATCGTTACAATGTTGTCGTTACAATATGACTTTATTTAAAAGACAGTTCCACGATAACTGCGATGCATTCTCTGCATATACATCATACAATTATGTATGTGTCATTTAAGATGCCATATTTCTAGGGTTCCGTAACCAACGGGACCCCGCTACTAAGACTCCGACGTCCGTGTGTCTGTCATAGGTAGACACTTCAAAGGGCTTTGAAGGTCCTGGGCATACCTACCTGTCCGCTATTTTGATTTCTTTTTATGAAACCTATATATTTATATAGGTTTCATGCGAGGCATATAGGCATAATATATAAATCGATAGCTTGATATCAATGCAAACAAAACATAATAAGACCAAACCCCGTAGTATCGCGTTTACTTGCATATATCTTGTTGCTTCGATGTTTGAATTAATCAAACATCTTTGCAACAAGATGTAAGCATGTTTCAAAAATATGGACGTCACTAGATCAACTTTTAAAGTTAATATCTCGGAAACGTGACGATTTACGGGGTTTGGTCCTAAAGTTTCCCTCAAATACTCGTAATGCTACTCTGAGCGAAGTGTAGCATTTATTTAAACAGTTTGAGAAACAAACTCTTCAGCACTATTATTAGTAGGTATAGATATAATCATTCAACTTACTCGTATAATATGCTTGTCTACATCGTGTGCGTTTTATGCAAGTTTATTTTTCGTTTGCATTGATGTCAGCTATTGATTTATACAGGGCCCATGCGAGGACGCCATTTTGAAAAAAAAAACAATATGGCGCGACAGTAGGTATACCAGGCTCCATATAAAAATCTTCAATCCCCTTTCCACAGTGTGTGTAGGTACTACAATGGCCGCTATATCAACAAATAATAAAAAATATTGTACGGTGTTACGGGACTCGTGTGCGAGTCCGTCTCGCATTTGGCCGCTTTTTGCCTGCTTAGGAACTCAACAAAGTGCTATGAAAGTTGATCCACTATAATCTACGTTCAAGGTAAAAGCTAATAAATTGCATTCGACTACGATATCATTTCACCAATGCTTGCTATATAAATAATATACACGGACGTTGACTAATCAGAGCTTTGAGATACTATACATTGGCATTAGTACATTCTGGTATCTGATGCATCCAATATGCATTAGTATCCACTGTGTACATTGTATTGATCGTCCTTTGAAGAGCTGACACTGCGATTAGTTGCTAGCATAGTTCTAAATATAGACATTGTCTCGGATTGTTGTCACATGTTGATTTATCTCTTGCTTGATCTTTAGAGTCACGTGTGGTAGCTTATTATATGTACGTATATGGGTATTTACTCGCGTGTCTTTCACGACTGCGCCATCATCTCATTATTCTCTTAAAATCCTTGCTGGTCTTTTTATGAGAACATAACGAGCGTAAAGTCTTCAAGGGATATTTGTCCAGCAAATATATCGGGGGTTCCTGTGGTATTATAAATAATATTAATGTATTAATAGGAAGCCACAAATCTCGACGACTTATACGAAGATAATGATGTCTTAAGTCAAAAGTCCCTGCACGGGGAACTCGAGGAAGTAATGAATATTTGCAAACGTTTGCAAAAAGCTACTCTTGTGTCTTCATTCGATCAAATTCTTTTGAGGTAAGTGTATTTATCGACGAATTCTATAATAATCCTAGCTAATATTATAAATGAAAGTGTCTTTTTTGTTCAGTTAATTGTTTGTTTGCTTTGCTATCACGCTAAGACGATTGAGCGGATTTGGATAAAATTTGGCACATGGGTAGAACATAACCTGGGTTAGGACAGGTAGAAGGAGGTATCTTATTCTTCTGAATTCAACTGACTAGGCAGATATTTTTGACGCTATAAATGTTCGTTAATATTGCATCGACACGTATTTTTGAAGCCAATGCAGCATCCAATATTTTTGCGTAGCTTGCCTTACCAGACAGTTTAGGTGTTCCTTCGATGTCACATATTTGTGCTGCCACTTGTATTTTTCTTCCACAAATGATCATATATTTGCCGTCATTTTGACGACAGATATTAATGGATGAATCATGAAGTCAGATATTATTGCTGAGCTGTCCATAGTAATATATTCACGCTCGTGACTGTACATATGATGTTACGACATGTTTTGGGGGACCAAATTCTTGTGCCAATAAAAAGCATTTGAAATAGTTTATCTTGCTTCGGAACTTTTATTGCTTTTATCTGTGAAGGTTGAAAGAACAGCGTTACCAGTCGGGGCGGCTGATGATGGCGCTGGCTCTCAACAGCTACAAGCGGGACGCGCTGATTGAGGACAAGAAACACGCAGCCCTGATGCTGGATACTCTGAAGAACGTCGGCCAGGAGCGCACTAGTCTGTGAGTATATGCGTTTCTTCATCTGAGCAATAATATAACTAGCGAAAAAAACCGGCCAAGTGCGAGTCGGACTCGCGCACCGAGGGTTCCGTACAAACCTGCAAGGTTTACAAAGTTCGTTCATTACGACAATCGTGTCATAACTATGGTATTTTTATTGCAAAATGAAATTCATAACATTACAATGGGGAAAGATGGAGGAGCATAAATTTAAGACAAAGATCTCTTTGCTCTCTGTGCTGTAAGCTATTGCTTCTTACCAAATTTCGAGATTCTATGTCAACGGGAAGTGGTCTTTAGGTTTTAATTCCCTTGCGTGTAGTTGCGAGTTTCAAAATATGCGGTATCAATGGTTGTACTTTTGCGTTTTGCGTTTTTGCGTTGACTTAGAATTTTTTTTTTCACGGGTTAAAGGCAATTAGATCTAAGTATTTGATATGAATTTCAACTTGATAGCTCTACGCGTTCATGAGGAAAAAAGTAATAAGTTTATATTTATTAAAAAATAAATATATATTTTGTAATGTAACTAAAAATTTAAGGTTTTCGGAATTTTTCCTTTATGTGTGCTATAAAACGTTGCTTCAAGCCAAATTTCAAGATTCTAGGTCGACTGGAAGTACCCTTTAGGTTTTGATTCCCTTGCGAGTACTTGCGAGTTTCAAAATATGCAGCTTAAATTGCTGTTTCTTTTGATTGCGTTGACATAGAAGTTTGATTTTGTTACAGCTTAAAGGTATTATAGACCTGAGTATTTGGTAAGAATTTCAATTTAATACCTCTACGCGTTTATGAGGAAATGGGTAGTAAGTTTAAAATTATTAAAAAAAAAAATATTATGTGATGTAACTAAAAATTTATGGTTTTCGTAATTTTTCCTTTATCTATGCTATAAGACGTTGCTTCGTACCAAATTTCAAGATACTGAGTTCACGGGAAGCACCCTGTAGGTTTTGATTCCCTTGCAAGTGTCGAAAATTTGCGGCATAAACGGCTGTATCTTTTGATTGCGTTGGCTTAGAAGTTTGATTTTTTCACAGCTTCAAGGGACAGTAGACCTGAGTAATTGATATAAATTTCAGCTTCATACCTCCACGCGTTCCTGAGAAAAAGGGTCTTGACAGACGGACGGACGGACAGACGGACAACAAAGTGATCCTATAAGGGTTCCGTTTTTTCCTTTTGAGGTACGGAACCCTAAAAATTCACACAAAGTCAAAATAAACGACTTTAAAATTATAATTTTGATTCACGAAACATTTGGGAACCTTATGAAATGGAAAACCAATTTATTTCCTGTCGAGAGATGCACCGGATGTTGGGGATACAATCAAATAGGTAATGAACGTACTGTTGTCGAAAAAAAAAACAAAATACACAGTAGGTATTAAACCTTTTTTTTAGAATGAACCACAAATAAAAAGGGTTGTCATACGTTTGAATGGTTTGTTGCCCATGAATGAGCAGAAATGTTACGGATTAGAAATGAGAAAATAATAGGTATGCCATTTTTGCGGATTTATGTAACTGCGAAATATTTTGTAAAAAAATTGGTTATTGAAAAAATCTAAAAACCCGACTGCAACAAAAAATCAGACTGCTTCAAAAGCGAACTTGTTTTGAACTTTTTAGTTATTATAATAGCTAGGTTCTGCCTGCGACTTCGTTCGCGTGGGAGTCGTAAGACCACAATATACTAAAATAACAACCACATTTTTATAAAATTTCCCAGTTAAAATATACGCTTGTAGTTTTGGTCTCAGCAGCCAAAATATACAGAGAGTAGGGCGTGTGATTCGGAAGCAAGCGACGTACAGTTCGATATCGTTGTGAGAAGCAGCTCGTCCTAAGGTCGACACCCGCGGCCGCAGCCTTCAGTTGTAATTTCTTATTGCTTGCGAAGTTTTGTTTTTAGTGAATCAATGAAAGTCTGTGTTCTTGCATTGCTACCTAATGGTACATCATTGATACACTGACTAATGCATTCTTACAGATTATTCCTGACGAACGGCTTTCACTAAAATAATATAAAAGCAGGTTGTGAACACACGAGATTTCTGATTAAGGCCTTTGGCCCTTTGTACACACACGTCTTTCTTACCGTGAAAAACTACGGTTTATTTGCCGTGTGTAGGCACGATCGTCAGCGTTGTATGGATCACTATAGATCATATTTATTTTTCTATTATAACTAAAAAATATAAAAAGTTGAGAATCGAACTTATAGCCACACAGGTTTGAATAGCAGTCGTCGAACCGCTAAGTTATTTGCTTTGTCGTTCTGACATCTTTTGTCATGATTGACTACTTAGTTCCATAAAAGAATAGATTAGCTAATCTATAGAGGAATAATAATCTTAAAAAAGGTTAATTCTGTAACTATCAGATATATTCGTTCCCAATTCAGCCCAGTCAAGTGGTGGAATAATTCGACTGTTGTAATATACTGGTATTTATGTTCTTTAAGGGCTGATTTTTCCATCGCCAGATAACTTTTATTAAAATTGACGTTTGACTGTTTTTGTATGAAATAACTGTCAAAATGATTCCTCGAATAAAGTTATCAGAAGGCCAATTCTCGTAATTTAAAACGTTCAAAATCTAGTCGCAGTCTCATCTCGACGACAAGCAAATGTCAAAAACTTCTCAAAATGTAGGGAAATTAGAAGTATCTTTTGACAGATTGAGACTGAGATCAGACTGTGAACGTTCTTAAAATTACGAGAATTGCCCCTCAGATGATTGAAAAGTCAGCCCTTACTAATCTAAGTACCTCGTATTAAAGTTGTTTTCAATAAATATTGCCTAAATTCATGAACTAAAAAATTTTAAAAATGAATTGTTAACAATTTAGTTGCGAATAAATACCAATTCTATTATACGTATTATTTTATGCACTTGGAACAGCATAATAGCATATCAACATGTAAAAGAAGAAGCTCCTGAAACCTTAGAAGAGAACCACAGTAGGATATCTTTTATTTTTAAAGTACATACGCCAGCACATCAAGCTACCCGAAACTGTCAAATTTTCCCAATCAACTTAGAGCCTTACACTTTGACGATAAAGTTGAAAATCTTTTAAAGAAATTTGACAGATTGTAGTAACTTGATCTGCTTGCGTCTGTACATTATCTTTATTAGCTTTTGGCTCCCGTACGCAAAATACGCGCATTGACGTGGAGTTGCGGACACCAGCCCGTATTACCTATACCTAGCTTTGGGCTCGCTCCAAGTCTATATCATTAGTTTTTGCTGCACCTCCCCAAAGAGGGATGCAATATAACAAGACAGACTGCACCAAAGCCACGTAGATGTCATTTAGAACATTTCTTGGGGGTCTTGTTTACTGGTTATATTTTCTGGATCAATATGTCGAAGTGTCTTAAAGATCCAGCTTGGTCTCCTAATCCTGTTCAAGATGTGAATACCAGGATTACAGCTGATCGACTAGCACGCTTAGATATTTAGTCTGTGTTACTTGTATAGTGCATGAACAACAGTACTTATCTGTTATTAGTATCTCCACATGTGTGTATAAATATATTGAGGAGATACTAACTCGGTTGACTACGTTTGCTAATACTAAAGGCTTCTACAAACAGGCGCGACACGCGATATAATCGCGCGCGACACAAAGGCACCGCTCGTTGCGCGACTTGCGGTGCCTTTGTGTCGCGTGTCGTGTCGCGTGTCGTGTCGCGCCTGTTTGAAGGAGTCGTAAAGCATATATTTTCTTAAAATTGGTTTTTGATGTATTTAAAGTTAGCAGATTATTATTTAGCCAATTGGCTGCTTGCGCTATACCGTTTCGTATCTTGCCAGAAGTTCCCAGAGACGACAGCGGTATCATCGGCGTAAAATAAAACTTTTGCCAGTCAGGTTATATTTTTGTTTCTTTCTACCTTTTTGTGTGTTATGTTTTTAGGATCGTCTCCTCTAGCCCTTTATTTTGATACCTCCCATGGCCATAGTTCCAAGCTTTTTTTCACGACATAGCACTCACGACATAGTCCTCGTCACGAGAAGCTATAATAACTTTTGTAAATAAAAGAACTTCTACTAAGTTACGTAGCGACAATTCAATTAACAACAAATAATCCCAAATTCAATCAATTCCCAAGTAACGTGTAATACGAAACTAACGAGCAATTTCACTTAGTCGGCTTATATTTTAGCGATATAAAGCGCTGTCGTCTAATGTTTTGTGGTACTGGAACGCTTCTGACTCACGATAGTAATTATGTGTGTGTTAATAATTATATCCCTATATAAAAACAATAATCATAAAAACTGTATTTTTAAAGGACATTGCCCACAATCAAAACCGCGTTAAAGCAATAGAGTATGGCTATAAAAATATACTCATAAATTATAAAATATTTTTTTAACTTTTCGGAGTTCAGTTGATCGAAATCGTATGTGGGGTTAATATTTTGTATTTAATTAGTTATTCATTCGATTTTATTACATACTTTTTTAAATCGAGTATTTTAGTAAAAGCAGGGTTGCCAATTTTAAGAATCTCCCCATAATTGGTCTTAATGGGTATAAAGACAGACGCTGAGTTTTAAAAATAATTTTAAATATGACATTCTTCCTGGATCATTGGTTCCGTTTTAGTCATGATCTGGCAGTTGGACTAATTTATACGGCCTACACAAATGTCCTTTCTTTAGTATTGTTCGTCGAATCGTTGAGCTCCTTAATATCTGAGTTAAGCTTCACGATTACTGACAAATGGGTGCACTGACTGGACAGGTCCGCTCAATCTGAGCGGTTCTGTTCTTAAAAGAACATTTCAGACACAAACATATATATTATTATTTCATACGTGGTCTACACATGATCTGACCAAGATTATGTCTGGGCTTTAAAAGAGACTGTGATCTCTGAGTTTCTTTCGGTCTTTCTTCTCAGAGTTGTCAGACAGGAAACGCCCTTCTCATCTAGTTTAAAAAAATATATTTGACGTGTAAAAGTGGTTTTTTATCATTTGTCCGCCTTATAAAATTTTAATTAACATAATCAACATAATATATTTATATTTTTTAAATATCTTTAAAATTAAAAAAACCACTAAAAAAAACCACCACCACCACCACCATTAAAATTTAAATTAAATCCATTTATTTCAGTCTAATTATTTGTCCAGACTTATTAGATATTAATTTACTAATTACAAATCTTTCCTTAGTTGACAAATCACATATGGTCAGGGTGATTAAGATTAACTGTTGGTAACACTATCACGGGCAATATGAAAGGTGAACTGCCAAAAGTGTCCCACTCAATTTATTTGTCAAACAAAGCATCTCATGTCGGTCGACCTGCCGACCAGCATTCCGCAGCGAACTTTGTTTTTACTTATGTATTGATAGTTGTTGAGTTTGTTGTGCTAAAAAATAACTTATCATTGAGTTGACATTGTGTCCAGTTGAGTCTTCAGATTTCTGCACGCTCAAAAATTCTTTTGAAGACCATTGTACTGTTTCTGTGGTGTGGAATGTGTAGAACGTTTTTACGACTACGGTCAGTGTCCTCTGTGCAGTAAATCACCGATTTCGTTAAAAATGTCACGTTGTGGGAGCTGTGTCTACCCCGTCATCAAGTCCGGGAGGCATCAAGTTATAATGGAAGTCTTTCAGCACTATTTGTATTTTTTTTGTTTACAGTTAAGTTTTACAGCTAATACTAGAAGCTGTTTAACTGTGTTCAAAATATACATTTAAACGCATCATGATGAGAAAAGTGGTGAAGTGTGTTGTCCCACTCTCTGGCGAACGATCACAAGAAGACTTAAACTGTGGCGAGTCAGTGCTTCCTTACCCAAGCCATTCGTTCCACCCGCTGAAGAGCTCCTACCGGGACATGAGTTACCTTGGGTAACCTCCTTGCCCAGGTTGGCCGAAGCAAGGAAAACCTGTTCAGGTGGAGATTCATAGACGACTCCGCCTTGTAGTGTAAATGTGGTGTTCCACAAACGATGGGACACTTAATATCGTGTCCTGCGTGTCAGCTGCACGTTACTCGAACTGATGGACGCTGGTGATGGCGGCGAACAAGTAGCTGAATTCTGGGCCGAGTTCATTTAGATTGCTATCGACACGCTAAGAAGAAGATGATGATATAAGAATTAAGAACCACCAGATATATACTTTTCTTAGTTTGATTTGATTTTGTTTGTGGCTTTTGCCTGTCTGTGAAAATATGTATATTTTCTATTAAACTAATCCTAAGATCAATTTCTTAACAGAATATGATATATCTATTATATTTTTTTTAGATGTAAGTCGTATTATGGGGAGCATATCCGTAGGAACGGAAAATGCGAAATAGAACTAGCAAACGACATTGAGGTTGACTTGCCGTTGGTACTGGGAACGGACACGTATTTAGTAAGGGGAAGAATTAAGTCACGACATGTCAGCAGTAAAGTGTACTACGCCTACATTTAAGTTAATAGGGCTACAAGTAATTCAGTAGCTGATATTACTAGCTATTATTGCAATTATTTTGTGGGTAATCGGACAGTGGGATGCTCACATTATGGCCATTTTGTGGTATCTTAGTTGGACTCGATTTAGGTCTGTTAAGTCACCGGCTCCGTTTTTAGGCGACATATTTTATGAATATGATGATAATATGAACCAATAAATCTATTGCATTCCTATCTATATTCAAGCATTTTTATTTTCTATTTCCTATAAAAACCTACATTTAGAACCTACATTTAAAAACCTACATCTACATTTTAATATTATTTAATTAGGATCATTCATTGATCTATTGGAACTATTTTCTGTTATTTTATGTGAATTCCAATCATATTGTTGTAAAATACTGTTTTTTTAGTGGAAGGTTTGTCACAAAATTAACCTCGAAACTGAGCAAAAAATCAAAGAACAACAAAAACCCCACAAAATAAATGGGTAATTTTCATTTCCTATGAAAGTACGACATCGCCACTCTTTTATATTCAATTTATGGTATCATACAAAATGTTTTGATGCGCAATGGCGGTCAGTAGAGAAATGAGCATTTTCCTTTGATTCAAAGGTTGCGAACCCCTAAATGTGTGTTTACAAAATTTATAGCATCTCGTGACGGGGAATTTATTTAATGACGACTAAAATCCGCCCTTTTGATTTTATAAAACCAAAACCTCGAGTCGACAGACACCTCATGTACCTACCTACTTATTAAAATCTGTCCAACCGTTAGGACGCTTCAAGAGCTTAAAGAGCTTTGTATCTTTGTGAAAAAAAAAACGCGTGAAAAACGTAACCGTGCTTTGCTGTCGCAGTCGGGTAAAAATTAAGTATCATTCACAGTTACATGATTAGATATAGAATCTGATTCTTGACTGAATGCCTCTTTGAAGCTTAAAGGGTCCTACAAACAGGCGCGACACGCGATATAATCGCGTGCGACACAAAGGCACCGCTCGTTGCGCGACTTGCGGTGCCTTTGTGTCGCGCGCGATTTTATCGCGTGTCGCACCTGTTTGAAGGAGCCTTGAAATGCTTACGATAACAAAAACGTGAGATTTTCTTACGTGTAGATACCGCGTAGACCCCGCACAGGTACTGCGAAAAGGTCATGTTGCCATCTACAGCATGTATCAGAAAGGTGTAGTCATATTTGAAGGTACAAACTATCAAACTGAACAACTTTCTCCATGAGACCAATATAGCAATCGCGAAAAAAAATCAGCCGTCCCATACTTTTGGGTCGGGCGAGTAGGTATTGAAGTTTTGTACAGTTGTTGTTGTTGCAAGCGGTAACGAAAGTTTCATAATGAGAGTGGCGACGCTATATTTGCAGGTAGCGGTTTGCACTTTATCAAGATTAGATATAAAACTTGTAACTGCGCTCTGCTAACCACCCCGTGCCCCATTTTTCAAGTTAAATTATTACTCTTTGATGTAAAGCAAAGTTTGTAGGATTACGTGAAAAAGTGACTAGCGTTTTTTCTTTGAGTCCTTCGGTGATTACCACAAAATGGACATTTTCGGTCTGTTGAATTGTAATTAGGTATTCAAAGTCATTACTTAACTCATTATACACATTACATTGTACGTTTGTACGTTTTAAGTGATTGACAATTTGAATGTTAAAATTATTTGGAATTATAGGTTAAACAAATAATTTGTTTTACAGAATTTGCCTGGATTTGCCCGCAGGATATTTCAATTAATTATTTTGGATCTGTACCAATATGAAAGCCATTAAAATGATTAATATTAACCAAACTGTGGTGTAATGAGTCGTCCAATCGGTATTGCGGTCTGTTAATATTTAATGCGCCATAATATATGTGAGTAGCCAACATGTTATGCAACAAATATGAAATAGAATTGCTTTCCTTTGTTGGGAATACAAAGCTTTCGAAAAGCGAAAATCGCTAATTGCCGATGCTAAAAGTATCGTGGCTGCTATAGCCCTAATTGCAGGGCCTATGAAAACTGAAAAAGCTTTGGAATGGGCCACTAGCTTCATATTTTCTGACTGACCGACTTCTTGACAATTCAAAAGTGCCTGTATATGGTTTAATTGAAATAAATGCTTTGAGTTTGAGTTTGACTGCCATACAATAAAAAATAAAACTATTAAGTATAAAGATAAACAAAAACAACAGTATAAGTAAAAATTGACGTGTAAAAGTGTTTGTACAAACCTATTTACAGAAAATAAATCATTTATCATTCAAACATTATTTACCTTAATGTTTACGCTCTCAGTTAATTTTAAAAGGCTACTAAGGCGAGGTCGCCTTAGTAGCCTTATAAAATTATAAGCGAAAAACCGTTTTCGAGATGTCAATATCACAGAAAGAGTCGCTTGGCTAGTATCGTATTACGTACCTAATCGAGTTTTTGAAACGAAGTGCGATAATAGGTTCGGAAACTCGCATGTACACTCTCGCCTCTGACGGTCGACTCGCCTCATGTAAATGCGCCCTAAATCTACGAGTGACTTCAAAACAAACATTTTCGACTAGTGCCAATTGGGTTAACCTTAATTATACTGTGACTAGTATAATGCTATGCTGTAAGATGTAATCAAGCCGCTCTTTAGTGTCGCGCACTTAGAGCATTTTACTCAGTATATGAGTAATGAGCCGAAGATATTGTTACACTTCAAGTAGTTCCAGTGATTCTTGTTTCCTCGTACTTAATTCCTCTGGTGTCCAGACAATATTGTTACTCTGTAAGTAGTTCCAGTGATTCTTGTTTCCTCGTACGTAATTCCTCGGGTGTCTAGACGATATTGTTACTCTGTAAGTAGTTCCAGTGATTCTTGTTTCCTCGTACGTAATTCTTCTGGTGTCCAGACAATATTGTTACTCTGTAAGTAGTTCCAGTGATTCTTGTTTCCTCCTACGTAATTCCTCGGGTGTCTAGACGATATTGTTACTCTGTAAGTAGTTCCAGTGATTCTTGTTTCCTCGTACGTAATTCCTCGGGTGTCTTGACGATATTGTTACTCTGTAAGTAGTTCCAGTGATTCTTATTTCCTCCACGGAACAGATAATAAGGTTGGAATGGTAATGTGGGCGGGGCAAGCGCGCCACAGTTATGATTCGAAAATCATAACTCGACCGATTCATTTATTCACCGCGTTCAGTGCGCTTCGGAATACTTCGGAGAACAGAACTCTGCTTAATAATGCCGTGTTGTGCAATTATAACATGTAAGACAAAAAGTCAGACCTCAAGTATATAGCGAGGAGGTATATCTTTCCATCGGTAAGTCCAAAATAACACTTAATTACAATATTATTTGTCAAAAACATAAAAATATACTAATCATTATGAAATACAAAACTTTAACAACATTATTGCAACAATTTACAAAAAATATACATTGCCCACTGTGTACTCGCTCAATCAACACAATGACCAAGTACGCGTACAATGTACTGCATGCATTGCGTTCTCTACACTTCAACCGTCGACGTTTCGTCCTTTGCTCTGATTGGCTATGATGCACGGCGCATGTTTATCGATAGCACAGTATAAAGACATACAGTACGAGGTCTTCATACAAACGGACGAAACGCGAGCTATACCTACGCGCCTCGACCACGGCATGAGCTCAGCATGCAGACAGTCGCGACTGTGCTGCAGTGACGAACGGACGGTGTGTTGTTTTTTTTAACAATAACCGCGCGATTTTTGCACTAAAAATAAGTTCAAGTACATATTTAATATGACGAGTAGGCTATATTGTGCTGTTTTTGGTTGCATGAATTCGTCAATAACGCATCCAGAGATAACTTTTTTTAGATTACCTGGAAACTCTGAAAGGTAAGACTATAAAATAATTTTACTTACTTGTAGGTAGGTACATAATGTGTGTATTTTTAATGGATAAGTATTTCATTTTATCTCCCGAAAAAAAGATGTCTGGATTAATAAATGAAGTGAATAGAGTAAAGGAAAGTGATAAACACGAGTGAGGTAGGTAGTTATAGGCGGTTCATGAATCATTAAACGGTAGGTACGCTTGTGTTAAAACCTCGGCGCATGTGTGTTTTGTTAGTTTGTATAATTCAAAGTAAAGACGTGGTTTTTATTATTAATAATAGTTGTTTATTGTACTGTGTGTATGAATAATACTACAAAAAAATTGGTTGTCTGTAAAGTCGATTTACGGACGATAGTTTAACGTGACAACATCATAACAAAACATTAATGAAATGATTGCATACTTTTATGAATAAAATTAATTATTTTTATTGAATAACTGTTACTGTAATAAGAATAACTGTTTCATGAAATCATCATTCTTTGGACTTACATGGTCTTAGAGAGTTGTGTTGATGACTTTAATGATTATAATTCTGTAATAGTACATTACGATATTAGTGCGTTAAGATGTTATAACCAATACGCACGTATATCGTACGACGTTTTTTAACACATTTGCGAGGAAACAGAAAAAAAAAACATTTCACAATACAAGTACAAAGAAAAGAAAATTTGAAAAAAAATGGCGCGAGGATTATTTTCTGCCGTGGCTGCGTGAAAATGTTGGCAAAGACACTAGAGCATGCAGCCAAGTTTTTAAATTACCGAATAAACTGTTTTTTTAATTTTAAATAAAATCAATCTGTGAATGCACACTTGCTTTCCCGCCATTTTAACAGCGCGCCAGCGCTGCCTACTGACTGGCGCCGCGCGGCGATTAGTTCGAAATTTGAATAGCAACAGCGCGCTGCTGCTCACTAGCTGGAGTCGTGCGGCGGCGATCAAAACAACACGCATTTTTATTAAACACTTTCTATTCAATTCACAAAGTATTTTATTTGTTTATATAAAATTATTTATGTACACACAGTAAAATACAATAACAGAACTAAATGGAAACACAAAGTAGGCAAATGTAATTAAAATACTGGAGGCGGGCAGCCCTATCGCATGTTTACGTACCGCGCGGCTGTAGGCATTTACATCAAGGTTACGGCCGAGTAACAATACTGTATTTCTTTATTCTGTGTCGATAGTGGGGTAACCATGTGGTTGAATAAAACCATCGATAGAATTCTCGACTATATTTACGTTTGACAAAGATAATTTTTGGATTATTTTATATTTAAAAAAATGTTGGTGACAAAAATTATGCGTCACTTTGTTGGAGTGAAATATTCAAAAACATAATTTATCATCAAATTGGCCAATACCCTACAGCAAACCACGTCACAGACCTCACCAAAGCAATTATTGAAAAATATATTAACTTGAAGTTACACTTTGTTTTGAAAAATTCGTTCGCAATTAATAGCAAGCGCCAATTACTTAATAAATATGTTTTATTCCAAGGGCAGTGATTATTTGTAATTAATCAAAGTAAAATAAAATTATTTCTTAATATTTATTTAATGTTTCATTTTTCCCCATAAATTCATCAGATAATTTATCGACAAAGAATATCGGCTTTGTCAAGCACTAGCGTGTATGAAAATTTTTATTGCATTTATGCGTGTTTGAGTGTCTATGCCTACGGGATCTTATTGTTAGTGGGCGAACGAATATCTGCTCTATGATTTATGTGTGTGTGATTTGGTTGTGTGCGAAATATTTGTAAACATAGTATTGCGTATGTGTAGAAATTAAAATAGTTGGAGTCAAGCTGCGACACTGGTCCTAGTACAAAATTGCAGCGAGGGCCTTTCCAACCTTATTATCGTGATTTCCTCGTATGTAAACCTTGTACCGGCACTAAATCCTCGAATGCTAGACAATTCGCTGCTTAGCTTTGGAGTGGCATTTACTAGCGTAAATATTTATAGTTTTCTACCGTTTTGTGCAATATGATTATTTTCTTTGTGGAATTTCTATAAACAATGGATTGTGAATTCTCGCCTACTAATACCCACGTTTGAAAGCTCGTTTACTAATGTTCGCGGTGCGGTGGTAACGCTACAGATAAGCAGCTGTGACAGACAGACTGTTAGACTGACAAACCAATAGAGGAAGTCGCACCATAAGGGATTCTTTTTAGCTATTTTGGTATGGAACCATAAGAAGGTAAAAAATTTTATAAAATTAAGAGAGGGAGTAATATTTAGCAGCTCAAATAGTTTTTCTTTAACCCGTATCTATAAAAGAAAAAAAGAAACTTCTTAAACCCAACTACGACAAAAACTCCAACTAAAAAGTTATAAAAAAGACATCGATATCGATTATTTTCCGTTTTCGTATAGCCGGAGTCCCTTACTACTACTTTTAGAGGGTTTTTGAGCAAGCATTATACAGGGTGCAGCGGAGTAGGTGCAGCATATTGTGAATGTGACGAATATGTGGGTTATTGTTTTTATTCAAAGTCAAAGTCAAAGTCAAAGTCAAAGCATTTATTTCAAATAGGCACATTAAAGGCACTTTTGAACGTCAGAAATTACAACAAATAGAATTGATTCTAGTCGCCCATTCCAAAAGGTAGTTTTCGTATGGAGAAGAACGGGCAAGAAACTCCACCGTTACTCTTTTAAAATATTTTACAAAATTTTGCATACATTAATTATATAATAATAATATGTGAACACGATGCACCTAAAATAAAATTACTATACCACAATAGGTAAAAGACTTAAAAATGAAACCATGACATATAAATTAATTATCTGATAGATACATGGTGCTCACATATTTACAAACATGGTAAAAGTAAACGATTTTCATTTAAAAAAAAAATTACAAGTAATAAGTCAGGGTGTGAGTAGTAAAGTAGTTACAGAATGTAAATCAATGTCAAAAAAAAAAGTATAAATTTACAATTAAATTGCAACCAGTTTGATTTTGTCTAGGCTCCAGATTGTCCTATGGAGCAGGACCAGCATGTTTCCAAGCGTTCTTATCTTGGATATAATCTTCTAATTTATAGTATGCTTGTTTACAAAGTGTACGTTTAATGTGAGTTTTAAATTTTCTTTCATTTAATTGCAATACATCGCAAGGTATTTTATTGTAACATTTAACACAGTACCCCATAAAAGATGTATGTACCTTGGCTAATCTGAAAAATGGTTGATGTATTTTATCTTTATTTCTAGTATTAAAATTATGTCTATCGCTTATTTTATTAAAAAGATGTAGATTTTTTCTTACATACATAATATTTTCATAAATGAATTGGCAAGGTACCGTCATAATATTAATCTTTTTAAAAAGTTCCCTGAGAGATTCGCGGCGACGTAGATTATAAATGGCTCTGACAGCTCTTTTTTGCAAAATAAAGATGGATTCAATGTCAGCAGCTCGACCCCATAGTAAAATGCCGTACGACATAATGCTGTGAAAGTAGCTAAAATAGACTAAACGCGCGGTTTCTATATCAGTTAATTGTCTTATCTTTCTAACAGCATAAGCGGCAGAGCTAAGCCGCCCCGCAAGAGATGTTATGTGAGGTCCCCATTGTAATTTGTCGTCTAGCGTGATTCCCAGAAAAACAGTTTGATCAACAAATTCCAGTTTTTCTCCATTCAGTATGATGTCACATTCACTACTTCTAACATTAGGTAATTTAAATCTAATGCATTTGGTTTTCTTTTCATTTAGTACCAAATTATTTACCGTAAACCAATCTTGGACCTGAAGAATAGAGTTATTCACGTCGTCAAGATTTTGTGCTCGTCTGTCTATCTTAAAGATCAATGAGGTGTCATCTGCAAATAACACCATCTTCGGTTGATTTTGAAGTAATTGGGGTAAATCATTAATGTAAACTAAAAAGAGGAATGGACCCAATATAGAACCTTGAGGAACGCCCATTGCTATTTCAGACCCTAATGAGTTTACGCCGTTTACTTGAACTTTAAGCTTTCTATCTTTTAGGTATGACTTTAGTAAATCAAGAGCTAAATTCCTAATCCCATAGTGCTCAAGTTTCAGCAGAAGTGTCTCATGGCTTACGCAATCGAACGCCTTAGAGAGGTCGCAAAAGATTCCAATGGCATCTTGTGCTTCCTCCCAGGCGTTAAAAATGTTCTTTATTAGGTTTACACCGGCGTCAGTGGTACAACGCCCTTTGGTGAAACCGTACTGTTGTTCGTGAAAGATGGAATTTTTGTTAAAGTGGCGTAACATTTGATTGAGCATCAACTTTTCAAACACCTTACTGAGAACCGGCAGAATTGAGACAGGCCTATAATTGTTGGGTTCTTTACTATCACCGGATTTGAACAAAGGAACTACTTTACTGTGTTTCATGAGATCCGGAAAGACTCCTTGGTCTACACTGATGTTAAATATGAAAGCTAAATAGGGCGCAATCGTTTCGATGATAGATCTACAAACTTTTACAGACATTCCCCAGAGATCTTCTGTTGATTTAATTTTAAGATCTTTAAAAGCTTTTATAACAGCCTGGGGGTTTGTATGTTGAAACCCAAACTCCGAAGGGCATGCCTCAACATTCTTTCTAAGTAAGTCAGCAGAAAGCGCGGGTGAGGAATTCAAAGCTTCAGTAGTTTTAATGGGAATATTAGCAAAAAAGTTTTCGAATTCCTGGGCAATTTCTATATCTGAATTGATGGGGCCATGTGCGGTCTCTAAATTAAATTCAGTATTACGCTGTTTTTTCCTACCTGTTTCATTATTTATTATTTGCCAGGTAGTTTTTATTTTATCATCGGCTGATTTTATTTTATTGCTAATATAAAGAGCTTTAGCAGTTTTGCATACACTTTTGAAAGTCTTAGAATAAGTTGCAACATACTGATGAAGGCTTGTGCTATTCATATGTTGCTTCAAGCCATAAAGTTCAAAGAGGTTTTCCCTGCTTTTACGAATACCTGGAGTCGCCCAATCGCTAAATAAGAACTTTGTGTAAATACTTTTAGACTTTAGTGGGAAAGTGTCATTAAATTGCGTGTTTAATAGTGAAAAGAACTCGGCGTAAAACTCATTTGGGTCACATAAATTATTAAAACTCTGAACACATAATTTACTGGCCAAAGAATTATTTAATTTTTCTAAATTTTTACATGTAATTGGCCTAAACCTTATTAAAAATTTTTGTAAAGGCACGTAGGAGCAAAATGTTATTGTTTGTCCACTGTGATCAGATGGCAACTTATTTACAATTTGTTTGTGTAAATAATCACAGTTACAGAAAATATTATCTATACAAGTGGCAGTGGAAGCTGTTACTCGGGTGGGTTCAATAAAAACATTTGACAAATCAAATGACCCAAAAAGACTTAATAATCTGATAGTATTTGAATTATTTTCTAATAAATTAATATTAAAATCGCCACATATGATTATTGACTTACTACTAGCAGAAAGTTTCTTTAGCACATCTTCCATTACAGAATCAAACAAAGCTAGATTCTGGTAACTTGGAGGTCTGTATACGCATACTACTACATGCTTATCGAGCTCAACACAGGACAATTCAATGGTGTGTTCAACAGACAGCCCGACGATGTCTTTTCGTTCCTTTGATTTAATTGAATTTTTAACTAATATTAATGATCCGCCATGTATCATACGTGTTCGGCTGAAATGGCTAACTACACAATAATTTTCATAGTTAATTGACATTACTTGATGGGCTTTTAACCAATGTTCTGTTAAACAAATGACATCAAACTTGGTATTTTCTAAAAACAATTCTATTTCCAGTAATTTAGAAGAGCAACCTTGAATATTTTGGTTAAGTAATTTTAAAATATGTTGCCCTCCCTTTAGTTTATTATTATTCTGAGTAATATTGCCAGAAGATACCTTTTTATTATTCTCTAATAGTAATTGGTTATTTGAAGGGGTAACTTCCGTTGTCTTACTAACTAGTTTAAAGAGTTATCCGGAGTGACCTCCACAACTACAACTGGAGAGTTTAGATTGCCCGAATAAGTTCCAGCAGAAGGGGAAAACCCTACCTGACTGGTAGTGGTCTCCAAAGATGTTGGTATTATAGGTGGATCCTCCTTCGTACATGACGATTCATAATTAATCACTATGTTGTTAGTATAACTAGGCAACACAGATTCGTCACTAATACTAGAATTCGTTATATTAGCTATAACCTCGTTAATATTATATGCTATCAACATAGCAATCAGATGTCTACATTTCCCAGACAGAGATAAAGTTCTCTGAGTTAACTTAAAACCACTAACAAACTTGTTAGTGTCAAAAAACAATAATTTGTCACTATGACAACATGTCAGCTTGTGAATAGTATTATTCAACTTATAAATATAATTATTTTCGTTATATGATAACGTATCTGAGTAAGGAAAAGCACACAACATTAGCTTACCTATGTTTAATTTTAATAAGGTGTTCACACCATCCACTATGTCCATTCTGGTTATACCAGTGCTATTACCTAATAGCAAAACCATAGTATAATAATTATCTAGGTTTGCATTGGCAATTCTTTTTATCATTTGTTTAAAACTTATGTTATGGTAACTGTGATTGGTAAAACTATGGCTAAGGTAATTGAGTAAAATTTTTCCTAAGCCAGAACCTAACTCGTCACAAAAAAAAATTGATTTGTTTATCTGTGTGGTCTCTGCTGGAAGAGCTAACACCGGAAGGGGCAAGTCAGACTGAGGCTGAAGAGATGGTGGTTGGTTGACACAGCTGCATGAAAGATCCTTAGTCAGACACTCGTACCTCTCAGCATTGTACTTCACCAAATCCAGTAGTTCTCCAGCTTCAAACAAGCGGTCACTTAGTTGCCGTTGTGAACTTTCATATTTTTCAAAAATATCCTTCAGCAAATGCTCCTTGTGTAATATGTCATTATAGAGGAGCTGGATATCAGTGTCATACTTTTCCCTACATTTATCTAACTCAATAGTACAATTATTTAAACTTTTCGATAACACAACACGTTCCTTTCTAAGTGAAAGATTTAATTTTAAGAGATTTTGTTTTTTTATTGATCTCTTTGACCGTTTAATTAATTTCTTGATTTTAATATATTTCTTTAATTTGTTGTGACTCATAACAATAGGACACAATGGTATGGTATCATCACCAGTCAAATCTATAGTTGCAGCTGGCTCACACACTGATTTTTGCTTACTACCTACCAACTCATCAAAAAGATTACTAGTGCGAGCAACCTGGTTATTGATCTTGATACACTCAGAGATTGATAGTGCCTCTTGGGCTTCAAACAATCTCTGTTCAAGCTCTGTGATCCGTTTCAATGCCAATTCGTGGGTGTCACTGCAATCTTGAAATGTTGACACTACGTGTTGTAGTTGACTGTGCTGGTCAGTTAAGTCCATGTGTTGCATGTGCAGCTGAGACAGTTCGTTCTTGAGGGAGGTGTTCTTTAAAATAATGTTTTCCACTTCCACTTCACTGTCTTCCCTTTCGCGGAGCAGCTGTTTACACATCGCTTCAGAAACCTCTAGCTCCTTCAAGGTAGCTCTTAGTTTTGCTGCCATATCCTTCATTGTAGCACTGCGGGTCATCATTTTCTTTGAAGGGTCAGTCACCTGAAATGTGTGAAGTTATGCAGCTAAATAACAGTGTGAAAAAAGATGTTACAATATTTAGATTAGTAGGAGGTAGAAGGGAAAAAAAATAAAATAAATTAAGTGAAAAATAAGTAATTAAATGGTAACAAATAGATTTTAAAATTAGGTAAGTTATTAAGGAATTGGATGGGAATGTTAAATACGAGTAGAAGTGAAGTTACAAGGAATACTGTTATTATTGTAAAAACAAAGAAACTTGATTGACAATAACAAGTTTATGACACATGACAGGTTTTATAGTGTGAATAATTAATCATTATGCTACTTAAAATGAGGCTATTTTTGTGTAGTAAATTATGTAGTGTTTATTGTCTGGGCGAATGTATTCGCTCCAGTTAGTTTTAATGATGGTCTGGCAGTTTGAGTAATTTATGCGGCGTACGCAAAATGTCCTTTCTTTGGTATTGTTCGTCGAATCGTTAAGCTCCTTAAGTATTGAGTTGAGCTGCATGATTACTGACAAATGTGAGCACTGACTGGACAGGTCCACTCAATCTGTGTGGTTCTTTCCTCAAAAGACCATTTCAGACACCTCTCAATCTACATGGTATTCACATGATCTGGCCAAGATTATGTCTGTTTGTTTCGGCCTTTCTTCTCAGAGTAGGTAGTCAGAAAGGAAACGCCGACCTCATCTAGTTTAAAAAAAATATGATTGACGTGTAACAGTGTTTGTAAAAACCTACAGAAATAAACAATTTATTCATTTGAGTGTGACGTAATAGTAAATCTGTACTATATAAATCTTTATAAAATGCTGCAGGTAATTATTGTAATTATCTGTAGCTATCGAATCTTAAGATGTAAGTATAAGTACTTAATTAATGACAAGACCTTACCAGGAAGGCAATTCTCGCGTTTACACTTTGTCGCTTATAAAATGGTGACATTACCCACAATCATGTATTCCCACTACAAGTCGATCCTAAATCACGAGTCTAGGGACAAAAATGTGGCCATCATGCGTCCCACGAACTAATCTATTCTACAAATAACATTCCTATTTTTCTGACGCAATCGTTAATGTACTTTTGACTATCTTTAGAATTGATTTTTAAGTCAATAACTAGTTTTAACCAGCATTTTATACTTACTTATTTCATAATCATTTATCAACATCATCATCATTATTGAATGAACCAATCCAAATTTCGTTGTGTTATATTTTCTTCGGACATATTTACATTGGAAATTATTTTTTCGAGCATCCATCTTCGTCAAAGCTATCTTAATTTTAAACTTCTGTAGGTAATTCAAATAGATTAAAAAATACCTCAATGCTTCATTTCACAGTTTGCAAACACAGAGACACAAAGCAATCTGAATTACATACCCAGCTGCTTGTTCAAAGATCAATCGATGAAATATTTAAGAATACAGATTGACTTTCACAATAACTATACGAGTATATGGTCGCGGAGATTTACATTTATAATAATTATGTATAATTTATATTATGTACTTTATATCCTGAAAAAGGTCCAGAATCAAGTTGATGCATATTGGTATAACGAAATGGGAACAAGAAAATAAATAAAACGAGAAAGTTCATTAACATAGACTGGGCGAAATTTTATATTTTCAGGAAAGTGTGAGTTCCGAATAAAACCATTGAGATGAACATACAAAAAGCTTTAAACTACGAGCTACGCCATAACTTTTAACTACGCTGTAGAACTGTTTGAAAAGTGCATGCGATGTTATGTAGCCAAGCCAATATATTCATCATCATCACCATTTCAGCCGAAAGACGTCCACTGCTGGACATAAGCCTCCCCCAAGCACCTCCACTTCGACCGGTTTTGTGCTTCTCGCATCCAACGAGTTCCTGCGGCCTTCACAAGGTCGTCGGTCCACCTTCTGGGAGGCCTTCCAACGCTACGTCTTTCGGTAGGTACGCAGTCGCCACTCCAGAACCTTTCGGCCACATCGGCCATCTGTTCTGCGAGCAATGTGCCCTGCCCCACTTAAGTTTGGCAATTCTTCGGGCTATGTCGGTTACCTTGGTTCTCCTGCGGATCTCTTCATTTCTGATTCGATCACGCCGGGAAACTCCAAGCATAGCCCTCTCCATTGCCCTTTGGGTGACTTTCAGCCTTCTAATAGGCCTAAAAATATATTGGATGGTTGTATGTAATATCAATTTTTGTTAGTTCCTAGCTTGAAGTAGGAGTAAACTAGGAAAAATGGTCACGTAACGAAAAAGCGTTATACGACATTTTATTACAAGAGGGAGTCAGAGGGATAGTTTTCGGGGTTTTCGAGGGTACTGAAGCCGATAGTGAGGTCAAAATGTAAATCCAAAATGGCGGATATTAAAATTTACAAAATTTTCGTCATGGGTATCGTTTTCATAACTTTCGAGGGTACTGAAGCCGATAGTGAGGTCAAAATGGAAATCGAAAATGGCGGATACAAAAATTTACAAACTTTTCGTCATGGGTATTGTTTTCATGGCTTTCGAGGTTGCTGAAGCTGATAGTGAGGTCAAAATGAAAAACCAAGATGGCGGCTGCAAAAAATTTCAGTATTTACATATTTACCCACCAACTCGCAATAAACAAGCGCGGCTCATGACACACAACAATAAAAACGCGCCTAAAGTACCCGGCTTCGATTTCAGCAGAGCCGACGCCGAGATTGACTTTAGGCAAACTCTCTGGAACCAAGGGGGCTCAAAATCCTCGAGTGGGATCCGTTTAACAGACGACCAAAGCATGCTTAAATGATTCGGATGAGTTTCACATCCTAACAAAACACTAGGACCCTTAGAACGGAAGAACTAATTACCAAACTAGAATATGCACTAGAAAACATAAACTGGAATATAATCGGCCTGGCTGAAATAAGACTGATGGAGAAGATACTTTAGAAAGAAGCGCTAACACCTTTTATTATAGCGGTGGGACTAACAGTAGATACGGTGTGGGGTTTTTAGTTTCTAAGAAATGGAAGGATCATATATTAGAGTTTAAAGCATACTCAGATAGAATAGCTGTCCTTAGATTTAATTTAGCCAACAAGAAAACCTTAGCGGTAGTTCAAGTCTATGCGCCAAGTTGGCGCATAGGGATGATGTTGGCGGCGCCAACATCTTTCTTTATTACAAAGCTTCAAAAAAGACTAAAATACATGCACACAACAAAATAAATTGTAAAATCGTCACTCTTATGTAACAACTGGACAACAGCTGCCTGAAGACAAGATAAAATTCGCTTATTGACTGACAAAGTGTAGTTGAACTACTTATGTACCTGGTGTTGAACTTTTAGGACATATTTATAATGCATGGGAAGATAAATGCGGTGCCTTGGGCATCTTTTGTGATTTGTCCAAAGCATTCGATTGCGTTCTTCACGAAACGTTAATCAGGAAACTCCGCCACTACGGGATCCGGAATACTGCTCTGGATCTTCTTACTTCATACTTGAGTAAAAAGATTCAGAGTGTTGACGTTAATAGAAAAAGTAAGTAATTATATAGCATTTCGTAGGTTGTCTGGTACGAGCAAATTTATACTGTATTTTCTATGAGATAACGTCGGTTTTACCATATGGAACCAGATTTCTGTTATTAATTTTACACGCATGCCCTGCGTTGAGAGTGTGCTAACATTCCTAATCCTCAAACATTTGCCTGTTCGCTTTTGATAATGTACAGAGTTAACATCGTTGTAATGAGAACTGGATTCTTTTAGCGATAACAAGTTCACCGATTTTTAAAAATTCTCAACTCTTTCATTTATACCTTGTCATTTTATTAAAATTATCTATTTGGAAGATGAAACAAATGTAGGTATTGATTACAATTTTTGTCCATATGCACTCGGTGCGGGCTGTACCGTTTGTGGATTTGGTGCTATATGAATGTCATACAAAGCAAACGAAATTCCGTTGCGAGCCGTGCGTGGGTTGCAACCGGTGCAGGCCAGTGGACGTTCACCTTTAGGGTTTGTTGAAAAAATATCAAGTCTGACAGAGCGAGTCGTTTTTGTATGGCATCGCTGGCGGGAACGAGAAAAGTGTAAGAAATAGACAAATATTTTCGATGCGAGAGTGTGTAATTGTCACAGGTGTCATATAAGGCCTGCAGGTGTAGTTCATTAAAATTGCACGAACCATCGATCGGCTAATAGGTCTTTAGTCGGTGATTCGGTGATCGATTTCAATGATTAATGCAAACCGTGCATAGGACGTGGTATGAAACAAGCAGTTGCAAGTATTCAGACTAGATCCTACCCTCATAGGATTGTCCCTTCGTAAGAATGAAAATTCGTAGGAATTGTAATAAGAAAAGTTTTATGAATTTTCTGGAACAGTTTAAGTGATCCTCTTTTTCTCTTAATAGTTAGTAGTCATAAGACTAAAGATACCTGTGATGCTATTCCGTTACTTGTTTGTCCGGTATACTCTAGGCAGTCAGTTGCGCCACTAACTTTTCTGAATTTCATATGTGTCCACTAGTATTCTTGTAATTTTCATGCTGGAGTGAAAAATAGAAAAAAAAAACTACTGTAAGACACACGAGTGTGAAAAATATGATTTTAATGACGTAGATATAAAAAAGCTACTCGCGAAATGCAATTATTTTGTGTCTCGGAAACTCTTTGAAATAGATTAGTTTCAAACGAAAACTTAAAAAATGTCCAACGCCGCACGTGTAGGCAGCACACTTTTTTAAAGAGTTGGTGTAAATTAGACTCTCGCGGTCTTCCAACTACATACTTTTAAAAACAAAATTATGCAGCTCTCATTTTTGATAAATAACAAACAGTTGCCTTAGTAAAAAACTTGTCCAGCGGTAATTATGACTTGTTATTTATAATCCATCTAACTAAGTACTAGATTATGTACAAACCTACAGACTATGAACATAACATAAATAGTACCTACACTTCTTTATTTCGTTCTAGTTAATTAGGTACGTACTGAAGTTTGGCCGTTAAAACTGTAGGACTGTGTTTTCCGGATACAAATGAAAAGCTACTCATAAATATGAACCCAAATAACAGACGTAATATTAAAAAAAGAGTCAATTAATATTTAGATTATAAAACAATGTTACTATTCTGGGGGCACGGTACTGCGTCCATAAAGACTAGCCAGAAACATAGGCTCTACTTACCTTTTCTTGAACCGTTTCGTCGTATTTTCAAACCCTCACATATTCGTCCTGAATAACGCCACAGAGCTCAAATTCTGAGAATAAGACGAAGTTAGCAGACGTAAAACACACTAATTTTCATTTGTGTAGCTTTTATACTTTGGATTTTATTGATTCCTGAAATACGTCGATCTCGTCACTGATATTAACTCACTGATAAAAACCTCTATGGCACTTCCCGAAGTCCTAGAAAGCTGAAATTCGGTATGCAGGCTAGGATTTGCACACAAACAATAACAATCTTAAGAAATTTGTGAATTCACCCTCCAACCCCCTTAAAAGGAGGTGCAAGTTTGTATTTCTTACGGATAATAGGTATACCTACTTCCATTTGTTATGAAAGCTAGATTAGTATGTACATTAACTGGGAAAAGAAACTCTTTTTTTGTTGGCTATTAAAAAGTTACTGCTGGCGTGCAAGAAATACCATATTTACCCGACTATGCTTTTGTAAGGGTTATGATTTTAACATGTATGTGTAATATCAGTCCAATATCACCGCTTAATGCTACTGCTCCATCTGTGTTATTATAGGCTTGGCTCTGCATTAAATCTGGTAACTTTTTAACAGTGAAAGCGTTATGTGGGTCATGGCAATGGGTTGCCTTTTCATGATAATAATACGTTTTTGGTGGGTTTCTATATTTCTGCATGCAAATAGCTTTGCTCAACAAAGCTATTTGCATTTAAGGGTATCAGTGTCGGTATAACTATAAGCACATAAGACATTTTAACTGTACCTCTGGGATGGTAACGCGCCCGCGATGTCTCTGTACCTCTGGGATGGTAACGCGCCCGCGATGTCTCTGTACCTCTGGGATGGTAACGCGCCCGCGATGTTTCTGTACCTCAGGGATGGTAGCGTTACCATCCCAGAGCTACAATCTTCGCATTGCATTTAACCTCGGCTCCAATAACAATTCCTATAACTCGCATTTCGGCCCACTCTGATTTTGCCTGATTTGCAACGAAGATCAAGCGTTCTATAAACTGGGGCATAGCAAATGATACAGTCGTTAGTTTTGAGGGAAATTAAATCTGTTGGAAGACAGTGGATTACTTCGCGATCGACAGGTTAGTTTTTTTTACAGGTTTGAACTTTTGAAGTCATTATATTTGGTAAGGGTCTTATGGCCCTTCACAAAGTTTTACGACGAACAAAAATATTATTGCTTCTATTTTATTCAAACTCAAACTCAAAGCATTTATTTCAATTAAACCTTGTACAGGCACTTTTGAATTGTCAAAATTAAAATAGTCCGTCAGTTAGTCAGAAAGTTGAAGCTAGTTGCCCATTCCAAAACGTAGATCTCTATGGAGAAGTATTTGTTTTCATACTTGGGCCAAGCTTGTATGGGACCGTTATCCTTATTATACATTTCCTTTGGACAGTAACTATCCGTAGTATCTGCGTGATGCTGGAACATACATTCAGACACACAAACATTCTAAAAACTAAATTTTCGGCATTAGAATCGTTTCCTAAACCCGTAGATTTTTTTTTCGAAAATATTTAATGTAATTATAGGTTGACTTCGCTACGATTTTATTATACCTACTAGCTGCGCCCCGCGGTTTCGCCCGCATAAATCTCGATCTCGTGATCACACTAATATTATAAATGCGAATGTTTGTGAGTGTGTGTTTGTTTATATGATTGTTACTTATTCACGCTCAAACGGCTGAACCAATTTTGATAAAATTTTGTATGATGATAGCTGACACCCTGGATTAATATATAGACAATTACGCGGGTGAAACCGTGGGACACAGCTAGTTGCTAATATAATTCAATCATGATTCGAAAGACACGTGGCTATTATCATAATAACGTCATTGTTGTTTGCCTCGGGAACAGCACTTTTTTCGGGATGAAAAGTACCCTATGTCCGTTTCTGTACACCTGACAACGTATATGCAAAATTTCAGGATGATCGGTTCTATCTGTCCGAAGTTTATATAGAGAAAAATCTGAAATTATTTTCTGTGTTAGAAGTTTACGTAAAGATTACAGGAAAAATAAAAAGATGTCTCTAAATAGCACACTTTTTCAGAAATTATCAACAAAAGTTACCTACATTAGTTCCACTATCGGTCAAGAGATGGCGCTGACATAAAACTACAATATTCTGCACCGCAGTGTTAAAATTCTTTGACGAATATAGGCCTCACCGATGAAAATTTAAAAACTTATGATGGTTCGTAACCCTCGGTGCGCGAGTTTTACTCGCTCTTGACCGGTTTTGTTGTTAGGCATCTTCGGGGTTTACGTACCTACTACTTGTCAAGGCATCGGCCTGTACTTAAGGGGGAAGCGCTAAGGTAGCCCGCGAAATTCAAATATTCTTACGTTTTTTGCAATTTGCTGGTCAGCATTAAGTTGTACGTTGCTTAATATATGAATCGCGGCCGTAAGAAATATGTGTTTACAGAATTATAATCATTAAAGTCATCAACACAACTCTCTAAGACCACGTAAGTCCAAAGAATGATGATTTCATGAAAAAGTTATCCTTGGGACTTACGTGGTCTTAGAGAGTTGTGTTGATGACTTTAATGATTATAATTCTGTAAACACATATTTCTTACGGCCGCGATTCATATATTAATCAACGTACAACTTAATACTGACCAGCAAATTCCAAAAAACCTAAAAAAAATTGAATTTCGCCGGCTACCCTGGCGCTTTCGCCTTAAATCAAACGAATCAATCAGCCTAGCCTTTTCCCAACTATTTTGGGGTCGGCTTCCAGTTTAACCGGATGCAGCTGAATACCAGTATTTTACATGGAGCGACTGCCAATCTGACCTCCACAACCCAGTTACTGGGTAAAATTAATCACATGCTAAGACTGGGTGTCTAACTACCCGTAACCAATGTCAAAGGCCTACGAATGATAGGTGTGACTGCTGGGTGCTTTCCGAGACACGCAGGGGTAGTTTAACCTTCGATCGTGCGGCTGTTATTACGAGCACAAGCCCCTTGGCTTAAAATATCTAAGTGTGTCATAAAAAATAATATTGTCAAAGTTATGTAGGTAATTTTTGTATGAGGATTCGGAGTTTAATCTCAACTAGGCAGTATAAGCACTTTATTAGTACTAGTGAAAATTAATCTTAGTCTATTTATATTTTTGATATTAGGTATGACATACTAGCTTCGCCCCGCGGTTTTACCCACGTAAGTGTCAATCTCGTGGGAATATCGGGATAAAAATTAGCCTATGTGTTAATCCTGGTTATAAACTATCTGTGTGCCAATTTTCATCAAAATCCGTTCAGCCGTTTGTCATTTGTGCGTGAAGAAGTAACAAACATATAAACAAAACACATTCACAAACTTTCGCCTTTATAATATTAGTGTGATTTACAAGCAATTCTATAAAAAAAAAGAAAACAAGATATTTTGATTAAAAAAAAAACTGTTTCGATGTATGCAGTCGACGTCACAGTTTCACAAGGCGTATGACTAACTTCAAAGGCGACAACTAAATAAATTAATAGCAAAACTCATCCAAACTCTTATATAATTAATTGTTTAAAATTCAGACACAATTTATTCAGCGTCTCACGAACTGAAAGGGGAGGTGTAGCTCAATAGCCATGCCATGCGATGGTCAATAACCTGTCAGGTTGTAACGAATGCCTTTGAATACTTAAGCCAGTAATGACCAGTCAGCAGCATGAAGGCAATCAATAATCTTCAGTCGGTGGACTGTGTGGCCATTTCAATTACTCTTGAAAGTGCTTTGAACCTATATATGCTGTCAGTTACTCGAGTTCCTGGTCACGAAAGACTTGATGCGCTTACACGTTCCGGCTGCTGATTAGTTTGCCCTTCCGTTTCGCTGCCGGATACTGGGTGTCGGTTATTCTGCAGCCGGAGGGCCCGGATGGTGGCTTTGCCGGAAAAACTTTTATTTCGTCGGGTACCCGGCAGCCGGTACGTGTGCAAGCGGACTCGTTGATGAATATTTAGGGCATTTCTAAGTTACTGCTGTATAAGGTACTAATACGGCGGTAAGGCTTGTACGCCCTACACGAGCAAAAATACTCAATACAAATTAGCAGTTAGCATGTGAAACATACAAACGTAGTCGACATAGAATACTTAATCGAACGACTTAATATGACATTAAAAGGTAATTGCCATAATGAAACCGTTTTAAATAATAAGCCGCACAATACTTTATGCAATTGAAATTGGTAATTTCAATTGCATAAAGTATTGCGCGGCTAAATCAATTGAATGTTCAGTGGAAGGAAAGTCGATGTAGGTAATTGCTGTGCACAAACAAAGCTTTTCTGGTGGTCATAGAGAAAGCGTTCCGGAAGTTAGACTTGGAAGTACCTAAGGCAACTTCTCTAGTATCAATTGAATAAACAAACTATAGTAACGACTTACTGTTTTGCTGTTTTTGATTTTATGGTAGGTACTTTACAACTCACAAGAATATGCTTTTCAGTTTTTTGCATTGCCTATTTGTAATCAGTGAGTCGTCAGTTTATAATTCATGATTTAAACGAGGTTTCGGGTAAATCGAAATTATTATTTCCAAGCATTGTTTATTGACATTAGAATAGAATAGAATAGAATAGAAAATGCTTAATGCTTAATGCTTTGAAATAATAATTTCGAGCCAGCCTTTACATTGACGTGTATCGGTGTATAGGCTACTCAAGATGCACTTAACCTTGGCTGAAATAGAGAATAATGTACAAGTCCAAATAAACATTATTCGTGAGAAAAGTGAATGAACAGAAATTCATAATAACCTAGTATACACCAAAGGCCTTTGCTTTAAGTGCTTGGCCGCACTGGCAGCGCGGGGCGGCGCGGCGTGGCGTAGAGTGTCCATAGTGGGCACGAGGGCGCGGTGAACGGCGCGTGCTGCTCGGGGCGGGTAGCGCGCAGGCAGCTCATACCATAGCTCGATCATACAAGTGACCCACGCGGGAAACGGGGTTCTCAAACTAGTTTGAGCTTTCTTCTAGTAAAAATAAGTCTTCTTCATCCATGTTATATTTTGACAAACACTGGACACGACTATACGCAGAACCAGCCGCGCTCGACTGCGGACAGGCAGATCACGCGCGCTCCAGTCGCGGCGCTGCCAGTCTGGCCAACCACTAATACTTTCACAAACCAAAGGCGGAACGCGCACAACAACTTCCATCTCGCAAAACTTGAACTCAAAGTTCAGTAAGAATTTAATTTTGTAAATGAAAAGGAAAATTGTTTCCCTCCATTGTTTACAAGCCTTGGCATTGCATTTTACAATTATAAAACTTGCCTCCGTTGTGCAAAAAACAACCTGGAGTAAGTCTTACTGAGAATATCAATGCAATCAGTAGAGCATTAATATATTCTCAGCGACTGATTGCCCTTTTGTCAGCGACACCATTGATCAAGCAATCCGTGTTCAGTCCATTAATCCACTGGTATTTTTACTTAAAAATTGTCAACTATCGGTCGAACCCAATAACCTATTTTCAATGATAGACAGATCGCTACTGATGATAGCCAGTATAATCATATCTATCCTTGAATGTCGTTTCACAATCATCAAAAAAGGCTATCTACATAATTATGTATCCAGCGATAACAATAGATATGATTCTATACTTTTTCCTGCCGTGCGTTCCGTTACAACCTTTTCATAAAAAAATCTTTAAAAAATTCTTATATGTTACATAAGTTATCATTTAGATTAAACTAGCTGTGCCCCGCGGATTTACACGCATAAGTTTTGATCCCGTGGGAATATCGGGATAAAAAGTAGCCTATATGTTAATCCAGGGTGTCGGCTATCTCCATACAAAATTTTATCAAAATTGGTCTAGCCGTTTGAGCGTGAAGAAGTAACAAACTTATAAACAAACACACACACACACTCACAAACTTTCGCCTGTATAATATTAGTGTGATAGTGTGATTAAAAGTCTGTAAGTAAGTAGTATACCTATTATACAACATTTTAGTGCATTTTGCTGAACAAATTTTTAACGCTGGAGAGGAGGAATGAAACGCATCAGAATCAGAATTCATATTTTTGTAGTTTTAAAATAGCATGACACTTAAACATACCTCAATTTACAAAAAGGTACGAGTTTCATTTTGTCTTAAACATACCTCAATTTACAAAAAGGTACGTGTTTCATTTTGTCAGCAGAGTGGGCAAATGCAATACGTCACAATAAAACGATTTATTTTTTTGAATCGTACCTCTTTTCTATAAATGCTTAAAATGTATTCCAAAATAATAATTTAAATTAATACGACGCAACGCGTGACCTAAAGATTGTTTGACACACATAAAAATATCCGCTTGAGACACGCGTCTGTGAAGTGCAAAAATAGAGCACCAAAAAAAAATTATTATAACTCATCATCATCATTAAACGGTAAATTGTCGTTTTTTAAGCTATCAGTTGTTTCAGAGAGGTAAGTAGGTATTTGCTTGTATTTCGATAGTTCGTTTTAACGTTACACAGAATAGTTAGGTAGGTAAGCGCCCCGGCCCCCGCCTCACGCCGCCCGTAGAAGCGAACATTACTTTGTGGCCTTGTAATATTTTTACAATTTATATTTTTTTTGTGCATAAGCCAAAGTTGACAACCATAGCGCGACCGCACCGGATGAAAAGTGAAGTACATTCATGTGATTGACTTCTGTACCTTTCTGTTTTGTGGTAGAACCCTCCGTCAAGACGAGCCAAAAACAAAAAGCATACACTACCTACCTAAATGTTTCGTCGTATTTTCATACCCTCATAGCTTCGGCCTAGATAATGCTAGAAATCTCAAATTCACAGGATAAGATGTAGTTAGCATACTTATAAAACACAAAACGTCTTATTACAAAACGATTTCAAAAGACCTAGCCTAAACCTTCGAACCAGTTACTGTATTTTGAACTTTATTCCGACAAATGTAATGCAAAATAGACAATTTAGACTCGGGTTTAACTTCAGTTTGTCTATTAACTTTCACCCTCCCTCACACGTTTTAAGGGGGTGCAGGCCTGTATATAAAATAAAACCATAGAGTACTTTCCGAAGTCCTTAAAAGTTAAAAGGGGTTCGAACATTTTTCTATGGAAGCTGGTATATCCATCCCGACATTTTGTTTTTTTTTTCTGTATTTCCGCGTACGTTGAAAGTAGTATATTTATGTGTAGCGGACACTTTAAAAACAAAAAATTTCCAGCAATATGGTACTCTAAAGTGTCACATTTCCGATATATGTATTTAGAGGTAAACATCGCCACGTGTGAACTATGAAAATCATTAACAATACAGCCGGTCGATTCTGTAAAAATCTCACCGTGAAAACTTAGGTGATGTGAGTTTGTTTTTGCTAGGAATTGACACTATTGATATGACAGCTCACTCCACGCTCACTTCACCTAAGTTTTCACGGTGAGATGGTTACAGAATCGCACTGCAGTTATTGTGTGTCATAGACTAAATACGTGTCGCTTGGTTACGGTTGTCTATCACGAAATATTATGCTTTAATTCATATCTAATATCTGGCGACGATGCCGTTAGATATAAAGAAAGCAAAAAGTTCGCGAGCCATCCTACGCGGCTTGTTAACAAAAACTAATAACGTATTTCAAGAAGAACAAAATGTGTCTTATATTTATGTCGTAGCCATAACGTAGTTTTGCTCACTTCATGAAATGCTCGAGAATTTCACGAAATGGTCGCATTTCATTAATTAATGTTTCACTGTCTATTGGCTACATCATGATGTGATTTGGGCAGATCAATTATAAGAAATCGTTTCTCGATATGGGAAACTAAACGCGCGGCTTCTTAATGAAATTGTAAAGATTATTTGATCATATCGTAAAGTAGTTATAACGTATTAATTGCCGGTCCTCTACCGGCAATTAATGTAACTACTTTACGATATGATCAATAATTTTTTTTTTAAAAGCTTTGTTTAATTATTGTGAAGATGGCGGCCAAATTAAGGAGAGTAGTGTGAATACGCAAAAGAAGTTCATGGACTATATTACTGGCTGTCAAAATATGACATTTTGAAAATTAACAAAATTTTTGTGTTTGTTTGTGTTAGTCGGGCTTAAATGACAATAAACAAGTTCTTAACATATTCTGGTTTTTATTAAATATTTTATAGATGATGTCGCAGGCAATTTTACTTTTAACCCTTAACAATAAGCTACATGTTTAAACATTGGTGCTGATTGTTTCCTATTCAATCCAATTTCTACAGGGTCAAATTATATTAGCTAGCGAAACTCTGTACACGTGACGGATATCGATATCTTAACAAGATCAAGCAAAAAAATATATTTAATGATGATTTTATATTGTGGGACCTTCGGTAGTATAGTTACTTGAAATATATTTGATGGTGATTTTATATTGTGGGACCTTCGGTGGTATAGTTACTTGAAATATATTTGATGATGATTTCATATTGTGGGACCTTCGGTAGTATAGTTACTTGAAATATATTTGATGATGATTTTATATTGTAGGACCTTCGGTGGTATAGTTACTTGAAATATATTTGATGATGATTTTATATTGTGGGATCTTCGGTGGTATAGTTACTTGAAATATATTTGATGATGATTTTATATTGTGGGACCTTCGGTAGTATAGTTACTTGAAATATATTTTATGATGATTTTATATTGTGGGACCTTCGGTAGTATAGTTACTTGAAATATACATATTTGATGATGATTTTATATTGTGGGACCTTCGGTAGTATAGTTACTTGAAATATATTATTTTGATGATGATTTTATATTGTGGGACCTTCGGTAGTATACCTAGTTACTTGAAATATATTTGATGATGATTTTATATTGTGGGACCTTCGGTAGTATAGTTACTTGAAATATGTAGTAAAATTCACAGACGAGATGGGCATCGATGTGTAAACACAATAAAACAAAAAAAAATTGACACTACCAAATCAAAACATTTATTGGTTTGCAAACATGGGTATTTAGTACAGACGCCAGCACATCAAGCTACTACAATCTGTCATATTTCTTGAATAGATTTTCAACTTTATCGCCAAAGCATAAGGCTCAAAGTTGATTGGGAAAATCTGACAGTTTCGGGTAGCTTGATGTGCTGACGTCTGTACATAGAAGTTTTATTATAAGAGTGCCAGCGATCTTTGACCCCAAAAAACATTAAAAAAATGTTTAGATATCGATGCCCATCACGTATGCGGAGTTTCGACATCTAATTTGATTTGACCTTATAATAAATAAAATAATACTAATTTACTATGCTAATTTACTTTAAGCCCTTTACACAGGAATAGGAGCTCCACGAAGTGGGGCTACGTCGACATAGGATGCAAGAGCGAGCGAGGGCACCCCGAGGTTCGGTTTGGTTAGGTAAAATAGCGAGCGTTTTTAAACGGACGACGCCGTTTGTAAAACGCTGAATCATACAAATTGTCTGCGACATGGACACCCTATTTATACGTTCTGGCCAAATCTGAATGACAAAATCGTGAAATGTTGACGATTTAATGATCTGGTCAAATTAAGTTGCCCACATCATGAAATACGACCATTTCATGAAGTCAGCACATACGGCAAGAAGAAATAGAAACACGATTAATGACACTTCAAAATACTTACCAAGGACTGCAAAACATACAATTACAGATAGAGGAGGAGACCGAAGACGAATACATCGAAGCTGAAACCCATTACAAGTACGAAGTGGACGAAATTTATACAAATTTACGTACAAAAATGATTCGGCTGATGAATACGTCTTTCAAACCTCCTGAGCCGTTACCCAACGGATGGTACGTTGGGTAACAGCTCATACACAAAATGCGTGTAAAATCACGAGTGCTCATCGTGAAGTACATCCTAGACTCAATTTTCAACCGTTTCAAGCAAACGAAACGCTTAAAATTTTTATAAAAAGACTGTCTGTTTACATGATCAACAATGTTACGGATCCCACAACGAAGGTCTACACCCTGCTGTCCACTTTACCACCTGACATTCATGAAAGAATTTACGACCTGTGTTCACAACCTAATCAAAAAGACCTATGAAGAACTTATTGACATCTTGGACAATTTTATCGATCCAAAACCTAGCATATGGGCCTCGCAGCACACCTTCATATCAAGGCTACAACAAGCCAATGAATCGATTGCTGTTCACGCGTCAGAACTAAAAAGACTGGCGACAAAATGTGAATTTATGTGCTCACATTGTCTGAAACCCACTCTAAGAGACACAAACACAACACAACACAAAACACACAGAGAGACAACACAAAGAGAGACATAAATTGTAACCAATTTATTCGAGGATTAAAAGATGGAGAAATTCGCACAAATATTCTTCAAACAAAACAAACAGCGTCGTTTTCAGAATTAGTACACACGGCCACGACTATGGAAATGGGGAAAAAAATAAAATTCGACTATATGAACGAATTTTAATTTTTTCCCATTTATTTTATTTTTTATTATTATTATATATTTTTTATCCAATAGTGGTGGACGGATGGATGTAGACCATTGGACACGATCAACATAGTTTCAAAAGCCCATAATGAACTACAACCCGTATCGACTAAAGCACATTAAATTAAAAGATCGACTTCTATAAGAGAACTTAAAGGTAAATGTTACCGCTGTGGAAAAGATAACCACAAAGCAAATGGATGTGGGGCCATAAAAAGCAGCCGGAAGTGTCAAAAGGAAGGACACCTAGCCCGAGTCTGCCTTCAAGGACATAAACGCAATGAAACGAACTTGCTGAATTACTCTACAAGCAGCGCCACTACCGACAGCATCGCAGAAATCATCATCGTAAAGAGTGAAATCTAAGACAAATACATTATAACTATCTAAATTGAAGGAAAGAAAACAAATATGGAATTTGACACGGGTGCAACACTCTCTACCATCTCACTTATGGATTATAAGAAGCTTAACATAAGCAAAAGACTATTTCACACGAGCATCAAACTAAGAACTTATACAGGCGAAGTTATTGAACCCATCGGTGTCATGTTTGTGCGATGCAAAAAGAACCAATTGTTCTATGGATACCTATACGTAATTAACAAAGAACCCATCTTGGGTAGAAGCTGGTTGAAGGAGTTTGGAATTAAACAAGCCGAAATGAAATCGGTTGACACATGTGAGAAAATACTGAAACTCGAACAATTACTTAAAGAGTACGAACCCACCGTCTTCAGTACAAACGTTGGCGAAATTTCAAATGTTCGAGGCTACCTGACCCTAAAGATAATGCGTAACCAATCTTTATTCAACCACGGAGAATTCCATATGACCTACGATCTAAAGTAGATGAAGAAATTGACCGACTTGAAAAACTGGGAATTATAATATTACAAAGATTGATCACTCCGATAGGGGCACTCCCGTCGTCCCAAAAGTGAAACCAAACGGAAGCATCAGACTGTGCACCGACTACAAATCGCCTTTAACAAAATGATAGAAGACAAAAATACCCAATACCAATAATTGAAGACATCCCAGCTGAAATGAACGGCGGATAAATTTTCTGCACCTTAGACATCACGCAAGCCTACCTGAACATGGTGATGGATGAATAAAGCTCCTCCTCCTGCAAACAAAAGTACACATAAAGGCTCTTTTAAAGTGAACCGACTCATGTTTGGAGTCAAAGTAGCACCAAGTCTCAGGCAAAAATACATGGACCAATTACTACTGGGCTTCGACTGTATTAAGTGCTTCTTCGATGATATAATAATACAAGGCTCGACAGAAGAACAATTATTATAATCCAGATTGAAACAAGTTTTTCAAAACTTAAAGACCAACCTTCGTGTTAATAAAGAAAAGTGCCAATTCTTCAAAAGAAGTATCAATAGACAAAGAGGGTTTACATCAACATCAGGTCAAGATAGAAGCAATTTTAAATGCATAACGCCCAACTAATGTAAATGAACTAAGAACGTTACTAAGCTTAGCAAAATATTACAATAAATTTATACCCAATCTAGCATCCATCACTGACCCCTTAAATGAACTCTTGAAGAAAGGAGCAAAATTTACTTGGTCTACAAAATGTGAAGAAATCCTGGAGAACATACAAAAAGAAATATTAAGCGAAAGAAATCTAATACACTTCGATCAGAATAAACCACTTATTCTAGCCACAGATTTTCATCCACAGGACTTGGTGCAGTTCTAAGTCACAAACTACCAGATGGCTCAGAAAGATCAATAGCATTTGCTTTTAGATCCCTGACCAGCAGCGAAAAGAATTATAGTCAAATCTATAAAGAGGCGACACCTATTTTCTGGGGTTTAAAGAAATTCTATCATTATTGTTACGGCTGGAAATTCACACTAATCACAGACCATAAACCTCTTACGTCAATCTTTCACCCGCACCAAACCTTACCAGCCTCGAGTACTATTAGTCTATTCCACTACGCTCACTTTCTATCAGGATTTGACTACGATATTGAATATAGAAGTTCCTCAAAGTACACCCAACGCCGACTAGCTCTCACGTTTTCCCGTTGAGAAGATTAATAAGAATAAACATGACCAGCATTACATATTTCAGCTGAATCAGATAAACACATAATATTTCACCGGAAATAACAGCAAAAGAAACACGAGTAGACCCAGAATTACAGAAATTACTAGAAACACTCCAATCAGGCACTTCACTTAGGGAATCTGGATATAAAGATAATGAACCAACTCTTCAGAATGACTGAATCCTAAAAGGCACGAGAGTTATAATTCCACATAACCTACGCCAACGCATCTTAGATGAACTTCACGCGGGACATATTGGAATCTTCAAAATGAAACTTCTTGCGCGGAATTTCGTATACTGGAAGAACATTGATAAAGATATCGACAAGAAATTAAAATCGTGCAGAACCTGTCGATTAAACGAAACGACGACGGTTATGAAATCACTGCACAAATTAGAGGGGGAGAGTGGTGGCATACTGCACAACGTCCGTACGGTTAGAAGTCTCCTCCCGGCTACGCCAGTCATATCAGGCGACTCACCCTACCGCTCATGTTCGAAAGAGAGGTAAGAACGAGATTGGCAGCCAAGATTAGATAGGTTTAATGATTTTTATAGATCTCATAGGGCGATCTTTACCTCCAAATATAACGGCAACGTAACACTTTATCATATACACGGTACCATATTACTTGACATTTTTTTTTGTATAAGTGTTATCCTATGTATACCACATTCATCGTGCGCGGAAGCTTTGAAAAAAAAACATAATGGCGGCGGGTCAGATATGCCACAAAGGTTGGAAGCCCTTTGGTTTATAGGCTAGGATTAGAATAGAAATCTGTAACTTTCAACCTCCGACCGCCTTAATACGGGTGTAAGTGTACCTATATTTTTTACGGATAATAGGTATACTCACTTCCATTTGTTATGAAAGTTAGATTAGCATGATGATTTAAAAAAATTATTAAAATGTATGCCTTGGCTGTTCCATTGAACTATTGCATGACACAACATTAAAGACGTAGTGCAGCGAAAAAAGAAAAACACGGACTGTCTTCGCCATATTATGATTCATAATGTTATCTTTTTATGATTCTGCCAAAGTTGCCTTTTTAGGCCCCCTGTTCGGTATAGGTAATTTATACAGAATGAATGTTTCAAGTCAGCATGGATGACCAAATCCGAAACTATAGGTAAAACCGAAATTTCTTAAAGGAGTCACGGGGTCGATTTTGTTGAATACTAAAACTGCATCATTTAATTTTTGAATAATTAAATTGCTCTAGCCAGGAATCGAACTCGTAGATTTTGAAAAAAAAACAGTGCCTGTTTTATTGCACCCTCCAATTACTTCGATGGTGTCGTTAATAAGGATCTAATTCTGGAAAGAAATGGTATTAGGTACGACAAAGTAATGTAAAAGGCGATTTTGTAACAAAAATAAAAATAAGAAAATAACAGTTTTTAAGAATCTAGAATTTAAATGATTTGTTCGTTTGTACAGTAGCAGTAGTTATTTGGCTGTTAACTTATGTTTTTAATGTAATAAATTATATTTTGAAGTCATTGTTAAACCGTAATTAATCAATTTGTTGATCTGATTTTAGTTAATCTTAAAAATGTCCATTTTCCTTTACTTTGCCGTTTAAATGTTTAATCACATTCATCTATATTATAAAAAATAAATTGGTAAAATTTGTTTGTTGTGCTCTGGCACTACCAGTCGTATTTGAAAAAATCTTTTTGTATTTGATAAAACTAAACAAACAACAACATTGCTTGTTTACGAAGAAACGAAGATTTTGTGAAGATAATGGCTAATTTATAAAACGTTATGAACAAATGACTTTTAAAGGCTTCTACCAACATTTCTCTTTGCTTCGTAAAACCTTGTTAGAAACATGAATGAAATGAGTTGGCTAATTGAAATGGCTCGTGGAAAAGTTGTCATCGGAACAGCGCTGCGCTTGTAGGCTCGTGCACACAGGCGCGACGCGACACGCGACACAAAGGCACCGCAAGTCGCGCAACGAGCGGTGCCTTTGTGTCGCGTGTCGCGTCGCGCCTGTGAACGAGCCTTGTTGCGACCGGTTCTAGGAAGGGTGCAATCGGGCCGGCCTTTCAAAGTATGTTTTTGTTGGGTCGCGTGACCTTGACGTTAGGGAAGTTCATCAGTCTGCAATAGTATAGCCACCTCTTCGGTGGTCTAGTGGTCGCAAACGCTACTGCTGAGTATGAGTTTCTGGGTTCGATTCCCAATTTGGGCAGTTTTATTTGGTTTTTCCATTAAGAATTTCTCAGTAGCAGCACGGAGTTTGGAGTTATGCCCGGTAGATGGCAATAGGGTTGCACCTTATTACATGGGACTATCTGAAATAAATAACAAAAAGAATTAAATAAATACAACTATTGAGAACTAGCTGTTCCCAGCTGTTCAACGCGCTAATCTCTGGAACTACCAGTCATATTTGAAAAATTCTTTTTGCATTTGATAGCCCAATTCTTGAGGAAGGCTATAGGCTATTTAACATCACGCTATGACCTTTAGGAGCCGAGCAAAAAGAAAAAAGTCAGAAAGAACGCTAAGCAAAAACGAAGTAATAGCGCGGGCAGGCGATGCGATGCGACGGGGTGGGTCGGAGTAACAAGAAATTTCACGCGGACGAAGTCGCGGGCAGAAGCTAGTATTTAATATCTATGAATTAAAAGAAACATCACGAAAATCTGTGATACGATTCGAGTTTTCAAAGCGCACGAACGGGTAGGCAGCATAGCATAGCCATTGGCTTTTCCATGTATGTTTGGGGGTGCAAGAAATTAGCTTTAAATTTAATGTAACAACTAACTAAATTTCCAAAAATGTAAGCGCGTGTAATCTTCAGTGACTTTCACGAATATTCACTTGGTGCCACGTGTACTCCAAATACCTAGCGTCCGTCACATATCTATGTGAGTGTGACATTGACAGTTTATTAATTGGCAACGCGTGTATGCAGCCATCGTGTAACGATGGATCGGCCACTCTGAAAATGTTGAAGTGGCCGGTACTTCGCTCTACTATAGACTTTTATTACCTTTGGCTTTGCATCAGAGTCGCCTTTATTTTCTTTGGTAAACAGTTGCAGCCATAATAATTTATGTAGGTGCAATTACGGTGACTCGTGTATATTTCGGAATAGCTTAATTGATTTCACATTGCAATTTCTTTAATATTCTCGCGAAATATGGAAGGAGTGGACAGAGGTCTTTGTCCAGGAGTGGGCTATTCTACTCCTAGGTAAAGATCTTCTTTCGCTCTATGGCAATAGACTTACTTCAGGAACTTTCTCTTCGAATGCTGCTCTTCGCTCGCTCTATAGCGCGCTTCGCTCTATAGCGGGAACCATAACTAAAAACAGAAGAAGTTCCTGAAGAAGGTGTAGTGCCCGTTTATGAGAACTGTCGCAGTAATTATTCACGTTTCCCTGAAATATTTCTAGGCTGTATTAATGATTCACATTTGCTTACACGTGGGATTGTTTTATAAGATTGTGTTTTTTTTCCGGAGTGTAAACAAAAAAACGGTCACCATATATGTATATATTATGGTATTTTCCTATGGTGCATGTTAGTTGAGATTAGCACAACGAACAGTCATTTTATGGTCGGTCCTAAATTCGGTCACTCACAATACCTACATTTGATCACGTTGCTGAAAAATTGGACAACAATGCTTTCAAAAAATTTACCAATTAAAGCCTGCCGAACATCTGTAGATATGTTTTCACAAATGAAAATGGGTTTCACGGTGAAACCCATTTTCATTCCACGTGAAATTTTCACGTGCAAATTGTGGGCATAGCTGAAAGCGAAACTACGCCAATGTTTGTGATTCGTTTGACCCTTTAACGAGTGACAAAAAAAAAACCGGAGCAACTCGGTTTATTGCTCTTTCAGCTAAACGAATTGAAGTATTCGTGAGCATAACGATTCATGTCTTGTCGACGTGTATTTTGTATCTGTTTAATTCACAAATGTTAAAATAGAACTGAGGGGCAATTCTACTAATTTTAACAACGTTCACAGTCTGATCTCAGTCTCAATCTGTCAAATACTTCAAATTTCCCTACATTTTGACAAGTTTTTGACATTTCTTTGTCGCTGAGATGAGACTGTGACTAGATTTTGAACGTTTTAAATTACGAGAATTGGCCTTCTGATATTGGCCAACATTTGCATAAGTTTTAGCATCTTCCGAAAGTGTGAAGACTTTTGCGCCACCTTGTATGTAAGTGATCCCGTGTGTGTATTAGTGTGTGTGTGTGTGTGTGTGTGTGTGTGTGTGGGTTTATACCCACATACACACACACACAAACTTTCGCCTTTATAAATAATTAGTGTGATTATTAGTGTGATTGGAGATTGGAGAATAAGACATTGCCAAAGCTATTGCCAAATTTTATCAAAATTGGTCCAGCCGTTTGAGCGTGAAGAAGTAACAAACATATAAATGTTTGTTACTTCTTCACGCTCAAACGGCTGGACCAATTTTGATAAAATTTTGTATGGAGTTAGCTGACAACCTGGATTAACATATAGGCTTTTTATCCCGATATTCCCACGGGAACGATACTTATGCGGGTGAAACCGCGTGGCACAGCTAGTATTATAATATGTTGTGCATTCCGGCGTCCTCCCAAGCAACGGTATTCGATTTCATGGTCGAGCCCCCTAGTGCAAATTACATCGTTTGATAGCTCAAACGATGCATGCGATAGCAGCTGCGATACGTCGCAGATGCTATCTAGCTACATCAGTATAGCAGTATCTGATTTAACAACGTCTTGGGTACACAAAGACGTCAATAAATCGATAAATCTTTATTCGTGAACATAAAGAGGGGCAATTCCCGTAACTTTAAGAACGTCCACAGTCTGATCTCAGTCTCAACCTGTCAAAAATACCTTTAATTTCCCTACATTTTTGACAAGTTTTTGACATTTGTTTGTCGCCGAGATGAGACTGCGACTACATTTTGAACGTTTTTTATTACGGGAATTGGCCTTAAGGTCTCTGTTATACATTTTAGTCGATTGGTGTACAAAATATAATATACTAGTTTTTTCAGTAATAAGTCTGAATCAAAGAAAATGAAAGTTCGAGTAAATAATGTCAATTAAATGTATTGATTGATTATTTATATAATTGATTAATTATTAATAATTAATTAATCAATTATAATTTATTGCATACATGCATTTTTTTGTATTGGGTTTTCTCTCGAATCTATAGTCTAGTTGTTATAGCGGCAACAGAAATACATCATCTATGAAAATTTCAACTGTCTAGCTATCACGGTTCATGAGATACAGCCTGGTGACAGACAGACGGACAGTGGAGTCTTAGTAATAGAGGCCCGTTTTTACCCTGTGGGTACGGAACCTCAGAAACTATATGAAAATACAAGTTGAGCATCTAGCTAAAACGATCTCTGAAATTAGGGTTTTCGTGAAAATTTACGACACCAGTTGGCACCACTATGACAGGAGGTCTTCCAATATAAAATATATGATGACGTTCATCATTCGATTCATTCATTCGTTCATCATTCCGTCATGACTAAAGAAAATATAGGCTCTTTGACAGATGCCTGGACCTGACGTCTCAGTGCTGCCACCTAGCGAACGTCATTTCAGAAAACCCTCATTGCAGTAAATCCAGTTTTAGTTATACTTAGCATACGCTTTCAATGCTCTATACCTTTCAAACAAAAATGAAATCTAATGAGTCGTATGAAAATGTTAATGAAATGTCGGCTGTAGTCAATACACGTAGGTAAGCGTTGCATATGAATGCCGTTGCCAATCGCCAACAATAATTCAATAAAGTTGCAGAACGTCAGCCAACATTTTACATGGCTAGCAATAAATTAATCATATTTAGTATTTCTGTTTCCACTTACAACAAAACTCCTCACGGTTTTTCGATATTTCACAATTCACGACAAACTGGCTGTAGCGAAAGGGAAAAAAACTACAACTTGAAACATCGAAAGCGTTTTCCTTGGATATAATGTAAAGGTCTGAAAATCAACACAAATATAAATTATCTAATGCGAAAATGCGCCTTTTTGTTAGTTTTGTCCGAATTCAAGCACTAAACTACTCAGCGCGATTGTCCGAAAGGGTTACCGCTGGCCTGGAACGTAAAGGACTAAGGAAGGAACACGGGTGGGTTTTAGTCAGTAAGAGTCTGACACTCCCTTCCGCTCCACTCAGAGCGGGAGAGGTCATTTGGTGATTTACAATCCTGAAAAAAAAGCCCTAAACTACGTATCTACTAACCACAACAACAACTTAAAACAACAACAACTTGGTTCTATCAACTTAACCAGATCCGAAATACCTAATTTAGAAAACTGGTAGTTTGATACCAGGGAAACCTATCAAATTATAATAGATTGGCATTAAAATATTTAGCATCGAAATAAAAATGAAGGCAGTATAGCTCACAGGACAGTAAAACTCAACGAATCATTCATACACACAATTATGTACATTAGTACAACAATCGAAGGTATTTAGCAAAAGTGCCAATCATCAACTTTTCGATAGCAGCGGAACTATGCTATGAAGGTACCTATACCTACGTAAGTAGATAATTATTGACGGGCTGGAGCTCTCGTTCACGTATTTTCGCGTAGCTAATGAAAGCACAATGTAGTCGAAGTAATATAATTTCGACATGTCAATGGATTTAATTTCACAGCTTCTATGAATGAAAACGCGATCCTTTGTCAGTTGTGACTTTGTGACACCCATATCCATATCAGAATAACTTATCTGAAATTTTATTGAATATTCGGAAACGAAGTAATTGTTCGATGACAAATGATTTTTTTTTCGTGAAATTTAATTAAATGTTTCCGTACCATTGCATAATAAAGAAATGTCAATATGTGAATGTACTTGTGCGTAGGCACGGCTCCATTTTGTTTCCCTCGTTGTTTGTCGCTGGCGATTCCCTCTGAAACTTTATATACTTTTTGCTTAATAAATATGCTGTTTTCAGACTCAATTTAATGTCATATTAATGTTTACACTGTTTTATACACACACACAGTTGCTGAATGAACCGCAGTATATTCCTGCGTCTAGACTAGTTCCCGTCTAAAGTTGAGCTTTGTATACTTACTTTAAACGATGTGACAGTAGCACAACATGTTTACATATCATGAGCGTCACTCATACCCTTTTAAAACAAACATATGATTACAGGTAATGCTTGTGAACAATGTGTTGATTTTCAACTTATTTATAACATCGCCGCGTCATAGGTCGTGTATCCTACGATTATGTAACACAACACACACCGCAAATATTCGGTGAATCCTTAAGTTATTGATCTCATACATTAGAGTGTCACTAATAACATTGTGGTTAACATACTTGAATACATACAACGCTTAATCCACGGTAACTGTGGAGAGGTTATAAATAGGGGTTTCGAATACCGGATTGTTTCAATACCGGTATGAATACCGCATAGAAAATTTCGAGTACCAGGATCCCGTTATTAGACTCTATTTATTTCCTAATTTGTTTAAAAAAATTAAATAACTAATAAGTTTCACTTCAAAACAATAAAATACCTTATCGTTTTTTAAATGTTCAATCACTTTTTTTAATATAAATTTACTATATAGGGTTACTTGTAATTCGACTTATTCCTTCCAGAACGTGATAGTGTGACCCATTTGCCATAATTAAGCACCCCATAAAGCCTAGGCGAAAATTCATGGGATTCGAGAAGAAACATTTTTATATATTTTTGAAAATTTCTCAAATTTTGTTACTAAACATCACTTTTCTCTTAAAGCTGGCTAGTTCTACAAATTGAGGAATTATGGCTGGCTCAGGTCGTAGAATAATATATATTAATTATTTGTGTTAAGTGACTCTATGAAATAAAAGTTTTTAATTTGATTCTAAAACAGGCAATTTTGGATAACCCCCCGTTAAAATAGTTTCATGGATGGAATACGGCGTTTCAAAAATGATTACTTAATTGAAATTTACTCGATGAAACGAAAATATCAAAAATCAATCAAATCGATTACACCGAAACTATTTTTCGTCTTCGTCAAATCTTGGCTATTAAAATTCGTGGCTTTCATACCCAATTACCCAGCCGCGGCATTGTCAGCACCTTGAGTCCATTGTGGGTGCATTAAAATAGCTTGCACGAAATGTACCTACATCCTTTGTGTTCTGGGCAGTCAGCCTCGCTACCTACCACTTTGGTGCCAACCACATATTTTTACCAAAGGCATGAGTTACCCATGGCATGAGCTATTGGGTCAGTCACAACACAATACACACACACACACACATGTAACGTAACACATGTATGTGATTTATGGCACAACATTTTATTTGATTTTGTATGAGCTTTATTTATATTATCACATTTAATTAATTCTCTTAATTTATTATAACGGGCACACATTTCCATAATATGTGTTTGTTATTCTTGCGTATGGCACTCGTTGATGGCAGCTGAATCAGCGTCAGGTGGTGCTCCTTGTGTTGTCATCTGAAATTATGCTGAACTGAGGCCCTTTTGGCATTATAATCTTTGTTATCTGTAATGCCAATAAACACATTTTTCTTTCTCTCAATATTTTTTTTGTGACATTGATTTTACGCTATATTTTGATTAAATTATTTGTGATTTTTATGTCGCTGTACAACAGATATTTGGCGGAAAAGAGACAACTGCAATCACAAATGGACGCCGAGAGCCGAGCGGAAAAAGAACTATCAAAATCACTGGATGAGAAGGGCAGGCTCATTATAGAAATGAGGACCTCTTTACAACAAATCAACGAGCTTTTATCCTGTGTTGGTAAGTAAACATGTTTTACCAAATATAATCTCTCAGCTCAGCATGCTTCTCAGTCTAAATCTCCGTACAGACCATTAAAACATGTATTTTTTTTGTAATTGTTTAAAACAAGTAACAAGACTCATATACAAACAGATAAGTACATAAAATAATACAGACAGGATAACAAGCATAGACAAAAAGTAACACTCGCAATGTAACAATATGTCTGCTGCAGCATTGCCGGGTATAACGGCAATCCAGTCAGTTGGCGATCATCGCCAAATTATTATTCTTGTTCAGAGAAATTAATTTGTAGACGAGTAATTAATAAACGCAGAAGTAAATTAACCCACACAACAAGACAATAAACATAGTATATCATTGCTTAAGAAGCTCGATATATTAAAAATCTTTGAAAAAAGGCAAAAGCTTATTACAGTAAGATATGATATAGAGCTTAGAGTTATTTTTATATACCAAGGCCGACAAAACGAAGTTCTATGAAAGAATCAATATTCAGATAAATTACCAAAAGTCACACTTCACACGGCTACAGATCTAAAATTACCGAGCATGTCATGTTATGTCAAATCAATAATCATAAATTGAACAGAGTTTAATTAGCGCTACCAGATGAAACTATCGGGATGTTTATCTTTGCGACATTGAACTCGAAGGCAACGCCACGTCAAGTTCAATGCCGGTCTCGGATCGGGGTCATTGCCAGTGGGTCACGCTTCTCTGATGAAACACGGTTCTTGTTTTAATATTCAACATTGAATATTGTTGTTTCGATTTCAGGATAGATATTTTGAAACCGCTAATTTATTCAAACTTTTATCGAGTTCATGCGTGCACATTTTGGCGCTAGCTTGGATTAAACGTTAAAATGGTAGACGTGTTTTTCAGATTAAGAAATGCTTTAAGGGTTTTCTGCTAGAAAAAAAGGACTATGCTGTGTCTGTTGTTTAAATTATCATTTTGTTACATATGTTAAGCCAAACCTATCAAGAATATCAGCGATACCTAACTAAAATGAATTACTGTCACTACTTCTGTATGCGGTATGGAGGGTAGAGGTAAGGAGAACCGTCTCATATGGGGGGAAAGTTGAAAAAGTGTCCAGCTATAAGCAGTAAATAACAGTTCAAAAACGCGAAGCAGTCATGCTAGCGAAGGAGGCGGCGGGATGGCTGAGGGAGAGAGCCTCCCGTCCCAGCCGCCGCGGGAGACGCTCCGGGCGTCGGGAGCCGCGCGAGGACCCCGGCCACCGTAGGCGCGGGCCTGCGGGCGGAGAGTAATGGGTAGCTCACCGTCCGATCAGGACCAGGCCCGTGCCGGACGGCGCGTACGTGTTCCACGCGCGCCTCAAAGAGATGTCAGCATCAACCGAAGGGGCCCGTTAGGGCCGAAGCCTGCCGGGTCAGCGGGATTGTCCGAAAGGGTTACCGCTGGCCCGGAACATAAAGGGCGAAGGAAGGAACACGGGTGGGTTTTAGTCAGTAAGAGTCTGACACTCCCTTCCGCTCCACCCAAAGCGGGAGGAGTCATTTGATGATTTCCCAACCTGAAAAAAAAAGGCTAATAAATTGCACGTATTTATAGGTAAACTTGATTTCGAGCACAGTCGTTGCTCGAATTCGAGGTCGTATGCGCCGGAAATGCTGGGTGCATCTGTAATCTGCTACTAACTGCATATTATCCCGTACGATTAAGACGAAGATGCGCTAGGTAGTCCGCGAAATTCAAATTTTCTTACGTTTTCAATCAATAAGACATCAATACATAATACCTTTTAAGTTTACATATATTTGTATTTCATGAAATAGTCATTCAACAGGAATAAATGAACTAAGAGGGTTGTATTGATAATTTTAATATTTAATTGATTATAATAGGGATGTTGCCTGGGTAAAAATAAATCGATTCGATTTAGTCCCTCAGTAAGATTATCAAAAAATATTGAACACGTATTTTTTGTTTTATCAATTAGATAAAAAATTACAAAGATATATCACATCAAAGTTCAGGAGTGGGGGGCTTTGACGTAATAACGTGCTAAAATTTGTAGCACGGCGTGACGTCATACGAAATTTCCAAGCGCTGTATCTTCGTAATTTTTTGTTTGCCAGACAAAAGAAAAAATACGTATACAATATTTTTTAGTAATCTAACTGATGGACTAAATATATTTTTCACTTCTCATGCTCTGAAAGTGCTTCTTTGTGCAGGGTATAGGCTGCACAAAGTCGAATTTTGTGCACAAGGGCGTTAATGTATCTACTCATAAATGTATTATATTAAGGCAAAGAAAATGAGCCATACAGCCAAATGCAATAAGAAGTTCATAGATAGAATTTGTTATTATATAATATTTACTTTAATTTATTTGCCTTATGTGTTTTTTAAGATATAATAGATATTAAAATTTTAATTCAAGTACGGTAGGTTAGTTGATTTAAGAAAATTATTATTACAAAATTAATTTAATAGTAGGCTGTATAGGTCTGCAGCCTAATATCAATGTCGTAAGATTTAAAAAAAAAATAATTTCCTTCAGTATTCAAAACTGTTCTAATTTTACTTTGAATTTTAATTAAACAAATGTTATGTTATACTACTGTTTTATTTCCTCGCAATCGACGTGAAAAGCAGAGTTTATAACTCGTCCACAAAACCATTTCTATCCTCGACATTACTATCAGCCCTCGCCTTCGGCTCGGGCTGCTAAAAGTCTCGGATAAAAATGGTTTGTTTTGTGCACTTGTTGTAAAATCTACTATTCTTAGTCAACTACCCTATTCTGTAAATACATACTTGTTACACTCGCGAATCATATTTTGTTCAACATACAACCTGCAAATTGCAATAAAACGTCAGAAATTTTGAATTTCGCGTCTACCCTGGCGCATCCCCCTTAATACGTTAGCTTGTGAGCTTTACCATTCTCGTGGCAAGCACGAACGACTAGTGATATTACGAGAATAAAAAATTTGCAATGAAGTAAGGAAATCTCTTTTTAATTATAGCTGAAAGCTCCTTGCTCTCACAAAGTTGGTTGGAAGTCGTAGCATGAAGAAGGTTGTTTTTTTAGGATTCCGTACCTCAAAACGAAAAACAGAAACCCTTATAGGATCACTTCGTAGTCCGTCCTTCTGTCTGACAGTCTATCAAGACCTCTTTTTCACAGGAACGCGTAAAGATATCAAGTTCAAATTAATATCAAATACGACGTAGGTCTGCAGTGCCTTGGAGTTCTAAAAAAATTTACCTTTTAAGTCAACACAATAAAAAATACGGCCATTTATGGGACATATTTTGATACTACAAATAAATCGAAACCTATAGAGTATTTCCCGTCGACCTAGAACAATGAAATTTGGCAAGCAGCAAGGTCTTACAGTACAAATAAAGGAAAGAATCCGAAAATCATTTATTTTTAGTTTTATTACATTTATTTGACACTACAGACTTACATTTGCATTTGGAGAACTGACCGTGATGTACGAGTATATCGATGTATGTGAGAACATTTTTTCAACTAGAAAGTTAAGTTTGTTCTTGCGATAAATTCATTCTAACCACGGAACCCTTCATTGTGCGTGGTTCGACACGCACTCCGCCGGTTTTTTTATCGTATTAGGTTTTGAAGCAGATATCCCGGAATTATTTTCGGGAATTTAATAAATCGTATTAAGAAAGATAAGGTACTATAGCCAAACCGCTTAATTGAGTCCTCGCCTGTATAGGGGCGCGGGGTAGGACGAGAACGGGGACCGGGAGAGGTGCGGGCGGCGGGCGCTCGTAGCGTGACACACAAGAGGCGAAATGTGCTCTGGACAGTTCTCAAGATATGTGACGTCACAGTGGTTAACGGTGTATAGGTGGTGATTTTTTATTAAAAAATTTTTTGATTACTTTACAAAATTAAGTGAATCAATTATGTGTAGGTACCTAACAAAATAAACATAAAAATTTTATGTTTCGACTCATCTTGATAATATAATCTCATGCATAACTCTCATAAAGCGTTCGCAACTGTCAACACGTACGATCGCTAACCGCGTAGCGAGCGAACTGAGTTTTGTTTGACAAAAATGCGCCTGCCACCCGCACCTCTCCCGGTCCCCGTTCTCGTCCTACCCCCGCGCTCCTATACTCCGCAGGTGAGGATCCAATTAAATGGTTTGCCTATAGCTGTTCGTGCCCGGCGTCTCGTGCACTTGAATTATCGCACTTTCACGGTGGATTTTCTGAAATAACCTTTTATGCAAACCTTGTTTTGACAATACGAATACAGCAATAAAAATCACCAAATCGGTCGAGCTGTTTTCAAGTGATAGTTTTCATACATTCGGCAATTGATTTGTATTTATGTAGATTGAAATTGGTGATATTTTGATAGAACGATAGGTGGATACTCTACTACTCAAAAAGGTTCATTATGTGAAGGCACCGAGTCCGCATGTTTGGATATCCGAAACACGAATCTTTGTAAGACAAAAATAACTTTGCTAACGAGTACTTCTACATTCACGCAGCAGATGTAATTACTGACATTTTACAACGTCGAATTAAAAATAATATTTTTATTATTTCGTTTTTTTTCTCCGCATTAGGTACCTCTTATATTTTATTTTTACGAAAGAAAATGTAAGACGAGTACTTATTTGTAGTTGCTGTTCCTCCTCAGGGTTGGATTTTTAGAAGAGGACGTATGAAAGTAGAAAAAGCATTAATTCGACAAGGACATTACACAGCCGCAAGCGCTTAAGTTCGTTGTAGATCCTAAAGTAGTTTTAGTCTATAATTTTTCTTGCGAGCTCATTTTGCGTGCTGCAATGCGTAAAGCCACGGAGTCACCGTGGCATTCCAACAACATTTGATGACTGCTTAAGTTAAAATTAATGTCAAATATTAATTTTATCAATTAAACAAGATAAAAATCAATTACAGTGCGGCCGACGAGAGAATGGGTTCTTGACACCTGTCAGGTTTATACAAACAATTACGTTTTTTTCGAATTTGATCTTTATTAGCTAGTAGAATTGTCGTCCTGACAGGTGTCAGGAACGCATTCTCTCGACGGCCGGACTGTAGATCTTTATTGGCTAATAGAATTGTCGCACTGACAGATGTCAGCAAAGCATTCGCTCGACGGCCGGACTGTAGATCTTTATTAGCTAGGAGAATTATCGCACTGACAGGTGTCAAGAACGCATTCTCTCGACGGCCGGACTGTAGGTCTTTATCAGCTAGTAGAATTGTCACACTGACAGATGTAAGCAAAGCATTCGCTCGACGGCCGGACTGTAGATCTTTATTAGCTTAGCTAGTAGAATTGTCGCACTGACAGGTGTCAGGAACGCATTCTCTCGACGGCCGGCCGAAAATTGTCGAAGCGCATTCTTGGCTTAGTATTACTGTACGATTAAACGGATTTACTTACCTATTACTTGTTGTTTGATACATCGTCTTCAAAAGCTACTTATTACTAAACATAAGAATTGATTTTTTTGTAGTATGATATTATTGCTATGGTGTAAATAAACAGCCGTTAATTTGTTAGTTTACATCTTGTATTTAGTCCGTGGAGTGTACAAAATGAAACACATTCCTTCGTCGCTAAAACATAAAAAAGTCATTTAATTAGAAGGAGGAAATATGAATTCGTTGAACACAGGAATGATGTTCACTGACACGGCTGACTTCAATTAATAACATTGAGGTACAGTCGGCTGACGAAAGGATGTTTTGTCTAGAAACACAAAACTTCAACCAACGTACGAAACGGAATTAAGGCGGAAAATATTTTCAGGGGTATAAAATACGGTAGCTTGAAAAATAAAACTTCCAATCAGTATTCATAAAACAATAGTTTCTATACAAATCCTTATGGCACTCTCTCACCGGCATCCTAATTGCGTAACACACTATCAATTTCAATGTGTAAAAGAAAATATTGAAGGATATTTTATATGTTCGAAAAATTTATCTGGTCAACAACGTAAAGCTACTGACTGCTACTGTTAGTGTATTACGTAATTACCCCAGGGGAGCATTCGCCTGTAATGTAACCTTTACCTGTGACCTAAAGTCCACGTCACAAGAAGCTATACATTTTGTAAATAAAGAACTTTTACTAAGTTACGTAGCGACAATTGAATCAACAAAAAATAATCCCATATTCCATCAACTCAAAGTAACATACGTGTAATACGAAACTAACGAATAATTTCACTTGGTCGGGTTATATTTTAGCGATATAAAGCGCTGTCTTCTAATGTTTTGTGGTACTGGAACGCGTCTGATTCATGAAACGTAAACATTTGGGTCGCCATCGCCATTTGAAGTTAGTTCACGCTAACGGACGCTGTCAATGCTGCAGAATGCAAATACAGAATACTCGGAATCGTCTGACGACAGTAGTAAGATACCTATGTGTGTTTACGTTCCACGAGTGAAAGAGGTTATTGATATTATCTATAAAATATGTCAACTTTACGTCTTGAATTTAAAATAAAGATGAATAGATACAAGTTTCACATTAAGTATTTGTCTGCACGATGACAAACAATTACCTAATCCCAGCAAAGACAGGACCTAAAACCTCTAAAATAAATCGTTGTATCCACCACCACCAGGACTGATTAACTGATGGTACGTACCTTTATAGGAACTCAGCAAGAGGTCATGATCCAATTTGTTATCCATAGAGTAAAAAACTACGATAACTGAACACTCCAACAGTCCACTAGATAAAAACTATGCCAAAAACAAATCATAGTAGGGACGTTACAGTGGTAACGTTCACGACCACGTGACCGTGATTTCGCGGGTTTTGTAGGTTCTGAATGATTTTGAATGGTCCCATTGATACTATGAAACTTTAGAGTCATTAATAACTTGCAGGTGCCGCTAATGTGCCGAGGCGGCCCGTAGCTGTGCCGTCTGCGGTCCAGTACGCCTTGGAAGATATTCTGCAGGAAGTGCCCGAGCCAGACACTGATTGTGAGTCTTTGCTTCAACTTATATTCAAACGAAAACCTACATTCAATTAAACCCTTTACTACATAACAACTTTAAGCTGTGTTAATTCAATCATAATCTGAGGAATTGAAAAAATCTAGCGCCCTCCGTTTTTATACCCAGGGTTGGCACGATTAAAACACACAAGCATTTTAAAACAATAAGAAAAAAACAAGCTTTAAAACTACTTTTCACGGCGAATAAAATGAAAATAATTTATTTATATCTAGGAGTCTAAATAGCTGGACATAAAACCAGTTGATTCTATGCTATTGCTATGTTATATTTTTGAACTTTTATGTCCCGCTAGGAAAGTCCCTATGTCGCCCATTTTAAAAATCAACATTAATTAGAACATACAGGGTGAATGTTAAGCGTTCAGTATTTATTAGAGATACGCTACATAGAATAAATGTTTATCCATTGTCGTTTTTGTAAATATTTAATTTACTATGGCGAATTTGAAAAGATCTATTCTAGAAATGAAACATTATAGGTCGAATTAATGTGAAATAATGCCCTGAACTAAAAAGAACACTTGTTTAAAACAATTTGAACTGTTTTTTTCATAAAATTTAAAATAAACTTTTTTCCAACTCTGGTTATACCTAAACCATTTAACTGTTTAGGGCGCTCTTTTTTGTTTATAATTAATAATAGATAAACCATTACACAATTAATGACAAAGAAAAATATATATTGTTTGGTAGATAATAATGGGCCCACATTATGCGGTAGAGGGTTAATTTAATTAGAAGATAAGCTAGTCCATCACTTGGTTAAAAATGAAGCGCTCCATTTTTTTTAAACTCGCTCTTATCGGCTGCGCCTGCTGTTCGTAGTTAAGACACGTCGCCCGGATGACCGCTAAAATTTCCTGGTCGCAATTTGTCAGAATGACACTAATATCCGACATCTTGCTTCGAATCTAGGCACTCAGGACTGCACTTTCTTGTCTGTTTTAAGTCTCATAAACATCTTGTATTTCTCCAAGGTTTACGCAGAGATGTTTCATATTGTCCACCCATATTTCATCTATACAGGGCCAAATTAAATTAGCTAGCGAAACTCTGATTACGTGATGAGTATCGATATCGAAACATTAAAAAAAAAAACAAAAAAGATTTGATGTTTTTTTGGGTTCAACGCGTCGTCGTTGAACCCAAAAAAAAAAACATTCGCGGAGTTTCGCTAGCTAATTTAATTTGACCCCTGTATTAAAGTACTATGTAATAGAGAGCTAGCTTATTACCATCCACCAGATACAATGCCGGAGTCTAGGCTGCTTCTGAGTAATTTCTAATCGAATACCCGAAACACTATTTGAATGAGGCATTCAAAAAGTTTTGATTAAATCATCAAATAGTACATTATATATTCTAAGAATTTGAAATGTTCACAGTCGACAAGCTAATAGCGAACGCCAAGCAGAAGCTGAATGTGCTAATCGGGGCCACGGCTAGGATGGAAGTAACTCCAGAGGTCAGGGCTCACGCGAATCAGTTCTACCACCAAATCCTGGCGAGAGCAATGAGGGAAAGCTACCAAGAAGACGTCGTTCTTGAAGGAGGTATGTTTTGGTAGATAGAAAGCTAATAAGCCTATGTTTCATCATCCACTGGTGGACATAGGTCTCTTAGCACGCAATGCAATTCAGATATGTATTCTTATGTACTATTATTAAAACTATGTAAGTTTTCCCTCTGAGGTAGTAGTAACTAGTAGGTATATCTCACATATTGATCGACTTATACGAGTATGGTACTGTAACAATATCTATACATTGGTATTCTTCTCTCGTAGGGTACATAAGCTTTATGAGAATAATAGCACTTTGCCCACAACTTCGTCCGCGTGGATTCCGTGCTTTTCTCTTATTTCTTAAAAAAATATTATCTTATTCTCTTATTATTATCTTATTCTCTTAAAAAAATTAACACGCTCTCCACTCCCTTTGAAAGGTAGTTTTCGAAAAGGACAATTTATTCGTTTTAAAATAAGTTTTAAATAAGCTGTGTCCTCCCTTTTCACCACGTCAGGGGTTGTTTTAAAAATTTCAAACTCAAACTTTATTATTTAAAGCAAATACTTACCTGCTATGTTTCAAGATCATTAACTAAAAGATTTTTCATTTAAACTGTATCCTTTTTTTTCACCCCACAGGGGTGAAGAATTTCGAAAAATCGTTTGGCATTTTTCCATAACTTGACTCAAGTTTTACTTATTACTACTATAGACTTTATTTCGAGTTAACTTTACACGCAGTAAACTCTTCCCTTTAAAAATTGAATTAGGTACCCGTATTTGCCCCTTCAGGGTTCGATTTTCAAAAAGGCCAAAACTTATTATTGTTTATTATCTGTCAAAAGTATTAATACTAAGTTTCGAGTTAATCGGACCGGGCTTTAAAATTCTTCCATACAAACTTTAATATCCCTAAACCCCCTTTGAGGGTTAGTTTTGAAAAACTAAGAATGACAAACTTTACTATATAGGTACTTAGCCAAGTAGTCGTGCCAAGTTTCAAGTTAATTAACCAAATGAATAAGGTGTTTAATATAACTGTATTCCCTTTTTGTACCTCCACAGGGGTGGGCACTTTGAAAAATTGTTTGGGTTGTTTTCATAACTTGACTCAAAGATTATATTATACCAATTTTCGAGTTAACCTTCAAGCGTTGTGCGCGGTTATTTTGTAACGCCAAAGGTCGCTCGTAACCTAAAAGACCTATGTGATATTTCAATGATTTCAAACACTAATTAGGTATTTAACAATCATTTATTTTTTTCGTATTTATCCCGTTATAATTACGTTAGGACATAAAACAAAATTATAAAATTAAAATAATATTCTAATTTTCTTTGGATTAGTTACTAAAATATTGCGTGGCATTGTTTATATTTTAATGCAGGAGGCATAATAGCTATTTATTCACCAAGGGGAGTAAGGCACAGATTACTAATCGAGTGTGCATTTGAGTAAACCACACGAGTTTAGTAATCTGTACTTACCCTCGAGTGATATATACTGCTTTGTACTACACTTGTGGAGTTGTTGTTAATAAATTGCTATCATTGTCACTGGAATCACTTATTTTAACTTGTGATGAACACCGCCAAACTTTAAACTTTACCAAGAAAATTGTTTCTACAAAATACGTCAACCAACAAAATAAGTCTTTTTTTTTCTTTAAATTTTAGCGCGTCAAACAGTTTTCGCGCCAAAAGACGTTAAGCCGCGTCCCCACTAGAGCCGCGCGGCACGCGAGGCCGAGCCGCGCGGCTCTAGTGGGAACGCGGCTTAACGTCTTTTGTGATTTGTTGTCATCAACAACACTCAACAACACTCAACAACACTCAACAACACTCAATAACACTCAACAACACTCATAACACTCGACAACACTCAACAACACTCAACAACACTCAACAACACTCGACAACACTCGACAACACTCAACAACACTCGACAACACTCGACAACACTCAACAACACTCAAAAACACTCAACAACACTCGACAACACTCAACAACACTCAACAACACTCAACAACACTCAACAACACTCAATACACTCAACAACACTCAACAACACTCAAAACACTCAACAACACTCAACAACACTCAACAACAAAATAACACTCAAAAACACAAAAAAACTGTATAATGCTTCCTGTCTCATTTTCTCCCACGTTAAATCTTATGTCTCTTTTTACTGTCGCTTTTTCGTTTCATAAAATTTCAAGTCACAACGATGCTAAAGAAGTTTTCACTTCAAAAACAAAACGCGTTAGTAATGAACGCATTACTGCCTAGATTTTTGAGAAGGTTTAATGAACAGCTTTCAAGCCTTTTAGTGGGGTAGTATTGGTACACTTACTAAGCAAGTGTAGTATAAAAAGATAAACTATGTTAGTTTTAACTGTAAAGCATAAATGACACGTGACGGGCAGTGACAATTATTATAAACTTTAAAGAAGGTGCTACCATTACATATTTTAAAGATTGGACTTATCTATTAGTTTAAAAATGAAATTGATTCATTAATCAATTATTAAATATAATGTTCATAACAGTGTAGTTATTATTCAATACGCTTTATATACAGTTTTGATATTCTATATTCTAAAAAACTCGTGAAATCATACTAATTCTTACAATAATAAATATAATAATTCATTTATTTCGGGTAACTAGGCCCATAGAAGACAACATTACAAAACATATCACACAATAATCTGATAATTGTGTGATATGTTTTGTCTCAATCATGTGCTAATTACCATCTTATTTCCAAAACTGGCATCATAAAGAGCTCCCCGAATACTGGAATCAAAATAATAATCTTATAAATTGAAATATTTTCTGCAAACATTTGCCAAGTAACGAAATCTGAGCTGTGGTGGGATTTCAAATATTATCAGTTAATTTTTAAATATTATTAACTTTTTGTTCTTGTTCGTACTAGGCCACAAAAAATCCATATTCTTTAATTTAATTTCATTACTCTTTTTCATCGAGGCGTGTTACCCGATTTCATCCAGGTACGTTTTATTAAAAGAGATTCCTAGAGGCGATATTACTTTTTAGTCGTAGGTTTAATAGAAAATATAAAGGCATGGAGAATTGCAGTTATCGTCGTGACTTTTAAATAATTTATGACTTTAAGTGGCGCCGACAGTACGTTAGCTAATAGTCAGGTTATAACGGTCAATCAGGCTTGTGACGTCATCGCATTCAGGCTTCTGGGAATTAATACATATGCCAAGACGTGGACGTAGGTAATGACTCAAGGGTCAGTGCGTCCAATAATACACTCCATAATATCATCGTATAAAACTAATTGTTCTAGAACTTAAACTTTTCCTCCCAAACTGAAACAAATAACAAAGTTATTAAAGGTTATCTTTTACTATGCATCAGAAATGCATCCATTATTCCCTTTGTTTGCACTTGATTGTTGAAATACTTTGCATTGCATTAGGTTTCACTCAGTAGATTGGAGCTTTATGAATATCATCGTGGTTGATTTTATTCAAATGATTTTGATTGTTTACTTGAAACAATAACATGCATTCTGATGAAGGGTAATCAGTAAACGTTGGTTGGCTTTTAAAGTACATTATTTTATTAACACTGTATAATTTTAAGCCACGCGGTTTTATGCATTTAATTTTATTAAATGAGTAGGTAAGTAAGCACACTAACATAATCAGTTACGCACTACGGTGTCGCTACGAACCCGCTAAGACACGCTACGAACCTTGCTACGACAAGCTCCAAACTCGCTACTACACGCTACGAACGCACTAAGAAAACGCTACGCGCCTGCATTGACCGTTCGTGAATGCAGTACAATTTTGAGCTATTAAAAGTTAGGTACGCTTTAGTAGGTACTGATCTTTCGTACAGATTTGCAAATTGTTTTTTTTTTAAAAAAACGTTTCCCCACACTAGGAATTACTCCTGTATCTTGGGTGCGTTTACAAACATTTAAATTCACATACACTAACAGCCAGACCCGGAACAACTACCTGTAGGCAATACAAATATTTGTTCCGTGCGGGAATCGAACCCGCGACACGCAGCGCAGAAGTCGATCGCTCAGCCACTGCGCCAACCGCGTCGTCAAATTAAACAGAACGTACGTACATAAATCTAAATGCACCGAGTTCGTTATATGTTTGTCATTTATTGTTGCTTATTATTCGGTTCTCTTTACTGAGATATATGGGTAGCCTTTAGGTATATAGAATTCTCCTTATTATGTAGGTACACCGCCTTTAATCATTGATAATATAATCTTACTATCCTACTTTCTACTAATATTATGAATGTGAAAGTTTGTGAAGATGTTTGGATGTTTGTTAATCAATCACGCGTAAACCGTTGAACAGATTTAGATGAAAATTGCAATTATAAATGTGAAAGTTTGTGAAGATGTTTGGATGTTTGTTACTCAATCACGCGGCAACCGTTGAACAGATTTAGATGAAAATTGGCACATAGATAGACCATTTCCTGGATTAACACATACGATAGTTTTTATCCCGATATTCCCACGGGATCGAAACTAAACCCGCGGGGCGCTGCTAGTTTTTAATATTTATATAATAACGTTATGTTCTTCTATTCTAGACATATTAACATTATTACCTAAAACAATACGAGAATATAACATAAATATGCTGCAAAAATACTGAGCCATTAATTTGGGTGCTCTGATTCAGTGATGGATAGTAAAATGAACCCTCTCATAGCTGATATAGCTGTCTATATATGTAAGAACGTTACCAGCTATCGTGGAAGTGGGCCGGTTGAAATGACGCCTGCCTAATGAGCTTTCTATTGACGTCAATTTTGATTCACGATCCTTTTTCATTGCGAACTCCCTAGGCATTTTTCAAACTAATTTGATTTCAGCTTGTAACGATGTATTTTGATAAAATTTGCTTTACCAGGTTAAACATTCAAATTCTTCAAAAAAAGCCGTTTCCGTAATCTGAACAGAAAAACCAATCCCACCAAAAACATTTCATGTAAAATGTTGCCAAGACGACCACATAAGGTTTGCCCTGTGAAAAAGATATCAGATCTCATGTAGAGCCAAGCTTCTGAATCTACACGGCCTAACTCTACCGACCCTAACTTCACAAATTCTACATATCTGTAAAAATGTATAGCTTCGCCGTTTCGCTACCGTCGTGGAGGTGATGCGAATATTTAGTTTCTGAAGTAAGTAACGAAACAGCCAAGCCATACATTTTTACTGATATGTAAAATTTGTGAAGTTAGGGTCGGTAGAGCTAGGCCGTGTAGATTCAGAAGCTTGGCTCTACACGAAACGTGCGAGCGTGTGCCCTTCCTTGTGACGCATAAACATCTGAAGGCCAATTCTCGTAATTTAAAACGTTCAAAATCTAGTCGCAGTCTCATCTCGGCGACAAGCAAATTTCAAAAACTTGTCGAAATGTAGGGAAATTAGAGGTATTTTTGACAGATTGAGACTGAGATCAGACTGTGAACGTTCTTAAAATAACGAGAATTCCCCCTCGGATATCTTTTTCACAGGGTAAACCTTATGTGGTCGTCTTGGCAATATTTTACATGAAATGTTTTTGGTGGGATTTCAGTTCTTTTTGTAAGTTGCTAGGCAGTCTTTTTAGTGTTTATTTTTTTCTTTTTTTTTTTTGGAGTGTATTTCTTGCACATCAGCAGTGCCGGTTTTCATAGCCCATTCTCGGTCTTTGCCTTTTTTCTTTGATGGTTTACTGATTACCATAAGCGATAAATCAGTGCGATATTTCGCTCTTAAGCGAGTATATTCAACTATAGCTGACTGTTGTGCTTTAGTACTAGCAAAGTCTATATTTATAAGATGAACACCTTGTGAATTGGTCACTCTAGAGAGTGCTACATAAGCTTGTGGGGCGTAAATAACTGAGACCTACCATGAGACTCTTGATTAAGGCGGAGGTTCTTATTAATAGGTTTTTTAGTTACTGTCTACAGTCCCGTGTAAACTTTCATGTCCTAATTCATAAAATTTGTGAAAGTCTCATTCAAACTTCCACCACCCACTCCCCCCAATTTTAGGGGTTGGGGGGCGAAAGCTGGGGGGGCACGGTAGTGTTTTTTTGTATACTGAACTTTGTTTACATACCAAATTTCGGCTTTCTAGCACTTCAGGAAGTACCCTAACATTTTGAAGTCTCATACAAACTTCCACCCCACATTTTAGGAGATGGGGGGCATAAGTTATAAGTTTATGAATTTTTTTATTGGTTGTATACTAATCTTAGATTACATACCAAATTTCAGCTTTCTAGAACTTCAGGAAGTAGCCAAACATTTTGATGATCATCAGTTCGTCAGTGACGAAATCGGTGTATTTCAGATATCAATAAAATCTAAAGTATTAAAGCTATTCAATTGAGACTTTGTATCTTTAATAAGTCTATTATTGACATCACATCCTGAGAATATGAACTATCTGGTACATCGGAAACCAACTCTATGAGGGTTCAAAAAAACGACGAAACACTTCGAATAAAGGTAGGTAGTGCCCTTGCTCTTCGCTTAGCTCATCTTGGCGGGAGCACTACCGTGCCTCCAGATTTAATAAAACTGCGCCTTTCTGCTGGGCACAGCACTTCAGGTTTTGTACATTTACGAAAAATGTACGCTGTGCTCTTATTGGTCTTCCGACGCGAACAAAGGGTCAGATTTAAAAAACATGGTAGATATAATATTGATGAATATAATACATAATTATGTACCATGTTTTTTTAAATCAGACCCTTTGTTTGTGGTAACAAAAATTTTTAATTGTAATTGAAAAATATGTTCTCCCATACATTGCAACTGAAAATATAAGTTTGTGTGCACAATATTGAAAGATTTACCATGTTGTTTTAAGACCACAGACTTCGTATAAGTTTTCCTGTAATCTATAGGTATAGAACTACATTCCGTTTTTTTTTTGTGGAGAGTATTGCGTACGATGGTACGCAACCCTCTCCATGCGAGTGCAACTCCGGTTGACAGGTTTTTTTTATATACATATCATCATCTACCTAGCCTTTTCCCAACTATATTGGGGTCGGCTTCCAGTCTAACCGGATGCAACTGAGTACCAGTATTTTACATGGAGCGACTGCCTATCTGACCTACACAACCCAGTTACTGGGTAATACGAAACCACTTGGTAAGACAGGTTGTCAGACCTTCAGGCTTCTTACGATTCGTAAAGACTGCCAACGATCAAAGGTCTTGGTATGTAAGGATGGTCACCCATCCACGGACCTACCGCAGCAAGCGTAGCTTAACCTGATCGATTGACCCGTGCGGCTGTTATTATATACATGTACATATTATTATTCGTATTTTAAGTCTGTTAGCTTACATGTTATATAAATATAAACTTGTTTGAAAATAAAAGCAATTGCTTTTCAATCATACTTATTATTATCTACATAATGGACCAGAATTCACTTAGCATGCAGCGGCATGTCCGAATGCGTGGATTGTTTATAATACTCAATATGCTGTGAGAGCAAATTGAGCACTCCAATAAATTAAAATCTGGGGGCCCGAAAAGGTCACTAGCAGAATCATAAAAGGATAACATCATGAATTATAACAGTCTGTGTTTTTCTTTTTTTCGCTGCACTATGTAGGTATAATCAAAGAGATTGGGATTGGATTGATTGGTTTTTTAGCACAGATAAATAAAAATAACTGAAAAATCCTTCACTGTGTAATAAATGGGTTTATTTTGAAGCTTGGCACGAATACAAACCTAAGTGAATAAAAATATTTAACTTTATTTGTTTTTCGAAATTATTCGGAAAGTAAGGAAGAATCTGAACGCGCATTCAGATGAATTTGAAACTCAGCATTAATAATCTCGACAAAAACATAATAATTATGTATTATTGGATTTTTCAAAAATCATCACTAACTGGGTAAAAATGGGTAATCAGTGGTTTTGTAGGCGAGGATGATACTGATTGTTTCGATTAACTTGAAACTTGGTATAATTAATCTCAAAGTTAAACCATCAGTCGATGGTAACCCAAAAAGATCTTTTTGAATCAACCGCTGTCGGTTCCAAGGGGTTGAAACTGTACGAAAAATGTCAACTTGGCACAAATACTTAATTAGGTAAATAACGAACGAATAACGACCTTAATAACGAATTTTCCAAAACTACCATTTGAAGCGGTAGAAGGGGTAAGTACTGAATTTTGTATGGAAATACTAAAACCAAATTACGCTCTTGTTGCAACCCACCACCAAAAAGTGTGTGAGATCATCTCATCGTGATTCAGTGATGAAGTCAAACCGAAAAACTCACTTAGTAGCCATGTAAAAATACTCAACTAATTGGTTGGATAAATCAATAATAACGTGAATGGTACCTGAGGGAAAAGTTAAATCTACGAGTATATCTATACCTACTAATAAAAAAGCTGAAGAGTTTATTTGTTTAAGCGCACTAATCTCTGGGACTACCAGCCGGATTAGCGAATTCTTATTGAATTCTTAAGAAAGGCTATAGGCTACTTACACCAAGCTAGGACCCCTAGGAAGGGTGCAAAAACAAAAAAATGTCTGAAAGAACGCTGAGGGGATACGAAGTACTAGCGCGGGCAGGCGATGCGATGCGATGACGTGGGTCGGGGAACAGGAAATTTCAAGCGGACGAAGTCGCGGGCATACGCTAGTTATTTATATTGGTGTCGAACGAATCAGTGAAGAATTCCGTACTCGGGACGCATGCATAATATTGATTTTATCTGTAGATATTTCTCAAAGAACCTGTGAAAGCAATGTATGATTGATGAACAATGTTTCACAAAACAACCCTTATATGTGAAAAGAGCGAATATTTCCTTCGGTTAAACATGACAAATACTATTTTAGGTAAATATTAGCAGTCTTATTTATAAACGCTTGTTTAATTGTTATCAATTGCTAAGCAACTGATTAGCAATAATCTTATTCTTAAACGCTATTAAGCGCTAAGAGGTTGCTTAGCAATTGATTAGTAGCTGTAAAAATTAAACACCACCGGAGCTCTGTTATGAGGATGCTAAGAGGCAAGATAGCGGATTTTATTTTAATTAAATCAGCCGATCGATTCAATAGGATTATTGTATGCTATATTTGTTCCTAATATCGGATTATATCTTAGTAAATATGGATTTCAGAGAAACGTAGAAGATTAAAAAAAATTAAACCCCGCCGGGAAGTAGACGGAGGACGACCTACAAAGTAACAAAGCTCGTTTAAATCCGCTACGAGAATGATTACCTATTACATAGTATTTCTTCATTCGGAGTACACGCGATGAAAGGAGTTACAGGGCAGGCTCAGTAGGTATTCAGGAGGTTCGAAGAGAATGAGTTCTTGAAGAAGCTGATCACAGATAGTGATTATTCCATGTGTTATCCCAAGTGCCCATGTGTTATATTATGACACCAGTTTTAAGGCCCAGGACTAAACAAAAGCCACGTTGTGGCAGTCACACACAAATAATAGGAGACATTTTGTAGTATCAATTTATTTTGATACGTAATAAAAATACATTTTTGTTATAAATTCATTAATTTTATTTTCCAATATTCTTATTCCAAAGTCATAGGTGCCATTCTTTTCTCATGCCACTAAACACATAATGATAATATATGATTTTGCGTCAGCAGAAATTGGTAAGTGGCTTAAAGTCAATGTTGCACAAAATTAAATCACGTTCGTGCTAATAATGTGGTTATTCGATTTTTGTTGCGGGTGACTAATGTGCTTAAACATCAACAAAATCGAGGGTTTGTAGGCCAGTGCAGTGTTTTGTTGAGTCAGCAGCAGGCATTAAACACGGAAGTTTGGCCTTATGGACGGAAGTATGACGCTCTAGGCGCCCTCGTAGTCGATAGAGTTGATGTACACAGGGCAAAAAGTTTTACATCGTCGATAGAGTTGATGTACACAGGGCAAAAAGTTTTACAGCGGATTACATTTCACACATACGAGTTGTTGTCACTGTGTGCGTAAACTAATGAGTCGGTCGGTCCGGTATGAATAGCAAACGCTAAACTGTCTGTGTGCGTATGATATACCCACATATAGCAATAACGAATATAACAATGTATAGTGATCAATAATTGAATGAGATGAATACTATTTATAATGTTGAAATATTGGAAATATTTTAACATTATAAATAGTGTGTCGCCGCACATCCGGTCGGTAAAAGCACCTGGCATAGATAACCCTTATACATACTTCGTTTCGTAAATTCAAACCCCGGCAGAGGAATATTGTTTTACAGGTTTTTATTTTTTGTCTTATAATAAGACATCAATTTTGTGTCAAATAAAATTTTTCAAACAAAAAAATAAAAAGGTACTTAATTAAATAAAATTAATATGAAATCTTTTATTAAATAAACTAGGCGTTGGAAGTTGGAATGCGGGCGTCTATTGTTCCATATCGTTTGGGTCATTAGTGAATGTGCCAGCTCTTTTCGACTATTAAGTTTAAATAAAAACATGTTAAAACCTAAGTAAGTTTGCTTAAGGTTCAATTTGGCTTCCCCCCCGGTGGGTTCCCGCATTGTCGAGGCGGGGGGGCTCAGTAGCCATGGCTTGAACACCCACGGTGAAGCGAAGAGGAACCCGAGGAGGGACCGCTCGTCAGGGCTTTTGCTGACAAGCCAACGACGTAGCGGCCAAAAGTAGGTTGCGGTGCAGCTTAGGCGACATCGCAACTGAGGCGGGCCGCGATGTCGTATGGGGGGCATCGCGGCTGAGGGTTGGAGGCCGCGGCGGAAGAGGAGTGCCGGTATTGCGGTGCGCCGCTCTCCCTACCTTCCGCGGCCTTGACGGGGTCGCCACCGTGTGATGGCGGACGCGGTGGGGCTGCAGGGGAGGAGGAGTGTTGGTATTACGTTGGCTACTCTCCCTATCCTCTGCCGCCGAAAATTGGCAGGTGGCGGGGCCAATGACCTGACCCGTCGCAGGGGGACCAACGGTGCCCAGACACGGGGTCGTCTGGCGCCCATGTGCTGGTTTGGTCCCTGGGGTGGTCACGGCGTGCTATGTGTTCTGGTGCGCCGGTGATGGGGAGTACTCCCCAGAGGAGGGTCCGGCAACGGACAGCCGCGGCGGGTTCACGGATGAGTGCTAACGCGTGCCCGTGTTCCCGCCGTAAGCGGCAGAGGAGGTCACCGTGGAGTTTTAGTGGGTTAGAGTCCCACATAACTGCACTATCTCCCCCTGGTAGTGCAGTATGCATGAGCATTTCTCCACGTTAAAAAAAAATAAAATAAAACGTTCAATTTGGCATGGGCTATATGTTAGCAAATAAAAAACTACGTGTGGCCAATATAGTAAGTAATGCAAACTATTTTAAACATATTCCCAAACTGTTGGATGAGTAGCACATTGCTGGTAACTTCTTTACCAGTTTATAAGACAAGACAAGGTTTTTTGTTCAATAAGAATGGACGTAAATATTTTTTCAAGTATACTAATTTAAAAAAAAATAAACTGAAATTGGAGGTGAAGTGAATCAACATGTTAGACACTAAGAAATTTGGACAATTTCTAACTGCTTATCAATAACACAATTAAACTTCATACTTAATTGTTGGTGCTCGAGCGCATGCGAGGGCAATAAATGAACACGAGTGTATTAATTACTCACTTTAGCAAGGTGCGTAAGCTACTTTTCTTTCAACTACCAATCTACCTATCGTGATAAAATATACCTACTCAAAATAAAAACTCAAGTTAATGAAAACAAAGTTTCCATAAGCTTTTAAATATTAGTTTATCCCGCGACTTTTGCGGCAAAAGGTTATTAACAATTTCAATTGCAGCTGTTTTTATACTCTCTGAAGTTGAATTAATATCGCTATCGCTATTTCTATTTTTTTAAACTTTTCTTGCTAATAATGAAATATAGTTTTACAATGGTACAAAATTCCACATTAGGTATTCTCTCAATTAAAATTTATTTATGACCTAGCGAACAGAAGTCGCTTTTGTTGGTGAGCGGTGGACAGCAAAATCGTCCGTGCTGGCTTACTACAGCGTAAACCAGCTTCATCTTCGTGCAGGTGATTTCGCACTATTTGTAAGCACACATTATGTGCGGTTGCAGTTATGCGGGTGGATAAAAACAGATTAGCCTTGAGCCTTGCCACGATGTCGTAGTGACGAGCCAAAGAATTCGCCTTCGGTTTTAGCCCACGTCGATGATGGTTTACTTCTCCAGAATACGCATACCCATGGACCCATAACTGCACGATTCTCTTCTATGGATAAAAACAAAACAATATTTAAAATAATGAAGATAAACAATGGTGGATAAAGCATAGTTAATGAATTACATACTTATATTGCCTACTAATATAATAAAAGTTAACATCGCTTGACATTGGTGGCATTACATACCAATAATAAATGTGTATCATAACTATTTTATTTATATAATTTGAATGTTTTTCTTTATTCCGACGCAGATATGCCTAAGACAAAAATGAGCCCAAGTAAATTTTATCAAAATCAAATTATGATAAAAAATAATTTTAAAATATTCTGACATATTAATATTACTATGTATTGCAATATTTAGGTAAACATTAAAAGGTGAGATGAGTTAAGAATTTGAGTTGAAATAGGTATTACTAACATAAGGAAAATAATTATGTCACGAGTAGCTGTTACTCACCGATATTATATTATAAGCGCCGTGCAATTTCACTAATAGAAAGTTTTGCTCATGCAAAACAGCAATTTCCGCCGTTTTAAACATTGTTAAATGTTGCATGGTTGGATCAAGTTCAAGCACAATTGTGATCAGGAACAAAGAAAGCGCAGGAATATAAGTAGGTAGTCATTAATATACTTAGTAGTGCAAAAAATACTCGTAGACTGACAACTAAGAACGCCTGATGATGAATGACTGACTACTAACTAAGAACGCTCATTTTTTGTAAGTTAATGTGAAAGGTATTTATTCATAGATGCTGTTGGTTATTAATACTACAAACTTTTTTATTTACTATTTTATTAGCCATTGATGTGCCACTGCTAGGCCTTAAAGGTCTCCCTGCTCTCTTTCCACCTCTCTCTGCTCTGTCCAGAGTGGACTAACTTATTACAAGCTCTTTATTAAAACGTTGCAATTTGATTAATGGCCTTATATTAGAGCACGCGAAAGCGAATATGGAATTGAAATCGTAACTTTTGAACTTGAACTAAGAGAAATTGTGACTGGTTTCATCGTAGGAAAGAGCTACTCTGATCAATTATACAAGTGCAGCAAATTTACATTGCGATCAAAGAGTGGCATTATGAGAATATGATAAACTTTACGAACTAACGATTTCTTGCAATGTTTTGGCTTAAAACAAACATAACGTTTCAGTAATAATTAAATTAATAAATAAAAATATATTAATAATTTATTAATTTCATTAATAATATCTCGGTAGTTCCATACCTCGAGCTTACTCTGAGTTACGCGTGGGTCAAGTTGTTACATATAATTTATATTTTTTCGCTCGTCATGGTACATTAATCTTGTTAATTTAACGAATATGCTGCATCACGAGCCTGTCATGTGCCAATATAAGACCAGGGGCCGAACCGCCATGATCTTCCTCGGCCACTTATCGCGAATGTTCTCAATTTATCTTCGGGTCATTTTCACACCGCTTTATTACAATCCATCTCAAACATGACCCTTAAATGTTTGACAAATTGAATCGTTCTCAGAGGTTCTACTTGTAAAAGTGCTGTGTAGGTACAATGTAATATTTTATTTCTAAGACAAGAGTTAACTTTTGAATTTAATAACTCAATTAATATTTTACAGAGATCGATGGCCAACTTGCAATTAACCATCAAAGTAATCGACAATGTTCGTGATTTTCGCTTAGCTTGTGAAAACAACGACGACGCTTTGATAATGTTCGACGTGGTTTGTGAAAATTTGTATGATTTGAATGTGAATTATCTTCATTGTTGTAAATCAAAATATTGTCCTTTACTTTCGTTGTTAGCGGCCTTAGCTTAGGTAACGGCCCTCCCACATCCCCTTTCGTGACGACTAGTTGATAATATCGGTCTGAAATAATTCTTGGTCCTTAATCTTCCACTGTTTGTTTAGAACTAGATAGCGTCCCGCAGACGTAGCCGAGTTAATACCACTATGGCGTAATATAATTAAAATATTCTCATTACGAATGTATCCTTTCAGGGCTGATCGAGTTCGAGATGGAGGATCCGAATGTACCAAGTCGTGCCATAATAAAACTTCGCAGTAAGCAGCTTGTGGATGCGCAAGTCAGCGAGTTCGACGTGGTAGATACGGGCAAGCGGTGAACGCCATTGTCACCCAATTCCACTTGTCAAACAAATAATGTTTGCATTGCAAATGTCTAAAATTATTATTGAATATATTTGTATCTGGGAAATTGTACTTTTTAATAAAATAAATATACAATAAAACAAACTGAGATATCATCATCATCGTTCAGCCCAAGACACTGCTAGACACACTACTGGACATAGGCCAGCGCCAAGCATTGCCACGCCAACCCATCGGCATCGCCAAGAGCCTTATACGGATGGGTGATGGGGCCGAAAAGCTGTAAGGCACTAAGAAAGGCAACTAAGGGTGGGTAGCCCCTCCCACCCAAAGGCGGACCGTCGACCTGGTGAATGTAGCAAGATTCCGCTAGATGCCATGAAAATGTAGGTATTTAGTTACCCACTTCATTTCTTAGTTAATGTTCGCAATCTGCATATTGCAAAACTTAATTATTTTATAATTTGTAAAAATAATAAAATTAGCTTTCCAATCATTTAAAACGATTTTGTTTATTAATTATTGGAATACTTCAAGTAAGTATTTCATGTAAATACATGAAATACTTAATATTGATGAAATATCTAATATTGTAAACAAAAAAAGCAAATTGATTTCGTTTCCGTTCACACGAAACATTACGAAAAGAGAAAATGATAACATTGTTTTTCATCCCGAGCAGAATATTGTTATACAGTTTTTAAAGTGCATGCATTGCCAGAAAAAAATCCGCTAAGTGCTTGTTGGACCACGCGCAAAGTGGCGTTCCATAGTTAGGATGGACATTTTAGTTAAAAAACGTGTTCTCCCATACATTCCAACTGCAAATATAAAGTGGGCGTGTTTACCCATGACAAATACAGCAGATACAGCTTTCTAGTACTAAGAGTCTCTGAGCCAAGAGACGCGGACTGACAGAGAGACGGACGGACATGGCGAAACTATATGGGCTCCTTGTTGACTGCGAAACCCTAACCCCAAGCAACGTGATTATCGATCTTTACGCTAAGATGTTCTGAGGAGGTCACTCAATACAGTGTTAAAAACTTCGCTTAAAACACAAATACGAAAAAAAAACAAAAATCTAAAATTGTAGAACAACAGAAAGAACGCCAAACAAAAAGTAAAAAACCAACGTTACTAGGACACACGTGCAAAAAGGACTACATACTCGTAATTACATCGCTTGCTTGCATATATTGCTTTACGTTGGAGCTAGATAATATTAATATTGTTTTAAAACAGGACACGTGTCCTTCCTCGTGCGGACGTGAAAAATATTACGAAGCGCATATTTGCCTTTATGTATGGATAGGTACCTACCTAAAAGTTAGCTTTAGGTATGTTTGCCCGCCCACCAGCTCAGTGTTGGCGTTTTTTAGGGTTCCGGTTTTGAGGTATAAAAGGAATAATTTTAGAATCACTTCGTTGTCTGCCTCTTTGCGTCTGTCTCTCAGGACCCTTTTTAGGGTTCCGTACCAAAATGGTAAAACGGAACCCTTATGGTGAGACTCAGACAGACTGTCTGTCTGTCTGTCAGTCACAACTGGATATCTCAAAAACTACTAATGCTATCAACTTGAAATTTTGAATAGTTTTAGAAGACGTTTACCCAACTATTTTGCAAATAATAAAGAAATAAAAATATATGTATATTTTTGCAACAGGGACTGAAAGGGGGTCTGAAAAATTTTAAGTGGGGCTACTAGGGCATGTGGGATATCATATGAAAGAGCGCAGTTTGCACATTCTTAAACAATTTTCTTTTTTTTGTTCAGGCCGCATAGTTTTCGACTTTTGATGAAAAATGTAAAAAAAAATACGGTTCCCTTATCTCCGAAGTTTGCAAAGAGAAAAATCTGAAATTATTCTATGTGATAGAAGTTTATGTATAGATTACAGGAAAAATAAAACAGTCTCTAAATAGCACACTTTTTCAGAAATCATCAACAAAAGTAACATTAGTTCTACTATCGGTCAAGAGATGGCGCTGACAAAACTGCAATATTCTACACCGCAGTACACAGTGTTAAAATTCTCTGATGAATATAGGGCTCGCCGATGAAAATTTAAAAATATATGATGGTGCGGACCCTCGGTGCATGAGTCCGACTCGCTCTTGCCCGGTTTTATTCTCAGAAACACGTGGAGTTATCAAGTTGAAATTAATATCAAATACTTAGGTCTATGGTCCATTGGAACTGTAAAAAAAAGCCATCAAAAACATAACTTGTAAAAAAGCCAAGTCTCGCGACTCAGTCCTTCTACCGTAAAAAGTTGTGAGATCCATGTAATACCAAGTCGGTTAATTTATTCAGTCTCTACTTTAAGGGACCTATTCTATCGTACGTAATTAGCTAACCTAACAACATCTTATAGTGCCCATATCAATATTAAAAATCGTTTATGTTTTAAATAAATAGACTGATTTGGCCATCGCATGAAAACACATAAGCATATTATATTAAATTAGATGGTTTAGTGCGATTGCCAAGTCAATCTATTTATTTAAAACATAAAAGATTTTTAATATTGATATGGTCACTATAAGATATTGTTAGGTTAGCTAATTACGTAATAACATAATATGACAGAAGGTCCCTAGTAGGGACTAAATAAATTAACCGACTTGGTGTTACATTTTTGGCATGCATGAAGAAGCCTCCTCGTGTAGCGCAGTTTGTTCCGCCAGTTACTTAACTGAACCGAGCGCTCGGTGCATCCTGGGCAGTCACACCCAACAACTTATTTGACTGGCCAATTCTTCCCTTGCGGTGGTAGGGCTAACGCCCGCCCGTTTTGCGGCCACCCTCCCACCGGAGTCCGGCGTGAAGCAGCCTGCTGTGTTTCGTCGATGCGTGGGATTTCCAGTGCCTTAGGCATCTTCTGGGCACGCTCATTCCACCATAGACCTCATCCATCGCTTTCCATCAGGCGTAATCGAGGTCAAGAGCGGACCCATTCAGAAATAAAAAAAAAAACGGATCTCACAATTTTTTACGGTAGAAGAACTGAGTTGCGAGACTTGGCTTTTTTTACAAGTTATGTTTTTGGCGGCATCTTGCTTCTTTTTGTAGATGGTCCTACTTTTTCCTTTCCGGTATCTTCTTAATGTTTTTTTTTTAACATTATCCGTTGACCATTTTACAAGTTACCTTTGAACATAATTATATCTGGGTACCTATCTACACCTATTATTCCATTATATTATACATAGGTATACAGATAAACGTTTTATCTATCTATCTAGATACACTGATTCATTCGCTGCAAATGTAACTTTGTAATCCTATATATTTATATGGGATTACAATGTTATTTATGCAGTTGGTGTATCTAGAAAAGTGTGGAATGAAATTATAAAATATTTTAGTTTTTCCTAGATTTATACACAGTATACACTAAACACTAATTGTATTCAAAATTTAAAGCTTCTATGTCTGCTAGAAGTGCCATAGAGTTTTGATGATCGGTCAGTCAGTCAGTGAGTGAGTGACAAAAATAACAAACTTTGACTAGATAAAATTCATAAACTACTGGTTCAAATTGAATGAAATTTGAAATATACCGTGTTTATACAATGCCTGCTTGGTTACTGAAAATTCAGGCTTCTAGTATTATCCACGTCGAAAATGGCCTGAACTGTTTCGAGAAAAGGATGGTACGGCCGTGCCGCTTTTTGCTCGACTTGGCCCGCACTGCCTTGCCCCCAGAAAAACATTTATACAACGCCATTTATGTCGCATATTTAATTAGGGGTACTTCCCGTGGAAATTAATCTTCCCAGAATCATGATATTTGACAAGAATGTCATAAATAAAGAATGAAATAAATTCGAAAATTGTTAATTTGTAGGTAGTACATAAAAAAATAGCACATAAAAACATATACGGTTACAAATTTACATTTGCAGTTGAAGAATTGACCGTGACGTATGTCGATGTATGGGAAAATATTTTCTCAACTACAAAGTTAAGTTTGACTTTCAATTCAGAATTGTGGCTTTGTTACATGAGTGAAAGCGGGTACAGTTTTAAGTCGGAACCCCAGGGCGCGAGTCCTACTCGCACTTGTTCGCTTTTATTTTCATATGTAAGGATAAAGCGGTTTCTATTCAGCTTCACCTAGTGTGAGCGTGTTTGCGGCTGAACTTTTTTTGATTATATTGGTTTCCGTCATCTCACTCTCTCTCTCATCGTCATATTTTAGCCCCTTGCTTTGTCTATTAAGTCAAATGTTCAATAAAAGCAGCTTGAAAGAAAATACGCGATTTTTTCTGTGGATAAGGGAGTAGTTGTGGTGGCAATTCTCAGGGGAGACGTTTGTGCAGCAATGGTTGTCATTTGACTGAAATGATTTTGATAAAGAAAAGAAACAGGGTACTACGACACGATTGAACCGAAAGTGTAAGTGCCTTTTCACACGTCCCGGTTGCCGGGTACCCGGCACCCTCTAACAGGTTGATTGATGGATTTTGTTGTCGGCTCTTCTCCAAGAAATGACCAATTGAAACCGTGCACCTAACTTCTGACGTTTCAATTAAAAACTATTTCTGCTTCCCAAACTATATTTAACTTGAATTTTAGGTTTATTAATGTATATTTTTGAAGGTCGCAATAGTTAGAATTTCAGTAGTAAAAAAAATAAGTAAATACGAAGTTATTGATAATTCTAGAAATAGTCATTCTTTAAGATTATATTCATGAACTTAGAGGATTGTATTGATGATTTTACCGATTGTAATTCTGTAAATCCACATTTACGTAACAAGTATGTCGCCAATCGTATTTTTTTTCAATATACAGTGCAAATTGCAAAAAAACGTAAGAAAATTTTAATTTCGCGGGGAAAGCGCCGCGGTTAAGTGAACAAGACACAGGACAAAGACGCTCTACAAGGCCGTACTTTTACCGAGATGTGCCATATTTACGACATATTATAGTTTGTTATTACATAATACGAAATCGGAAATGTAAGGTAATCAAATGCCTTTTGTGTTTATTGGAAGATATAACTACATATTTCAAAAGTGCCTTTCATGTGCCTATTTGAAATAAATGCTTTGACTTTGAAATTTTATATTACCAGCATTTTTTTTGTTGTAAGTGATTTATATAACTTTTTATGTTTTTGTTACCTTTAGGTTGATGCGTCTTATGTACGTCCTTTTCCAGTGATCCTACACGGATTGACGCGAAAGTCGCGTCTATGTAAAACATGTGACGGTCGAACAATAACTGATGTAGGTATTGTGCACTCGTGTAATGGTTCACCTAAGGGAAATATTTAATTGAACCTCTAAAAACTGATTTTCTTAAGATGAACACTGTTTTAAATCAATTATTTATTATTATTATTAGTCTGTGATGTTCCATTGTAGAAGCAAAGGCCTCCCTACTCTCCTTCCACTTCTCTCTATTCAAAGCTGCTTTTTTTACAAGCTTTATTTAATTTGCAATGTTTGTATGTATGTTCGGGTCAAATCATGCAAGCTGAATTAAAACCACTTCCTCTTATCCTACGAAGTTGAAATTTTACATGTTCATTCTGTTGTGAAGACAATTTATTTTTATGATGCATGACCTGATTGTACACCCAGGATTGGCTCCAGACAAAGGAATTCCTTAACGGTCCATGGTACGGACACGGAATTTAATATATGCATGTAATTATAATAGTCCGTTCTAAAGTCCACCATGACCTGGCTGCTGCAATCAGGATTGGCTCTGGTCGAGAGAACTCCTCAACGGACAACAGTACAGACAAGAAAATATATATATACGTTCAATTATAATAGCTCGTTCTAAAGTCCATCACCATGACCTAAGTGCTGCACCCAGGGATGGCTCCAGACGAGGGAGATCCTAAACGGTTAACAACACACACAAATCTACGCATTCTTAGGTACACCATGACCTGTCTGCTGACCCAGAATTGGCTCCATATGATTGATCTCCTCAGCGGCTAACAGCACAGGCACGAAATTTGTAAATTAATTCAATTAAAGTAAAGTAAATGTAAGTAAGTAATGTATGTAATGTAAGTAAGTATTCTAAAGTATGGCATGACTTGGATAGTGGAAATCGGTTGGCTTCACACCACTACTTGTGTAAAGGCCTGTTTGGGTTCGTTGGATTTGTCTTTACAAGTACCTTTCAAGTGAAAGTGATAGAACGGATATTTAAACAAATTCTGATGCCAAAAAATACAAAATAAAATTTAAGTAAAAACCTTTATAAAAACAAGCTTTTAATTAATAAAAAAAAATACTAAATAAAACTTTTGAAAACATAGAACTTTAATATTTTCTTAAAAGCTTGAGGCTTCTCATAAAGTGTAAGAAGGACGTTCAGGCCTTAAGATTTTAAGAAAATTTTAAAGTTCTAAGTTATCGTAAGTTTTATTTACCTAGTACTATTTAGTTCATTAAAAGCTTATTTTTATAATAGTAGTTTATAAAACTGTTGCATAATGAGGGGTATTAAACACGAGTGTGTGTTTACAAACCGAGCGGAGCGAGGTTTGTAATAGTATCACACGAGTGTTTAATACCTTATTATGTGCAGTTTTATACAACTTTTTATCTACTTTCATACATTGAGATTGAATATACTAAATAAAAGATCAAAGTTCAAAAAGTAAGACATACCTTACTGCTTATGATAATTATTGTAGTTTTGTATGAGTCATTTCCGTCGCCGCATCTAAAATATCGGGCGGAGTCAAATTTCCTTCACATTCACTGGTATCAGACATTTTTAAGCAATAATAGAATAAAACACTAAATTCAGAAAAAACGTAAAAATGGCGCCAAAAACCCAGCTCTTCACCGCACTTTAGCGCAACCACAGATAAGTAAAATTTACACACCAAAACTTCACGCTCCCGTATATATGTAAAGCCCCATCCACACGCTGGCTGTTTGTCACAAACACCGCAAACAGCAAACAAAGTGCCAAACATCCTTTGATCTGGCAAGAAAAAGCGACACCGATGCCGAACACTGCCCAACACAAACACAAACAGGCAAACAACGACAAACACCCATCCACATGTCCGTGTTTGCTGTTGGCTGTTTGCCATTGTTTGTCAAGCATGTGGATGGGGCTTAACGAGTTCGATTAAAAAAAGTTATGCATTCTCCTTAGTGATTTAACTTCTTGGTTAACCTGTATCGTAATGGAAAAAAATTATTTTATAACATTATTTTGTTCGAGAAATAGTGTTATAATGAAATTTTTTTTTTCAATTTCGGTATTGTGTTTATAAAGTATGTCAATATAAACTCGTTTAAAATTTTATACTTAATTAGAATTTTACGACATGAAAGTAGATAAAGGTTTTTACTTAATCTTTTTTAAATGATGAACCACTCACTTTTTGGGCTTCTAATGATGCAAACTTTTTTTATTGAACGAACCTCTTCTTATGGTCTGGCCTTTTTTCACAGCTGGTCGCAGTAACTGAGCTAGGACACCCTGACCACACGGGTTAGATGTCACGGCAGCAGCTGGCGAGCGCTACATCCAATTTTGTTGCAGTTACTTAGCTATTTAGTATTTATAGGTCTCCAAAATATGAATTATTAGAGGTTCACAAAAAGAGGTGCAATCATGAATTACAGTGTTCTATAATATTTTTAGGAAATCCAAATGGGAATTATTAGAGATTCGATTAAATACCATATACCAGTAGGCACTACACAAAGGTATGTTTGTGCGCTCGGTAATCATGTTATCATGCATACAGCAGGTTGAAAGACACTTTGTAGTAATCGGGGAACGAACATTCTGATAATAATATAATCGAACATGTCTTTAATTTCCGTTGACGCAAACAGTGTTTTTTCTATCTGCAATAACAGCTGTTAAAATAGGTATGTATGTAATAAAATGATAAGATAAATCTATGTAGTAAAATAAAAATGCGTAGTGTTTTCCTTATTATTGCTGGCTGGTTTTCGAAGATAGGAAGATATTGCATAAAATCAGTGAACCATACTTTTGACACCTAGTGGTTGTTGCACTGGTGCGATTTTTTTTAGTACACAGCAAAAACAGAGATATACAGTATGTTAACTAACAGAGGGCGTTCCCGTTAACCCGCAATAGTATAGCATCCATAGATGCTAAAAAAAATATTACCATTCGAAAATAAAATGTTTTTATATTTTTTTATATTAAAATATTCACTAAAAATCGTAAATTGATACTCTATTTATTTAATTAATTCTAATTTATTTAATTAAATAAATTCCGACATTGCTGTCCTTCAAGTACGCGTGTACAGAGTGTTTCTTTAACGTATCAATTTACGATTTTTAGCGCCAGATAATTTTATCTGAAGAATATTTTTGAATATTTGACAATTCGTCCATAAAGAATCTGTCAGACGTCAATTTTATTCCACGAATAAAAAATATCTGTCGATTGAAAAATCAGCCCTTAGTTAAATAGCCTAAGGAGTTTTTGTACAGTTTGAAAAAAAAAAATAATATGGGGTACGTTGATTGTCTGAGTTTTGTTTTATTGTCGTTTCTGTTCTGTTGGCCGTGGACGGATCTGATGGCCTTACTAGTATATAGAATTCTCGCATAAGTTATAAACATCTGTGCTAAGCTGCTGCATAGCGATGGATGTTTACCTATTAATATCACCCAGTAGGATAGTTTGATTTTTATTGCATAGTTTGGCTTTATGAGGGTTTTCTGAAATGACGTTCGCCAGGTGGCAGCACTGACACGTCAGGTCCAGACATCTGTCAAAGAGTCTATATTTTCTTTAGTCATGACTGAATGATGAACGAATGAATGAATCGAATGATGAACGTCATCATATATTTTATATTGGAAGACCTCTTGTCACAGTGGTGCCAACTGGTGTCGTAAATTTTCACGAAAACCCTCATTCTGCTCAAAAAGGGTTTACCACCGAATACACAAGTGGAAAGCGTATCTTTATCGCACGTTTCACACGTCTACTCAAGCCCTACTAGTTCACACTAATTGTTACTTAATTCAATAATTAACTAATTTGTGTAAAAACGCCTGAAAGGAAATGATTAGCAATTAACAGTTTGCGTGTAAAGAATGAGTTTTGTGTTAGGAAATTTTTTTTTTTGTTATCAGATATCTAAAACTGTTGTTTTAAACTGAAAATGGGAAATTCATTCAAAATCCAGGTCAAGTGAACTCCTAAATGCATCATTCTGTAGCTTTTTTACATGGTCATTTTGGTTAGGGTATGCCAATATAGACCACTGGTCATAGTCTTATTCGGCATAAAATTCATCGCAAAAATCGAGCAGCACCTCTCTTATTCTAAGGACTAAAATACTCACCGGATCAACTGAGGTTATTAGAAAAGCCATAAATCGCAAAATAAACTTTTCCCATACATTTCGGAAGAAATTAACGTAGAAAAATTATATAAAATTTAAGTTAGAAAGTAGGTTGAATAGACACTTTTCATAGTTTAAGTATTAGAATTATGTATAGGTACTGACCGCTAATACCGCTACACGAAAATGCACCAACGATCTAGATTCAAGTACTGTGGGAGTGAAATGATGTTTATTTCTGTAAGTATCATTACTTTAACCTTTTTGGTACTACTGGCGCCCTCAGTGGGCGATTAAAGTTACGTTTTTTGCGTTTAGGTCCTTTTTTTCAGGACGGGAAATCATCAAATGACCCCTCCCGCTCTGGGTGGAGCGGAAGGGAGTGTCAGACTCTTACTGACTAAAACCCACCCGTGTTCCTTCCTTCCCTTTACGTTCCGGGCCAGCGGACAATACCATATATATCTAACCATTTCGGACAATCCCGCTGACCCGGCAGGCTTCGGCCCTAACGGGCCCCTTCGATTGCTGCTGACATCTTTTTGAGGCGCACGTGGAACACGTACGCGCCGTCCGGCACGGGCCTGGTTCTGATCGGACGGTGAGCTACTCATTACTCTCCGCCCGCAGGCCCGCGCCTACGGTGGCAGGGAGTCGTCGCGCGGCTCCCGACACCCGGAGCGTCTCCCGCGGCGGCTGGGATGGGAGGCTCTCTCCCTCAGCCGTCCCGCCACCTCCTTCGCTAGCATGACTGCTTCGCAGAAGGAGGCGACTGCCCCCACTCCCTCTTGCCCCGGACCATGGCTTGAACCAGGGCCGGATGCGAAAGGTCGCCGCTGCTGCCGATCGCCTCTAGGAGGACACGTCGGCGATGCTCCGCCCAAGCGGGGCAGACCACCGTATGCTCCACCGTGTCCTCTGGGCGATCCTGGCAATGGTGACATCCGGGCGTTTCCTCTCGCCTGATGATGTGCAGGAACCCCCCGAAACATCCGTGTCCGGTGAGGACCTGCGTCAGGCTGTAGGTGAGGGCGCCGTGACGCCTCTCTAGCCACTCCTCAAAGAGGGGTCTTATCGCCACTATCGTGGCGTGCCCTGCGCTGGGTTGCAACAGTCGCTCTTTCCATGCCGCCATGAGATCGCGGCGGAGGTCCGTCCGCCCGGCCGCGATTTGCCGCGGAAGCGGAGTTTCCCCGCGGCGTAGTGCCTCCGCGCGCCACTCGTAGAGGCGCGCGAGGACTATCGCCTCCAGATCCCATGGCGGCAGTCCGGCAAGGAGGCTTGCCGCGTCGCCCGAGATCGTGCGGTACCCACGGATCAGCTTTACGGCTACCACCTTTTGGGGCCCGTTCAAATAAAGGGCGGCTCGCCGCCGCAGTGAACGCGCGCACACCGGGGCCCCGTATAGGGCCATGGACTCGACTCGTCCGAAAACATTACTCTTGAACGGTCATCCAGAGTCCAATTCATGTGTGTTCTAACGGAACTCAGCGTTGAATTTCTATGCTGCGTTTCGAGTTTAGGACCGTTTGCAGGTTAAGGCTTCAAGTTTGCTTCAGCAAGACGCTGCCTCAGTGTACACGTGCCCGGATCGATTTCTCAACATTGTTGACACCATATATCTTCCCGCGCTGTCGTGCACCTTGTTCGGCCTGTCCCTGGTCTGCGAATATTGGATCCAGTCTCTTCAAATCCGTGGAGCACTCTTTGCACGGTTGATAGCGACACATCAACAGTTCTCGCTGTATAAAGTTGACTGCGCCCGTCTCCAAGCATTGTCAGAATTCTGCTACACTTTTTAGGGATTAGTGCACTGACCTTTATCATTGTATAATACAGGTCAGTGTTTTTAATACAATCACCAAAAAGAAATAAAGCTCCTTCAAACAGGCGCGATACACGATAAAATCGCGTGCGACACAAAGGCACCGCAAGTCTCGCAACGAGCGGTGCAGGAGCCTTAAAAGGTTTTATTTCTTCCTATATTTGGAATGAAATAAACTTTAATTTCGTTTTTATTTTGAAAGGACGAGTCAAATATTAAAAGTTATTGCATATTTTTATAACCGACCCGCTTTCTTTGCGGCTCAATGTAATTCAGTACAAATATTCAGAACTAGTTCTGGGCAAGGCTCTCATTGTCATAACTTATTTAGTGCTTACATCCTGAACATATTTGTATATTTTGATCGATCTGACTTCGTCTAAACTGTTTTTCAATGATAGAGTTTTATAATAATAGTAATCATTATAAAAAACACTTGATTCGTCAACAAACATTCAAATTCTTGCAACATCTCCAACGTGCAACGTAAACTATGATAAGATACGGTAATCATAGGAAATGATCTTATCAAATTGTTATCGTACTTTAACAAATTAATAGGTATTTCGAGTTGTTTAAGGACCGAATACCTCGCATTATTATCATTACACAAAAAATAAATATTTGTTAATTCTACATATACTGATAAGATGGTGTGCCATAGTGGAAAATAAGTGTAATAATTTTTGTAACTGCGCGATCGTCATGCTCTTGGTGCTGGAGACTTACCGCTCTACTCGATGTACGACGTTCAACGGTGACTAAAGATAAAAGAAAAATGGTAAAGAATGCGATACATTATCACAGATTATCACAAGCCACGAGATATTTTTAGAGTTGAAGACATACATGTAACTAATCAGACTAGAGGCCGGAGGAAACGTGTTTACTTTTTATTAAATTTTAATGACGTAGCTCTTTTGGTAGTGACATCGTCCAACGCGATCACGGATCACGCCCTGGAAAAGTCATGTAATAATAACAGGATAATGTAATCAAGATATTAATTTATCGCATTGTGCGTACGGCAAGTGTGCGAGTGGCGGCCCTGGGACCGCATTTATTGGTTTACGACTCGATGCCGTTCGGTTCCGTCGACATGTTGTTATCGTTACCGCCATCACCATGATTAAACGGTTTGTACAGGTGTAACGTTGTGCGCTAGTTACGTGTTGATAAATTTTTGTCTCAATAAAATGCTGTGACACTGATTTTGTTGTCCGTGAAGTGTTTCTATGGTTCTTGTGAGTGCTGTGCAGTGTTTCGAAATGGATAGATTTAGGCAAAAGTCTAAAAAGGAAAAGCCGATGAAGCATGTTGACAAAGATCCAGCTCTCTTGTTTATAACTGACGTAAAGGCGATAAAAGAAAATCTTAAAATAAAAGAGATTTTAAGAACTGTAAAAATGAACAGTAGCATGCGAATAAAAGCCCCAAAGGGCAGTAAAGTGATGCAAAATAAAGATTTTAACGATAGTGAAGATATGTTTGGGCTCGATCAAAATAGTGAAGTTCAAAATAGCGAAAACCAAAATATTGAGGAACAGAATATAGTGGAACCACCTAGTGCAACAAATCCCGAAGTAGTTGTCAGTTTCAATAGTAGTGAAGACACAAACGAAAGTAAATCAGAAGATACTGTAGATAAAGTACATGAAACTAATGAGTTGGAAGCAGAACTTATTGCCGCTTGTGATGAAAGTAACAGTTCATTTGACACAAAGATACACGAATCCATCAGTGTACCTGAGGGATTATCAGATTTCGTGCAAATTAGCGAAGAAAACAAACAAAGTACTCCCGTTGTTGCTGACGTCAAGATCGATTTACCTCCCCCGAGTGAATGTTTACAAGTGAAGGTTCGCGACAGAAAGCTGTCTCTGGACCAGACTATGTTATCTAGACGCGGAGGCTTGTCACAATCTGAATTGGATCTGAATTCAATTGGGAAATCTCCGCTAGAGAGGAAATCTTCATTTTTTAGAAAAAAAATGGATAGTTTTTTGAAAAATACCACAGAAATATTTAAACGTCAGTCAATTAGTAGAAGTCAATCTATCCAGAGACGGGGATCCATGTCGGTGTCTCTGCAGTCGTTGAACGAGAGCAGCGCATTCAACGGTGACTATGGGGAGCCCCTGCACAATCATCCAGTGAGTATTGTTATTTCGATTAGAGCCACTAAGGTTTATGAGTACTTTTGCATGTTCTGGTTTTTGTACAGACGCCAGCATATCAAGCTACCCGAAACTGTCAAATTTTCCCAATCAACTTTGAACTTTATGCTGTAGCGATAAAGTTGAAAATCTATTAAAGAAATTTGAAAGATTGTAGTAGGTTGATGTGCTGGCGTCTGTACCTTTACCTGTCCCTACCGAAGGTGTTTTGTATATTACACACACATGCAGAAAATTTGAAAGAAACATGCAGAAGACACAATGTACGAGTATGTGTGCTCGCCCTAATGTACCTAACTAGATTCCAGGAACATGTTTCCAGATTCAGTATAGACTATTGGTTAAAAAAAATCATTTACACATAATATGCTAGTTTTCTTAAAATAATAACTTATGTAGATAATATTTGCTACCTACTCGTATTTCTTTAAGAAATAAGAATATCTGTATGTTAAAACACATGTTTCTTGCCGTCTACTTATTATAGTAGTAAATCTGTCATTGTATCCGACTTCAAAAAACGTGCTCTCAGCTCATGTCATATTACTGTAAAATGTGTTAATAAGTACTTACTTTACGGGAATACCTACGACACGAACGTGTCGAGGCACCCCTCTATCATTGAGTTGCTTTCCAACGTTTTTAGTGTACACAAATAAATAACAATTTCTATATACCTTACGATTCTTTTCTGTATAATTTTGACATTCCAGAAAAAATTGAGTGTGAATAATTATGAATTATAATATCCATGCCTAATTGAAAATGTATTTACCCAAAATAAATATTTTACTTTAATTCAGTTGGGAAATTCATTAAATGGGAAAATCAAAGCATGTTATTAATTTTCCTAGTGAACACGTTTAGGGAACTGTCTCAAACAATAAAAATAACGAAAACTTTCCTTTCTTGAGTAATAAATTATTAATATTGTGTATTCGTTTTGACGTCGTGACCCACAGAAGTGAAGTCTCTCCGGACAATGTCCTCGGTATACTGTAGGTACTTATCTTCTTTGCGCTACTCCTAAATTGTTTTGTTTGTATAATATTTAGGTGATGTCATTGTAGATTTATAACATAATGGAGGATTTACACTGGGTCCATTTTCGCCTTGCAGCTGGTCGCCTACCAAATCGTCAGCCCATTTACACAGGTCGATAAAAATCACAGGTTCACTTTGCATCTCAAATGGCGACCTTCATGCCGCGGGCGATCGCCTGCGATTGAGCATTTTCACGGTCGATTTTAGTCACCTGCCGCATGCGACCTGGTGGCCGCACGACAAAAGTCGAAACGGATTACTCTACTTTGAAACTTGAGATTTTTCTCGCCTGCGGGTTACCCAAGTTGCCATTTAGACAGTCGATTATTGCCGTGCGGCGAAAATCAAGCCGGTCACCTGTGTAAAGCCCGCATAAAAGAATAAAGAAAACTCCATTATTCAGTAGATGAAGGAAAATGTACGAGTATATCATATATCTGTAATGTAAATAAAATCGTGTCAACTGATGAAATAGTTTCACAAACAGTACTTAAGGCTTTTATTAGCTTTACTTAGAATGAAATGTATCGTATACTATTTTATAGCTCGTGTGACCTAAACCCGCACTAAGGTCACGCTTTTCTGTGTAAAAAATGGAGTACTTAAGTCACAGAGATGCGTGACTAAGTGCGGGTTTAGGTCACACTAGCTATAATAAGGCTATAATCAGTTCTTAAACTGTTTACATTTCAGACAACTTGACACGATCAAACCATATTATTGTGCGGGGTAATTAAGGTGTAATGATGTTATAAATGGATAGGCAACTAATTAGTTAGTTAATTGATTATTATTTGGTTTGATGATTGAGTTGATGTCCAGTAAAACGTATTCTAAATAATGAGCAGGATCTTGCCGGTAAATATAAATTTTTAAATATTTTAACAAACAACCAAAATTCGTCGTCTTTGTTAAATGGAGCAATTTACAAGAGATAGATACATAATCAACCTATAATGTTGCCACTACTGGGAAACAGGCCACCTCTCTATGGGGGGTTTGGAGCCCACCATATTCCACCACGTGGGCCCTGTGCGGCTTGTCTAAAATAAATACTCTGCGAAAATCGCATATTGTTGAAGCATAATTTAATAAACACAAGGCTCCGTAAGGGTTGTCTGATTCGTCAGAAGAGGGCCTTGTCCATTCATTCGTTTTGCTGCGCTCCAATTCATTCTCATGAAACGAGAACATGAGGAAAACATGTGCAGAGGATTGTATTCATGAATATACTTTTTACGAAACAGTACCATTTTAGTTTGGAAAGTTGATTCTGTATTACGTTATTTCAGGAGGAACTACAAAGAAGTATGTCGAGCGTGCAGTCGTCACCGACGCCTGCTCGGAGTGCTTCCAGCCTGTCGATGAGCCAGAGTGAGCAGACGCTGCCTGACCAGCAGAGCGAAGGGGACAGCCTGGCCGGCAGTCGTCCCGCACTCACCGACAGTCAAACCCTCGGTGACATGTCGCCCAGCATACATAGTGAGTGATACTAATAGAAAAATATTTTCTGTATCTATGCACTAGCTATGGTGACTGACCAGTTGTAGTAGGTACCTATATGATCATCACCCCCCGTACCGCGAAAAATAGATACAATTACAGTCCTGGGATCAGCCCATTGATTTGATTCTTATGAATAATTTGTATCCTCAAAAAAAACGAATAGGTTTACCGCCTCTTAGAATTCAGTTTCAGCGGTCAACTGAATATTCATATGCCAAAACGTTATACCTACTAAAGCCCTTCATTAGATAGTGCTAAAGTATCCCTTATCAACTCTTATACTCTGTGTTTAGTGTACAAGTAGATAGTGTAGGAGAGGTACATCAATCAAACAATATCTTTCAGATAAAACAAATAATTATGACGGAATCGTTTTACGTTCTTTTACATTCATGATATCGCTTGTCAGCTAAACTCACTCCTTTTCCAATTTCGTATTGGCGTTTATCTCCTACTTTTATGTCACTATTTTATAATTACTAGAAAAGGTTGCATGTCACAAACTATGCATGTCATAATCTCTACAGTATGCTACCAAAGATTATGGAGATGAAGCGCCACGTTAAAATCTATCCCGTGTTTGTGAGGAATGTCCGAAGACTACGGGAACGTACGTGGCGTTCTGTTACATTCCGACAGGCTGTGGATTACCTAATTGCATTGTATTCGACAATTTTTTGCGTTTTCGCCACATGAATTACACAGATCGATAGAGAATCAAAAACTGAGTAAGAATAGTATAATATGTCAAAATGACCAAAATGTGCTATACGCCCTTTGAGCCCAGAGGTATCGATTATTTATCATTTACATTGCAGCTACCTCTCAGAATATGACGATGAAAGCATTTCAATGATCAGGTTTCAGGGCCAAGTTCGCTACACAAGTTCTCCGTGTAGTCGTGGAATTTAATTAAAGTTGGGAAATGTTGAAAGCCAGTTACTATAATAAAACCATTGATTGCAGTTCTAGACTATTCTAGAGTTACAAATAGACACAAACACTGACGCGGCCGGAAGCAGTATAAAGACGGGCAATCATTTTATTTATCTATTTCCAAAGAAAGAGTTGATCTTAATTCGTTCGCAGCTGCAGCGAGCCACTGCGCTAAATTATTAAGTTTGTTGAAATCTATAAAAGTTCAAAAGTTTATGATTGCACAGCTGCATTTTATGTCGGGACTAGCTTCAGCCCGCGACTTTGTCCGTGTGAAATTTCACCCTCTTAGGAAGGGAATTTCGAAAAACCCTTTTCTTAGTGAATACCAACTCTTCACAAAGAACACGCCCTTCAAACTCATGTCTCTAGGACCAGCGGCTTAGGCTGTGCGTTGATATATCAGTCAGTCAGGACTCAAACTCAAACTCAAACTTTATTTGCATTCCACAATGTGTACTTAGGTGGTAAGTTGAAAACTGTGATCATTATGGACCCTGTCGGGCACAGCAACAAGAAGAAGATACAGACTTACTTACAGACAACAGACACAGACAGCTAGAACAGATACAGACTTTAAATCCATACCTACTAATATTATGAATTTGAAAGTAACTCTGTCTGGTCTGTATGTTACCTTTTCACGCCTAAGCCACTGAACGAATTTCGATAAAATTTGGCAGAAAGATAGATTGCATCCCGGGGAAGGACATAGGATAGTTTTTATCCCGATATTCCCACGGGATCGACACTTACGCGGGTGAAACCGCGGGGCGCAGCTAGTTTTATATAAATAGATTACGCAAACTTTAATTTTTGTAGGTTACCATAAAAAAAAACTATAAGTAGATATATAATGCTTTACTGTATATACATATATACATACTTCGATATTGAGACTGACTCGTGATAGCACAAGTTTAAACCTTAGTGGTTTTTTGGTTGCTATTTAATATAAATAATTCTGTATTTTGTATATATAAACGATAAATAAATAAAAAAAAAAGGAAAAGGCGACAGGCCGGTTCAATCACAGGGTTCAACAGTGGACTGCGAAAGGATTTCCAATATAATATACTTACTAAAGGCTCCTGCAAACAGGCGCGACGCACGACGCGAATAGCGCGCGACATAAAGGCACCGCTCGTTGCGCGACTTGCAGTGCCTTTGGGTCGCGTGTCGTGTCGCGCCTGTTTGAAGGAGCCGTAATGCTAAACATTCATTAACATTAAAATTAACAGTATATCGACCCTGATTTGGCATTCGATTTTAAATTGCTTGCATTTTAATTACAATAATAATAACCAAGGATGACTTATAATCTTTAGGTACATGCTTGGTACATGCATTGATAGTACTCACCCCTTTATCTCATACATAATATACTACTTTATCACTATTGAACGACAGATACGTTACTGAGTACCTATGTTTCTTGAGCGTCTCTCAATGTGTCAAAAGTGTCATCTAACACTGCCTAAAATAGTAAATTTCTTGTTGCAAATCGCCTATAATTCAATTTTCGAGCATACCCGAAACCCCAATTTTGTCACTACCTTATATCTCATTTTAACCGACTTCAAAAAAAGGAGGAGATTCTTGAATTTTTTTTTATGTTTATCTCAGTACGCTGTCATTTACGAGTATAAACCGATTTGGAAAATTCGTTTTTTATTTAAAAGGATATACTTTCAGATTGGTCCCATTTTTATCAAAATCCAGTTCTTATGATGGGATTCATGAGGAATTTTCAAATTCAAATAGTTGTATTTTCTCTTCACAAACAATGCTATCATAAAAATTTAGACAAGCTTAGAAACTAGTTTGTGAGAGACTGGTGTCTGCACTAGGAATACCTGTATAGCAGATCACCAGGGTCCCACCACACGGTATGAGAATATAATTACTTATTTAGTAAATGTGAAGGGATACAGAGCATAATATAAACTCAATGAGAAAACACACAGATTAAGAACAATAAAACAAAAAGAAAAGTACGTAAAAAAGGTGATCTAATATGTGTAGAGAAAATACGGGGTTGAACTATTTTGGGTGAGTTAGTAAATCCTCAGTTGCTTTATAATCTAAATTAAGGAGCCAATCGACCAGAGTAATCTTACACGCCTTTGTTGTTAGATGATAAATCGTTGTAAGACGATTTAATTTATTATATAAGTGGGAACCTAAGAAAGTATAAAACCTTTGTGAGAAAATTGTTCTTAGACCTTTAGTCATATTGCAGACAGTATTTTCGGCGTTTACCTGAGGTAAAGGAGGGATCAAATGTTAAGGAGGAATGCTTCTTGAGAACAGTATATAAAACAAAAAGTTGCCTCACTGACAAGACTTTGAAGTGTTTGTAAAGCTCTACAGTAGGATACAAGTATGGCAGAAAACAGGCTACTTTCAGTACCATACTTTGGGCTCTTTCCAATTTTAAAATGTTAAATTTCGGAGCACCACCCCATGATGTTATGCAGTATGTCAGAAGAGACTGACACATTGCATAGTATACCCACCTAATAACCTCCACGTCAGCTACGTGACGGAGGTTTTTGAAAAGATAGATTAACTTGCGAATTATCGTCGTGAGGCTGTCTATTTGTGGTTGGAAACTTAAGTTATTATCTATTATAATTCCAAGGTACTTAATCGAGGTAGTCTTTTGGAGAATGGGACAGGAGCAGGAGTCAGAATTTGTGTCAGTGCAAGAGTGTGCTTTAATCTAAAATGGGATAGCAATTCATTACGTTTGTTAGTGAGGGAGAAGGCTATAAACTTGATTTTATCGACGTTAAGGGTAAGGACAGTATCTTTTAACCAAGCCAGGACCGTATCAAAACCTTTTAGTGCGTAATGGTAGACACCAGCCCATGAGGCTGCTGTGAAAAGTAGCGCCGTATCATCGGCAAAAGAAATGATTTTTTTCCATGGGGTAGTTGAACGTTACATAGATCATTAATATACGCAAGGAAGAGGGAGGGCCCGATCACACTTCCCTGAGGTAACCCTCTGGAACCGATCAGATAAGTAGTTCCGGAAAAGTTTTAATGGTAGACCCCTGATTCCCATATTTTCCAGCTTGTTCAATAGGTTGGGTACAGAGACTGTGTTAAATGCTTTGGCCAGATCAAGGAATATGACAAGTGCCTTCTTTTTACTATCAAGACTATTAACAAGAAGATCTGTCAGCTCATGAACAGCGTCGGCACAAGATTTTCCAGCCCTGAAATCAAATTGACCCTGTGAAATGAGGTTATAGATTGGTGCTATGCGCGATTAAGTCGTGATGCCTTGGTGCAGGCCCTGTGGTCAGGAATTGATCCGGGCAGGCAACTTTGAGATTATCCCTTGTGGTGTGGTCATCTGTTGTTCAAGAAGGCCTTACCTAGCCGAATCCAGGTTATGAGGGAAGTTTGCCACTCCAGGTAACAAAAGCGTCACCATCTAAGCCCGTGGGTCAAGTTATTCGTGTGTACACAGGTTTATCCTGTGCACGACACCAAGGTCCTTAAACCATCAACTGGTAGCGTCCACTGATAGCGTTAATTGAGAGCGTTAATTGAAGGAATTATACTGAGAGAACATTGAGTTGATCTATAGTGTCATAATTTAATCTATGAGAGAGTTAGACCTTTTGTATGAACTAGGTGAAAAGACCAGTTGTTATAAAGTATTGTGTCTGTAACCCGACTTAGACAGACTTTCCATAGTCCTAAATAACCAGTTCACTATAGCCACTCAAACCCATAATCCAATAATTATTATCTTTGTTTCCATATCCTACAATAGTCCTACACCAACCACGAGTTGTCCTAAACAGGGCATGTCCGGGCACAGTGAACTGCGCAGACCGATCGCAGTTATGTGTGGTTTTGCTGCGGTCAAACCGGCCACGAGGCGGCCCAGTGCTCCGTGGCACCAAACTGCAGTCTTTGTGCAGCTGCAGGAAAGCCCACGGATCACAGACTTGGCAGGAAAGCCTGCAAGGCACCCAAACCCAAGAAAAAGGGGAACAGCGCTGTCGGAGGACCTGCGCTCCTCCCACAGCCTAGCAACGCAACACCTGACTCCCAGCCAAGGGGAAGAAGGGCCGAGGAAATGGAATGCCGCTGATAATGATGCCAATTCTGTTTCCTCCAGGCTAATATCAATCACTCTGCCAGAGCTCAGGATCTATTGCTCCAGAGCATGGCGGAGTGGTTGATCAACGTGGCTGTGGTCGCCGAAGTGTATTTTGTAACTGGGTGGGAGACCTAGACGGTTTGATGGCTATCATTGACGGGACTCTTGTCAGTCCATCCCGAGGACATGGCTGGGTGGCCAATAAGTCCTAAGTTCCTTGTCGAGCTAGGTGCCGTCGTGAGCTGGTTCTTTCCTCGCCCGGTGCTGTTGCTCGGGGGTCTCAATCGGTACATTCGACTCGACGTCTCCACCCACACAGCGGGCAACGGCCACCCGTCGGCCCCGCAAATGGATGGTTCTCGCTGGTCGCTTAAACGAATTGACAGGGAACTTCTCGAGGAGGCCGCAATAATCTAGGCCTGGGCCCGGGAGTCATAGACGAACGAACCCACCACGTCGAAATGGAGGCGCAGTGGTTCCGCTGGGCAATGACGCAAATCTGCTCACACCCCAGGGCGGCGGATATCCATGAGGATTTTCCACCAAGGAACAAAAAAAATGGGTGTACTTACATATTGCGAACAGGGATAATCGTCGGTTGTTGCCTACTTCATTAAAAACGTCTAACGGGCCTCTGCGAGTTGGCTTCGGCCCTTCATACACCTTCCAAAGGTTCGGGACCCCAGAGTCCCAAGAAATAAATCATAAGACGTAAAAATAATAATTTACCGTAACATTAGACACAGATACTACAATACCAATATGATAAAGATACTTTCTTAAAAAAAAACGTATATTCATTTACTGACAGACAAAGCACAGCCTAAGAAGCTGGGTAAACTGAAGAAACATGAAATTTTGTACAAAAGATATAACGTATTTATCGTACGTGAGCACTAAGGAAGAATTTTTGAAAATGTATCACTTAAAGGGGTTAACTCGTAGGGTTAACTTTTTTGCCAATGGAAAAACTCCATTGGGCACACGCCTGGTGTAAAATATATCTATACGTAACGGATGAGTGTAACAATAAGGTTTGCAAACTCTATAAGCTTCTCTAAGGAACTATTTTCTAAAGTGTGTAAAGCTTCGCGTGACGGAGGAGGGGTACGGGGGACTTCTGTCATGAACAGACTTGGAAGACTTTATTCGAATGAGTTGTGTAAGTGAACCGAGACAACATGATGAACGAGGGCGCCCTTGACGCGCACAATTCATTCAGGGACACTCACTGACATTGGCACTGAAAAAATACCTACTACTTTACACTTTACTCATTTTATCTCTTATACTTAGAGATTTATTCATTAACTCGCTGTGCCGCGGCTTCGCTAAGACCAGTTAAGGCGTATACTATTTGCGTTACAGGTAATGGGAACGTGCAGTCACAGTTTATTCATATTATCCTGTACTACAACGTCAGATTGTTTGTTTTTTTTAATTTCTTTTACTTCTTTGGGGACTTGATCATCCCATTGAAGAACAAAAGACGAGAATATGCTAAATACGCGTTAGTGAAAAATACTGGAATCACTAGTAGCAGGTACAGTTACCTACGCTATGTATTAATAAATAGCAGTAACAAACTTCGATAAGCCAACGACTATCCTCGAAGCTCCACGTAAATGACAGACTACCTACTGTGGTGTCCAAAAGTATCGAAATATGAGTAACGAGGCTGCAACGGTTACCAGACAAGACAAAGAAATATATAAAATATAAATATATATTGGATATACTCGTAGTTCGACTATTAAAGTGTAGTACTTAACTTGGATTTTCTTCTTTTGAGAAATAGGAGATCTAGACTGAAAACTCGAAATAGATTCCCAAAAAATCTACCGACCCACTACTCCACCGACAGGTGGATTTAAGTGAATAGAATCGTCTACCTCATGAATATTGAAAATAAAAACCAATTCCGCAGTTTGGCGGGCTATTTCAGACCACCGCACTTAGTCAAATGAGGTTACTCTTGGCAGGTAGGTACATGTAGTGGGTATCTACACAAAATTATCATAAATTAAAGTCGCTTTTCGTTTCTGTCAGTGTGACCAGACCGCTTTGTTCTTTGTTCTTCTAAACTTCGCAAATGATGTGTTTTACCATCGTTAATTAGAGATTTTTTTCCGAAAAGTTTGTATGTGTGTGGTGTGTAGTGACTATTTTTATTTAGAACCCGCATAAGTGTCGATCCCGTGCGAATATCAGGATAAAAAGTACCTTACCCAGGCCATCGTCTACCCTGGATGTGTCACATCCAAATCCGTTCTGCCATATTAGCGGCAAAGCTAAAAAAAAACATACAAAAAATCAAATCTTTTCTCTTTATAATATTAGTTTATACACATACATTATAATATGATAATAATTTCGATGTTTCATCAAGTCGTAAAAACCATGCAAAGCAGGGGCGGGTCGTTAGTCAGTTATATAGCACATACAATATTGTAACATATTATTTCCTTAGCCACAAGCTGCATAGTTATGTTTTTATTACTTTCGTGTCATAACGTTTGTAAGGCTTTGCGGCTCTCGTATCAATGGAGATGTTGCCATCTCACATCATAATCGATGTTGAAGTAAAAACCGGCTTTCAGGAAATGATTGAAATGAAAGAAACACTTCTAAGTATTTAAGGCGACATTCAAGTTCGCTTTCCCTTACTACTTATTAGACTGGATGCTACATACGAGTATGCCTTGAGTCAACCAAATTTCAGTTTTCGGCTTCGGTTTTCGGCAAATGGCCAATAAAAAAATTTCAGTCGTTGCCGACAAAAATTCAGTGCGGGCAAATTAATACTTTCAGTTAATTTATTCAGAGAACATTCATAGTTACAACAACGAGAAGCACAATAACTGCGAAAATGCCGAAAAAAGCTTTTTAGCTCGTGTTTTTTTTTACTTTTATCATTGAAAAAATTATCACAAAAACAAAAAAAAAATGCTTTTCGCCGAAAATTTAAATTAGGGCGAATTTCGTTTTTGTTTTCGCCCAAAAGTAAAAATCCTTTTTCGGACAGAGTCTACATTATGGTCTTAGTCACCATGGACGAATGTTGCCACACTCGACCACGGAGACCAAGTGGCAAATGCAGCTTTGCACCCCTTCAGTTATAGCACACGCTAGAGTTCAATGGTAGGCCTGTGCCTACCACTAAACTCTCTAGCGTGGAAGCTTCAGCATCTGTGAAACAAGTGCGTATGGTCTGTACCATACGCACTTGTTTCACAGATGCTGAAGCTTAATGTCTATCTTTTAAGGTTGGTAACCTTTTTTATGGTAACCAAATTTGTTCTAAAATAATGCACTACTTGCGAAAGTGTTTTTATAAACATGATATCAATCCTTATCCATATTAATACGTTATTCATCTCAAGTATTTCATTTTAAACAAAATTGCCCTTGAGATCATTTGATTTCAATTAATATCTTAGGAGATATCATAGTTTTAAAATAAATCCACATGCCGCCGGTTGCTCTGCGAGGTTTACTATAGTTCCACTCTTACTGATCATAGCGTGATGTACCTAAAATAGCTTCTTAAAGTAATGTACTAAGCAATAATCTTAAGTAATACTCTTGAAGTAATGGGATATATTTTAGTAGGATTTTTCCTCAAATGAACGCGGGTGAAACCGCGGGGCACTGCTAGTAACTAATAAAAGACAAAATAACAATAATTATATAACATAAAGTAAAAAGGCTTATATGTAGATAAACATTAGAGTCTTACGCGACGTCATTATAATCTATAGAATTGATGTATCTTGTCTCAGCTATTTTCTTTGCGGGGCATTCTAAATCGCATGTTTTGTGGGTGCTCGGTTATTTAAATCGCAAGCATGTTGCACAATGTGACGGTTCACCATGTTTAGTGCACTCACTCGCGTTATGACCCTCTTCCCCACAATGTCCACACGTATAGGTAACCCCCCGACAAGTCTTTGCAGCATATCCATACTGTTGACATTTAAAGCACCTGGTCACAAGTGTGAAGTCCCTCACTGGGTTCAATTAATGAACACTCGAGTTTGGTTTATAAGTGACTTTCTTATGCTAGCAATAACTTCAAGAATTAAGTTACACGTAGGTCCCTCTTTTTTACCTAACTTTATAGTATTTATGCTTACTTACACTTTACTTTCATCACGCATAATACTATTTATCATTATTTACACTTTAATACTATTTATCATCCTTTTTATTTGTTTATATGTTTACATTATACTTTTACTCAATTTTCATGTTGTGACACGTCAATTGTCAAACTGTCAATTACTTTTTAAATGTCTTTCTGGCTTAGTCTATGGTAATTACTCTTTGGTCTAAATAACTTAAATTATTTTTATCAATATGTTTAGCTTTTGTATTATTAAGATTATTACGATTGTTTAGTCTAAATAACTTAATTTTAAATTAGATTTATAATATTCTTTACGCACTCGTGGATATGTCTTGGCCGGATACACTTGTCAGATTAGATGATGGCCACATAGAAGAAAACTGATATTTGAAAAAGGAAGACTACTGAGAAACGAGCTCATGAACAGCTGGAGGCTGCTGGCATTCGAGTCTTGGGACTGAGACATTAAGCATCAGAAAACTGCTTGGTTTTGCTGTGTCAACTTGAACTGCTTGGTTCTGCTGCGACATCTTTGACTAACCCAGGGGATCCAGCTAAAGATTCCACCTGGGACCTTCTACTTCTAATCTTCGCGAGCTAACCTCGTATAACTTGCTACCCTGACGCCTGATACCCGTTCCTACAGTGCTGAGCTGATTCCATAACGTGAACTATAAAACTCCAGTGAGTGCGCGCGTGTGTGAACTATAAACTTCCGAGAGTGCGTGCTATTTAGTATTTTTATAACTAGCTGTTTTTATAACTTTCTGTATTTTATCTTCCCTAATAAAAATTATTGGACGGTCTGCTTACCCTCTATTTTAAATAAGGTGTACAGATCGTTACAACTTGTGACTTAAATTTTTAGAGGCCAAAAAAGAGTCATGGGACATACTTGGCAGCTTCTCGGCTACATTCGAATGCAATCATAAACTTCTTGATCACATTATTATGTGATCAAGAAGTTTATGATTGCATTTGATGTTTGTTTGTAGTTTACGATTGCATTGCACAGGTTGGTACTCCTATAACCACAATTCTTGGTCTTCTCTTATGGGGCTCTTCCACTTTCAGGCCAGAACTACTTAGCCGGGATGATTTCTTAAGTTTTTCTATGTCGTCTTTGGTCGCCGTGCTGATTATAACGCCTCCGGTTTTTTGTTTTGCGCAGTCCTCTAACGTGCATTTTCATTTGTTTAGGGCATATTATAACGCCTCCGTTTTTTATTTTGCGCAGTCCTCTAACGTGCAATTTCATTTGTTCAGGGCATATCATTTTTTGGATAAGAGATTTAGTGTCACTAGATCACTAGATTTTAATTTATCCGCTGGATCAATTGCAATAGAATTGATATTATTGGGGCGCAAGTAATTACTTTTTTTGTTTTTTACCATGTCAGCAAACGAAACATTTTCTGCCGCCGTTGGTTAGCGCAGTTTTCTTGAATGGTTTTCTTGGTATTTTCGTGGCAATCTGAAAGGTCTCCTTTTTCTTTCAACACTAGTTTAGAGTTTTGTATTTCTAACGCTTTAGCTTCAAGTAAGCCACCATTTGTGTAACGCCATGCGCGATAGGGAATTGATCCTCAGCTTTTGCTCTGAGTTCAGCTTTCCTTCCTGAGCAATGCAGCAATGGTACAGACTTCATTCAGGCATGATTCAATTCAGATCAACCAGTTACTAATATCCTTGGTGACCACTGCTTAAATTTTTCCCTCCGCGCATGGTAAGGTATCTGAGATTTGCAGGCAGGGTTACCTTGCGTTGGGATACTCCGAGGGCTGTTTTCACTATTTGACATATTTAAATCTTAAATGTTTCTCATAATTAAATGTTCACTAAATTAGCAGAAAAATACGCGATTCGTTTTCTAGGTCACTCGGAAATATTTTAACGATATAATTATGATAATTAATATTGCATTTATACACGTCTGCTCTACTTGAGTGTCAGTAGAACTATCATACTGTCCTACCGCTGCGTAAAATTCGGGTTTATGGAATATCTCTCTGTATTTAAAATAACCGCTTCTTGCAGTTGGCAAATTAATTTCCTACCGAGTCTTAACGGTTAGGACACTTTCTCATTTACTGGTTAATTGATTCTAGGAGAACGGGTGTTGTTCTTGGGAGCTTTAATTCTTACTCAAACTTTTGTCTTTTAAGTCTGATTTAGTTCTACTTTATCCATTTCTTAGGCTGTGGCTGACTTGTTCCAGTTGGTATTACCAACTTTAATAAAGACAATAAAATTTAAGTAAAAACCTTTTTTAAAAACAAGCTTTTAATGAACTAAAACGTACTAAATAAAACTAGCGATAACATAGAACTTTAATATTTTCTTAAAAGCTTGAGTGAGGCCTAAACGTCCTTCTTACAATTAAAGAGAAGCCTCAAGCTTTTAAGAAAATATTAAAATCATGCCATATTTTAGAACGGGCTATCATAATTGAATGAGTATACAAAATTTCGGGCCGCTGAGGAGATCTCTCTAATGGAGCCAATCCTGGGCCAGCAGACAGTTCATGGTGTAAGAATGCGTACCAGATAAAATTTATTGTCTGTACTGTTGACCTTTGAGGAGTTCCCTCGATTGGAGCCAATCCTAGTTGCAGCAGCCAGTTCATGATGGACTTTAGAACGGACTATCATAATTAAATGCATATACCTATAAAATATCTTGTCTGTATTGTTGACCGTTGAGGAGCTTCCTCGGCTGGAGCCAATCTTAGGTGCAGCAGCCAGGTCAAGGTGTAATTTAGAATGGACTATCATAATTAAATGTAGGTACTTATAAAATATCTTGTCTGTATTGTTGACCGTTGAGGAGCTCCCTCGACTACCTTACGTGAGACGTGTGATCCCAAGGCTAAAAAAATTGGCACTTGAGAGAAGATATCTCAAAAATCGTAATGAATATAATTTATTATTTTGTAATGTGTGAAGGTAGGTAAGGTACATTTTCTTTGAACACACACTATATTTTGATAAAAGCAATATTCTTGACAAGATCGACTCGATTCTTCAGATGTCCTCATCAGTCACTTTTGCTCGGAAAGGTGCGTGAGTTTTTTTGTCAATGAAATAGACAAATATTATTTTTTTTTTATTTCCGTTTGTTCAATCAAAATTGAACTTGATTTTGTTAACGGATTTCAAAAAAACGAGGTTCTTTATTCAATACCCTATTTGTAAGTTCGCGATTTTCTCAAAAATTTTTGATAATTCTTTCACTAATGTAATCTACATACTTTCAGGAAGGTTTTAAGGTTTTTTTTTTTTTATACAATATATTTGGTTATTGTTAGTAAAATTTGTTAAATTATATTGTTTCAAATCGAAAAGTATGGGGTGGGTCAATTTTTTGAAGTGTAGATAACATAATATCAAACGCAAACAAAATGCTAGGTTTTGTATTAAGGACCTCAAAGCCATTCAATAACTCTAAAACCAAAATTATTCTATATGAGACGTTGGTTCGAAGTAATTTGGAATACTGTTGGTATGGTCACCCCGTAATAACATACATAAACAACGTATTGAACGAGCTCAAAAGACGTTCTTGTATCATCTACAAATCAAAAATGCGATACACTGACATTCCAATAAAGATCGTGTTCAGCACTTCAAACTCCAAAGTCTGAACAATCGTAGAAAAGTACTAGATCTAACATAACATTGTACACAAGTACTAGATTTAACATAACACGTTTTTGTTATATAGATCTGAACGAAGCCTATATCCAAGAAGCTATGCTGAACCGGGCTATATCTATGAGTTCTGGCTTGGACTCAGCAACAGGGCAAAACCGCCGGAAATCCAGATCTAACAGGTACGTACTATTGTTACAATTTTAGGTTTAAGCCAAAGTTGAGGTAGAAATAAGCTTCACCGAGACAATACTACGTAGTTTTGAAGGATACAGTAGTACAGTGACATATATGTACCAACGAATAGTTTTGAAAGTTGCATTGAGATTAGGTCAAAGATAGAATGAAGAAGAACTGAAGTGCTGACAGGCATCTATCGCTAAAACCCTTTAGTTTAAAACTGTGTCAGTAAAACATTTCTTTTTCGAAGTTCATGACTGAAAAGGCTCTACCCCTCTAATCGAACCCTGTCGGTGTCACTACGCCGTCCGTCCATCAAAATTATCTGTCCTAAAGGGTTAAGAAAAGGGTTATCGCTCATTCGACTTCGCGGCACCTAATTGACATCCCATAAGCAAGGTAGGAAAGAAATTTACAAAACAAGTCTGAAGAAGCTTCAAAAGATATCTTTCGAAGCTTCTAATTTGCAGGTCTATTGTTACTGCGAATTTTTCCTTTAATTTTAAAATGACGTTTGACGATGTTTACACTTATCTTACAGGCTATAATTTCTTGTTACAAATTGAAATCTGTATATCGGCTATCAGAGTCAAAACTCTGTTTGGGGCCATTGTTTTGGCACTTTTATCATGTGGGACATGATAAAAGTGCCAAAGCAAAGAAAAGGTTTAATGCCCGATACATGGGTACCTATTATATTATAGAGTATTACTGTAAGTTGATGTTGCAACAAAGGCCAAACTGTCTTAAGAACCCAATTTTCAGAGTAGGGGTGCCGCGATTCAAATGAGAGTAGTTAAATGTAGTCGCAGGTCATTAATAGACGATCGAAAAAATACTTAATTCAGATTAGTTTTATGCGCATCGGTTTAATTAAAATAAGACTAGTCTTGTCGTATTGTCTTGTTGAGTGTGTATGTTAGGGAGGGCGCCTACGGGCAACTTAGTTGCCCAGCAACTTTTTCGTCTCTGTCGCTGTCTCCTCGCCGAGATTTGGACGATGCGCACACGGGAGCGACAGCAACGCTACTTTTTCGTAAAATTTTGCCGAATTCATCAACATATTTTGTCCCGTGCGCGCACTTGTATTGCAACCAATAGACGTGCGACAGTTCCGTCGCCGGCTTGCCTCCAAACCCCAGCGACAAAAAGTCTCCCAGCTGTCGCGTCGCTACATGCGCGCACTTTTGTATAAACCCGTAGACCTGATGTGAGAGACAAACTAGTTGCGGAGATAAAAATGCTCGTGAGCGCCCGCACCTAAGAGGAGTCTAGTCTTAATGTCAGTCGACGATCGGCCGGTTTATTGCCTGGCAATTTGAGCGGTGCAGTTAAATCCGTTTACTCCAGATACGTAGTAACTGAAAGGCACAATCGAAGCGAATAATTACATCAACGCCCAGCTCCTACCATACTGGCGTTCATCACGTTTGACGAAATTATGTAAACACATACGTACAGATGCGGGCTGAATATGTTTACAACCTTAAGGTTTATAGTTGCATGCACACATCTTTGTCACAATGTTGATGTTATACCTATGTGATTTGAATTGGTTTAGAGCAATTTTTTAATTTTATATAAGTTTACGTCATCGAGAATAGATATAGAACATTTTTTATTAAAAAAAGACAACATTAACTGGCATATACATTAACCAAGCAAGGTCTAACTTATTACAAAAAATGCCAAAATAGGAAGAAATAATCAAATAGAAATTCAAAGGATCTTTATTTTTTAAGAAAATTTATTATTTAAATTCTATCAACAATGTATTGTTTTAATAACAAGTATAGCCTCCATCGGCAACTTTGACGGCACGTAGTCTATCTCGCATAGATGCGACAAGGTGAGCGAATAAATCAGTCCCTCGGATATCATCGCATAACCATTCACAATAATTATGATCTAAGAGCTTTAGGGTTTCTTTCGTTCTGACAATCTCAGCGTTGAAACATTATGCCCCATAAATTTTCAAAAGCCGCTGATACTCTTTTTGCTAGAATACATGCTTCACAACTATTAAAAAGTAATAAGTACCTAGATAAAGCATTTTAGACTTTACTGCACACAATGTGATAAAAATCAACTGTTTCCTTAAGAAGACGATATAGTTCAGTCAACAAATGGCACAAAAGGGGATTGTGAGCAGGGACCTCAGCGATATCTATAAGTTAGGGGATTACATGGCTGCTAAAAATGCCTGGCTCAATGCTGGTCCTGCTCCACAACCACAACTAATTGATTAACACTTGAAAATACTGTTGAAACTGCTGAAGATTGTAAGACTATCTTTGCATTGTATAAACTTCATTTCCTTCGTATTGTATAATTGCATAGCACAGATGTGAGTTCTATGTATGTACTATACCTTATGTACCATTTACCGGGTAATATGTCTTTCATTGACTTGAATGTGCCCTGGCGGCTGATAGTATGTCATGCTCACACAAATGTCTCGCTGACGGTGGCGTGTGAGTTGGATCATTAAGCTCCCTTCAAAATGGTTGACCTGAATAGTGCTGATCTATGCGTCATGTTCGTGAACGGGCGGCGTCAGTTGGGGCTGGTCATCACTTAGCTGCCTCGGCTTATTTTTAATTATTTTATTTTTGGGTTGTTGTTTTCTTACTATTTGCTGTACTCTGGACGCTTTGAACGCGTACGTCTTTTTTATATCGTTCTCACATATAATTAAATTAATATTATAATTCAACATTATTATAAATTCAACATTAATGATATAACTAATATTTTTTCTAAAAATATAATTTAAAAGAGTGTCCATGGAGTTTCTTGCCCGTTCTTCTCCATAGGTACCTACGCTTTGGAATGGGCAACTAGCTTCATATTTTCTGACTGACCGACTTCTTGACAATTCAAAAGTGCCTGTAAATGGTTTAATTGAAATAAATGCTTAGAGTTTGAGTTTGATCTTGAGAAACTTGTTCAGGGTGCTTAGGAAGTGAATATAATAAAAGTCCTGACGTCAAGGAGGTTTGGGGGTTTCACTAATATCTCAAAAACGGTGCATCGTAGCGAAAAAACATCTGATACCAAATGAAAGCTCATAAAATTTCCTACAACTTTTATTCTATACATTTTTTCCGAATTTATACAATTTGAAATTGTTACATATCCTCATAGGGCATAACTGTACGTGACCACTTGAGAACCTTCTCCATTTGCAGTCGGCTACAATGAGTGCTACATGTTTTCTGGGAAAACCGAAACTTAGGACTGTCGAAAATTGTAGAGGCGCATAGTTTATTCGTTTTGTACATCATGGAATCGTTATACAATGTAAAATTAATAGTTATACATGCATGGCGTGACCTCGCAAAGGTTATTAAGCTGAATAAAAACAATGTAACATAATTTTTCTAAATAATAGGTCTGATGTCCGTCTGGCAGGTATCCGCCGTTTACTTCGTTAGGAAATAACTTTGTGAGAATGTTGCATTGTTGTGACTCACTGAAAATAATTGTTGCCTAGTCCATTTTTAAAGGGGTTAAGCTTTAGATCCGCCATGCGATATAAAAACAAGGGGTGCACAACTATGAGAAGAATTCCAGATATACAAGTAAAAGGAAACTCAACAAAGCGCTTACCAGAAGCATTAAGGCTTCGAAGAATAGGATGAATTCACACAGGGCGGATTCATAGGATTTTTACTTTGAAAATGCAAAAGCGCCGATTCTGTAAGACGTTTGAATACGTCCCGTGTAATGCTCAATACGTGACACGTCAAAGCATGACAAAGCATTAACAGTTGTATAGCGAAGCCTTCAAACGCTTACCGCAACATCCCGTGGTAAGCTCAGGCAGGGGCTTGAACATATCAACGAAATGTGAGTGCTAAGTGTATGAACATAAGGTTCAAAATAATTTCCGCTTACGAAAAACCTTTGCCATGGCAAACCGCACCGTGCCGCCGGCTATTATACACACGAACACAAAACATAGTTGTTATCAACAGTTGATTATTTGGTCCAGCAGATGACTTATAGACTCGGTGACACGAAATGGATTTAGCGACCGTATCAACCAACAATCGAGGTCAGTTCACGTCGATTTCAGAAAGTAGAATTACTCGGATATATCTAAATAACAGTTCTTTTGTTACTTCTTGAATGAGGGGTTATAGCTGTTGTTGAGGCTAATCTCTACTAATACTAATAAAAAGCTGAAGAGTTTGTTTGTTTGAACGCGGTAATCTCTGAAACTACCATCAGATTTGATTTTTTTGCATTTGCTGGCCTAATTCTTGGAGAAAGCTTATGGCTATTTTCCATCACGCTAGGACCCTTAGGAGCCGAAAGAAATCAATAAAAATTCAGAAAGAACGCAGAGCGAAAACGATAATAGCGCGGGCAGGCGATGCGATGTGATGGGGCAGATCGGGGATCATGAAATTTCACGCGCTCGAATTCGCGGGCAGAAGCTATTAAATAATACAAAGCTCATCTTGTGTATTCAATCACGTAAACCGACCGAACAGATGTCAATGTTTAATAGACAGATAGACTGCTCCTATGTCTTGAATTAAAGTAATGCACACGATACTTTATATCTGATTAGATGTAGAAGGTAACACGCGAAAAAACCGCGGGCTATGTATATCTAGATTATTGAATCGTAGCTGCACCCATTTATAGATCTATGGAAGCCTTTCATACCTGTTGGCTTTTAATGGCGTGGTATCGGCCATTGAAAGAAAATTGGAAAATAGACGTGTCAATCGATTGCATATGCCCCCGTCAGTAAAAATATTTATGACATTCATCAAGTTCAGACTACATAATAAATATACTAGCAAATTCTTTTAAAATCAGTCGCGCTGCCGTTAAAGTAGGTACCAAAAGATTAAAAAAGTAAGTATTTTGTTTGGCAATGTTCTCAAGCATCTTAGTAAAACACAATAGAATCTGTGCCCGCGAAAGCGCGGGTTACAGAAAGGAAATGTTTTCTTTATTGAATTGTTCAATGTTACAACAAAACATGGCGTCCATAATTATTAAGGATTTACTTTTATTCTTTAAATCATGGCGTCCATAATTAAGGATTTACTCTTTATCATAGCCTGAGTGATCCACTGCAGAGCAAATGCTTGTTTCTCATAAAGTGATGAACTTGCACGCGTTCTCGTATGTGATGACGTTTTCTGTAGGGTAATTCCCGTAATTAATAATGTTTATTATCTAGTCCCAAACTCAACTCAGCGACAATCAATGTCAGAAACTTGTCAAAATTGTAGGGATATTTGAGGAATTTTTGAAGATTAAGACTGAGATCAGAATGTGAACGTTCTTAAAATTAGGTACGAGAATAGATACTAGATTTCCCCCCCAGAGACTAGATTTCCCCCTGAGATACTAGATGTCCCCCTCAGATACTAGATTTCCCCCTCAGATACTAGATTTCCCCCTCAGATACTAGATTCCCCGCGATGTTTTTTGTAGGTGGGTACAAGTCCGTTCAAGATTATTTATTTAGAGAGAAACTTTATTACCATAATAACATAATCAGCCTATATAATGTTCCCACTGCTGGGACGCAGGCCTCCTTTTGATGAGAAGGATGAGAGGCCGTATCCATCTTGATGAGAGGCCGTATCCACCACGCGGACCCAGTGCCAGTTGATAGATGTCACATGGTTTCCAATTTTTTAACTTACTTAATTTGTTTTATCATGTCACACGATATGTAACACAACACAGTGTCAAGTGCTCTCATGAAAAAACGTAAATAGGAAGATAATTGCTTACATTACGAAAAGGACAGGAAAGGACCTCCCTTATCTTTTCGGTTAAGTAGTATTGAGCGCTACCCTTACTGAATACCTAAGCGGAGCTCTTTACGTTTTTACTCTTTTCCATACGAGTAGTATTTTAAACTGAAGGTCCTTTGATGAATATAAACCTAATTTCCGCCCATACTGTATGGGCTCACGTTCATTAGTGCTATGAGATACGATCTAACGCATGTCATCAAAGCAATTGCAGATAACGAGAAGAGAGGTACTTACTTTGTGTCTTTTTTGTTGGGATCGGGATTAGGTGCATTCACTTGTCTCTTACGTACTGAAGTCTCGGATCCTTAAAACTTTTGAACTTGAAATAAACAATTTCTGGGGACAATTATTCTATCTTTGCACGCTTATAAGAAGCTACACACTCAGTCACGGATGGAAGTGAAACTTTATTAATTTATGTAAGTCGCCCCAAGTGTTCTTCTCCTAAAAACGATCAAAACGACGTGTTGTTCTTTTTGTGTTTTTGTTTTTCTTTGCGTCATATTTAAACATATTTTCATTCTTTGTTAAAAGTAATATTTTGCCTTTATGAAGATGATTTTTATTTACCAAATATTCTCCTTTATAATCTTCTTTCAATTCACTGCGTCACACGAATCCAAAAACAGCCATCTTCTCACTGCAGGGCAAAGTTCACTATTAAGAGAATGCACGAGAATTAATGGCCACACTTGCTCGAGACGGGTTGGCGATTTCAGATTTATTTAAACGTAATTCCAGGTTTCTTCACGATGTTTACCTTCACCGATGTCAGATTTGCAATTGACAGAGCGCAACTACGATATTCGTTCACCGTTAAACCGTCCGATGATCGAACCGAAATAGTCGGTAGTTCCGCCGGTAGATTATCCTGTTGTATCTGGTTCCGCCGGTAGGTAGGCATCTACTAAGTCGGATTCCTTCATCGTTGCAGCTCAGCTCTACAATGAAAGCTATGTATCCCACCCAAATGTCACGTACCCACGCACGTACCACAAAAGTGTCAGACAGATCAATATGCATTAGCTTAAATATATAGGTTAAAGCCACTTTTGACTAAGGATTTCAAATATAGAAATATACTAGGTTATGCTTCTACAAAAACAATTATTTTCTCATAGATGGCATTTCTTAAAGTGGTTGATCGACGAGCAAGCCGCGGTAAAGATTACCGCGATCACTCGTGGCTCGACTTTCTTAATACCTACACGATATAGGCATACATTTGTTGTTTTTTTTTACAGAGTGACTTGTTATTTGACGTATCTATTCCTTCCAGGACGTCACAGTGTTATCCATTTGCAACAATTAAGCACCACGTAAAGCCTAGGTGAAAATTAATGGGTTCCGATAATGCGCACTTTTTATGTGCTTTTGAAAATTTTCTAGAATTCGTCTCTAAATATCACTTTTCTCTAATTCTTTGCTATTCCATTGGATACCAACCATTCACCATTCCATTACCATTACCATTCCATTCCATTCCACTCCATTCCATTCCATTCAATTTTTTTTTTCATTCCCTTTCATTTCCATTCTGTTACCATTCCATTGGTAACCAACAGTTTAAAGTTAAAGGATTTTTTCAACCATTTTCTAAAACCATCTACTTACAAGAACTTTGACACCAGTTATGTTACGCTGTACGCTTAAAGTCATGGTAACTGGTGACTTAGTGACGAATTCTGGAAAATTTTAAAAACTGAATAAAAATTTTGGTTTTCTTGAATCACATTAATTTTTGCCTAGGCTTAATGGGGTGCTTAATTGTTGCATATGGGTCACAATGTCACTTCCTCGAAGGGATACGTGAAAATTACAAGTCATCCTGTATATTTTCGTTGCCTCTGACGTCCCGGGTATTGGTCTAAAGCCACTTCTCATACAGAGAAGGAATGAGCTTGATCACTACACAGAGGAGAGCAGTGCTGGCCCAGTGGTAACGGCCCCGACTTATGAATTGTAGGTCGTAGGTTCGAACTCAGGCAGGTGCTTTACTTTATGTAAGTAATTTCATCACCGCTGCTCTCAAAACGGTGAAGGAAAACATCATGAGGAAACCGGCATGTGCTAGGACCGAACATTCGAAGACATATGACATCTACGAATCTGCACTGGGCCCGGGTGCTAGATTAAAGCCCACTCCCTCTCTAAGAGAGGAGGCCTGTATCCCAGTAGTGGGAACATTATATGCTGATGATTATGCTGTAAATTATCTGTGGCGCGCCGCGCTTAGTTTCAAACATTGTTACGAATAATACCGTGGTTTAGCGATAGTACACGCTCGAGCTTTACTGGCGAGCCAACACGACCGCGATGGAGAATGCCCTCTGTAGAAAATGCCCGATTAATAAATAAATCAATTACCCCGCTGCACCTCAAATGTATTCATTCCATTAGTCCGTCAATCAGTCAGATGGTCAAAGACCCGAAGTCAGCGCTCATCACTTGCTCCAAAATTACATTGCTGCAATGACCTCTTAATAAACACTGCAATGCAAGGTGAAAAGAAAATCTCCATAGTAAGCACAATTTTCATGGATTATTCTTTACTTAGTTTATTACGAATTATACTTATATGCATAAATCTAACTCATGCCGTATTAAAAACAGCCAGCCATGGATGAGATTAAGGTATTTTAAAATCGCGCCTCGTGAAGCCTATTGAAAACGACATTTAGAATAAAACTAAATAGGGATAAAAGGCCAAGGCCAGCCGTCTTGGTTTATTTTAGTTATTGAACAAGAATAACTACTACTCGTGACATCTCGATCAGAATCAAAGCTTCTCATTGAAACCTATTCGAGATGATAAAATTGTTACAATACGTAATCGAATTTTGAAAAGTGCAGTTTTGTAGAAGCGTCGCTTCGTGCATTATGCACATCTATTATATAAACTATTAGAAAATTCAAGTCAAAATCAACCAACCATGGGACACGCACTACTTTGTCGGTTCAAAACCGGTCAAAATACTGTAATGTCTGACGCATAAGAGTTGAAAATAGTGTAAACAACAAAATGACAAAACTTTACTTCGACCTAAAAATAAACAAGTCGGTTTCCGTTTAAATAATTTAAACGGAAACCATTAATCTACGGGTTGTAGTAAGTTAACTCCGTACACCGATTTTTCGTGAAGGTTGGAGAGTTCAGTTAGTATAGAAAAACACGTTCCACTGAGATGCACTAAGTAGTTAAGCTTATTTAAGTTAAGAGTAAGTAGCAATATTAGAGTGGAAGACGATTATTTCTCTCAGTTGTTAATAGCTACCCTGTTTTAAGTTCACTATCTTTTAATTCGTTAGTCATGTCATTTTATTACGCTAACTTATGACATTTATGACGTGCATCGTTGGTCTAAAGTAGGTTACAGAGTAAGCAGAAAAATGTACGGCGATGAGACCGTACAGTTGGAAACGTATCGAGTAAAGGCTCCTTCAAACAGGCGCGACACGCGATAAAATCGCGCGCGACACAAAGGCACCGCAAATCGCGTAACGAGCGGTGCCTTTGTGTCGCGCACGATTCGCATCGCGCGTCGCGCCTGTTTGCTGAAGCCTTAATGAAGACATGTGGGCGGAGACATGTCTTCTATTTTTTTCGAGTTGATATTAATTTATTAATGGGTTGATTCGCAAGTAGTATGACAAACTAAGGCCCACTTGCACGTTTAGTCGGGTTAAATTAATAAATGTAAAGTTTGTAAACTCGGAGTTAAGTAATTAACATTTTAACTCTGTTGCGCCTCTAAAATGTAACACCGGGTTAGTTAACCTGATATTAGTGTTTTTTCCGTTAGGAACATTGCAGATCAATCGACAAAACATGAATTAGAATTGTAATGTCCGTGCCTTGATATGAAATCCGATTAAAAATCTAAGAACGAAAAAGGAACGGAAATTGTGTACCCATCTCTTTTACACTAAATTACGATACGTAATACTTTCTTGTCTTTGATTTTCATAACATGACATTTCATTTTAATCGTATTATATGTGGTTTCCATGGAGATTTAGTTTATAAGTAGGTTTACTTTTCCGTTTTGTTGCAAATGTATTCGGCAAATAGTTGTATGTTCATCACATAAAATTCCGCATTGTATAGTGCTATTATTGTGTAGTGCTACTGAAATACAATACTTACTAATTAGTACTCTAATTAGTTAATATACAATACTTACTAGAAACAATCCCTATAATGCCACATTATGAGCCATCAATCAATTCTCTATGCACCATTTCAGGGTCACGTGGTTGGCTAGTGAGGGCCTGACGAACTACTTGCGTCGAGTTATCCAGGACGAGAAGACCCGCGAGTTAAACAAGGGTCACTCGTACCAGGACTTCTCCTCAATACCTGAGAACATGTCAGCTGGACCGAAGACAGATTCGAAAGGAAGGCGGCTGTCGTACCAACGTGCTGTGTCGGGCGAAGACCCTCGCTACCAAGAACACACCATCAGGAGAAAACAACTCATACCTGAGAACTCTGAGGTAACAATGTTCATTATTAACTTAGTCCAACTTAGTTTAATACCTGTTACGTGTGGTGTTATAAACTCCTAGTTCTGGCTTACACTTTGAACTAACGGGTGAAAACTAAATAACGATGTAAAAACAACACGCAAAGCTACGTTCTCCTAGAAGAGCGGAGGCCGTCACATAATGGTCAGTGACGTCAGTCATGAAATTGATAGCACCGGGGTTTGACTTTTCTGTGTCAAAAACCGCTCTCTCGGTAAACACGCCGACTGACCATAAATAAAAAAAAATGCGGTCGGGGGAAACCCGTCATGAAAAAAGTTCTTTATAATAGAAAGAGACAGAGAGACATAGAGAAAGTGAGAACAGAAGTTCATTTTGATCTTACTATCGGCTTTAGAACCGCCGAAAACATGAAAACTTTTTCGCAGCCGCCATCTAGGATTTTCATTTTGACCTCATTATCGGCTTTAGCACCCTCCAAAACTATGATAATGACACACCCACACGATTTTTTTTTTTAAATTTTCGCAATCGTCTTGGATTTTTATTTTGACCTCACTATAGCTTTTGGCTTTTGGCCTTAGCAGCTGCGAAAAACCAATGAAAACTATCTCTATAACGCTTTGTCGTTACGTGACGATTTCTACCAGTTCCTCCTACCGCAAGCAAGTAAATTGCGGACGTTTTATGACGGCCACCGTACTGTTAGGAAACCCTAGTTTAAGTCTTCTCCTCTGAAAATGTTCATTAAAATAATATATAATTAACATAAACATTTTAGAATAGGGCTATTATAAGCCACATATATATTATATCCCTAAGGGTATATTTTAACAACTGTTCTTTAAACCTTAGTGAGGTTATTTTGATTGCTGATAATTAATTTTGCGGCGGTTGATAAAATTAGTGTGACAGTAAAACATGAACATGACAATTGGTCGGTTATTCCACCCTAAAATGTAAATACTCAAGTAGTGTAATAAATGACTATAGACAGTAAAAATGTTGGAATGGGCGGTTAGATAAATAGTTCTGCAGTCCATAGGTTAGGTTGGACTTGGAACAGTGACCACCACGTTAACACCTCACTGACCCGAGGAGGCCCGCAGTGGCGGGCCGGCCCCAGTCAGGGGTTGCTGAAGGATCGTACCTTCCCGCAACCCCCGGTGTAGGTGTGAGATGGAACACCGGGGTGGCTTCTAGTCAGTAAGAGTCTAACATACCCCTCCACACCCCCTAACATGCCCCAGGGCGGAGGACATCCATGAGGATTTTTCACCCCGGGACCAAAAAAAAAAGTAGGTTAAAATTGTGACCAACCGCTGCTTCCAATTTAGATTTCTTACCGACTAATTCCGATTTGTTAACTGCTCACACGTAACTGCCCGTTCAGTGATTTTACTGCTCAATTATTTATTTAATTACTCATTTAAATATTTGTTATGACTCATTTTTATTTACTGCTCAGTTTTTACTGCTGAACTTGATTATAAACTTGTATTATGTAATTTACCAAAACTACAATAAACAACTGCCGCTTTAAATCAATGCATATATAACAACAGAATTTTACCTGAGGCACGTACAGTCGCCCGCACGACTGTGATATCGCTTTGTCTTTGAGCTGGCCTAGCGTAGTACGGAGTTTCAATAGATTATGGGGTCAGCTTATACAGGTTTTGTTACTCATGGCTGGCCTGCTGTACGCACAGCTCATCCTAAGCAGATAGACCTTACACCTTGCGGACTGCCTATTGTAAAATCACAAGGCTATTCTAATCAAGATCGTGCTGATACAAGAGAATTAGGACACTAAAACTAGAGTTTCAAATCTGCTCGTAATCATTTTTACTTTTTAGCAAAAAAGTTGATTATGTCTGAATAAATCTTGATGTTTAAATATTTTTTATCACTTCTATTCAAAAACAGCTAATGTTTTCTTCGTAAATAGCTCTTTAATCCCTGGGGACTAAATGTGATTTGAATTAGGAATGTGGATATTGTTACACTATTTGCGCTGTAGCATGGTGCGGGTGACAGTTTCAGTAACATTTCGTTTCACTCTTGAAAGTTGCCGCGATTTACAATTTATGACTTAATATTTCAGTTGTACCACATTCGTAATATATTAAATAATTAATAACTGTAGTAAATTAAATTAAACCCAACCAGAATGTTCTAATCAAGAAATAAAATCAAATTGAATGAAAAATTAAGCAAAGTGTTATGCGTATAACGTAACGCCATAGACGTATTTAGTGATGGGATGTACTGCTACGATGGATAGTCGATATTTTTTATAATAAAAAACGTATATTGTGCGTAGGTCAATTTTTATTTTTAAAAGGTCTAATTATACAACAGAACATTTATAGGGTAAGGTTGCTTAAAAGGTTGCTAAAAAAAAATACATGTTATTCGTCTAAACTCATATCAGAGTCAGGAACATCTGAATTGTCACTCAATTCATCATCTGAATCTGTGACGGATATTATTAACGATGACTCAATTATGTTGTCAATATGTATGTCACGATCCCAATCAGACATAATATCCCTTTTTGTTTTATTCACGACCTTCGACCAGTCTTCAGGTTGAACATTGTTGATGGCCTCTTGTAATAGGGCCAACATCTTATTTGCCGTAAATGGCGGCGAAGTATTATTTCTTGCGGCGTAACCTAAAAATAAACGAACTTATAAAAAAAAGTATTCAAATAATCATCAATCAGCCTAATCTAGTATCTGGTAATGTTTTTAAACTAGGTACATGCTACGATCGGAAAGCTGATTTTTTTATAAAGCTTCAAAATGGGAATTGAAATTAAAAGCATACCTTTTATTTGGGCCCAAATCAGCTCAATAGCGTTATACTGGCAATGGTAGGGTGGTAGTCGAAGGACCTGGTGGCCTTTTTCTTTTGCCATCTCGTCCAGAGCATAGGTAGGAGTTGGTGGCTTATGGCGTCGGACTAAGGCAATAAGCTCCGTCTTTAACATTTTTATATCTGCTGTAACTCCGTTTTCACTCAGCCACTTCACCAACTCGCTTTTGCGGTTGGATTGGTTTGGGGGTTTATTAACTTGCACCGAATGGTAGGGTGCGTTGTCCATTATTATGGTCATAGGCTCTTTTAAATTGTTTAATAGACCTATGAACCAATCTTTAAATTTTTCGTAATTCATCTCCTCATGATACTCCGTAGTTTTTTTTGACTTAAAAGCCAGCAAACAATCAGGGACGAATCCACTTGCTGTACCTGCGTGACAAATAATAAGGCGTTCGCCTTTGCCTTCCGGCACTTTGGTACACGATTGTGCCGTATCGTCGGTCCAACTTTTACCCACTGTGTGGTTGGCGTTTAGCCACGTTTCATCCAAAAAGACAACTTTGCTCCAATCACTTATGTTTTTGGCCTTCCTTAAAAATCTACATCTTGCTAGGGCAATGTCAGTCCTATCCATAATAATCTTTCTTTTGTTAACTTTTTTGTAAACAAAGCCAATATCTTTTATAACTTGCCGTAGCGAAGTAATACCTCCTTTGAACAAGTCAGCTTCTTTTAATGATTTTAGAAGCTTGAGCAATGTGGGTAGCTCCATTCTTCTATAATAATCATAAATATGATTTCTAATAGCAACCTTAGCAAAATCATCCAAATCTGTGATTGGCTTCACCTTGGTCCGCTTTTTGTTGGGTGTCGATAATTTATTTTCAAACATCCCATCTTGGCCAATTTTCTCACGTGTTATACGCGAAACAGTATTGCGGCCAATATCAAGAGCTTCGGCTACTCGTTCTACAATATGATTCAATGGTAACAACGGTCCATTATTTTGTTGTTCTCTTTCAAAGTAGTCTCGGAGGCGAACAACAAGCTCCCTGGCCTGACTACCCAAAACAGTTTTTTTTGTATGCTTAGGCATGGTAATAACAACAAACTCAACAAACTTATAACAAATAACAATTTAACAAAAATGAAAACAATGAAATCGTAATACGTGTCACATTAAGTCACAATATAACGCGCTTGCACTCGTACTCGCACTCACAGCATCGCACGGGTAAACAACATGGCCGCCGCGCCGATGCACCATAGAGCAAAAATGTTGTCACGAAAAAAAAAACATAAACCCGATTTTGATTATTTTATATAAGTACAAAGATAATTATGTAGCCATAAAACATTTATATTGACAAGTTTATACACGTAGCACACACGTAGTTACACTGCACAACTGAATAATACACTAATTTTCATAACAATATTAAAGAGAACTAGATTCACGCTGCGAGTATCGTTAGCGATAAAAATGAATTGCATAACCTCACATCCCTACGTGGTACTGACAAATGTCAACGTCATACGGGCAACTGTCACCCGCACCATGCTACAGCGCAAATAGTGTAGTAAAAGTTCCAATCACCAAAGAGATCAATCACGAACATCGTATGAACAAGTAACAGGCTGTATGATAAAGTAAAACGCGCGAGAGCCAAATTTAAAAAAAAAGTTTGTGATAAAATAAAAAAAATGCGCGATACGTATTCTGCCTTAGTTCGTATTTTATGTTTCACGAACTGTATACAAATAAACCTTATTCTTTCTTTCTTTTTTCTAATGGTTTACTCAAATTAGGATTTTACTTAGTTTTATAATTCAAACTCAAAACTCAAAGCATTTATTTCAATTAAACCATTTACAGGCACTTTTGAATTGTCAAGAAGTCGGTCAGTCAGAAAATATGAAATAATAAATGAGTAAGTATGTCTTCCTCAAGTAATTGTATGTAAATAAATAAACATACTATTCTTATTCATAAGTTGCACTTACTTATTTTTTCATATAGGGTGATAAAAAGTAGAGTTTCCACCTCGGGAGCAACACTATTTGACGTACTTTGAATGCCTCGCTGCGCTCAGGATTCTACTTTAGAACCCCTCGCTGGACTCGGAATTCTACTCTAGAATCCTTCGATCCGCTCTGGGTTCAAAGAAACACTCTCGCCTTTAAAATAGTTGTTTGCTCCCTTGGCAAACAATCTACTATTAAGGGGCTTACATGACCTAAAGCGCGGTCACTGTCCGACTGCATAGATAAGAAAGAGAAGCGCGATGACACAACGCTGGTAATTTATTGCAAAATATGAAATAATTATCTATACAAAAACTATTTAATAATAAATGATCGATCACTGAATGCAGTTTGGCATTAGAAATTTAATGGTAAACTTTAAATTACAATTAAAACTGTTAATGAAGGGATAAACTGCTTTTAAAGGCAATTAAGAGGTGTTTTTAAAGATTTTTTGATGCTTTAATGTATGCTTAATTATGATTTGAGTTCCATCACTGTATTAGAATAAGACTTGCAAATATCTTCTTTTTTTTGGTCAAAATTATTTACGGTTTAAGACATACACTGCTTTAAAAAACGCCGTTGCGCCTGCAAAAGTCGCTATGTGTTTTTAGTGAACTTATTTGAGCTATATGAATTATAACATTTGGCGTGTTTATACGGAATTTTCGATGTATGAATATCACATAGCTACATTCCTTAACTCTTTAAATATTGCACTTATCACATAGCTGTTTATACAGTATATGTGTATTGAAATAACGACTAAAACTGCATAAAGAACCGAAAATAACTAAATAACACATAGCGGCTTTTGCACGCGCAACGACGAAAACCAACTTTTTGACCGTTTTCGAGAAATCTCCCCTTAAACGGTTCGACTTGTAAAGCCCAGCAAGGTGTATTCAATTGTTAAGTTTTCTGTTGTATAAAGATTGTGCCAATTTCTTTTGCCGGGCTATGTATAAGTATTGCTGAAATAGTTCGGCCTCATGTTTTGACGTCATATCGAAGTTTGTTTATGTTGTAATCGCGTGAAGCACGAACTCTGCCCGACTGGAATCAGTGTTTCATTTCAACTGCTCTATCTTAGCTACAAAGAACACGAACACGAACAAATTAGATCGATGGAAAACACTGCATTAATTATTCACGTTTTTTCGATATGTAAACAACAATATTAAGATAACTTGGTGCACCCTAAGTTGCCTTATAATTTAATAATTTAGATTAGCGGTATGAAGTATTTTCATAATCACATCACTTAAAACACGGCCAGACAATACTCGTGCATGCATGCGAACCAAGCGATGTCTTACTTAAAATTCATAGGAAAAACGTTTTCCGTAATGTAGCGGCTCGTCGCGGTTCGTAGAGGCTCGTAGCGGGTCTACGTGTAGACACTTTCCGCGCTAAAGCGTAGCACGCTCCTCAATTATATCAGACAGAAACGTATATTCATCATAAATAAACGCTTTTACGTATCTGTGAGAAGATTAAGAAATTAATTACAATTTGTAAAGTTACAATAAACTTTTAATTACTTTGAAAACCAAAAATTAAGTAGGGAAAAGGTAGAAATTACTACGAATCTGATTCACGATATGCAAAACGATTCTTAAGCTTTGGTAAGATTAATAAATATTATTAAGTATAACTGAATAATATGTAGGAACCGTTTTAGTAAAAGAAGTGATGTTTAAATGCAAATGGCTCGTTGGGTAAAGGTGGGGGTCTAGTGCGCAGGTGTAGAATATACTGAAGCCTCCGAATAAGCTTCCACCAGCAAATTCTCAAAGCTTTCAGTGACCGTCGAAGAGCGCTCGAAGGCAGTCGTGCCACCCGAGCAGCCTTACCTGAACCGCGATCGCTATTTCCCAACTTCATGAAATTTTCACAAGTGACTTATAAATATAAAGATATTTTATTTCTGTGTAAAGTGAATTCATGGCCGTCTTGTTGTCCGATAATGAGATTTCCTAATTAATTTTTAGAAATTTTCGCAACGTTCTGTCTTTCTGTGATTTCCGCATTTTCGTGGGTATTTTTTTCTTTGTGTTTTTTGTTGTGATCTTCACCAGGAATTGGTAAGCACCGTCTTAAAAATGGGTAAACTTATTCAAGATAAATTACGTGTTTTTTTTAAAGCAGTGTCTCGTACCGTCAAAAGTTTTGCAAAACTTTACATAAAGTTGAATAAGTTTGCTTAATACCTAAACATGTATTTCATTTCTGACTCTTATCACATAATCCGCATTTTGTTGCGGCGGGTTCGGCAAAGGGTCATGAAATGAAGTTTTGTGGTGAGCGATAAAATCTGGGTTTATATTGATGCGGCCAAGGTGGTTCATTAACAAGAACTCCAATTTCACGCACGATTCCAGACACGCGATTTCTTCAGATATACCTCATATACATGTTTGCATCTATCGAGTTTTATTTTGATGCAGTTTGTTATTGTAACTGTTAGTTAGGGGTTGTTCATTGATGTTTTATTACGAAAATATATTGCTTAACCCATAAAATTAAATAAAACGATAAAACGAGTGTAATAGTGCGTACGATCTATCGGGTACATGAATGTATTTCATTTCGTTAAATACATTTTAATCATGTTATAGAGCTACTACAGGATGGTTATGTCAGCGTGTCTTTACGATATTTAAGTACCAAAAAAGTCGCAAACAGGTTCATAAAATGTTAAAAGCTTATTGAACATAAAACAAATTAAAATGTTTTAATAACAACCCAAGTTGGCGCTGTTCTTTAGTTATTACAGGAACAGCGTAAGTTTTGCATAACTAAAAAAATTAAAACCTGCATTATATTAGAAATAAATTAAATATTCCAGGAAAACCATGCTGTGTTTTGATAAGTTTAGACTCAATTTATGTTAATGTTCAGCAACTTAACAACAAACCAACATTGTGTTTTGCACAGCCCTGATAAGAGTGTCACGTACAAAAAGCGACAAAACCATGCAAAATTTGTAATGTTCATGAGAGCAAATAAATATAAACATTCCCTCACGTTTAATGCTTATAAGAATGAATAGAATTAAACAAAAATGTAACGTTACAAAGGTTCCGTTTCGGTTTTCGGAACCTTAAAAACAATACTTTCTCGTAACGGAATTCTTGAATTGGGCAAGCAAAACTTCAAATATTTTTTATGGGCGTTATAACGTAAAAATTATACTTTGATAAAATACACTAGCCTCGAGATAAAAATAATATTACTGCAGGGCGAAATTTGGCGCAAACGAGCGCCCCTCAGACCATAAATTTGTAATTTCGATGTAATAACACCTTTTATTGGCATTAAATAATTTCTTTATTAGTTTTACAGATATATTTCTAAATTAAAATTGTGCCGAGAGAAAGTTCTTAAAGATAAACGTACAATAAGATTTTCTAGAACCACTAGAACTCTGTGAGAAAGAGCTCGCTCGTTAAGTACAGCAATTAGTCATGATCTGCCTAGCTTTTTCCCAACTATATTGGTGGTCGGCTTGCAGTCTAACCGGATGCAGCTGAATACCAGAATTATACATGGAGCGACTGCCTATCTGACCTCCACAACCCAGTTAATGGGTAATACGATATCCCTTGTTAAGACTGGTTATCAGACTTTCGGGCTTGTGACGACCCGTAACGACAGTCAAAGAACCACCAATGACAGCCGGGACCAATGGCTTAATGTACTTTCCGAGGCATGGAGGGGTCTTGCTATGTAAAGATAGTCATCCATCCGTAGGTATTCATATGATATATATTTCTGTCAATGAACCGTATTCCGTTTTATTTCTATTGTTATACTCCTGCTAGTACCTGCAGAACCTACTTAATTTATATACCATTGTATAGATAATGTAATGGAGACTAATTCTGTACTTTTTCAAAAATTGATTTAATGCAGTCAAAATGAAAAAATCATCAAAATATTTCTAAAAAAAAATCCCGTCAATCAAGTGTGAAACTTGAAAATATTGTAGCTTCCGAAAAAATCAATTAATTGAATATTTTTTTAATAGATTCTTTTTACCCATAGTAGGAACCTTGTTGAAAATGGCTCTTTTATTCAAAGTATGTTTAATTATAATTAATAAAAAGCTAACTAATCCATACTAATATTATATAATTCGAAAGTAACTCTGTCTGTCTGTCTGTATGTTACCTTTCACGCCTAAACCACTGAACGGATTTCGATAAAATTTGGCAGATAGATTGCATCCCGGGGATGCGCATAGGATAGTTTTTATCCCGATATTGCCACGGAATCGACACTTATGCGGGTGAAACCGCGGGGCGCTGCTAGTATAATTATATATCTTTAGTTTTTTATACGATCAAATGAGCATTATGAGTCGGACACTTTTGGATTTTCCAAATTTTCTAGGTAATGTAAATTGACGGAATTGAAAACAACTGTTACGTCATTTTTTCTGATGTGGGTTCCAAGACAGTTGAATAATTTTCCGAGACTGACTGAGTTATAGTATCAGCACATTTGCAGGTCGCCACTTTTGTTTCTTGGTTGAAGTAGTTGCATTGAATGCAGTAAATGCATGAACGAAATTTCTTGATTTGAAATATCTTTTATGAATTTGAATGATTTCGATGAATACGAGTATAAAGATGATTGTGATTTTATTTATGTAAGTAATGTACTTCTGTTATTTATTTTAGATAAATGTATTATATTGACAGAATTTTGCGGAAATGGGAGAGAGTCCTTTGCCCTGCCATAGAACAATACAGGCTAGTTAGATTCGATAATAGTATTATCGTGTAAATCTTTGGTTATTAAAATAGTTATTAAGTACACTAGCAAAAATTTGCATCACTGTGTCTGAAGTAAATAAATAATAAGAATAGTGTAATGATAATTATTTCCTAGAGTCGATGGTAACCATTTACCTTTGAGGCTCCTTCAAACAGGCGCGACACGCGACAATATCGCGCGCGACACAAAGGCACCGCAAGTCGCGCAACGAGCGGTGCCTTCGTGTTGCGCGCGATTCGCGTCGCACGTCGCGCCTATTTGCAGGAGCCTTTAGGTGGGTCGCCTGCTTGTTAGCCGCTCAATGTCATAATTAAAAATGGTTTAAATTAAAACCAAAGGACACTTTCGCTTTAATTGTATGCATTAACAATGCGATTTTTTATTTTGTCCTTCATAGAAGTTAACAATGCGAACCGACGAATATAATATATCGAACGCTTTATACTTTTTTCCTTGTGTTGCGGGTAAGTGATTACGACATTTATGAAATCACTTTGCCGTAGGATAACTGTCATCTATTCGAATTTACTAATATGGATAACATCTTTTTTTTTCGAAGCTTTTTAATAATATCCGAAACTGTCCATTATTTAATGAAATACCTACAAAACAAAATTACTTTTAGTACATTTTACTACACATTAATTTAAAAAAACAACCGATTTGCATTAAAATGTTAGGAAGTCAAGTTTGTATAATATCACTAAAGGGTATCGGGTCGAAATCTCATTGAGACGAGGTTGATAATATAATTTATCAGTTCCCGTCAATCTCTTAGAAGCTGCCAAGGTTTTTTCTCTTTGTCTTTAAAACCCTGCAGTGTCTATATTAAAATTTCATCGAATCATCTTTTTTAATGAAGAACCACCGTTAGGCGACACTTTATGTCGCGTTCATAACGAGTTTTGTAGGTATATTACATTAGTAGGTAATTGCCAATTTTATTATCAATGGTGCCGATTCTCTTGTTCACAAACTAAAATAAATTTAAGTTCAGTGCATCTTTTTCTTTCTATTTATTTATTTCATTAAGAAAAGGACAGAAGATAAATTTTAGTTTAGTCCTGTCAAATTAATCAGCGCCTGACACTACTACATACAAGTTTAGACGTGATTAAAAAGTTGCCTACTAAAATTACGTCAATTTACGTCATGCGCTGATTAATTTGAGATGACTAAACTAAAATGTATCTTCTGTCCTTTTCTAAATGAAATAGAAAGAAAAAGATGCACTGAACTTAAATTTAGTTTAGTTTGTGAACAACAGAACCGGCACCACCAAATATACCAATAATAAGTACAGTTAAAGATACAATATCTTTAACTGTATTGGTATATTTATATTTCGCATTAAACAAGATAGAGATGGCAATAACTTACGAATGAACTAAAACTTTCGACCAATAAAATAAGCTTGTAGCTGTAGTTGAAAATATTGTCTGCAGGCACACGATGGCACTCCTGCATTTTTCATATCTCTACAGTGTAAGCAATAAGGACACTTCGTTTATTCTTCCTTGTTTTGCCTGTGAGAAAATATGCTTAGTTGAACTTCGCCTGCGGGGCGGTCGAGGCTTTAGTTTTAAACAACTTTATCCATGATCCGACTTGTCGCTGTCGTACCCACAGTCTGAGCTCTACTGGAGCCAATGGTTCAAATAAAATAAAGTCTAAGTATAAGAAGCAAATTTTGATTGGTTCCTTGGTTGTTTACACAATTTTTTTTTGAACTAAGAACTTGATTGTGTATTTTGGTATGATTATACAATATAATTCTATGAATAATTCTATATACAAATCTGTATAAGATAATTCTCAGACTAGTAGCCTAAGCTACTGCATTGCCTATGCAATGCATACCTAAAGTACATCGTTTTGTACTTTAGTTATGCATTGCCTATGCTAGACAGATCTTTACCTGTAGGTATAGGTGATTTGTCTCAATCAAGGTGGAAAATGCTTTAAAACGTGTGCGATGTCATTTTTATTACGATAGCCGATATTGAAGTTTCACTCGAGCTCTTAAAAAATATTTAACCGTGTAAGGCAGGTGCCTGCACACTGCGTACCCGGGTAGTTTTACATGACATGTGTCAATTTGTTGTCGTTTTTATCGGACCAAAGATTAGATTATTTTTCGCAGGCCATAATAAACTACTTACAGTCAGGAATCTACTCAACTTGTTTTCTTTTTTAATTTGATTTGTCGGGAATATTCGTAATTTTAAATATAAAAAGTCAAACTCAAATCCTTCAGACATAGTTTTACACTTTGCGTCGGCCAGTTCATCGCGCGGCGACAAAACATCCACTCAAGTATCAATGATGCACGGATTCAAGCCGAATTATAATACACATATTGAAGAAATTCATTTTAGTGGTATTTAAAGTACTAAATGCACTTTAATTATAAAGGTACTTAATCATTGGTCTTCTTCTTGACTGTACAGTTTCAGACATAATCGCACTGTAAGAAGATTTATAAATTAAATAAAGGATAAATATACAAACTCTAACAACATGACTATAACTTTTATTTTGTAGACCTTACGACTTAAACCGTTAAATTTTATAACAATTATATAAAGTTACATAACTTTATAGTAGAATATTATCACCACTATAAAACTGCTAATAATGAAATTGATTAAACCTGTTTCTTACGTTGGGGCTCGTCATGTTGTCTCGAGCCGATGGAAATTTATTCATGAATCACCTGAACCATCTTAGGCCGCCGAACTACAAAGATATCGGCTTTTGTAGGTCACTGATACATAGGCATAATTTAAACTTGGTATATCCGGCGGTACCATAAACATCACATGACATGCTAATCGGAGTTATATTCACACCGTTCTAAGCCAACATGTGCATGAAACGAATTATATGTCTAAACGTAGGTTAAAGGCTCCTGCAAACAGGCGCGACACGCGACGCGAATCGCGCGCGACACAAAGGCACCGCTCGTTGCGCGACTTGCGGTGCCTTTGTGTCGCGTGTCGCGTCGCGCCTGTGTGCACGAGCCTTAACAAAAGTAGCTACACCTATTGTTTCCTTTGTCTGTCGTCTGAGGCTTAAGCACAATTTTATTATTCAACGAAGTTAGAGTCGAAGTTACTGTTAAGATGCAAACATACCGTAAGCATTCATAAGCGGGTGTTCGTTTGCGAAAACGACGTTCTTTTGTGGTGTCAACTGATGTACAGACGCCAGCACATCAAGCTACCCGAAACTGTCAAATTTTCCCAATCAACTTTGAACGTAGAAATTTGACAGATTGTAGTAGCTTGATGTACTGGCGTCTGTACCTACATCAGTTGACACCACAAAAGAACGTCGTGTGTGATGTAAATGTACGTAGCTACGTACAGTTACATCTTAGCAGATCGAGTGTTAAATTCATTTAAAATAAACTGAAGACTGCAGGAAATTGGTTTTGCGACAAAACACATTGCTTTATCTTTCAATCACTTTTTAATATTATCTCTTCTATTAATTCATTTGTTTTTAATATGTAATTGAAATCGTAAGATAATTTAAATGCCAGTTCCGTGATAGCAGGGCTATACGCGATACCAGGGCTACAGCTACTAGTGAAGCTACAGCTACGCGACAGCAAAGCCATAGTTACGCAGTAGCAGGGATACAACTATGCTATAGCAGGGCTACAAATATAAATACGATAGTGAAGCTACAGCTGCGCGCTAGTAAAGCTACAGCTGCGCGTTAGTAAATCTACAGCTAAGCGAAAGCTGAAGCTACAGCTACGCACAGCTGCGTGCTAGTAAAGCTACAGCTTTCGCACCAGTAAAGCTACAGCTACGCGATGGTGAAGCTACAGCTACGCGCTAGTAAAGTTACACCTTGGTGATTATTAGATATTGCGCAGCCTCCTGCGCAAAGTTCGAACCGGCCATGATTCATGTCCATATTGCAATTCTAATCAAAACTAAACTATAGTCTCGAAACACACGTGCTCAAGTGTACAATGCAAGATACATATAGGTACAGTGGTGCACTGGTGCCGATTCTGTTGTTCACAAATTGAAACTAAATTTACGTTCAGTGCATCTTTTTCTTACTATTTATTTCATTAAGAAAAGGACAGAAGAACAACTTTTGTTTAATCCTGTCAAATTATTCAGCGCCTAACGTAAATTGACGTAATTTTAATAAGCAAGTTTTTAATCACATCTAAACTTGTATGGAGTAGTGTCAGGCGCTTTGAATTTGTAAGGATTTTATTAGAGCTTAGAAGATTTCGTGTATAATTTTAGTATGGAAAAAACTCTGTCAAAACGGATATATATTTCATATTTATTTTCATTAGACACCTAAGTATTGCGTTTTTGTATGCAATAGAATACATACCTAGTTGTTAGATTTTCATGATTAGTTTCACCCCCTGAAATAATGCCAATGAATTCAGTCAGACTGTATTATATAGATATGTTAGGCTAATGCTCTCTAATCAGTAGTTAACTATAGTGGATTCGAGCATTTCGTTTTAGTTATAGAATAGAATACTCTTTATTATGTACACCATATAAACTCTGCAGCACTGCACTGCACTGCTACTTATATATACTGCAGTAAAACAGCAGATAAGTACTGCAGTCAGGCTTCAGCTATACAACAAAGGAAATAAATTCTATTTTTTAACTAAAAAGATAAGATAATGATTTATTTCTCACCACCTTTTATCAGTAAAGTTTCAAATGATTAAGAACAATACGTCATAATGGTTTTAATTATACCATGGGAGACTGGTGCGGCTAGGCGCCTGTATTTCAGAAGCAGTTACATTTTTAGCGGATAAGGCACTCGTACACAAATGCAGTATAAGCAAAGCAAAGCAAAAAAAAGCAAAAAAAGCAAAAAAAAGGCAGATTACATTATTGATTATTACTTACCTACTTATTCTAAGGTTAGTATGTGTAGGTGGTGTGACGGTGTGTGCGTATGTGTAAGAAAATGTGATGGAAAGGTGAAAGGCTGAATTCACAGAATAATGATGTACACGAATATAATTATGTATAAATATTCATAATAATATAAAAAAATATATATTGGTATATATATTTTATTATATTCAAAAAAGCACATTATTCCGGTGTAGCATTCCGTAGCTTCATAACTTAATTACTGGAGCTCCCAACCTTCATTTTACACTTAGTTTTGGTAAGATCATAAATCGAGAGCGTCCTATGCCTATATTTATTGTAGAGAAAGCGACCACGGTAACAAAATAAAGGTTTGGAGAACATTGTACTAAGTCGCTTGCTATGGCGATCTACTGATTCAAAACTTCTTTTACTTCGTAATGGCGAGGAGTTTAAGGTGTGGAGTCCATGCTGTTTTAGGGCCGTTTTTAAAACAAACAGCTGACGTACAGTTAGGACTTTAGACAGGGTCAAATTAAATTAGCTAGCGAAACTCCGCATGCGTGATGGGTATCGAAATACAGTGTAAACTCTTTATAACGTTATCCTTTATAACAATAAACTCCCTGTAACGTTGAAGTGAGCCCAACTTGGTTGGTTTGCGTTAAAACCCACATATTGAAACACTCTTTATAGCGATACGCCTTTCTCTATTACGAAGAAATGTGTTCATATTTTTAGACAGTAAATATTTATTATCGGTATTATTGTTCCGAAGCTCCGAAGCATCGGAGGTCGGTCTAGCTTTTGTTATCCTTAATTGCCTTGAACACGTGCAGTATGACGCTGTTTTCTCGGAAGTGATGGCCTTCGACCAAATATACTGGGTACCTATCGTATTATCAGTCGTAAACCTACTTTGAAACTGTTAACATGGCCAGTAAACGGAAAGCGATTAGTGTTGACGAAAAAGTTTGTGTGATACTTGTTAATTTGGTTGTTTTTTTGTTCACTCCATATAACGATAACTCTCTATAACGACAAAAAATGCTCAGTCCCTTGAGTTTCGTTATAAAGAGTTTACACTGTATAAACATTAAAATTTTTTTTTTTCATGATGCTTTTGTGGACGGAATCGCGTTACGTCCGCTATGCGTAAAGTCCGTTTATGGCCCTATGGTATTCTTGAAGGTGATTTTTTCTCGGATCAGTCGCGTTACGTCCGCTATGCGTAAAGTCCGTTTATGGCCCTATGGTATTCTTGAAGGTGATTTTTTCTTCGGATCAGTCGCGTTACAGCCGTTCTACCTACAAGTACACTCTGCCCATCACATCTGCAGAGTTTCGCTAGCTAATTTAATTTGACCCCGTATAAGAGGACTGTGGGATATAGAATTTAATTATTCATAGGTACTGACGCCAATCCGTTTGCCAATTGATCTAATCAGAGAGCCACATTCACCAGCGCAAGTTTATTGACAACTGATATTACGGCTTTCTGTTTGATGATGAAACGATCGGCACGCCGCGCAAATAAAATGGCCTGCTGATCACGCCACTTCATTCGTTCAAGTTGACCAGTGAGCCGAAACAAAGTCTGCAACAAATAATGATTGTTGCACGAATATTTGACAGTGTAATTCCGATCATACCCACAAAATTCCGGAACTCATTTGTACACCACCGAATATCGTGCCAAACTTGTGAAATATGGATAATAATATACGGATTTATGCATTTACTAGTTAACAGTGTATTCTGATTGTCGTTTGCCGGGGTGGCTAGTGGCTACCGACAAAGTTACTGCGAAAGTTTAAACTTATGTAGGAATACGTACAAGGAGTTCTCGATACTTGAGGCCAATGTTAAGTTTTGTTACTTGAATATTCACTTAGAAACATGTACCACGCACATAATGTATTTTGATAGCTAGGTTACACAGGTAGAAAATAACTTCACCATTTGAAGTAGGGTTGATGAGGAAGTGGTTTTGAGGAAATGGATGAGGATGAGGATACGATGAGGAGGAAGAGGATTCGGATGAGGAAGATAGAAACTGTGATTTCAAACTGAAAATTTAAATAAAATGAAGATTGACAAAAAGAAAAGAAAATTTAATAGTCATAATAGGGTTATAATTGGCAGGTTGAATTTAATGAAAATTAACATTGGAGCTGTTTTCCCTTAATGAATGAGGAAGCGCAAGAGGAAGAGGAATATTTTATGCCTAATTTTGAGAATATGGTAGAGGATAAGGAATCGCAACAAAATGAGGAACTACCGCTTTATGAGGAAGAGGAATCCTCATCAACCCTAATTAGAAGTAAAATAAATAAAATGTTGATACGTAGTGTAACCATCCTGATAACAAATCACTTAACTTATGTGGCACTTTGAAGGTAATCAACTTAATCTAAAAGAGTTTAAGTATTAGATAGTAAGTAGTCTCATGTACGAAGTCGTGGGTTCAGATCTGGGCGAGTACCAATGTGACTTTCTCAATTCTAATGTACAGACGCCAGCACATCAAGCTACCCGAATCTCTCAAATTTTCCCAATTAACTTTGAACCTTATGCTTTAGCGATAAAGTCGAAAATCTATTAACGAAATTTGACAGATTGTAGTAGGTTGATGTGCTGGCGTCTGTACGTTCTGAGCTTACTGACATCACTACATCGATTACTGCCTTCGGTGAAGGAAAACATCTTGAGGAAACCTGGAATTATAGTTATATAGGTCTGAAACCGCCAACTCGTCTTGAGCAAGTGTCAATTTCTCGTGCCTTCTCTTAATAGTGACCTTTGCCCTGCAGTGAGAATAAAATAGGCTGGTGGGTATTAGAAGATAGTAAAAACCGGCCAAGTGCGAGCTGGACTCGCACACGCAGGGTCCCGTACCACAAAGCATAAAACGCCGAAAAAACGTTTCTTTTATACCCCTTTAAATTTTTACTTTTTTTATTTGTTGTTATAACGTCAACAGAAATACATCATCTGTGAAGATTTCAACTGTCTAGCTATCACGGTTCATGAGATACAGCCTTGTGACAGCCAGACAGACAGACAGACGGACAGTGGAGTCTTAGTAATAGGGTCCCGTTTTTACCCAACACATTCATATAAATCTGCTTGGCTGTAGGTGACTGCTATAGCGAGATGAATTCCAGTGACGTTGACAAATGACGCGTCTGGTGCTCCGCGCTATTGTGTGCAAACAGAAAACAAATACAAATTCCGATGATTTAATTTAAATGCGAATTCACGAATTAGTGGTGATTACAATTGACAAACTCAGATATTTCGTTTTAGTGTGAATTCACCAATTAATTGTTCTTAGAATGTCAAATATCTACCAACAATATTATTTCATTATTTAAAACAATCTCAAAAACCGGCAGAAATCTAGCGTTAATTAATACTTGCATTTTTCCGTGAACTATGCGGCACCAGGTTCCGGCTTGCTGGAACCTCAACTAGCCCTGGCAAGCATCGCAAGATAGACGACACAGCCCACTATCGTCCTGCGGTCTCCGGAGGGGGTATTGATGAACTATACGCATCACCGTGACGTCTCGCAACCCCGCATCGCGCAAGCAGATTTTACCGCGCAACTAGCATATCCCGCCTGCCAAGCGTGGCGATTATGGCAAACCTCTGCAAAAAAACGTGAACAGAATACCGTTTTATATACATGCAACGTAGGTGCTACAGACATAAAAGAATTCCGTGTCCTAACCCAGGTCATGTGCCAAATTTCATCTAATTCCGTTCAGCCGTTTCAGCGTGAAAGCGAAACAAACAAACTCAATTGCGCATTTATAATATTAGCTAAGATCTAAATATCGATTTTCGCTGCTCCGCTTGTAGTATATCACTGAAAATCTAGTTATTTCGAATTCGCAACTATTTTCTTATCTAAATAAATCTCTTTATAAAAATAAATACGTATTTAAAGGTCAGCTTGAATGAAGAGACCTAAAGTCAGAATATACTATGTTTGTGGGACTCCTATTTTACAGGAATACTTACATACATACATAATCAGCCTGTAACGTTCCCACTGCTGGGACACAGGCCTCCTCTCAGTGAGAGTGAGTGGGCTGTAATCCACCACGCGGGCCCAGTGCGGGTTGGTAGATGTCACATGTCTTCGAATTTTTGGTTCTAGGACATGCCGGTTTCCTCATGATGTTTTCCGTCATCGTTTTGAGATCAGTGGTGATGGAATAATTTACACAAAGTAAAACGCCTGTCTGTGTCGAACCTACGACCTAAAACTCGTAAGGTACAGGAATACTTATTTATCTAAAAGCCTAAATATCCTCATCTAATTGTCCAAGATAAGCTCATAGAATACATATAAGTTGAAAAAGTCATATTGGTACTTGCTCGGATTTTAACCCACAACCTTGTGTATGCGAGACGAGGCCTTAACAACTGCTGGACGCCAAAACGACATTCCAGCCCTAAGTAAAAAAAAAATGGTGGCACTTCGGGAGTGCCGACAGAAGTGAAAACAAAACACAAACAGAATACTTTGTCATCACTCACGGACATATCGGATATATATTAAAACCGAGTACCTACATCCCGAGGACAGCCGAACATCCGAAGCGGGTATTTTTTTAATCGTCTTATAAACAAAACACGGGCGGTGTCGCTTACGGTCACAGTGGCGTGATTTCAATGCTTTTTTTCCATCTCGGTGCAACAAGTGTGAGGAAAATGTACCTAACAAGTAAAAGGTAGTTTACATTTACATTTTACATTTATTTTTCACATTTACTACCGATTATTTCATATTTAATTAACGATGATCCATCTATATGGAGCATCGTTAAATATGAAAATCACGTCATTATAAAAACTTACCATTAGTGCAAATGTCATAGGTACTATCTTTATTAGAAAATGTTGAATAAATTCAAGGCACAACCATCTAAATCATTTGCATGGAAATAGGTACTTCTTAAGGTAGGTTAAACAAAATGTTGGGAAACGCATAACTTTAATATTATCAGGATCATGAGTTAACTTGAAAATTAAAGAGATTAATAAGATCATTTTGACAGCCGCAAATATAAATATGCTGGTTTAGTGCAAAAACGACGATGTAAACTCTTGATATACCTATAAGTGTAGGGCTTGCATGTCGCATACTTCAATCAAAATAAAAGGTCGCCTCCTTATCAGATGTTTAACACGGGCATCAGTTCATTAGGTAAATTACTGAAATCCAGTCGTCAATTAAACCTCAAAGGTTCCAAATTCATTACCACTGAAGTGACAAAGGGTTCATGAAATTGACGTAAGCCACGTGCCGCCAATTAAAAGGGTATACGTAAAACATGAACAATTTCAAAATTATACGGAACCATTTTCCACAGATGGGTTTTTTTATTTCGTAAATATCTATAGTAATAATAAAGCTTAAGAGTTTTTTTGTTTGAACGAGCTAATCTCTGGAATCACCAGTCGGATTAAAAATGAATTTGATGAGAAATTAGAGATTTTCTCTCTAAATAAATCACCTGTTTGCTACATTTTGAACTCGATACTTGGTATATTTTGAATAATGAATGAATGAAATGAATAATGTGAATATGCGCAGAAATATAAAGCACAAAAACCGGGCAAGTGCGACTCGGACTCGACAAAGTTACAGCCACGGAACAGATAGTTACAGCCCTCTGCCAAACAGACGGCGTAGCCTTAATATCTAACAGGACCCAGTTTCCACTCTTTGGGTACGGAACATTAATGAGTTACCCCAATTACTTCAAAATCAACCGAAGATGGTGTTATTTGCAGATTTTTTTAAAAAAGACCGACGGTTACAAAATCTTGACGACGTGAATAACTCTATTCTTCAGGTCCTAGATTGGTTTACGGTAAATAATTTAGTACTTAATGAAAAAAAAACTAAATGCATTAGATTTAAATTACTGAATGTTAGAAGTAGCAAATGTGAAATCATATTGAATGGCCAAAAACTAGAATTTATTTATCAGACAGTTTTCCTAGGAATCACGCTAGACGAGAAATTACAACGGGGACCTCATCTATTGCGGGGCGGCTAAGCTCGGCCGCTTATGCTGTTAGAAAGATAAGACAGTTAACAGATGTAGAAACCTTGCGGTTGGTCTATGTTAGTTACTTCCACAGTATTGTGTCATATGGTATTTTACTATGGGGTCGGGCTGCTGACATTGAATCCATTTTTATTTTACAAAAGAGAGCTGTTAGAGCCATTTATAATCTACGTCGCCGTGAACCTCTTAGGGAACTATTTAAAAAGGTTAATATCATGACGGTAACTTACCAATTCATTTTTGAAAATATTATGTATGTAAGAAAAAATCAACATATTTTTAATAAAATAAATGATAGACATAATTTTATTACTAGAAATAAATATAAATTAGATCAACCTTTTTTCAGATTATCTAAAGTACATACATATTTTATGGGGTACTGTGTTAAATGTTACAACAAAATACCTTGTGACATATTGCAATTAAATGAAAGAAAATTTAAAACTCATATTAAAAGTACACTATGTAAACAAGGATATTAGAAATTAGAGGATTATATCCATGATAAGAATGCTTGGAAATAAATGTTGGTCCTGCTCCATAGGACAATCTTGAGTCTAGACAAAATCAAATTGGTTCCTAGTTTAATTTATATTTTTTTAAATTTCATGACATTGATTATTACAATCTGTGACTGCAGTAACTCACACATTTGTTAAAATTTTAGGGAAATCATCTACTTTTACAATATTTGTAAATATGTGAGCACCATGTATCTATCACATAATTGATTTACCTGTCATTGCTTCATTTTTAATTATTTTTACTTTTTGTGGTAGTCTAATTTAATTCTAGGTGCATCGTCTTCAGATATATATATTATGTATACAAAACCTTGTAAAACATTTTAAAAGAGTAACGGTGGAGTTTCTTGCCCATTCTTCTCCATACGAACACTACCATTTAGGGGCGACTAGAATCAATTCAATTTTACTGTAAGTTTTGACGTTCAAAAGTGCCTTTAATGTGCCTATTTGAAATAAATGATTTGATTTTGAACCGTAAAAATCTATAAGAAGTATTAGCAAAACACACGTCTGCCGATTAAAAATCGTTAACTCACTTAAGGCTTTCGGCAATCATTTGCGAGTGATAATAACCTTTACCCGAGGTTTTATGAATCGAGCGCAAGTTCTTATAGTTGTCAATACAAACGGGTAGGCCCCCATTACCGTGTTTGGGTAGACTATCAAGGTTACCGTCTCATTTACTTACTCCCTACCAAAAGACAACAAGTAAACATAACCTACATATAGGTAAGTAGGTACTTACTATATTTTATAAAGGACTAACTTTTGCCCCCGGCTTCGCCCGCGTGGAGATCGGAAATTATCTCACGGAAACATATTACCAAGATAAAAAAAGTATCCTATGTGTTAATCCAGGTTATAATTCAAATAAATAATAAACTATCTATGTGCCACATATCATCCAAATCCTATTAAAGCATAATACATTAAAGCATAATGATTGTAATACTATCGTGAATTCATGCAAGCTTAGTACTTTTTGCTAGATTACTGCTCAGAAAGTCGGAGCATATTTCAATCATGATTCGAAAGACTCGTAGCGCCATGTAGCGTGCTAAAGCAATTGTGACCGTCGAAAGTTATTGTTTGTTTTTCTCGGGAATAGTTTTTTTTTATATGAATGTTACCCTATGTCTTTTTCTATACTCCTGATAACGTATGCAAAATTTCATGATGATCGGTTCAGTGGATTAGGCGTGAAAAGGTAACAAACAAACATACTTACTTTCTTTGTTTGTTTGTTACCTTTCACGCCTAATGACTCGTACACACAGGCGCGACGCGACACGCGACACCGCTCGTTGCGCGACTTGCGGTGCCTTTGCGTAGCGTGTCGCGTGTCGCGTCGCGCCTGTGTGTACGAGCCTTAATCCACTGAATTGATCATCATGAAATTTTGCATATACATAGACGTTGTTAGGATTCCTTCTTTAATATAATATTTATAACTTTGAAACTAAAACACACCCCAGAAGTACGGATTCTAAAAAACGAGTAGGTAGTCTTTCAGCTTCATGCGGTTAGACTGGAAGCTGAACCCAACATAGTTGGAAAAGGCTATGCAGATGATGACTCTGGTATTCTTTAATGAAATACCATCGCTTTATTAAAATCATTATAAATGAGTAATACTGAAATGCCCATTTACTTTTTGTTCCAAATTACAGAACATGACATTTACAATCAAATAAAACAAACAGTGCTCGTAATAATGAGTTTTGCCAATACGATGAGCATTTAACCTCGCGGGCTCATAAATTTCACAGAGAGACTAAGAAATAGCACTCACAATGGGAATGATACCTATAACACTAATGTCATTAATGCGTTTCGTGTCTTTTGCGTAACTTAGAAATTAGGTAGGTATATGCGTCACACCGTGTTGTGTTTCCCAATTATTGCGGCATATTTTACAAAATAATGTTTTTATAGTCACTACCAAAATCACGTATGTTTTTAACTTGTTATTTCCGAAAAGCAATATATTTTCAATAAAACTTAGTTGTTCAATATGTGTCTAAAAGATCAATGTTGGAAAGATTCATGATAATTAGGTTATGAGGGAGCTTTGAAACAGTTAATTTTAAATAATGACTTTTTGTGTTTTAAAAAATCAGCAATAGGACACCTGCAAAATTATTGTATTAAACAAACTAATCAAAAGCTCTAAAACGCTTTTCTATTGTGCTCAGGTACAACCGAAGAGAAAGAACCGTAAAAAAGGCGTTCAGTTAGTATTTATTTAGGAAGAGACGGACAAACCACATCGCCGAGGGCGCAACCTCGGCAGCATGTCGGGCGCCCACTCCCCTGTGGGGGGGGCGCGCCCGGGCCCATCAAGCACAGGGGGAGGCCACGGCGGACCTGTTGGCGGCCCTCCCGGTGCTGCGGGGCCCGGAGGCCTGGGCGCATTCGTAAGTCCTACTAGACTACGCATGTACTCTAACTGTCGCTTGTATAGTTATATTTCAATAGTTATATATTTCAGTAGTTATATTTCAATGCCTGTAGCAAATCAGCATGTTTGATGTAGCTGCTGTCTCGGCAAATGAGGACAGGAGCAGAGTACGCTACTTGACTGAATGAGTAATCGGATCAACGCTACACTGCTCGCTGCCGTCCAGTGTCCAGATTAGTCCACGTTAGCGATCTACATAGTTGATTGTTTTCCACTGCATCTCACCTTGAAAATCTTTGTTCGCATTTATTTGTATAATGTTTTCGCACAAAATAATATCAGTAACCGCATTCTGTGTTTATTTTAAGTGGTTTAGAATGCATGTCTATGTAGATTTAATTTTAGTAGTTTTTTCTGCTCACACTGGATGGTAAATTGTCATAATTATCCAACAAACGGGCAATGGATTCGCAAAAATAGAAAACGTCGTAGAACTAATACTTACCGTGACAGGTCTTTAAAAGTATGTAATAAAGCCACGGGCGTTGCCAACTTATACCCGGCTACAACGTGCCCAATATCTGGCAACGCGCCACCTCGCAGCCTACTCCGCACCTACAGGGAATACTTGCACCGTTCTGTCCCAGATTGCTTGATTTTGTGAAAGCTGTCCCAAGACGAATGTTATGTTTTGTTTTGACTTCAAGTGTTACGCCCCATTCAATACTTGCCTCTATATCAAGTTGTTGATAAAAAAAGGTTACGTAATCTCAATCAGGTACTACTACTTTTACGAATTTTCAGTGAGTCTTAAGAGCGTGCTTGAGTTTTATCTATTCCACAGTTATTACAGTAAAAAAATAATTTCTTACCACACCACATTAAAGTGATTTCATTAAGATTTAGTGACTTTATGCAGCAAGAAGAAATGTTTGTAAAACAATGAAAGACAAAACAGTAACGTTTAATGATTGAACATACCATTTACTGAAAAAAAGTTATAATTAAAATTTACAACGTCAAAGTGACGGTAACATTTTGCCTGAAGCTTTAACTGTTTTCGGATCAGCAAAGAACACTGTTTTGAACGTTAGGCTCATTTTTCTGTCTCTGTTTAAAGCAGTTCAGATCAATGTTTTTTTCATTTTTATTTACTGCTTATTTCTTTCAGTGTAACGCTTTAACAAATATGGAAGTGATATCTGTTAATTATCATAGGTACGTATTTTATTGAAAAAACAAAGTTGATTACAATAGAGCATTTCACAATAATTTATTGAACTAAATATTTTCTAATAGCAACGCCCTTGAATTTTATTGAGTCGGTGAAACTGTACCCTGTTGCAAAACATTCAAAGCGCAACCTGCTCAATCTACCTAAGCCTTTTCCTAACTATAGTTAGGTTTAGTGTTAGTCTAACCAGATGCAGATGCATACCAATATGTGATATAGAGCGACTGCAAAGTCAAGACTTTTTATCAGGCTTTTGGGCCTCTGACTACCCATAACGACTGTCAAAGATCTAGGAATCTGGGATCAAGGCTAAACGTGCTTTCCGAGGCCCAGAGAGGTCTCGATATGTAATGTATGGTAACCCATCCACCAACCGACCGCAGCAAGCGTAGTTTAACCTTCGATCGACTCGTGCGGCTGTTATTATTTAATTCTGAAACTTCCGGTCATATATTGCAAGCTTTTATTTAGTTTTATTTCATAACCTTTGTTTTATTAATTTGATGTGTGCTGTGGTGTAGAGCTCGGTATTTTTATGAATTGAAGTCGTGTGCGTGCTGCCCGAAAGGCTATCCTTAAAAACAATTTCAAATTATTTTGACGAGTTACAGTAGTAATGGTAGGTATACTCACTTTCAGGCTGACATTTTCAATGAAACCCGGAAGCTCAATTTACGTCAATTTGCAATACCTATTTAGTTACGTATCACAAAATAACGACACAATTTACTTATTGTAGTGAGTCGACCTTACAATAGAGGCATCACTTTTGATATTTGTTCTCCTGTATTAGGACAGTGAATCAGATCTCACCGTGTTGGATGTAGCCGCGACAGGCGTGTGCTAGTTATATGGTAAGTAGGCAAATAACAAAGAATGGCGGGCGAGCGGGGTCGCTGTTTGATGTTTGTTATGGGGGCACAGACGGGAAAGGTTCACTTGGGACGCTTTTACTCCGTAAAAGACAGCAGAATGGGTGCAATCGGTATTTAGGTACATGGACGAAATCTGAACTAGGCGCAGAGACAAAGCTTCGAGAGAATAGCCCAATAAATAAAGCTTTAATTGAATTAGCCCTGAAAACAAAGGGTTCGAAATCTGATCGTGTAGAATTTGAATTCAGGCAATAATGGCTTAAAGCTAACGTTTTGAGTAGGTTACGTAGCTTGCTGTAAATAACGATCAGACACACAATAGCGTTATTAGCCGCTCTTAAGACCTTTCAGCACCGTGTTCTTGATTGTATTTACACAATGCTGCCCCCTCTAATAGTTACTTATTTATTTATTAAACGACTTGACCGTCGCTGAAAGCTTTATTATGACATGGCATTTCCTTTTCCCGTCAATTTCTTTCCAGTTTTCGTACTTTTGTGCTATACTTCCGGTTCAGTGGCGCCACCTGGTGGTTGCGGGTAGTTTTTAAGTTCTTGTAAAAAGTGTCAAGCCATTTTGTTCATTGGCTTTTTATTCTCCGTCAAAGCAACTTGTGCGCAGTAGGTAACTGCGTCCGCGACAGTTGCAGAATACGTAAAAGTGAATATTAAGTGAAACACATATTTTATAAATTAAGTAAAAAAGTGTAAAGTGTTCTTCAAAGAGGATAATTCTTGGACCGTAAGTACCCTCTTTTAGAGGTAACACTTTTTGAATAATTCGTACGTGATCAAAGTTTTTAAACGGGTTTGCCGTTCGGATTACATGCTGTAATTTTTTACCTTGAATATTTACCAGTAAATTTTCTTAATCAATATTTGAATTGTAACTGTGTACAGTGTTAAAATCCATTGCATGAGATCTAACGTAATTTGTTTGCAGTGATGGAAAGTAAAAGAAACCACAACTCTGACACTCGGCCACAGGCTGTGGCTGGTCCGAGTGGGCTGAATTGCAAACGAGACCGAAGTAGCAGCAGCAGTACTGCTTAAAGTGTTAGCTCTTCATGTACGTCTACTCCGGGCAGCAAAAAAGCGCGGTCCAACCACCGCCGCCGTCGCCATAAGAAAAGGAAAAGTGCTCGACGTTCCAGTCATATGATGGACAAGCTTTTTAAGGAAATGGGTGAGCTTCGCAAACAAATTAATACTAGAAGTAACATTGATACAGCTTGTTATGATAACGCTTCTGTTTGCTCTGGAATTAGTGGTCAACTTTATGAACAAATTAGTAACGAGGGTTGTTCAAATCAAGAACATCAAAATACAAGTTTAGATTTCACTTTTGACATTGATACTAAGCTTAAAGAACCATTAGTTCTTAAAACCCCCGATAGCTTTTTGACGAAGTTGGTATATATCCAGCGTTTTGGTAGTACTTCTTGGTCAGAAGTGAGATACGCCGATACACAAAAATTGTGTAATCATACTCCTGGCTTTATAGACCTGGATACAAGTGAGGAGGTAAAAGCATATGAAACCTTACGTCATCTGGCACATGCCGATAAATCCTATGCAGCCTTAACCTACTGCATATTAAAACAAACACAATCATTGCAGGAAGGTATTCGTAATCTTCTGCCATGGGCAAAAAATACAAAATGTATCAATTTTGATCATTTAAATTGACGAATTATTTCAGAAGGGCGAATTTCATAAAATATCCTCAGACCTTTTGCAATTAGCCTGCGGCCATAGAGCCGAATGTATTGAAATGCGTAGAGAAATTATAACGAGTCAAGTTAGAGATCCACCAGTGAAAGCATTCTTGAATAAAATACCTCCTTCAAGTACTTACATATTTAATGCCGAGCTCTTTACCTCTACTTTAGAGAAAGCTGGTGGGATCTGTAAGGCTTTTTGGCCCCCAAAAACTGAAAGGTCTTCACAAAAGCCATACCAACCTAGTAGCCGCCCCTCGTAGGGGCAAGACGCACGAAAACCGACAGTTCCATCGCGTGAAACTCAATTTAACGAACCAGGATCGCATATGCATACCTGTCATAACCCACTCTCGCGGGGTGAATACCATGGTCAGTGCCAACATACACACCACTCTTTTAGAGGTAACTCCTCGAGTGATCACTTTAATACTAGAAGTTCATTTCGAAACCAAGGCTCGCGGCCCGAACGTGGCAGTACACGAGGACGTGCAAACTCCTCAAAAAGTTCCAGGGGAAAAAGGTATAAACAATGACATGACACCGTTTCAGGCGGGTCGGTGGATACACTACCAAAGACAATGGGCGGAAATGGGAGCAACAGAAATAGTTCTAAAATTAATTCAAGGGTATCGCATACCTTTCTTTCAAAAGCCACTTGTCTATCCAGATGTAACGATGGGGTCTTTCAAACTCCTGTTTCAGAACAAAAGTCTTCAATTGTAGACAAAATGAAGCAGCAGGGAATTCTAAAGAAAGCGCTACCCTCGCCAAGCTTTAAATCCCCTCTATTTTCTGGATCCGAAATCCGACGGATCTGCCCGTCCCATATTCAATCTAAAATCACTAAACGAATATGTGATGACCGAGCCGTTTCATTTAATAAATATGTACCGCATTCCGGACTTTCTACAATCTCAGGACTGGATGTGCGAAATAGATTTGTCCCAAGCATATTATCATGTAAGCGTAAACAAATCGCACAGATGCTTTCTGCGCCTAATATACAACCAGGAGTTGTTAGAAATTACTTGTCTTCTATTCGGTCTGAGCACTACTCCAAAAAACTTTTCCATGCTCACGAACTGGGTGGCCCAAACATTGTGGGGAAAAATGGAACATGAGGATCCTGGTATACCTGGACGATTATTTTTTAGTACACCAGAATGTTCACACGCTTTGCGAGCATGTCAAAATATTACAAAAACTGGGGTGGCAAATAAATTGGAGAAAATCTGTTTTGTCTCCTCAAAAGAGTATAATTTATTTAGGGATACTATGGAAACCATGGGAAAATCAAAAAATCCTACCGAAAGAAAAGGCTCAGGGCATCATCTCAAAGATAAATCAGGCTCTCGAACAAGAGCAGATAACTCTGAAGAAGTTGCAGAAAATAGTAGGACTTCTAAATTTTGCCAGTTTTGTTGTTCCTCGGGGTCGGCTCAATCATCGGATAGTCATGGTCGAGAACATCGCCCTCGAAGTTTGGAATTGTGGGGGTGGTCCGACACGATAAAGACATGGAACGCTCAACAACTATCACTGCTTAAAAATTCTTGGTGAAAATCGACTCTAAAAACCTATGAGGTAGCCTGGAAACGCTGGGCGTCTTGATGTCGTAATAAAAACCTTGACTTAATGGATCCCCCTGGTTCACAATTAGCGCATCTTTTAGGTGATTTGTATTTAATTGATAGGTAGTCGTATAATTCAATACTTTTACATAAATCAGTAATATCTACACTAGGTTACGCCGAAAATTCAAGTCGGTTAAGTTCACATATTCTAGTAAGACGTGTTTTAAAATCAATTGCCCTAAAAAATCCAAAGGTCACAAATCCTCCAGTCTGGGATTTTGGTAAAATAATTTCATTTTCGACTAAGTACAAAATTGATTCAAATAACCTATTTCAAACGTCACGTTACACTGCAATTTTACTGTTGCTTTGCTCTAGTAGACGAATACACGATCTAACTCAGCTTAATACTGATCCAAATCATTGCATAAGATCTGATAACAGTCTAATATTATGGCCTCGGTTTGGCTCCAAAACTGACGGCAGTAATTATAGGCAATCCGGCTGGAAATTGCTTTTAAATACCGATAGTTCTAATCTTGACCCTATATTCTGGATAGAAAGAACTATAGAATTATTAAACGACAGACGTAATGCGTCAAAATCAACTAATGTATTTATTACGGTAAGAGATGTGGGTCAACCTGCTTCACATACGGTCATTGCAAGGTGGGCAAAGACTTTGTTTTGGGAAGCTGGCATTGCAGTCACTCCAGGTAGCACCCGGTCTGCTGTAGCCTCCATAGGCTGGTTTCAAAATTATCCCCTCGACGAAATCTTGGCTCGTGGAAATTGGCTATAAGCCTACGAGTATACATTCCAGAAGTTTTGTAGACGAGAAATAATGAAAAGTAGTGATTCACAAAACGTGACACAATTCTTCAAACCAAACGATTAACATTGCTGAATAAATATTTTGTTTACCTAGAATGGATATTCATAAATTGGTTGTTAATAATTAGAATTTTAGATTTCTCATATTTACAATAAAAATAAAAACAATAAAAATATACTAATTACATTTTAAACTAAAGTACACTTATCTAGGTGCTTTAATTGAATTGCTTTATTTATTTTATTTGAATAAATGCATACTTATTAATTACATTTTTGTTTAATTTCATGCTTTAAATCATTGAACTATATAGTATAATACTACCTACATACTTCCAAGTATATACATCAAAGTGGCATCACCAGGCGATAACAAACAGGATGTCATATTAAAGCTTCCAGTGACGGTCAAGCGTTTTACCTGAAATAAAACTCATATTAAATTACTTACCTCACTGGAAGCTTTCACTTTATTTCTGCCTTGTTATAAAAGACAATGAACAAAATGGCGTGACCCTTTTGTAAGAACTTAATAACTACCCGCAACCATTAGGTGGCGCCACTGAGCCGGAAGTATAGAGGGGACAAAAGTACGAAAACTGGAAAGAAATTGATTGGAAATATGGTAAAATATATAATTATAGTATTATATTCCAATTGACGGGAAACGGAAATGCCATCTCATAATAAAGCTTCCAGAGAGGTAAGTATTTTAATATGCGTTTCATTTCAGGTAAAACGATGCTATTTTATAAACTACACTATGATGATACTTAATCGCAAGGCGGACTTAATGGCAAAATGATGATTGACCGGTGGGTGGACTACCCACCGGACAATCATCATTTTCTACTATCATTTCCTACAATTTACTGTTAATATTTCACAGGCATTACCTAATTCGATTTCGCTACAGAAATAAACAAATACGCCATTAAATGTGTTCAAAAATAGTTGCGCCCACATTAGCAGGGATACTAGAAGTTTCTTCATCGATTATACGGAGTCTGGCGTCCGTATTCCTGAGGGAATACAGACTCCTGCAGATTAAGTAGACACACTATACCTACAGTATTTAATAGAATATCTACTTATTTGGTGCTAGTGGTGAATTATCCAAATCGAAATGCAATCAAGAATATTTCGTCTGAAGCAATCATTAAATTAAATATCATTTACTTCAGGAAATAGATACACCTACAGTTAATGAGCAGACATTATTATAAATTTCAGTAGACGCACGAAGTCTGAAAACACGTTATATTTGAGGAATAGCGCGCTTATCGCGCCTTCCGAATAACAGTACGCAAAGGGAAAAGGTTTGCTTAAAAATGAATCTTACATTTGTACCCGTTGAAAGTATCTCTGAGCTCCGCAAATATTTGCTTTTTTTCTTTGTGACTTCTCTTTACAAAAATAAATGTAAAATCAAAACGCGTTTAAATCTGCTTGCACAAAATGTAATACTGTTTTTCTTTTCAGTAAACTTAAGGGGCTTATAACAGGACCTAAACACAAAAATGCAAGTTTTAGAAACAATAAAAGTATATGATCGACTACAGTAAACAAAATCAGAAAAATATATTATATTCTTCAGGATGTATGCTAATATGATACAATAGAAAAAAATCATGAAGATACCTCTAAAAACTTTCTTTTTACAATAACATACAATCCTTCTGATTTTTTATCAGATTATTCTACAAGCAACATACTAAAATACTAGTGTTTTACTTTTTTAGTCCAAATAATAGATTTTTGTAATTAAATAATTGCTTTATATTTTGCAATAAATTTTACCAGCGTTAAGTCATCGCGCTTCTCTTTCTTTTCTATGCAGTCCGACAGTGTCCGCGCTTTAGGCCATGTAAGCCCCTTAAACAACACGCTAATGACGAATAATGAATCTAACGTCATGTACCTACTAATACATTCATAAATTACAATTAGTTAGATACCAACATGTCTTCGCAAGTACACGCGTGTGTGCTTTGTTTGATTTTCTAATGATTCGCCCTTTTACTCGACCTCGTGACAGCAGACAGGTTTATGTTTTTATTCACTGATCTTTTAATTTTCTGGTCTTTTAAAAACTATCTTTATCAGTCAACTTGGTCGCAGTAACTTAACTTGGCACAACGACCAAATGGGTTAGGATAGGTTAGAGCATATCACAGAAACCGTAAGTACATTACCGCATTGATTAGTATTGTTAGTAAATTAAAATTGTAATCATTTGGCTATCGATTAAATATATATCTTATATATTGAGCCTACAATATAACTTACAGACTAATACATATCATGACTGACATTACAATTTCCTGCGTGGTTAGGTTAGGCCGTCCATGGAGTCTAAGGCCGTTCGTACACCACACATCGTCGACGGGACGTAATGTTCGGTTCGTATAATCTCGTTGACGTTTCGTTAACGTTTTGCGGTGGACGACCAATGTTATAACCATTCCCGCTCGCTTTCCCGCCACAGTGAAAACGATTCTGTTGCCGACAGTACTCCTCTATGGTGACCGTTGACGGACAGCTTTAGGCTGGCTACATCAGTCATACAACAAGCGAACTGAAAATCACTGTCTAACGCGATTAAATCTCGGTGCACTGGAGGGGTGTCAGCAACGGAAGCCGGTTTACGTACCTAATATTAAAACAACATACATTTTAACATGAAATACTGAAAACCAGCTTATCGGATTATTTTATGTCTATTTATAGATATCAAAATTAAGTGTTCAACGACACTCGTTGCTGTTGGTTCAACAATAGTTGGGTACTTACCGCATCCTCCGCCACGATGATCCAGCCATTTATGTCAACAGTCCTTTCAGTTAATTAGTATAAGCTTTCTAATTAATTTGTAATTACTGATGTAAATTGTGACAGTATAAATTGGAACTGAGTAAAACAAGAAGTAAATCTTAGATCAGTAGGTACAGAGTTACGAAAAACAACGACAATTATAAGTGCTGTGTATGTTTTTAAACCCATTAAAATCTCTCTATATATTTTAGTAATATCGTACAGCTGCTGGATATAAAAAAATACTTAATAATATTGTAGGTCAATTAAATTAATACAGGGAAACTTAAGGTTACTTGACTTTTGTTCACTGCAATCTTCGCCATTCAAGCTATGCCTGTTTGAGTGCGTTTACAAGCCAAATGCCACCCATAAAGGCCATCGTTAGAAGGTCAAACTTCGCGCCGTTGGTTCATTATAGTCACAAAATGTTCACAGAATACTAAATAGACGGACTTCATCAATCAAATAAAAACGTCTTGGGTTTACTTTCTGTGTTCTGGATTTGGGATCCGTCAGACACCTATTTGTTCAGGCTGTAAAACTTACTAAATTTGCTTACTAAAATTAGTTACTTTAGCCATTCAATTATACAAAAAATTTAAAACAAGCTTATTTTACAATGCTTTAAGATGTACATTTAGCCATCCGTTCTCAACGTGTACCTATACTAAATTACCAGATAATTCCAGTTACCGTTTACAGTTTCTACGCGCGGAGACGATCCTAATTGCAGCATCAGCTCATCTGTATCAATTTATATGTCGCAGATGAATTGTAGAATCTGCTGTTTTACAAAACCGCTAGTCGTTTTACAAAACAGCTCCGTTATGTAAAACAACTGATCGAAGTTTAGCGGTTTTACATAATTACTGAACGTGAACGTTAACACGCAGGATTGCATTATTCAATGCAGCGGGTCAACGATCAGAGGTTTTTGCTTTGTAAAACGACTAGCGGTTTTGTAAAACAGCGGATTCTACAACACATCTACGACATATATGTACATATTATAAAATGTGTAACCGCGTTGTTCTTCTTAACAGCTCAACAGATTTTGATACGGTTTTTACTACCATTAAGAAAATTTATTCCGGAAGGTGTATGTGTAGGTATAAAACATTAATATCAAACTTGCATAATATAGTCTTCTAGACGTCTTGCGTATAGTCTTAAAACCGTGCGAGGCAGGGGCGGGATAATTTGTTATCGAAACGAACGACTATATAAAGTTTCAACCTCATTGGCCAAAAGGAAGTGACCCACTTAAATAAAAGCTCGTAAAAATATCCGTTCCAATTTGGTTATTCTTACCACGTCGATATGAATAAAATTTGCAGTAACAGGGTGTCATACTGTGTCATGCAATTTTAAAGCATGTCTACTAACCAGTGTTTTACATGTTAGCAAATAAATAAATGAAAATTAACTATTATCTGTCAGGATAATATTTCACGATTTTTATTTCAACTAAGGGCTGATTTTTCAATCGACAGATATTTTTTATTCGTGGAATAAAATTGACGTCTGACAGATTTTGTATGGACGAACTATCAAAAATTCAAAATTATTCCTCTGATAAAAATAAATCTGATAAAATCTGGCGTTGGAAAAATCAGCCCCGTAGTATTTTATTTTACAAACAAACAATATTATAAAAACTTCATGGCAGAAGCAGGTACATTATTAAAAACATTTCACGACCATTTTGAGTCAGAATAATTTATTTGCTGAAAAGTTTTGTTAGATGTAAAAATTTGTGGTATATGCACAGTCTATATTTTGCCTATTTAGGGCATGCAAATTAGTTTTACATTAATTTAGGTACCTTTTTATTTTAGTAACATTTAGAACTATGTTCACTACAAATATAATGACATATACTACAAAACTATGATTTTAGCGGACCCGGCGAACTTCGTACCGTCGCAGGACATGAATTAACTTTTTTTTTTCATGATTTTTATTTCTCATGTTTTGATAGTTATTCGGGGCGGTGACAAATCCAACAAATCAAAGATCATAAAAATCGCTCCAGCCGTTCTTGAGTTATAAATGGTGTAACTAACCCGACTATGTTTTATTTATAATCATATAGATTACAAAACAGCATAAAATAACAATTTTTCTACATGTTGTGTAATGTTTTCTCTATCCTTTACTTTTTAATTCACGGTGCTATCTATATAAATAATATTTAAAGGCCTAACTGACTGATATATCAACGCACAGCCTAAACCGCTGGTCCTAGAGACATGAAATTCGAAAGGTGTGTTCTTTGCGAAGTGTAGGTATCCACTAAGAAAGAGTTTTCCCAAAATTCCACCCCTAAGAGGGTGAATGGGGGAAGGGTGAAATTACACGCGGACGAAGTCGCGGGCAGAAGCTACTGCTAAATATAAACTCTATCATCGATAAAGTACTGTCAATATTTAATATTATATGTTTGTTGATTATACCAAGAATCTTTAATATTGCTATATGTTTGGAAACCTTTGTGCAATACAACCTCGGGACGCTTCTTAGAATTGAATCTGAAAAAGTTTACCAACTTCTTTCGGCTTTTAAATATAAATATTTCCCTGGAAAATTGGCTTCCCTCTTCTTTGATTGTCTCAAAAATGCTTCACAGTATATTAATAACATAAAACATCAACACAAGATCTTTCTCTAAAACTTTGTAATGTCAAATTGATTATTACTTCAAACATTTCCATTGAGTTCGGTACTGCAAGTTAATCCATAAACATTAAAACCTGAAAACGAAACGAGGAAACAAACATTAGGCTTTAAATTATCGTGAGCTACGCCGTAGCCGCGTAGCCGGTGCTACGTCTCCCGCTACGAATTGTTTATGTGGCCAAGAGATACTTTCAACTTGATTTATATGTGCGACTGAATGAACCGTCAAGTGTGCGTAACACATTGACGTGCGTAACAAACATACACTTTACGGAAATACTGTTGCTTATATGAGTTTATCCTTTTATTGTTGCTTTAGGGTAAAATAGGTTTTTGTGTTTTTTTTTAGCTTATCGTTTAGCAAACAATTTCTTAGAAGTCTTTCGATTTAATCAAATAAAAGTGTAGCCTTATTTTATTAAGTCCACAAAGATAAAATAATAAATAAAAAAGCAATCAATCTCCGACATTAATCCATAAATTTTTGTACAAGCCACTAATGAATCTGGTTTTAAGGCGAGGTTTTCCGGGCCTGTTGGTTTTTGAAAAGCTACCTCCTCCCCCTCCCCAAAATGCAGCGCGCCGTATTTATTAATCCCCTGACCAATAAACGTATTATATCAAATGAATAGTTACACACCGATTTCTATCTTTCAGTCGTCAGTAATTTGAATTTCGAAAGAAGAAGACAAAGCGTTGTGTACAACTATACAGACGCTACACAACGTTTATTAGTAAGGGGGTTTATTTAGGAGGTTTTATAAAATACTTTAGTATATTGTGGTGTCTGTCTGTCTAGTGTGTGTCTGACGACTTCCATGCGAACGAAGTCGCGGGCAGAACCTAGTTACAAATAAACGGATTTGCGGTAGTACGGCGAAAGTTTAAAATTGCGATGGTTCTGTTACTACTGGGTATTCCAAAAGTCACGTTACAAATGGAAGTCTTGAGCAAAATTTCATGCTTCTAAACCAAGCGATTTAGGCTGTGCGTTGTTTGTTAGTGAATTTAAGAATTTTATCATATAAACAAGCCGTATACGATGGTAATTTCCATCAACAAAAATGGCGAATTACCATACAAACTTTTGTCCCCTATACCCCTTTAGTAGGTGATTTGAATTTAAGATTTTTATTAAGTAGTGGACTAAAATGGTGTTACTGCATAGCTTATACCGTAACCATATTCTTTTGTTTTTGATACTTGCCACCGCTCATTAGGATCCGTAAATATTGACAGTTACATAAAAGAAACGACTTAATTGACAATGAAAGGAAGGACTTTCTTGTCAAGTGACGTACCTGCTGGTACAGCTATTTTATCGATGCAAAGGTGGCACAGATGCAAGTATCAATATGTTAAAAGTTACAAACCAACAAAGATATGATACGTTATCGAAGAATTTGCTTTGGAACATGGGAACTCGGTGCCTGGTAATACGGCGCTAATTTTCAGGTATATAGGATACGATATTTTATAGTATCCAGTACTTAGTGACTTTTGTATTCAAAACTGAATGTTCCCACAGAGCCAATACTATAAAATCACGGATTTGAAATAAAAGTTTTTGCTGTCGGGTATTCCAGAGATATCATTACGATTTTTTTAGTGTTCCATACATTTGGCCGTGTAAGTACTTAAAGAACTTTTGTTTGAAACAGCATTATTTTTTATTTTCATTGTTGTTGCCAGAGTGAAATTTGTTTATATTATTAGTACCTATACAATCGACAACCGGACGCATTGTATAATAAGTGTAATTAATGTAGGAAATGATAGTAACGAAGATAGTTCGATGGAAAGTGAATATATTAAGATGGATGAATTTGATTAAAAAGTTTTATAAAAATGTGTATTATTAAAATTTCTTCATAAACGACGATAAAAAATGAAATACAACTCGCACTAGACTATAATTTTATCGATAATTATATGTAACGTGCCTAACACTATAGTAGATGACAATTAAATGTCATCATACCGCATAGAAATAATCACATTTTCGAAAACAATTAGGTATGTGAATTAAAACTACAATATAATTACGAGATATTTTTTCGGAACTGCCATAATTTGATATCTAATGTGTCGTTCTTTTAGTTGAATTTTTGTGAACAGCAGGGAATGCGATCTTTTTTTAATTTGACACAGGTCCACCCTCGACGACGCGACGTCCCGCAGGCGTCTGAGCGCGAGTCGATTTAGCCCGATTTACTAATTTAGGGTTTGTTTGAAAAAAACCTGTTAAACAAAAAATCCAACCGTTGAATTCCCTCTTAAATACAATTGCCTCACGGTACATGAGATTTTAATATTATTTTGTGCTGTAATTAGGACATGAAACGGAAAATGGTTTTGAAACCGATTCTGTTTCGGATTTTTTTTTTATTGGGCAAATTACAATTTATCGTGTTTAGCAGCGTTAATTTCCGTCTAACAAGTATCTATCTTCTAACTATGACATACATTTTTTCAGAACATAAATAAATAAACCTCCCGTTAAGCAATCTTTCCCTGGAACTGCCCAATTTAAAACATGACTGCTATACAATCTGCTTCAATGATGAACCCGCTTATTTGCGTAAGAAACATAAGGATAATATAGGAACCACTCATTCCAGAGTGCCAAAAATCAATACAATATTTCTCAGAAATGGACGGTGTACATACTCACAGACGGTAAACAAACGCGGTCTCACCATAGTTCATTTGTCACATCTCACAATGCACGTCGAAACTCTTAGGGAGTTACACGTCCTCTATCTTCATTCATCATTCCAACTCGGCACTTATATAAACATGGCACCCGCAACGCACACCGACGCATTCTTATGATTTTGCAAGTATCTCGTTGATACCCGATTTCCGGCCGACCGTTAATTTTTTCGCCTATGGGTATAGGCGAAAAAATTAACGGCTTTAGTAGCTGATTTAAATTTAAGATTTTTATGAAGTAGAATGGACTAAAATGGTCTTACTGCATAGCTTATACCGTAATATATTCTTTTGTTTTTGATACTTGCCACCGCTCATTAAAATCCGTAAATATTGACAGTTACATAAAAGGAACGACTTAATTGATATTGAAAGGAAGCACTATATTGTCAAGTAACATACCTTCTGCTACAGCTATAATTTATCGATGCAAAGGTGGTACAGTTGCAAATATTAATATGTTAAAAGTCACAAAGATACGATACGTCATCGGCAAACTTGCTTTGGAGCATGGGGACTGAGTTGTACGGTTACCGCCTATACAATAAAATAAAATCACGCAATACAATAAAATCACGGATTCAAGAAAAAATCTTGTGTTGTCGGCTAGTCGGGAAATATCATAACGATTGTTATCGTGTTCCATACATTTGGTCGTGTTAGTGCTTCTAGCACTTTTGTATAAAACAGCATTTTTTTTTGTTATTTTCATTGTTGATGCCAGAGTGAAAGTTGTTTAAACTATTAGTATACAACCGACATCCGGACAAATTATATAATATGTGTATTAAATGTAGGAAATTACAGTAGCGAAGACAGTTTGATGGAGAATGAATATAGTAATATATCACTTTGATCTGACTCAGATCTGTTCTGATCAGACTTTTTAATCTGATTAAAAAGTCTTAGAAAAATGTGTTTTATTAAAAATTCTTCATAAACGACGACAAAAAATTATATACGACTCGTACTTGACTATAATTTTATCGATAATTATTTGTAATTTGCTTAGGCAAATTATGATGACTTTTAATTGTCATCTTACAATAGTGTTAGCACTATTGTTAGATGACAATTAAAAGTCATCATACCGCATATAAATAATCAAATTTACGAAAACATATTTATGAATTAAAACTATAATATAATTCATCATCTGCCTAACCTTTTCCCAACTATGTTGGGGTCGGCTTCCAGTCTAACCGGATGCAGCTAAATACCAGTATTTTACATGGAGCGATTGCCTATCTGACCTCCACCCTTTGGTAAGACTGGTTGTCAGACTTTCAGGCCTCTGACTACCCGTAACGACTGTCAAAGATCCACGAATGGCAGCCGAGACCAACGGCTTAACGTGCTACACAAAAAATCAATCAATCAATTAAACAAAAAATCCAACCATTATTATTTTGTGCTGTAATTAGGAAATGAAACGGAAAATGATTTTGAAATCTACCCTGTTTTGGATTTTTTTTTCATCGAGCTAATTATAATCTATCGTGTTTTGAACCGTTAATTTCCCTCGAACAAGGATGTCTCTATGATATATATTTTTTTTTTCAGAACCTCAATACACTAATTTGACCATATACAAAATTGATTCTTAAACAGGCAAATTCGGATAACCCCCGTTAAGAGCTCTCTATGAAAATCTAATCAAGCGCATATTTATTGCTTCTCAAGACCGATATACGTGACCGACATCAGTACAGCATGCATGTATCCTTATTTACCCTATCTAACTTTGTTAGCAGGTGTAAACAAAGCTCATGCCCCACCATGTTTCCATGCACACAGCCAGCTGCTGATTTTGGGATAGTGATCCATGAGTGTGCAAACTCCAATTATCCTTGCAATTGTCAAGGTATACAGCAAGTTAGATTCACTAAATATCTTCGTATAACAGTAGACCAAAGATTGTCCTGGCACACTATATCGAAAATACCATGGCCAGGGTCAGAAAACTTATATGGATTAATAAAACGTTGCGGCATGTGATGCCACCGATGCTACTTAATAAAATCTATACTGCTCTGGCACAATCAGTCATCACATTTCTAGACCTAGAAAGAGCTCAAAGGTCTCTCATCAAAGTTATGTATTTTAAACACTTTCGGTATCCTACAGATAACCTTTACAAGATTAGTAAGCTGCTCTCTGTTAGGAAATTATAAGTATTCAACATAAGCTTAAATCGACACAAGACCTTCTCATTTGATCCATCAAAACTCTATAGAAGACGTAAAGATATTGTGGACCATTCCACTCGGGTCCATACCGGTTTTCGCCAGGCGTCAGTATAACACATAATCAACTTATATTTATAATAAATTGAACCTCAAATTGAATATTTACCCCATGTTGTGGTACGAATGTAAAAATACTCTAACGGAATGGTTAAAATCACAAACGTACGACGAAATTGAACTTATATTAACCAGAATATGCTAATGAATAACCTTAACCCAATCATAATATACATCAGTTAATCAATCATTAACACACACACACCTACTCACACCCACATACACATACACTACACATACCTGAACATGGTACAAAAATTTTGTAACATCCTAGAAACTAAACTTTTTCTTTTCTTTTTTTATTTTAATTATGTCTCAACATTGTAGATAGTAACCCATGGGAAGTTGCGAAATAACCCCATTACAAGTATCCTTATAACATACTGGGGCTGCCTCAATTTTGTGCTGTAGAACAATTCTATGAGAAACAATAAAAACTATTTGTTTTTTTTTTCAGATAAATTCAAGTTTCACATACTAGGAATTATAAAATACTTAAAGAAAAGGAAGCTTAGCGTTTTGCGTGCTTATACATAGTTGTACGATTATCGCGACAAAGCGATATCGATTTAGGGCTACGCAGTCTAATAAAACAAAACCTGTCGTTTGACTGTACAAACCTACCTATTGTACCTATTCGTACCTATACTGTACTTCTGTATCTATACTAACGAAAGTGGTTCACGGATATAGTCATACAAATGAAACTCTGCCTTTAGCAGTTCGGCGGCAGACGAGCTTATTTGGCGGAGGCTCTCGATATTAAATAAGTTGGAAAGATCGCCCGCCGCGCCCTTGAAGGCAGCCGCTGAGTGCTCGAACAAAGCTAAGTGTCACGCGGAAAGGATTTTTAAGTTATTTTTTTATAGAATAAACGCCGTTTTATACCAGCCGGCCCTTGAAAATGCGCCATCCTTAACACTTTTTAACCGCATTGTTCGGTGTACGAAAACCATGTATAAAAACCGCTTGCGTTCAGTGCCAACACCTAATCGTGTATCATGTAAAAAACTATTCTAAAACATTACTCTACACCCACGCCACAAGTGGAAATAAATATAATTGCAGAAATGAAAACAGTTAATACTTATTCTGATTGTTGCATTTCGTAGATGTGTTTATACAAATATCAATGTTGTGTGTGTAGATAGATCCTAGAGTTGGTGTTTACTTTACCTCTTATGTCAATGCAATAGTGTGTTAAGTTACATTTCATGATAGTTACATAAACACTATGTAGGTACACAACTAACATTTGATCAGAATATTAAAAAATCATTCACCTTACGGAATTGTAAGTGTGCAATTACTAAGGTTTTCACAACCACACTGTTACCTATGCCGCTCACATTAAGCCGCTAAGTTTTGCAATAATCTTAGCTGAGGAAATGGGAATCTGAGAGGATAGCTCTGTAAAGTTGTCATGAAACCAGAGTGACTTCGTCAAGAAATAACAATACGATTGATCTCGAATCTACCTTTGCAAAGGCAATGACAGATTATTTTACATGGAGAGAAATGGCAAGCGAGAAAGGCAGCCCATAATATAATCGCATTAGTATAACGCTGCTTGATCCAACTTCCTAGGTCCTTCTTTATCGCTGCAGTAATAGATGCCTAATAGAATTACCTACATGAGTATTGCATTACTTTTATGCATGCCATGGAAAATGACTGATGTTTTGCGTAATTTGACGTTAGCATTAGCGAGCCACTCCACCAGTCTACCACTAGCACACTGCTCACCACGTGACCCCAATACTGTTCAGCTATGGAAACTAATGACGGTATGAATATCATGTGTTCGTTTGTATTTACAATCGAATTGCCCATTCTAAATTGAATGTTATAAAACATCTTCGACATAACTCAGACATACCTTAGGCATTTCCGTAAGTCATAACGACATATAATTTTTTTCATTTTCTTAACCTGTTCTTGTGTTCTAGGGTAATCTGGAGTTATCAGATCTACTAGCAGAGTTCAGTGTCACCGGTGTACCGGACCTGCGAGGTTTCTCCATCGCCAACATTCCCGAAGAAGCTTTCGAGTTGCTACACTGGGCTGAAACACCCAATAACTTAGAAGAGTTCATTGATTGGAAAAGTAAGTACCTACTACACTTATAATAGAATGCGAGCAAGGATTAGGAAGTAGCGAAGCGTGTAAGCTCGATTGAGAATAGGTACTTTTCATCCCGGGAAACTACGTACATTCGACGTGTGAAGTTTTAAAAGTACTACTAGATTGCTATAAAAGTGGAAGAGGGCTGTAGTGGATCGGTCGCCAGTTCTTCGAGTGCGAGAGTGATTCTGTACCTCTAGTACAGTGAAACTTCTACCGGGAGTCAGGGGCAGGGGTCCTTGACATTGAGCACCCAATACGTTTGTAGAGCATTCTTTTATACTTCATCATCTCATTTCTGAAGTCACATAGTCATTATATGACGCAAACACTACAAAAACAAGAGATTCGTATAAATACATTCCATTTAAAACAGATACGAAAAAGAAACAACATATCTTTACCATCAATGCTTTAACTTCGGCGTTGTAAAATATTTCGACGTAATTCTGAACTTCGTAGTAAACTTTGTAATAATCTGATTAAACACGAGTTGGTTTATCAAACTTACTGCGGATATTGTGTTGGTTGGTATCGTAGGTATGGCCGTACTATGCTGTCATTTTATGATCGAAAATATTTTCAGATCGTTGCGTAACTGATTATCAACTCTACCAACATTAAGTAAATAAAGAAGGCCTAGCATATTAAAAGTCTTTTTGTACATAAAAATAATGGTATCTGACACGATTCTTGAAGTTGTATGATACAAAGAGACTTCTCATATAACTTGTAAGCTTCCAGACACGGAATAACCATAAACTATCTGAAATTCTGAACTACAGACGAAGAATTATCTACTTATATCAGCTAATCAAATAAAAGTTACGTATATCAGCTAATCAAAGAAAGTTGACTAACAAACGGGCAACAATACTGTGTGTGACTATAACTTTGAACAAGTATCGAAAGATCTTGGAGCGCGCATACGGCTCCCCGACGCGACGGCGCGATTAATTTAAACACTCCGTGATGCAATCGGGTACGGTTTACTACTAATATTTCTGCAACCATACGGACTACTTTATAAGTCCGACTACTAAAGATTTAGGTACATTCAAAACGAATTGAGACTTGACTGTGTTCTTATAAATCACATTAATATTTACAAATAACGTTCGAATTAAACTAAATACTCACTAGAGAATGTTATCGTTAAAGAATATAGTACCTAATAAAAGAGGGTCATATAATATTGTGCCCCGTCTGTCTACACATTCCTAGCGTTTCTAGGTAAAATGAAGAATCGTTGTATTGAGATTTTCGATCCGTCGTTTTTATTTGTATATTTTATTTTATAAACGACGAACTTAATAAATTTGCGTATAACCATCGATTTACATCTCTGCTTATAACACCACAGTAGCGGATATGGACACTGCGAAATGGTAGAAATAGGAAGCATTCTTAAATAATGTTACTACCTGTAGATGTTGTATGTGTTATCTTAGATTCATTTTAGTTGTTCACCTTTAATTCAGTAAAATTATGCCCTAAAAAGCGTTTCCTGAAACCTTCCGAGTTCCGAAAAGTGCTGTTTTTTATTCATCGCAAAATCTCCACCGGCGGGTTGCGTACCTAAGTATTCTTAAAACCAATAATATGTTTTCTGAATGAGTATTTCGAGGCACATTCACCATTTTGTACAAGTGTACCTACAACTTATTAGAGCGGTATGTAATATTCATGAATGTCAGGCCGTTTCCTATGTGCGTCTTCGAATCTGATGTGGGTTTAAGCTGATTTGGCACTACGAGAACTTTAACTGCGAATAAATTCGTAATTGAGAGAGCCGTCCATATTATTGAGTGTTGGTTTTCAGGGTTCCGTAGTAGTAATAGTTACTCTATCTTCGTCGTGTTCTGTTTATGCTTTCATCCAGTAGGTATGTCCATCTAAGATCTATCAATGTTTACCCGGCAAGCTGTTTCATCATCATCATCTGCCCAGCCTTTTCCCAACTATGTTGGGGTCGGCTTCCAGTCTAACCGTATGCAGGTTAATACTAGTATTTTACATGGACCCAGGACCCATGGCAACAATACCCCTTTGTAAGACTGGTAGTCAGACTTTCGGGCTTCTGACTACTCGTAACGACTGTCAAAGATCCACGAATGACAGCCGGGACAAACGGCTTAACGTGCTTTCTGAGCCACGGAGAGCACGTTAAGCTGTTTGTTAGTCTTTAATTACCTAATGGCCGTATATATGTCTGTTATTGTATGAACAATGAGTCGCAAAAATTTAAAACAAAACATCACGCCTGTGTTCTGCTAATTTACAATATACATTTCTCCCGAACTCGTGGGAGCTGAGTACCCAATTTTATTATCACTTTTTCTGATCTGAGGATCGTACTCCAGACCGTATGTTCAGCAATGTGCTATCGATTTCGCCCTATATTAATTGAAGTACCCTCTGGTGTTATAACACTAGAGGGTAATTTCCGGGGAATACATAGCTGTATAGCACTCCCAGGGTGCGCCTTGGATCTTCGACGGATAGTTTATTGTTCTAGATGACTGATAGGCGTAATAACCGCACATTAAGCCCCTCATTAGAACAGGGTGATTTCGAGACGAGTAACGACTTCAAATAAAAAGCGCGGAAGGGAAATTATTAGACTACTTTTGACACACAAAAAGAAATATAACTCCCATTTACCACCGCAGAGGTTTCTGACACGAGTTATTTAAATTGTATTTGTAGAAGGCTGGCTCGCTTTGTTGCGGTAATGTGCAAAGGGTCGGCTTACCCCGCTGGGCTTGGCCTGGCCGGTGTGGCTCATTATGCTCGCTTGGCTCGCTCGACTCGGCCGTAAGACAATGACGGGCGTCACAGTAGTGGCGACAAATTATGACGTTCCTGTTAGTATAATAAATGTTGAGCGCGAATAACCCGATGTTTGAAAGCATTAATTTCATTCGGTTGTTTTAGATCTTTCTCCTAACTTGTTCGTTCCTAAGAAAGAATTAAAAATACTTACGCGCTTTATGTTACTGTCATATGTGTATATCTCCCCGTAAACAATACACTAGTATAAACATTTAAACGCGCGGCCATGCAACTGTCGTTTTGGATAGATTGATGTGAAATTATGTTCTACGGTTAGCTTAGCCTAATACAACAAAATATTGATAGGCATAGGGCTACAGATCATCATCATCATTTCTGCCGAAAGATGTCCACTGCTGGACATAGGCCTCCCCCAAACACATCCACTTCGGTTCTGTGCTTCTCGCATCCAAGGGATTCCTGCGGCCTTCACAAGGTCGTCGGACCGCTTTGTGGGAGGCCTTCCAACGCTACGTCTTCCGGTACGCGGTAGCCACTCCAGAACCTTTCAGCCCCATCGGCCATCTGTTCTGCGAGCAATGTGCCCTGCCCACTGCCACTTAAGTAGGTACTTAAGATATTGTTGATAACTTGACGAGAATATTGACATTGACAAAATCTATTTTTAAACTACCCCGAACTTAAAAATCCTATGGACAAACGAACCTGACGCGACCGTAGACATCGAAACCAGCATGCAATATTTCAGTGCCGACGGGTTGCGTGACTCGACCACATACCGATGTGATTTTTGTAATGAATCGTCCATTCTACTTGCGTTGTAATTATTATTGTCTTTTTATTTGTTCTCGCGACGCTTTTATTCTTTAATTGTCAAAATAACTATCCGATCATCAACTTCAATTTATTTCGGAGCAACACGTCTTCTTTTTTTCATAAATCTCAAATAAGTCGATATAGGTACCAGTATTCATTTACCCGGGTTTCAGTCATATCTCTACTTAATGTACCTATATGGGTAATTTTACTCGGTGGAAAATAACTCTGGGTGGAAATAAGTCAGTGGGCCTGAGAACTACATCGAATTCACACGGGTTCCCGGTTCGGTACTCCTACATACCTAATGCACGAATGTCGGAACATAATTTCATGCTTAGGTACCTCATTTCGTGCAGTAGTTATCCGTACTGCGCAAACTAAATATAAAATATCATGTATCGTTGCAAATTTTTATTTTGTTATTAAACCGACCTAACGTGGTTTGATAAATAGGAAAAAATATACTGTAAGTAGAGACCACCCCTGAGGCATACATTCATCATCATCATCAGCCTATAATGTTCCCACTGCTGGGACACGGGCCTCCTCTCAGTGAGAGGGAGTGGGCCGTAATCCACCACGCGGGCCCAGTGCGTGTTGGTAGATGTCACATGTCTTCGAATTTTTGGTTCTAGGACATGTCGGTTTCCTCACGATGTTTTCCTTCACCGTTTTTGTGAGCAGTGGTGATGAAATAATTTACACAAAGTAAAGCGCCTGTCTGGGTTCGAACCTACGACCTACAACTCGTAAGTCGCGGCCGTTACCACTTGGCCACCACTGCTCACCTAGGCATACATTATCAATTAAAAAAAAAAAACCGGACAAGAGCGAGTCTGACTCGCGCACCGAGGGTTCCGTAACATCATATGTTTTTAAATTTTCATCGGCGAGGCCTATGTTCGTCAGAGAATTTTAACACTGTGCACCGCGGTGTAGAATATTGCAGTTTTATGTCGCGCTGACATAAAACTGCAATATTCTACACCGCGGTGCACAGTTATGTGATAGTGGAAGTAATGTAAATTTTGTTGATGATTTCTGAAAAATTGTGCTATTTAGAGACTTCATTTTATTTTAACTGTAATCTTTACATAAACTTCTATCACATACTTCGAATAATTTCAGATTTTTCTCTTTGCAAACTTCGGAGATAAGAGGGGTGGAACGGTATTTTTTTTACATTTTTCATCAAAAGTAAAAACTATGCGGCCTAAAAAATGTGATGATGTGATGTTTGAGAATGTGCAAGCTGCGCTCTTTCATATGATACCCCACATGCCCTAGTACACTTCGATTTTTCAGTCCCTGTTGCAAAAAATATTCATATATTTTTATTTCTTTCTTATTTGCAAAATAGTTGGCAAACGTCATCTAAAGCTTTCCAAATTTCAAGTTGATAGCATAAGTAATTCTTGAGATATCCAGCTGTTACAGACAGACAGACTGAGTCTCACCACAAGGGTTCCGTTTTACCATTTTGGTACGGAACTCTAAAAACCGGTCAAGTGCTAGTTGGACTCGCGCCCCGAGGGTTCCGTACTTTGTAGGTATGTAAATAGTTTATCACAGGTTTTTTTTAATGTACCTTCAAATTTATGGTTTTCGGGTTTTTTCCGTTACTTGTGCTACATGATCTTGCTTCTTGACAAATTTCATGATTCTAGGTCAACGGGAAGTACCCTATAAAACTTTGATTTCCTTGAGAGCGTCGAAATATACGTTTCTTGCGGCATTAACGGCCGTATCAGTCTTTTTTTACGTTAACTTAGGTGTTTGATTTTTTCACAGCTTCAAGGGACTGTAGAGCTGAGTATATGGTTGGTTAAATTCAACTCGATACCTCTACGCGTTCCCGAGATAAAGGGTCTTGACAGACAGACGGACGGACGGACGGACAACAAATGATCCTATAAGGGTTCCGTTTTTTTCTTTTGAGGTATGGAACTCGAAAAACGAGAGAATTTTGCAATTCCGTTATGCTCGAACATACAGAAAAAAAAACCAAATTGAGAACCTCCTTTTTTTGAGGCGGTTAATTAAATCAATTCGTAAACAAAAACAGTTATGCCCGAATTCACTTGCAAGATTAGAGTTACCCCAATAACAACTTTGACAGAAATGTGGGTGTATCGTGGTATAATGAATACATCTGCGTACCCCTTTAAAGGGTACAGTTGTGTGATTGCGTAAACAATGCATACTTATGCGGTAGCAGGAATCGCGATTGATTTGCTGGCATTTATTGAAGGGGCCCGTTTTCTGTCTCCGAAACTCATCATCAGATCTTTACAAAATTTAAATGGGACCATTTCGGAATAAACTTATTTCGAATAAAAAAAGAATTTTGCAAACCCGTCTATATATAACGGAGTTATTCCCGAACAAACATTAAAAAAAGATTAAATAATATAAACATCCGAATTGAGAACCTCCTCCTTTTTTGAAGTCGGTTAAAAACAATGAAATAATTATACAACCGTGCGCAAAATACGCGCGTTGGCGTGGAGTTGCGGACACCAGCCCGTATTACCTTTTACCTACCTAAAAAACAATGATGCCCACGCAATGCGGCCACCCTTTCAGCTTTAAGTAGTATTTTACTTTAACACTTTGCTTTACTCTTATAAAACAACGATTATAAAAGCAATATTTTACGTAGGTACAGACGCCAGCACATCAAGCTACTACAATCTGTCAAATTTCTTTAATAGATTTTCAACTTTATCGCTAAAGCATAAGGTTCAAAGTTTATTGGGAAAATTTGACAGTTTCGGGTAGCTTGATGTGCTGGCGTCTGTACCTACTATGTTAATAAGTTTTATTGTTTCCTCCCAGATTTAAGAACACTGTGCATGCGCCGCTTTCAATGAAATGTTTTAATTGCTTCGCGGGCCGCTTGGCCGGTTATTAGAAAGGTACCTTAATCACACTCCTGACAATTTCTGGTAAATCAAATGTAAATAATAACTTTTATTTATTACTAACTAACCCGGCAGACGTTGTACTGCCAAAATTGCAACATGGTCTCGGGTTCACACTAAAATCCTATCGAGAAAAGGACGTTCACTTTTCCCGTATTTGAATATTTTTCGGGAATCTTTTTCAATTTCTCTGTCTACAAAAAACTGATTCGGCCTGTTGCGAACATTTTAAAATAAAAAAAAAATAGATCGGTCTAGCAATTCTTGAGTGATGCGCTTACCAACGAGCAGCATTTCATTGTTATGTATAGATTATAATAACGCCCAGCTCTTCACCCGCATATGTCTAGATCCCGTGGGAATATCGGGATAAAAAGTATCTTATGTCCTAATCAATTGTCTTGGTCTACCCATGTGTCAAATTTCATCTAAATCCGTTCAGCCGTATTAGCGTGAAAGCGTAACAAACATACATACAAAAAATCAAATCTTTTCTCTTATAATATTACTTTAGATGTGGGTGTACACTTTATAATACGTACACCTGTGCCTAACCCTTCTGGGATTATAGTCGTTATGTTAAATGTTATATTGTATTATTATTTTGTCTCACCACTCCCACGGAAAAAGGAAAGTTATTCGAAAGAATCTCGTCTATGGACTTTTTAAACCCGCGAAAACTAATTTAGTGTAGGTAAAACACTATGTTACTTACCTACCCACTGAGCACTCATTCATTATTGTAACCTTTTACTAAAAAAAAACATCAATAGCCCGACCTCGGCGTGTAAAATGAAAGGACTCCCTTGTTTTCTTTTACCTTGTAAGACGAGAAAAAATTAAGATTGCGGTACAACAAAATAAAAGAACGCAACCTTAAAATGTAATGGGCGATTTCATGTTTATTGAAATGAGCAATATTTGTGCGTTCGCATCGATCACGTTGATTAGTGACACGCGAGGCGTGGCGCACGCAACGCCGTGCCGACGCCGCGCCGACTCTACACCGACACCGCGCCGACACCTCGCCGACTCTACACCGACACCCGCGCCGACACCTCGCCGACTCTACACCGACACCGCGCCGACACCTCGCGCCTCACTTTACATCGTTAGTTATCCGCGTGCCGCTCTGCCCGGTCTCTAACGTCCATAGTATTTTTTAAACAGTAGATAGTCATAATAAAACGCGGAGGGTCGCGGGCCGCAGCTGCTCAGCAATCTGTCCGCCGCCGCCGCCAATGGCTATTCTCATCAATCATCACATTTGGTACACTACGGAAACAGATATTGTACATTTATTTTTCCTATTTTTCCAACCTCGCTCAGCTCAGGTAAGTTATTATTTCAGGTCCCGTCTGGCGTTATACACCGCTATACTGTAGGACTGTTTTCTAAACAACTGATACTCGTTGGTTATTAGAATACTAAGTAAATTATGCCTTCTTTTACCAAGTTGTTTATTTAAAGCTTTTCGTTTGATTATTTCGTACTTATATGAAATTGGTTTTAGTAAACATATAGTCGTTGTTGTTGTTTGTAATAACTGAAAATTGTTTTTTAGAATTGTGTTCCATTTTTTTTTTGTTTGTGTTCGAATGAATTAATTCGAACGTGATAGATCTCGCAATATTTTCTGCACTCCTATCATAGCATGGCTCGATACCATTAATTGTTAACTACATACATCATTGTCATAATTATACCCACTAGAAATATGGCATGACTTCTCACCACCTCTCACTCACTTTACACAGGAAAAGTTTTCAGATCGGATTCGAAAGGCAGGCAAAGTTTTCTGCTGTTAGAACTAAAATTAGAAATCGTGGCTGATAAACGGAGATAGGCTGGCTTCTATGACATGGAAATAAAAACCGTCTTAGGTAAATAAATAATAATTTATTTCGCTCTCAAAGCACAACAAAAACTTAATCTATGAAGTACAATTAAATAAGATGTTTGATGGTTGTATAGTAGCACTTAATATTATAGATGATCTACCGACTCCCAAATGAAGTCATGCTTGTATTTTGGGAGTTAGTTGTGACTTACGTAGGTGTGATAAAACCATGATCTTGACGTATACATCACTTCTGCCTGCTATTTCGTCGATGTTGTGCACTAAAATATCGGTGACACTTAGGTACAGGATGAAATTGAAAACTTACTCCAAATCGAAATTGGAGGGGCAGTAACTGTTACATGCGAGTACTTAATCATTATAAATTGTCATTTCCCACATTTAAATTATTGAAAAAATTCATTTAATTATCGTCTTAGATAGTGCAAACTAAGTTATTGCCTACAAGCAGAAAGGAACAAACGTCGTTCCAGTAAAAACATTTTTTTTTTACAAATGATAAAATTAAAGTATCAAGTTAACCGTAGTTACCGACATAGCTTGCAGTGTAAGCAAACTGAAGGAGCAGTGGGCTGGCCATGTCTGTCGTAGGACCGATGGCCGGTGGAGCTGACGAGTCCTTCAGTGGAGACCGCGTATCGGCAAGCGTAGTGTGGGACGCTCCCCAGCTAGTTGGACGGACCACCTAAAGAAGGTGGCTGGGGTAGACTGGATGCGGAAGGCAGAGGACAGGCTGCTGTGGCGCAGTCTGGAAGAGGCCTGTGTCCGGCAGTGGACTGCGATTGGCTGAGTTGATTGGTTGGATCAAGTTAACCGCGCGCCTGATAAGCAATCCATTCATAACAAGAAGAAAGTTGGCAACGCGTTGAACTAGCGGTATTTACTTAATTTTGACCGTTCCTACGAAAAAAAGGGCGCGCGACGACGTTGCCAAATCACTCGCCAACGCGGACGTATGTGCATGCCTTTTCTTATTGACATGCTCTAAATTTGCTTTATAACACGTTAGTTACATACTTTGTGCATCTATTCAGTTCCATCCTGTTTTTAACATTACCCTGAGAGAGCACTGAGAGATGGAGGTCGCATGAGGGCTCAGGTCTACATCTACTTACTGACTGACCGACTGTTGGGTCCCCCCAAAATCGAGTCTTGTTCTCGCATTCACCGGGACGGTGTTTCTATTTTCAGCCGGTATTCAGGCGGCATACCTGACCCAGGTACTAACTGAGCCAACTTATGTGTAGCTCCGGGATTTAAATTAAACACGGATACAAACGCAGCACTTTGTCCAATCCCTGGCTTCCAGCACAATGCAAACATTCGGATATTGTAAAATAACAGAAATTGTAATTTAAAATACGATGAAGCAACTTGGGACTGGTCAAGTATCATAAGGGACTCAAAAATTCAGTTCCAGCATTAATGTTATTATTTAATCCAAATTCGCATAACCTTTTCATAGAGATTCAAGTCAAAGTCAATGCATTTATTTCAAATAGGCACATAAAAGGCACTTTTGAACGTCAGAAATTACAACAAATAGAATTGATTCTAGTCGCCCATTCCAAAAGGTAGTTTTCGTATGGAGAAGAATGAGCAAGAAACCCCACCATTACTCTTTTAAAATGTTTTACAATATTTTGCATACATTAATTATATAATAATAATACGATATGTGAAGACGATGCACCTAAAATAAAATTACTATACCACAATAGGTAAAAGAATTAAAAATGAAACCATGACATATAAATTAATTATCTGATAGATACATTGTGCTCACATATTTACAAACATGGTAAAAGTAAACGATTATCATTTAAATAAAAAAAAATACAAGTAATAGTCAGGGTGTGAGTTGTAGTAGAATAAATTTACAATTAAATTAGCAACCAGTTTGATTTTGTCTAGACTCTAGATTGTCCTATGGAGCAGGACCAGCATGTTTCCAAGCGTTCTTATCTTGGATATAATCTTCTAATTTATAGTATGCTTGTTTACAAAGTGTACGTTTAATGTGAGTTTTAAATTTTCTTTCATTTAATTGCAATATATCACAAGGTATTTTATTGTAACATTTAACACATTACCACATAAAAGAGTAGGTGCCTACTGTATTAATGCAAACAAGGGCCAAATATAAGTCTCGCGAGAGTTTCTGTGTGCAATATTCAAACATTTACATTATTTTAACGAAAAACGAGAAATTTATAGTTTAATCGCACCACGTTACACGTATTTAACTTGAAATACTCGTTAATTCGACATTCCCTTTGTAGAAAATGCGTTCATACTTTTTGATCCGCTTTGCCAGTATATTGCGACTCAACACAATTGTTGAAAAATGGCTCTTATTGCACCACCTTACGTTCACAATGCAGTGAATTTATACCTGGTCTACATTTACACGAGCTAACAAATAATACACCTAATTACACGAAAACAAGTTTCAAAGCTAATACTGAAAAAAACTGAGAAGATTCAACACTTTTAAAATAAACCTTGTGACGAGACATTTACTCTTCTATTACCTTGAAAAAATCTGGTTCAACTGAACGAGATACCAACAGTCCACACTTATGTCACTAGACTCTCAAGTTATGTTAACCGCTGCTTCTTAGTTATCCTTAATACAAAAAGTAAAAGATTATGAAAAACATAACTCATAACAGTAAAACACTTAACTTTGTGGTGTAGTTTAAGATATTAGGCAATAACGCATAGTTTTTCAATAGTTCCTTATTTTGTTCACTCGTAAAGATAACGATTTCACAAATACTATCGTTTTCTCTCAACGTAGAAATGTTCGTAAACCAAAGCCTGCATTTCCTTAATATGCATAATTATAGCCATAAGGCGACTTTCGATAATTACAGTTTTAACACTGATTGCTTGCCATCACGCCACCTAACGCCATTTTGCGTAGCCTTAAAGTCTCTTTCCTTCAGCGTGTGCGTGAGGTCAATTCATTTTCCAATCCGAAAAATCTTTACTACCTATTTCTTGCGTACGTCTGCCACAGTAAAATATATGAGTGCGAGCATCTTTTCATTCAATTTCACAAATAGCTACTTAAGATTCGGTTCGCTATCACGGCTGCCACGAGTTTCTCACAATTTATTGCGCATGATTAAAAACGTCCATTCAATAACTTCGCTGTTAACATAATAAATGTAGATTTCTAACAAAAACGTATGAACACGCGAGATTAGTGTTTGTAGAGCAATCCCAACATTTGGCCCAAAAACTCAGTCCCCAACAAACACAAACGTCTATAAATACCAACTTACATAGGTAGCGGAAATCCGCTCTTCGGCCGGAACAGCTGCCATATTAATTTTTATACGTGTAAGTATACTGTCCCGTAATCGGAATAACGGAACACTTGGTGAGGACTGAAGAGTCAACTCAAGTCTATAAACATTATTGTATTTATGTATGCATTGGAATTTGTCATATTCTCATTACTTATAATAACAAAACTAAACTTTTAATACAAAATTAGTAGTTTAGTTTTGTTATTTTTCATCTTTTCTGGAACTATGTATGCTAGTAAAGCGAAATCCGTACTATTTTCGCATGCAATCATAAGTGAGCCACAAAAAGGCTTAGCTACACAGATTGATCGATCAGGTTAAGCTTCGCTTGCCGCGGTTGGTCTGTGGATGGGTGACGAAATAAGTACAAACAATGTAGATTGCAAATATTTAGGAGGAATGTATATGTTAATGCCATTCACCATGTACCTACATGTATATAACAAGTTACCTAACTCATTTAAGGCACTTCCCATCCCCATGTTCAAGAAAAAGCTGACAAGTTGGTTATTGGATAATTATTGCTTCTATGACATTGGTATATGGAAATATTGTAAAAATCCAAGATGACATGTACCTACTTAATTTTAACATTGATTTTAAAGTAACGACTACCTAATATTAATTCGTATTGGACTTATTGTAAATCACTAATCTTAAAATTAATGGTACCTACTTACGGCTGATTTTTCAATCGACAGATAATTTTTATTCGTAGAATAAAAATGACGTCTGACAGATTTTATATGGACGAACTGTCAACATTATTCCTCGGATAAAATTATCTGGCATTGGAAAAATCAGCCCTTAGTTGATAATAATAATAATTATAAGAATGACATTTGAATATTTGTACACCATAATTATGTTGTGGTAGAGTGTGTAGAACTTTAAAAAAAAGTGAAACAACTGTTATACTTTATAGACAGGTACAGACGCCAGCATATCAAGCTACCTGAAACTGTCAAATTTTCCCAATCAACTTTGAACCTTATGCTCCAGCGATAAAGTTGAAAATCTATTAAATAAATTTGACAGATTGCAGTAGGTTGATGTGTCTGTACCATTTCATTGACTTTATAAAGGTGAGGATGAACAATGCCAAAATGGGCGGAAAATATCACCAATATCGGAAATTTAGAACTCAAAGAATTATTTGCTTTTCAATTTGTTAAAAACTGAATTGAGGCTTTCTTTTTCAGACGCTTGCGTAATAAAGATTCCGACTAACACCTGTATTGGGTGCACCGATCGATTAGGTACTGTGAAGCTCTCTACGAACTGTCAGGGTAACGGGAGGAATCAATTGAGGAGGTTCGTTTCAAAATTTGATTTTTCCACTTTTTCAGTATTTAAGAAAATAGTTTTTTATGAGTACAGCTATGTATTTAATGCTATATTTTGTTAAATTAATAAAAATAATAAAACCAGAATACCCATTATTACGTAATTGCGTAACACATAGCAATGGGTTTCATTTTGACAGTTCAACAATATTCATTGCGTTATTTACGTTGTTCAGCAGACACATTTTTGGAACATATGAAGCAATGGATTAGCCATATCCTTCAAAATTATTCAGACTGAGATGAATAGTGTGTTACGCAATTAGGGTGCAGGTTTCAAAAATCTAGCATTAATCTATTCTGAATGAATTAAAAAATTTTAATGGAATAATCTAGTTCTGAATCGGCTGATTGAAACAACCATGTTTTGTTATGTGCTCTAGAGGAATATTCACGTTTTGATTCAAACCATTGTACCTATATGAAACTAGCAAATTAGTTCTGGATTATTCATATTCCTTTTGTTCAAAAACTGGTTTTTTGCAAATTTCGAAGTGGATTAAACTTCTTTTGATCTTTTGATGAATGCGTTTTATTTATATTTTTCTGTTGGATCCATCACGTTTTGATCAACTTTTGTTTGTGCTGCATTTGAATTTCAGCGTCACCAACCAAAAAAAAAATTGTAATTGTTTTCTGTCGAAAATGGAATAGTCAAGTTTTGAAACGAACCTCCTCAATTAAACCACGTTTTATCACGTATGTTCAACAATGAGCTCTTTTCAAATTGACATAAGAAAAAAAAATTAGTTTTCTATATCCCCGATAGATGGCATAGCTTAAAACTAAAATGTCAAAGTTGTTTTCAAATCTGAGTTTCAATTCAATCAGCCGTGAAAAAAGTTCAAGCAACATTAAATATATTTTTTTTAACTGCCTACATCTACTACGTTGATCTGACATGGCTAGCCCGTGCTGTGTACAATACTGTACAAATATCGGCACGCACTTTTTTCCTAAGAACGAAGTGCGAAAGACCCAATGGATACAAGCCATTAAATACAAGCATGTTATACGAAAAACTTAACGGATATGCTCTGCTCATTTTCGTCCAGCCGATTTTGCTGTAACTCCTACTTCTTTTACAAAATTAGGTAAGTAAATTGTTGGGTAGATAAGTACTTAAGCACTGTGATAAGCACAATATTTCAATACAAGACCGGAACCAGGGGAAGAAAGTCATGATCCCTCTCAGCTCGTCAAATGTATGTAAGTACTTTTGTGAGCGGAAAAAGCTACTACAGCCCCTGCCATGCCAGCATAGACCCACTAACAGAGCATAGAATGCTTCAGTCAGTAAATACACATAAGTAATTAAATAAATTAATAAATTATGTAGCCAATTTTGACAGATCGTTTTTTACTAGAGCCATCTATGGGAGATTTTGAAAACTTTTTTTTTTAATCATGCTATTGAAAAGACCTCATTATTCCACGTATTTTACATCTCTTTCCTTTGGCTTGTCAGCCAAATCTGACGCTTATTTTCTTCTAATCGAAAACTAAGTTAATGTTTGTCTCGTACCTATTTCATGCCAATAACTTTTTCATCCCCCCATCTCGGAAAGAGTATTTTTGCTCTTCGATATCTGAGTGCAAAAGCTGTTTTTATCCGCTAGAGGATAAAGTAAATTGAATTTAGAACATCGTGTGCACTAAGTTTGTGAATTCAAAACATCATTAAACCTATTTACTTCTACCTCCATGGTGCCGAATTTATCATACAACTTTTTTTTAATTTTTTAAAAACTCAGACTCTGAACCTTTTTGGTGTAGGTACTTTTTTTTAATTTGCTTTGCGCGCGCAATTTTCTTTTCACGTCATATTGTTAAAACCTTAGGTTAAAAATAAAAACAAGAAACTTGTAAACAAGTGAAAAATCTAAAATGAGTGAATCTAGCGACGACGAAGTTTATTTGACGCCAACAGAATTGACTGAAACTGTAAAAAATGCGCAAATGAGCTTTCTCCCTCAACAATCACGCGAGAAGTATTTGAAACAGTACGATATGTTTAACACGTGGCGACTAGCTAAAGGAGCCAAAACTTTATCAGAAAACGTTTTGCTGGCATATTTTATTGAATTATCCGAGAACAAGAAATCAAGCACTCTATGGAGTACGTATTCAATGCTAAAAGCAACAATAAGATGAAAAAAAAACATAAGACACCTATCCTAAACTAGTGGCATTTTTAAAAAGATCCTCATCTGGTCATCAACCAAAAAAATCGAAGGTTTTTCTTAATTATATTTACTCGTAGGTATTATTTGTTGTAATTTAAAGATTATTCTGTAATACTTACCTATCATAATGTAGTAGTTAATACCTAACTGAAATAAAAGTATCTTGTGATTGTAAATGTTTTTTTTTTGCATTTACTAATTTCCTCGCTGAGGTGGGATGAAAAGTTACGTGTTGCACTCGAGTGCAAAGATTTTTCACCTCGTGCTCTTTTGATTCCCTCGCTAACGCTCAGGATTCTAATTTTTGAATCACTCGCTGCGCTCGTGATTCAATTTTAGAATCCTTCGCTTGCTCGGTCATCAAAATTGAGCACGCGGTTAAAAAGCAACTTTGCACTCTTGTATAACAAATAACTATTAGCAGACTCGCGGAGGTTGCATGTAAGCACCAAATTAGCTATAGTCTCTACAATACCGACACACAGGTATTCAATCTGTACACACATACACAAGCTCACACAACATGTGTGAAATGTATGTAGGTATGCAGTGAACATAAATTGTTTAATAGATTAGTCGTAACCGATCACAAGTCGTGTTCGCCAGAGTGTCTCAGTCTTTAAGTCTATATGTTCCCCTTTCCATTTCGTACAACTGGACTGAGTCGCGGATCGCTGCGGATCTTTATTGAGATAAAACGTTCGTAATGAGATCCACTAAAGAAACTCTCCGGACCGCTTTGCATAATATAGATTCCTCAGAAAATACGAACCTCTAGAGCTGGTTGTTTACCGAGTCTGGCTCTCGAACGTCTTTCAAAACAAATGTTAATAATGTTTAAATTATAATACATTTATTATTCAGGACTCCGTTCGCAATTTTAAATCACACTTGACCAGCTTCCTTATTAATATTAACTGTAACGTTATTCATAATTAAAAGCCCTACTCTGAAAACATTGTGTAGGTAGTACATCAGTACTTAAAGGGTACAAATCGGATGAAAATTATTAGAGGAGTCGTAATCTAGAGTAGATGATGATTGTGCAGGTTTCAGAATTGTCTCCCATTGCACTAGTGTTATTATTTAGCTTACTTGGAGCATATTTTTTAGTTTATAGAACACAGGGAAACTTGTTTTTAGTAATAATTATACTTAACCCCACAGGTCTAATACGTATCTAAATCTAAGACAGAATGTATTTTTATTATGAAACTTTCATCTCGTTATTAAGAAACTTAAACTTGACAGACAAACAGACAGACGGACGGACAACGAAGTGAGGTAAGAGCTCCATTTTTCCTTTTCAGGTGCGGAACCCTAAAAAATCGAATATATGCTGGAAATTTAAGAGATATTTTTTTTAGAGACATCATTATCTACTGGCAAGAATTTATATATATAATATCTTTTCAACACATTGCGCGTAAAGTGGCTCTTAATGAACCGCTTTTAGGTCCATAACGCAGTGTATTAAACACGCGTGCTTTTTATTTTATGTTACCACACTAGTGCGGTAACGCCACAGTTAACTATTTACTAGTCGGAGAATGTACGCTTAATTTAACCCCATCAAAGAAACTTCATGCCAAAAGGAATCCGCGGGCCATATTATTTCACTTTTTTTTTTTAATAATCTGAATTGTCCTTAGTCCCAAAATTAACCAAAATTTATTTACCTTAAATTATTGTCTGTGGTCCCTCCCGGAACCAAACGCAAAGACTCGCGAGTCGCGAATCATATTTTGATCAAGATACAACCTGCAAATTACAAAAAACGTAAGAAAACTTCAGAAAACAAACGGAAAACCCCTGACTGGCGGTTCTATTATTGCGGATTCTCATTGAACTAATGTATATTTCTCTATGCCGTAATTAATAGTAAGTAAGTAATAGTACTTTCTAATTCCATACCAACTAAACTATAATTTGACATACGACAACACTACGGTCAGTCTAAACATTATTTTGTGTTTATTATATTTTTTCTATAGGCTATTTAGCGGTCTGTTGTCAGTTCTTTTATTTAAACTTGCGCGCGCATCGCTAGTGCTGGCTAGAGCGGCGCGCAGAAAAACAAAACCAGCGCGCCAATTTCCATACAAGTTAATATTTAACAAAACAAGTCTGTTTTTTTCCTCGCAAGTGTGTTGAAAAACGTCGTATGAAACGCTTGTGCATTGATCATAGCACACATGTATCATGTACTATTATCATGTAGGAAATTAAGTAAGTTTATCCCCGTCGGTCTTTAAAATACTCCTTAAACAGGTCCTCTAAATCCTAAGTTGTTGTACTGTGTCGGCTCTTCGCCAAACTTAACTAAAGCTTGGCACTATAAGCAGTTAGTTTGCCTGTTACACGATGCTCAAGTTTACCCGCTATTCGACTTATGGCATTCTAGGGGCTGCAAGTATTCTTCTACTCAATATTATACCAAATTTTAGAATTCTCAAAACTGAATACTAATTTATGTTGGATAGATAACAAAATAGGAACAAGAGGTTTTAAATCACAAATTATGCATACGGGAATCTTTTCAATGAGTTCGCAGAAAATATAAATATAAATAAAATATAAGCGTCTGTTTGTAATGTCAAAATAACGGCTTTTACTAAATGCCTATGAAAGTTTAAACGACACATAATATATCAAAAAAACAATATTAAAATTCTTTGTCTGTCTGTTTGTTTCGGGTAATATCCGAAACGGTTGGAGCGGTTTTGATGGGAATTTTACTGGCAGATAGCTGATGTTATACTTCTTTTGTTTTAGAAAAATAATTAGGTTCCGCAAAAACAAGCCCATGATATATCCAATATGCACGCGAACAGTCACGGGCACAGCTAGTCCTGAATAAAAAAGAGGTTTAAGGAGCAAAAAAATATGTCGAAAACAAAATACGGGCAAAAATAGGTTATAAACAACTTTACATACATAAGTAAACCTTTCCGTGGGATATTAGTGAAAATGTTTTGTTATCCTACATTGTGTCACACTGCTGAGCCTCGCCCGCGACATTAAAATTTTCTAACGAATCATGATTGAAATATGACCCGACTTTCTGAACAGTATTCTAAAAAACAAGTTCTAGGCGCAAGTCTAGTACTTGTTTAATTCATGCAAATGAATTAACGATAGTAATTCAATCATTAGTAATTATGCTTTAATTTGGATTTTGATAAAATTACTACACAGATAGGGTATTATAACCTGGATTAACACATGAAACTCTTTATCCCGGTAATATATTTCCGTGGGATAATTTCCGACCTCCACGCGGGCGAAGCCACGAGTAAAAGCTAGTCGGTTATAAACTTAATAAATAGGTTATCAAACACTACAAGGCGTTTATTTTCGACCGACATTAACTCGTTAACCACTTAGGATTTTACGACGTAATCGATATTAATATAGTGCCAATAAAATTAACAGAATCTTCAGAGACCGTCTGAGACATTAAAAGTCAAAGGAATCAATTGACAAAAAGAATAAATAGGTGGTTCTACACGTGCTTTGTTAATTAATTATTTGCTTAAATATCTGGAGGTTTCTAGCCCATTCTTCTCCTTAGAAACCTATGCTTTGGAATGGGCAACTAGCTACCTCTTTCTGAATGACTGACTCCTTGACAATTCAAAAGTGCCTTTAATTAATTGGTTTAATTGAAATAAATGCTTTGAGTTGAGTTTAAGATGAATATAGGGTTTCTCAAGGAAAACGAACCCTCGGGTTCCTAATAAATAAGTAAATACCTTCCTAAGTCGCTGGTCAGTAAACCCACAAAGCCTACAGCGGCTTATTTCTTGTAATAATTAGTTATTCGTGATATTGTTATGCACCTACCTTACATAATTGTGTCACTTGCCACTTATAACAAACGACGCTATTTGGGAAGCAAAATTTTCATAATATTGTATTTCCTTCGTATCTTAGTGGATTTAGAAAACTCTTTTTTTTCTCTTTTTTTCTTTTTTTTCTCTCTTTTTATTTCTTTTTTCGTTTTTTATTCAAATCTCAGGTAGTTGGGAGAGCAATTAATTAATAAAAGTGAAAGATTTGTAATCTAGATCCATTGAAACATGGAGCTCTTTACATCCTACAAGTATCTACCAAACCTTAACAAAATTACATTCAGGCGATTTCTGGCATTCTGTCTTGTCGTAATTCTTTAGGTATTTTAATTAATTAGTTATCTTTGTTGAATGTTAAAAAAAATGTAACGGTAACGGTGGATCTTAGATCCGTTATAAACCCCACAGCGAGCTAGAGAACCTTTTTGATATTCGAATTATTCAAACCCCAAGTGTCCAACCGAAGGTCGATTTCTGGCCGAATACGAATACGATTAATCGGTTGTCGCCACATTTCGGCCGAAGCCGAAGCCGAAGGTTTAATAACCCTAAGAAATCAAGATTGGCTCAAAGTAGATATAACAATATTTTAGTATTTAATATTTTTTTAAAGTTTATGTTGACTGTTATTCTATATCACTGTATTTTATTTGGCTTGTTGAATAACAACATAACATAATATAGGTAGGTAGGTAGGTAAGCTCTTTGAAATCAAGCGAACTAACTTGTTTTGTTTTACTACTGGCGATGGCGGCCGGCTGGTTTCCTGTCATTTGACAAAAAATGAATCACAAAATAACGTTAGATAATACAGTTATTACTTTACAAACTATTATTTCTGTTAATAACTCATTTGACAAATAATTGAAAGACAACATTTCATTACATCAAAACATCATTAAATAATTTGACAAACTAATATGTTTTTAATCATGTTATTTGGTAAAACAACGCAAACCCACGGTAATGTTATCAATTACCTTGACAAAGCATAAATAACGTTTGACAAAAAGCATTGCTTGATAATTACTTTTAATTTATTTGAGAAATTTTTCTAACCGCCGCGTCGTCGGTCCAAGAGCGAGCGAAGCGAGCTCGAGACTTGGGGCACCCCGACTCGGACAGGTTAGTTTCTAAGGGGATGACGGGGGCTCAAGTGAGCGAGTAAAGCGAGCGAACGAGCCCCGTTATCTCCTTCGTGTTAAGTTTGTTTAAACCTTGTAGACAGAAATAAGACGCGAAGTGGGGCTCCGTCGACTACGTATTATTAATTATTGCTTGTAAACCAACTTCTTTTTATATTCCGCCCCTAAGACGACCCACTGACCGTTACTTTATATATATACCTATTACTTAAACTTACTTTATATATGGTATTACTTTTAATGACAATGCAATAAAACATTGTTACGGCAATAGGTGGTACTTCAATCAATTTTATTAAGTAACAATTTATTTAACATCATCTTGTAAAATCGTAAATTTGACAAACAAAGTACTTGGTCAAATGAAAATTTTTGGAATGATAATTTTCATTTGAAATATTTGCAAAGTAAAACATTTGCGAAATCTGTATTTTGTCAAATGATTACATATAAAGTAATATGTTTACGAAATGAGATGTTTATCAAATGATTAGTTTTTTTTTAATGATCATTTGTCATTCGTTTCTTGTCAAACATTAGTGAACCCGGCCGGCCGCGCAACCTAGGTGTTAGAGACACTCTCAATGGAAATTACTTTTGGCCGATAGTTATTTGTTAGCAGCCCCGGATCTAAGGGGGGCAAACCGGGGCACTTGCCCCGGGCGGCAGTTTCAAGGGGGCGCCAAATCCTTGAGACAAGAATTCGAAATATCCAACAAATGAAGCCTCTTTTCCTACAATCTCATAGGTTTTTAACGAGTAATCGAATCTTAATATAATATGTTTGAAAAACAAACTTTTCTATTTCCATACGCCCAGTTAGTTTTTGAACACATACTAAGTGATTTATGAACGCATCTTAACAGATCAAGTAAATTTTTGAACGCGTGCGTAGTGTCCGTGATCTTTCTGCCAAGGGCAATCCCCGACTCCCCGTCCGTCACATATGTGACGATAGATCTCTAGATATCTATACGAGCCGAGCCGAACAAATTCAAACAGTTGAACGTCAAGTGACTACACTGTTTGTTTATGTGGTTGATTGCGATTGCGAGTAATCAGCGTTAATAAAATAAGTAATTTATTAGTGAAATCATATATTATCGTAGTGGAAATCAACAATTTGCAAGTTTTTCTCAAACACTGAAGGGAGGGGGCGCCACTATCAAGGTTTTGCCCCGGTTCGAAAAAATCGTAGATCCGGGGCTGTTTGTTAGTTACCCGTTTTTCACTTTACACAAGTCTATTATGTATAGCATTTCCATTTCAGCTGCCTAGCGTTGTTTTAAAGGATAGGTACGAGCAAAATTAAGCTTATCATTTAAACCTTATAAGATGGTTTTCAACAACTCTGTCAGTTTGCCAACCCATATTAAGAAAAGAATTACAATGACTTTCTTTCCACAGAGCTGCCGCCATGCGAGGAGGCGAGGCAAGCAGTGATACGGGAGCTCATCTGTACAGAGGCCGATTACATCCGCCATTTGCTATCTATAGTGCAGGTAAGTTACTGTTAGGTGTTTCCAAGTCTTATAGAAAGGCCATCGAAAAATATAATAATAAGAATTTACTTCATCTAAAATAGTATAATGCGAAACACCTATGTTTAACAAGTAACTGCATGCTAGCACCAGCAACCCTACCTACCTACCTATAATCTGTTCCAAAAGTATGTGGCGAAAGTCAAAACAAATCCTGTTCAGGTAGAATTCGTACGTTATCACTCACTAAAGGGAATTAATAATACTTTTATCTTTTTTGAAATGAAAAACATCTTTAAGGTGATTTATTATTCGAATCTTGGGTTTAAGTATTCTAATAATTAAATCATAGCACTCAAATATCTCAACACTTATTCCAACAAATATTTTTGTTCATTTAACCATCTGTAATATATATATTATCTAATATATACAAACTTCTAATACTACAACAACAAATTATTAAAATAAAAATATAATATCCTAATCTAACTAAAACTATTAAAAAACTAAAATATTGCGTCCAAATATTCCTCCGCATCGCTGTCGACTGGTAATGTACCCAAGAGACAAATATTTTTTTAATAATATTATTAAATTGAGGGTATAAAATTAACCTCAATTTTGAAATGAAAAACATATTTTTGTTAATTAAATAGGTATTAGTTATTATTTGCTTACTTATTATCTTTAAGGTGATTTAATACGAGTATTAGAATCATGGGTTTAAATATTCTAATAATTAAATCATAGCACTAAATTAGTAAGTGATACTACAAATTGGCATCCAAAGATAACGTAGGTATGTTTTTTTGTTTACATTTTTATCAGATACGTTAACAGCCGCGACATATTTTAAAACAAAGTTCCTGACCCCATCTCTGTTTTATGTTTGGGTTAACCTCAAATACTCCTAGATGAAATTTACTACTGTTGCTTCTACATTTAGAATGTATACAACGAAAGTTATATGCCGCAGGAAGATGGTTAAAACTGTCATATAATTATATCCGTAGGGATATAGCTTTAAACCGTAGTTATTTGAAAGCGGTTCATAACTGTCTCATTAGGAGTATAACTATGATCCGAGCAGAATCTCGTAATATGACTACCTATCTTAGTAGACTAGTCTACATAATATAAAAAATAAACTTTATAGGGCAGTAGGTAATACAGTAAGGGCCACGTACCCAAAAAAAATTCACTGTAACATTATGAACTATGTCTGTTTTTCATGCCCTCAGGGAGTAGTTTAATTAATTCTAAGAATATGTGAGGCTGTAAGATTGACTTAATAAAGGGAAAATTTACCTTATTCTCTAAAAATGTATTGACCTGCTAATGACGGACCCTTTTTGAAATTAATGAACCTCTAAAAATGTATTGTGCTTCTAATAAAGGACTTTAAAAAATTAAGCCTCTTTAACTTTCTGGTCTTTAAGCTCAATTAATATAGGTATACATATCATTAGAACCGCAAAAAGATTTTAAAGGTTTATTAATTTGAAAAAGTGTCCATCATTAGCAGGTCATTATGTTTTGAGAGGATAAGTTAATTATTTCCCTTCATTAAATCAATTTAATTTCCTCACACATATTTTTTTCTCGAAGTGAATTCAGACATACTGTCTTAGGAATAATTAAACTACTCCATGAGGGCAACAAAAATCAACATAGTTCATAATGGTACTATTAACTTTGTGTCTGAGCATAGTCTTGCCCATTCTCCTTTATGCGGTATTACGAAGATTGAATTTTAAGCGATTTTCTCAATTACGTAAGTACCTACCTTACGTGATACCCAGTGTAACCATTCGGAAAATATCGTTATTTTAGGAAAACTGTTCTTTTTTCCTTCATAAAATATGGTCGGTAGGTGCGAGTATAAGTCAGAGTAGGTATATTTAAGGTACGTCTGGTAACTTAAAGCTTACCATATTTTTCCTAATTAACAAAGTTCGGCGCTTATCCTCCTCTACGTCCGTCATAGGATCTCAAACTTTTATGGACTTGCTCCCCTATTTTAATGTGCCCCCCCCCCCTTCTAATAAAAACGGATTTTGCTGCATTGGAATATATAAACAAAAGGTACTTTATTACCTTTTGTTTTACGTTTTAACGTTAGGTAAATAAATTGTGTTGGTGGATATTTAAAAATTGATCATTTCTATTTAATTTTGTTTGTTTTGTTGCCAAGATGATAAAAACTGAAATTGTAATGTTTTTAAAAAATAACTATTAATTCTTGGGAACAGAGAGACGACTTTGTGTGATTGCGCTGATGAGGCTGTTGAAAAAAATATTATGGAATTTAGACTTATCGTACTTCAAACTAAAAAAGCTAAACTATGGCTAAGTCTACGTGGACTTATAAGTATATATAATACTTCTGTACGTCTGTATGTCACTGAACTCCTCCTAAACGGATGAACCGATTTTGACGAAGTTTTTTGGGTGTGTTTGAATGGGTCACTGAATGGTTTAGATTCACAATTGAACCCTTTAGGCGATGTTGCGGTCGAGTCTTACTTAGGAAACAGGACAACGTTCGGTCAGTTAGTAAAATACAATTTATTAATTACTCGGTCTGTTGGATAGCCTAAAGACTTCAACTGTTATAGGGGGGCGAACTACCACCTTTGGAATCCTATTCGCTACGACCACAAAGGCTATAAAAATATCATTATTAGAGGAAACAACTTAACAGGAATAAATAATTACAACACGGTGAGATTATTTTAAATTAAATTATTTTATTTAAGTAAACAGTTTTATGAATCAGTCCTGTCTAATAATGAGTGAATTTGACTTAGAATCAGCTTTTACCATAAACGTTGATTTCAATTTCATGTTTCTGGACATCTAATCAACGACCCATTCAAGAAATGTTTACATTTACGACCCACGGCCCTTCAATGCGTGGCTACAAGCAGGGAAATAAGAGGGATAAAAAGTAATTTGCTCTTAGAACATCCTGTCCCATTCCTTCCATGACTGCACACATTACTATGTCAGGGATAAGCTTGGCGTCTACCGTGAGCCTAAAGACATCTTACAATAGGCAATGTTAGGCATAATCATTGCTAAATTAAAACCCAGCCAAGCGTGCGTCGCACGTCCGACACACACTTCGTTGGGTTCCGTAGCACTTACGTACTAGGTTGCAAATGTATTACTTACATCCACAATATCAGCGAAATATAAGTTGTTTGTTGTGTTCCTAGATGGTATTTATCGTGAAGCAGGGCTTTAAGAAATCGATCACCCTCAGTCACTTCCCTAGTTTCCCCGTGCCCTTCACGAGCCGCGGTAAAGGACACGGCCCCAGACCCCACGATGACGTAATGACGTATTTCACTTTACGTTTTCGGGGGTTATTTATCTGCTCGTATTTACGATACCGTTCTGCTACAATTCACAATAACATTTATGTCCTTCACGACTTTTGTTTAAACGACATCATAATAATTACTCTTGTTACCTACTCGAAAGCTTAGAGCTATAATTATTAAGTCATTTAAAGGATGAGAAACCAATTGTTTATAAAATTGAAATCTTTCTAACGCTAGGGTAACGCGTAGTGCTTGGTTAGACTGGCAGCGCGGAGCGGGGAGTCGGGCAAAAAACACTTAATAGAAATTCCAATCCAAAATTGAAGTTTCATGGATGGAATCGACGATCCCTATCATGAGGATTAGTCCGCTCCGGTAATAGACTGCGAGCTTGCCAAAGGCATTATGAGATATTGGACGTCCTGAAACGTAATGTATTACGCAGGTAAGATTAGAAATTCAGCATTGTTGCTCTCCCTCAATAACATTCGACTTTTAACGAAGAAATCCGATCCGTCGTTGTGTAACATCCGTGTAATAGAGACGCGTTCCCTCAGTGCCAACAATTTATAGGTAGGTAGACGAAATCTTTCCTTGTAGGTACCTACCTATTTTAAGGACAACATCAATTTATGCGTATGTTAAAAAAGAGGTAACGATAATTACACAAATTAATAAGTAGGTAGGTACTTAACAAATTCTAAATAAATAATTTACCAAGTTCAAAATTTAAGTTAAACATCTGAGATTGGTTGAGACTGCTGAGTTGTGACCTGCGGGGTACTTGCGTGACACACTATCAGTAGCAATGAGTTTCTTTTTGACAATTCAACAACATACATCGCGCTATTGACGTTGTTGAGCAGACACATTTTTCGAACTTATGAAGCAATGGTTTAGCAATATCTTCCAAATGATTCAGACTGAGATTGATAATGTGTTACGCAATTAAGGTGCTGGACCTAAAACCAAGGGGGGTCGGGCAAAATGTTATTGGAATTTTCCACTACAAATTTCCCGCAGCCCGGAGTCTGGGTTTCTACCCGGTTTTGATGGCACTAGGCTCGCCCCCCCCTATTACGTGGGACTTAACTAGCAAACATCATAACTAGCAAAATGTGGGTGTTACTATACACTTCTACTGAACCCTTCGGTGAATATAGGCGCGATGTTATGTTACGAATGGCTAATAAGGTACCTATTTATTAACCGACTTCAAAAGAAAGAGGTTCTGTATTCGACCCGTATGTATGTATGTTTGTACGTCCGCGATTTTCTCAAAAACGAATGAACCAATTTTGATGTTTCCATTAACGTGATCTACATATTTTCAGGAAGGATTAAGTATATAATACATTAGGTAGTTATTCTTATGTACAAAGTTATATGCATAAAAATGTACTGCATCTCCGGTATTTTTATGCGAATTTTGATGATTCTTCTAGTCGGTGTCTTCAATTCTTCAATGCACTTTTGCTTTTTTATATCTATGTATTATTTTTAATGGACAAGGTATGTCTCAGGGGTGGTCCCATATAAATTTGATTAACATTGCTTGGGTAGTTTTTGAATTAGCTTCAGTAATACGATTTTTAATTGAATTTGTGGACTTATTTTCGTTGGATCCCACTTTTGAATCCCATTTTTTAGGTATTAACGATGGGTCCCTTTTGCTATTTCCATTGAATCCCATGTTATAACAACATTAGTACAACTAAAAAGTGAAAAATAAAAACTTTTTTACAAAAAAAAACAACATACGTCAAAAAAAAAACACTACAAAGTGAAAAATTACTTTAAAACATATAAAAAAGTTTTTATTGGTATTATACGTGGGACACTCAGATAGTTTTGCGAAAATAAAAAAAATGTTCTAAGTGAATATTTTTATGCACTAGCCTCTATACAAAATTTCATGCGTCTGAACCAGTTTTCTAAACACTTTTTCCAGTCCACCGCAGACACCTCGTTTACAGCTTGCTCGAACGCTGACAGCGCATCTTCCGGCGACGAAAATGATATCCCTTTGAGCTCATTTTTTATTTTCGGGAATAAAAAGAAGTCACAGGGTGCTAGGTCAGGGCTCTAAGGAGGGTGACCCAGGAGTTTGACCGGCATGCTGTCCAGGAAGTCCCTCGTTTTGAGCACGGTGTACGAAGGCGCGTTGTCGTGGTGGAGCAGTAGCCCGCGAAGCCCTGTGTTTGGTCGCTTGCTGGTCACAACAGAGAAAACTTCTGCCAAGCATTTGGTAGTAAACCATTCAGCGTTGGTGCTTCTTTGGTTCCGTAAAGGAAATGTCACCAAGTAGCCAGTCAAATTGAAAAAGCTCGCGATCAAAATCTTCCCCCCGCTTCTAGATCGCTTCACTTTGGTAGGCGTTAATTTATTTTGAAACATCCAAACCGTCGACTGGTGCTTCGTTTCTGGATCATATTGATAAACCCAAGACTGATCACCTGTAATGATGTCGTAAACACGCCGAGGCGAGCCTGCTTCAAAGGAGACGTTTCATTTTTGTATGGAACTTTGGCTAGGACGTGTACATTTCAGAAAATCTGTGAAATAATGTCTATAAAAATATAATAGGCAATGATTTATAGAATTAATTTGTATTAATTTAGTACAAAATTAAAATTGAAAATGTTTGACATTTGTTGTGAGTAAATTGGAGACATAATTATTGAGTCAATGACAGATGACAATGACGTTAATGTCATTATAACCTAAAACGGGATATTTTATTTTTTGCTTCATTCTTAGCCTTTTGATCGTCGATTAACCCATATTAGTTAACGGTAAAACATTGTTTATCTGTTCACTAACCCATACGGGTTTCGACGTCATGACGACGTCACGACACGTAAGGTACCCCAAGGGTGCCCAAGGTCCCATAGCATTAACAGACAGTGTATGTCAAAATAAAACGTTCGGAAGTACACTGGCCAAGTAGATGATTAATCAAACTAGGATATTATTATCAAAATATTATACCTATTCATATTATTTTTTTTACATGTGTTCATTAATAACACATTAGAAATAGGTGTAATAGATGAATTAATAATACAGTGATACCTTTTTATAATTATATTTAATGTTTTTGTATTTACGGTTTCGCACTCATTTCAGAACCATTCTGGTTTCTGAACGCATGTTTGCTGACAGGACGCCGCCATATTGTCCATAACGTTATCAAATGGCAATAATTGGAAAACTTTAATTTGTTTGTACACAAAGGGTTATTCTCGCATTCACAGATTAATATTTTTCCTAAATTCAGGTTATTTTTCCCCGTTTTTTGATATATTATACAAGTGCTAGCCAAAAATGAAACATCTCCTTTATTTATCATATGACGGCACCGTTTCACCCGGGCCTGCTTCTGAGCATCGGTGAGGTTCTACGGCACCCAGCGTGAAACTATCCTCCTCACGCGAAGATGCACGTATAGAATTTCTTGAAGGCTTCCCGATCCAAACTGCAGTATGTGCTGAATCTCTTGATACGTAACTCGCCTATTGTCTTGGATTACATTTTTCACTGCTAGCACGTTTTCTTCCGTAACAGCCGTCAAACGGCGACCACTTCTTTCTTCATCCCCCCAAAGTTAGTAGACCGCGCTTGAATTCGTTATACCAACGATACACGGTTGCCTTAGAAGAGCCTTCATCCATGAATGCCATTTGAAGTCTATCGTACGATTCGTCCGGTTTCAGGCGACACTTGAAATCGTTAAAAATCATAGCGCGAAAATGTTCCCGGCACAGATCCATTTTTTAACGAGACACGATAATTTAAATTAGCTCGCAAACAATGTGGAGAAAAATATGCATCTAGGTTTAGCATAGGTGGAACCTAAGGCATAATCTAATTAGATAACGTTAACTTTATGCTAAGTACTTTAATCGCCGTTCACTAAAAACTAATTAAGGTCAGTAAAATGTAAGCTACCAACTTGGTATCGTGAGAATGTCGCTTAACTTAGCTTAATCCGAATAAATGAGGAGCCTACTTCGCAGAGCTCATTTGGGCTATCAACCGATTATAATGGCTCTTTTGTTTCAAAGTTTAATTATTGCAGCCGCTTTATTTGAGCTTTATATTGTATGTCTAAGTATGGAAGACATATATTATAATATTACTAGCTTCTGCCCGCGGCTTCGTCAGTGTGAAAATGTCTTGTTACCCAGATCCACCGCGTCGCATCGCATTGCCCTTCCGCGCTATTCCTTCATTTTCGCTCAGCATTCTTATTGACTTCTTTTATTTTGCTCGGCTCCTAAGAGTTCTAGCGTGATCTTAAATAGCCAAGCCCCCTCAAGAAACCCAACACCCAAGAATCAAGACCAAGTATGCCAAAAATGCCAAAAATGCCTTTCTGAAGAATTAGGCTGTCAAATAGTATTCTTTTTTCGCCATGAGTAATAAACTTGTGGTGAATGAGCTGCTGGCGTTCCTGCAGCAGAAGCTGGATGTGATGGATGAGGTATCTGCTGTCCAAATCTGCGCAACGAACTTCAGCGAGAATGAAATAGCTGCTGCCAAGCTATTGTTGTTCAGTGTGCTGAACAAACGCGACCAGATGGTGTCCCGCCGGCGTGACGGGACTAAGAGAAGCCTGCAAGACATTATCATGCTGTTCAAGGAGACCGATCCGGAGGACGTGCCGACGTTTGTGGCGAAGGAGCTGCACAAGCTGCTACCCGTCACCTTCGACCACGTCGATGTAACAATCCTTCTGCAGGACATTGTATTTCTGAAGGCCCACCTCGCGGATGTCCTAGCGAAGTTAGATGCATCCCAAAACACCGTCGCCGATTTGCGCAAATAATTTAGCGAGTTGCGCAACAGTGTGGCTAGGTCATCAGTCGATGCATCTAACGTAAACATAAGTCGCGGAATGGCCTCGATTTATCGTCGTCAAATTCCGCGTCAGCAGTTTCGTTGCCAGCACACACGTCGTTTGCTGAGATTGCCGAGCGCCCCCCGCCCGCATGACCCGCTGCCCCACGCCTCGCGTCATCGCGGCTCCTCCACGCAACGCCGCTCGAGCCCCTCGCCCCGTCCCGTTGCCAATGTCTGCAGCCCTGGCGAAGCCCCTACAAAGGGAATCCGCTAGTGTCACCGTGAGTGCCCCAGGAGCTCCTAGTATGAAGCCTATGCCAAAAAATGCACCGAATAGGGCAGGGTTTCGTGACGGTACAAAGGAGGAAGCGCCTATCGTACAAGTACCACAGAACTGCTCGATAATTAGCTAGTACAGTACTGTTTTATAATAAAAGTATGTATGTTTAGGTTAAGGTATTTACGTATGGGCCTGTGTCGCCTGAAATAAATAAATAATAATTTTTCAAATCCGACTGGTAGTTCCAGAGATTAGCGCGTTCAAACAAACTCTTCAACTTTATTATTAGTACATATATAGATTTTTACATAAATCACATAATTTTACTATCTTGTTACATAATGTTACTTACCAAAATTGTCCACAAATTGAGTAAGTACCAATTTCTGAAACTAGATCTATGTTCTTCCTAATAAGAGACTTATTTAAAAGAAATACGGTAGCAATTATAGTGGTCATTGACCTACGGTAAATTTATTTACGAATTATAGCACTTCATTACAGAACAGAAATCCTGAATGAGCAAGCGTTGTTGTCCAAAACGAAAGATACATCGTTTTGTTTGGAATCATAAGAAAATAAATTAAGAAAAGGGTATTCCACCATAATTGCTTGACTATGGACTATACATTCAAGGTCGGTTGGGTTGTTCCCCAGGTGTTCATTGCCGCCGCACACGCCCTGCAGGACTCCGGGAAGCTACTGGATATAGACACGGAGAAACTCTTCACAAACATACCCGATGTCCTCAACGCCAGTCTATACTTCTGGGAGACCACCATCTACCCAATGATTGCTGATGCTCATGATAAACAAGCACCGTAAGTACATACGATCAACTTACATTTATATCCAGCACATCATTAGCATGGTCAGGCTCAAGTAAAAAAAACGAAACTTAATTATTAAAGAAAAAATATATAAACGTAAGCTTGATTCACAGGTTCAACACAGAAATAATGGCGCCAGGGTTCATGCACTTCCGGGATTTGTTCCAACCTTACGAAAAATATGTAAATGAGCAAACCAAAGCCTTGGACTATTTACGTTCCTTGTCGAACAACACAGATTTCATGTGTTATCTGACTTGGTGCTACAGGCAGAAAGCATGTAACAGGTCAGTTACATTGGTTAAGACAGCGTTCTTTTGTCAGAATCAAAGGAACCTGAAAGTAACAAGTGGTTCTTTACAGGCTGCAGCTTGCAGACATCATGGTAAAGCCAATGCAGCGCTTGACGAAGTATAGTCTGCTCCTGCGCCGTTTGATTAATCACACTGACATTGAGCCGGAACGCACCTCTTTACAGGCAATGGTAAACTATACACCTTTATTATTAAGTAAATAACTGTCAGTCTTCACATTAATTCGATTAATAAAAAGTCCACATAGACAAAAATATTTACAAAACATTTTGTTTGCTACACTGAGTGTGTTTACACAACTACAAATAATAATTATGTTCCCAATTTAGAAGTGTATACTCGTCATATTCATTATTTTCTGCATTAAAATTTTGGGTTGCAATGCGACGAAACTTTCATTTGGTAAATTGGAGTAACCCTCAGCCACAACACGGTATTTCCGTGGCCACAATTACACATTATGTGATCTACTATCTAAATGTGGAGCAGAAATGTGTCATTTGGGGTACGCTGACTGTCTACCGTGCTTACACACAATTAACTTTCCACGTAACCAGCGAAATGAATGATCACAATTAATTATAATTCCAAAAGTTAAATAACAGACATAAAGTTAGATTGATGTTTTTGAATTGACGCTTGTTTGTGCATTTATTATTCAGGAGACATGTGCCAAAAATTACGTTCAGGACTTAAACCGATCGATACGGCAACGAGAAGAATTGGAAAAAATGGAAAGACTGGCCAACTCGATAGAAGCCTACGAGATTGTAAGTTTTGGCTCAATTATCATTTATTCCTGTGACTCAATAGGTACCTATTTTTTTTAACTAAGTATACATTGATCAAAAAGTTGTCTTCCTAGAAAATGTGACTGGTTATGAAGAAAACAACAGAACAGGGCCCTGACGTACTATTCTGTAAAAAGATCACCGTGATAACTTAAGTGAAGTGACTTTAAAGTGAGCTTTCATTCCACCTGATGCTAGGGATTGACACTATTGACAGCTCACTTTAAGGTCACTTCACCTAAGTAAAATGGCTTATCGTTGTGACGTTTGCATGTGTTTATGATATGCATAATCAGCCTCTATTGTTCTCACTGCTGGGACACAGGCCTCTTCTCAGTGAGAGGGAGTAGGCCGTAATCCACCACGCGGGCATATTGCGGATTGGTGAATGTCACATGTTTACGAAGTTTTGGTTCTAGGACATGCCGGTTTCCTCACGATGTTTTCCTTCTCCATTTTTATGATAATGACTGTTAAATGTGAGGAAACCGATGCCTTAGTTGTACGAGCCGAAATTGTGTCGTACCGCTGGAACTGGCATTTATCAAAACGATAAGCTGTATTTGTATGATTTTGTAAGCTGTCACATGCGCTGTCATACAGTGTCACTGGTTTAATTTACAACGTTCTAGTAGTGTGTCGAGTAGTACCTAAGATTTCTCGTTTTGACATAAAAGGGCATGATTCATTTCGTACCCAAAAATTTAAAGTGCCAGCCAAAAAAAAAGTATACCTACTCTCTTTGTGATTGATAGTAAAAAATGTTAATTCATAAGGAAATCGTATATTTTTCTGGCCGGTCACTTTAATTTTTGAGTACAAAATGTTCGAAACCTGAATGATGTCCTTTGTGAAAACACAATCAAAAGCCTTTCTGACAAAAGGCATGATCGACAGACTACTGAAACGTTTGAAATTTTACGTTGCCACGGAACAAAGTTGAAACGGAGCATAAACAACTATATATAGTACAGGTCTACCAGAATCTCATGGCATAAAAAAAATGATTTTCATATGGATATTGACATATTGCCATATGAAAATCACAATGTTTTATTTTTTTATACCATGAGATTCTGGTAGACCTTTACCTACTATAAAGCACACACAAGATACGAGCTAAAAAACAGCCGGTATATTCTGTAAAAATCTCACTGTGAAACATTTTTGTTTCACGGTGCAATCCACTTGATGCTAGGATTTTCACAGAATATATCGGCAGGCCACGCGTTTCCCGGAGAATTCTTGCGCATTCTGAGAAACTCCCGTAGCTAGTAATCTAAAGGCTCCTTCAAACAGGCGCGACACGCGATAAAATCGCGCGCGACACAAAGGCATCGCAAGTCGCGCAACGTGCGGTGCCTGTATGCAAAAAGGTTAGTAGATTAGAAATGTATTTCTAATCTACTAACCTTTTTGCATCCCTAATAATATGCAAACAATTTAAAAAGGCCGTACCATTATTGCAGTAGTAGTATACCGTCATCAGCCTGTAGCAGTCCACTGCTGGACATAGGCCTCTCTTATTGCACGAGGCCTCTCGATTTTCGACCACTCTCATCTAGCTGCTACCAGCCATCCCGTGAAGATCGTCGCTCCACCTAGCCTGAGGGCGTCCCACCTTACGTTTACCGATTCGCGGTCTCCACTCAAGAACACGTCTACCCGAACGGCATTGGTTCTACGGCTAATATGGCCGGCTCATTGCCACTTCAGCTTGCTTATTCTGTGAGCTATGTCGACAACTTTGGTTCTCTGCCGGATCACCTCGTTGCGGATTCGATCTCTCAGAGAGATTCCAAGTATACCTTGAATTTATGGACCAGCCGTACCGTGAGTGTCCACGTTTCGGCTCCGTAAGTCATAACGTCCCAGTCGTACATTATATAGTAATGTATATGTCGCAGGTTTATGACAAAATCAGGTTTTTGATCAAAAACCTAGGCTATTAATCAAGAACCGGAACAAGACAAAATTATTACTTTATGTTATCATAAACCTGAGAAAATCCAGTTTTTTTATCAAAAACCTAGACTGTATTAGTTTTATGATAAAAACAATGTTGGTTGCTATTTCTTTAAATAAATAAAACAATTAAGAAACAATAAACAATGATTTATTTGTTATGAAATTACATACATTTAAAAAATAATATGTGTGATGTGCGTGTGTGAAACGGCGAAAAACGAAACGGCTAAAAACGTGATTTTGTCTATTTTTGTGCTTTTTAACCAGAAGAAGACTGTCGACGTCAGGGGCACCCCGAGGTTCGGTTTGGTTAGGTTCCTTTAAACCCTGCAGACAGAAATTCATGTGTTATTTACCCCTAGAATTTTCAAAGACGCGATATAAATAGTAGGTATCTACCTACTGTCAAAATTTCAATTTATTATTTAGTCAGTTTATCGTTTTTTTTTTCATATTCATAAGTAAGGATTTTCTGTTCTTAGCGTAAGATAAGTCAGGGCCGTTTTTTGTATGAATAGCGGACCTATACACACAAAAACGGCCCTGACTGATCACTTTCATGGCACGTTGACTGGCCAAAGTACAATACACCTTATCTAAAATTATACTCAAATATCCAAATCAAGTAAGTCGTAATAATATTTCTTAAAGCAAATTTTGGCTGTACAATACAATTTCACTTCGTATAGAAGGTCTTCTCAAAATATCTGCTCAAATATCAGTTACAAATCAATCTCAGTTGAGTACTAACGTATTTTAAACAACGTCTTTAATTGTTAACGTAATCACTTCACAATAAAAAGATCCTGGAATGGAGGTTAAAAAAAATACGGTATTACCTTGCAACGTTAAGAGACGCTAAATACAATATACATAATTTAATATTTCAAAATTTGCCATTCTTTTTTAGTCTGTTACAGGGGGGGGGGGCTAAAAGGCAACTTTGGTAGAATCGTAAAAGGATAACATTATGAGTCATAATGGACAGTTAACTGTTAAGTTAATCGTATCAAATCCCATTGGTGAAGGATTTTTCAGTTATTTTCTTTTATCTGTGCTAAAAAACCAATCAATCCACTCCAATCCCAATCTCTTTAATTATACTTACGTAGTGCAGCGAAAAAAATAAAAACAGGGACTGTCTTCGCCATATTATGATTCATAATGTTATCCTTTTATGATTCTGCCAAAGTGGCCTTTTTAGGCTCCCAGTAGTCTGTCGCAAACTTAAAAAATAACAACTTAAACTATGTGTATCGAGAGTATCTTGAGAGGCCCATTTACTTTGTTGTTGTTGTTGTTTGTGTGATCCGAAATAATTAATCATAATTAAATTATCAAAAGGTATGCCATGAGTATGTAAGTCAACGAAATAAGAAAACAAAAACAACTACCACATTATTCGGATTAGTATTTTATCCCAAGAACTATAAATTGGGTCGTACAATCATTTACGAGGTGTGCGACACAGGTATGAATTTAATAATAGTACATTTTCATGCAAGCGCACAATGTTTGTCATTCCATTAGAACCGGGAGCGTTTTATAGATGTTCTATCTCACGAACTCCGCTCAGTCTCGGTTGTAGTAGTGACGTTTCCCGACATGCGTATTTGTGTGCGTTAACCTAGGTAGCGTTAGCGCCCCCCGGTGGGTTCCTGCATTGTCGAGGCGGGGGGGCTCAGCAGCCGTGGCTTGGACACCCACGGTGAAGCGAAGAGGAACCCGAGGGGCCGCTCGTCAGGGCTTTTGCTGACAAGCCAACGACGTAACGGCCAAAAGCAGGTTGCGGTGCCGCTTGGGCGACATCGCAACTGAGGCGGGCCACGATGTCGTATGGGAGGCATCGCGGCTGAGGGTTGGAGGCCGCGGCGGGAGAGGAGTGCCGGTATTGCGGTGCGCCGCTCTCCCTACCTTCCGCGGCCTTGACGGGGTCGCCACCGTATGATGGCGGACGCGGTGGGGCTGCAGGGGAGGAGGAGTGTTGGTATTACGTTGGCCGCTCTCCCTATCCTCTGCAGCCAAAAATTGGCAGGCGGCGGGGCCAATGACCAAGGGTGCCCAGACACGGGGTCGTCTGGCACCCATGTGCTGGTTTGGTCCTTGGGGTGGTCACGGCGTGCTATGTGTTCTGGTGCGCCGGTGATGGGGAGTACTCCCCAGAGGAGGGTCCGATAACGGACGGCCGCGGCGGGTTCACGGATGAGTGCTAACGCGTGCCCGTGTTCCCGCCGTAAGCGGCAGAGGAGGACAACGTGGAGTTTTAGTGGGTTAGAGTCCCACATAACTGCACTATCTCCCCGCGGTACTGCAGAATGCATGAGCATTTCTTCCCGTTTAAAAAAAAGGTAGCGTTAGCAATAAAAATCTTGAAGAACGAAAATAATTGTTTAAAATATATTCTAAAGAGAAAAATATCAAAGTAGGGCATAAAAATAAAATAATTAAATTCGGAGTCGCTGTTGCTGTCGTCGGAATCATTTTTTATTTATTTTTTGCCTTTACTGTCCCACAGCTGGGCAAAGGCTTCCCCCAAATCGTTCCAGGAAGTCTATTCCTGGGCCACCTCGAACCAGCCCTCGCGGTACGCGTCCAGGTCATCTCACCATCTCTTTCTGGGCCGGCCTCAACGGCGCCGTCCATCTTCAGGCACCCATTGTGTGGAGACTTTTACCCATCATCATATGGTCATCGTGCATGCGGCTGATGTGGCCCGCTTAATCCCATTAGAGCCTGGCAGCTTTCTTACCTAATACTGAATCTATGCCCGTTTTGAAACGCAGCGTGGTGATCCCAATTCTGTCCTGTCTTTTTACACCCAGAATGCTGCGTTTGCAAACTCTGGCAAACTCCAAGGCAGAACTTTTGCGACTCGGTGAGCGACCTGGGGGCCTAAAAAGTCCACATTGGCAGAATCATAAAAGGATAACATTATCAATCATAATGGACAGTTACCTGTTAAGTTAATCGTAACAAATCCCATTGGTGAAGGAATTTTCTGTTATTTTTTTGTCTGTGCTAAAATACCAATCAATCCAATCCAAATCCAATTCCAATCTCTTTGACATATACCTACGTAGTGCAGCGAAAAAAAGAAAAACACGGACTATGTTCGCCATATTATGATTCATAATGTTATCGTTATATGATTCTGCCAAAGTGGCCTTTTTATAGCCCCCAGGTCTGAGCACCGTAGGTTAGGACGGAATCATATTGCAAATTAATTAGTTCGAAATCAAGGTCCATATATTTTAAAATATTTAAAATATATGGACCTTGATTTTCCTTTTTTTCGACATGTTCACATCACATGTTTTATGCCATGTTTCGTTGGAAATGGTAATAGTTTTAAGCTTTCACATAATTATCAGCTTTTCATGCATACAAAAATCCGACTTGAACACAATAAGTAATAGTAAAAGCCCGGACCCAATGATTTATAAGTCAATGCCCGGACCGCGTCGTGGTCATGACTGAGCGCTCCTGAGCTTTCGCACACTCAAACAATGTGCATGTGCATGCACAACTACAACTACAAACTACAACAACATAGACAAACGGACTTCGTGAAATAGAATATCTGTGTATCACACAATAATTTTCAACATACTTGCAAAGGAATAAATAAAATGTCATAAACATACCTGGTATTTTCAAGTACCTATTTGTGACAGATGTCAGATGGCTCGTATGTATTTTTTTCGTGCCTGACTCGTTAGCCGCCGGACAGTAATATTAAAAAACATTAAATCATTATTAATTGTAAAATAATTGTATTTAAATACAGTTTATATACACAAACAGTACCTACACATACACAGTGTAATTATATGTTATCACAAAAATTTTAGGCATAAAAAGATATGAAGATTTTTTGCTGAGATTTAAAAAAATCGCCCATTTTTGACTAGTATACACCTAGTAGGTACATCTGTGGCGTACTATCCCGCACTAATGTTAGAATGCAAAGTAAAAGCATGCGTGTTCAATAGAATGCAGCATTGTAAAAAGGCAGTTTTCGAGCAAGTGTGTTGAAAATATATTTCATTATAATGAACTGTTAATTGTTCTTTAATTTTTCTCGTAATTTTTCCCTAGTAGTCATGACCTTTTCTTTAACCATCTTATTGTGAAATCTGCATTATATTTGTTGCTTTTAAAGTTAGTATTTATTACTAAACGCCTTTGTGTGTACTTAAAGCTAAGCGCACGTCTCATCTCCAACTCAATCGTGTTTCATATAAACTTGATGTTAATGAAGTAGATACGATTTATAACTATTAATGCTGTTTAAACCTAATCGTATTTCTATCGTTTTCAGTATACAACATCAAAAAGAAAACTACAACTAACATTAGCAAATATATGAGTCCAAGTCCTCCTATCCTGGACCTATCAAATAATGATTAAACAATTTGAATCAATAGGTTTTAGGGAAAAGTCTTTCTTCTCTCTTTTTGCAAAGAAATCTCGTCAATATACTTAATATAATATTAGCTATAATATTAGATACCAAATTATTCGTTTAAGCTAAATAAATACTATTTATATACGTATATCTTAAGCTATCGAGCTTTGACCAATAAGACACAATTATTTGCGCGACCCCCCGAGGAGTCAACGCGCATGAAATGTTGAAAAAAAGATGAATAGATATCTTCTGTTTCAATAAATAGGTAAATAAACAATGTGTTATGCACCTATCACTGCGCCTGCGGTTACCTAAACACGCTTTTTTTTTCAGGATTTTAAAGATGATGAACTGGATAAATGTTTTCGTCTGTACGCGCAGTTAAATCTCAAAGCGCCTATGATAAACTGCTCTCCCCACCATAGCAGGACGCTAATATATCAAGGGGACTTGCGCTATAAGGACAACATTAAGGAGGCAAGACTAGAAATTAATGATAATTTTAACAGTGGTCTCTAATTACTTATATAAAATACTTAAAAAAATACAGCATTGATATAAATTCCTTATTTAGTGAAAATCCAAGGGATCGCTAGTAAAATTAATCTTTCTTTTCGTGCTTTGCGTAATCATTTTCGGATGCATCCGTTATTATTACTTAAATAGGTAAATCAAGTTCATTTGAAAAGTGTATTGTTTGCCAGCAATAAAAAATAGCATTGTATCGCGAACACACACTTTTAAAAGAGCAAGTAGCCTTATGCAATGAAACCTATATTATTCAATTAATTTATGCATTACGCTCTTCATGTTGCACGGGTGCGAATTATTTGTTACAATAATAAGGAGTGTTCTTTCAAAAGGCCGTATTTCCATACTTATAATACATAAATCACGCCTTCCTCCCATGGGGCAGAAACAACAGAATCCCACCGGCTACGTCCCTTACATACCTACTCATTTTGCCTCGTTTACGTTCATATAGGTACCTCATACTTTGGAACAAACAAGAGTTGCGGTGTTTGTTTCCGTCGAAATCTCCAATCTGGAAAATGGAAATAAGGCCTATTGAAAAATCACTCATTTTACCACGCGAATACTCTCACTTCTTTTGTTAATATGACGTATGTTCCTTTTTTTCTCTTTTGAATAGGGATGTTATCACACAACTCCGCATTTGAGCTTTATCTTAAATGATTGCTGTGCTAGCGTCACGCAGATGCAGCCAACGCCACTTTCAAGTCGGTGTTAACTATTGCATACATTGCATTGCATCTACCAGTGAGCGACGCCAAGGTAGCGCTGATCCAGGCGTCTGCGTTACGCATACATTCTCGAGCCCGAACGTATGGTAATATCATCCTGCAGAGGTCTAAAAATACAGATTTTCCACAGATGGAAGTACGAGTATACCTACTTACTGATATGCTCCTCATTTGCAAGAAGCTCTCTAAGGGCAGTCAACATCCGTACAAACTAATAAGGTAAATAACTAACTTTTAAGCGAATTAAACCCAAAGCGTTTACTGTTGTTTGCTCTGCGAATTACTTATGGGTAACTCGGCGAATTACCCATAAATTGTTTGCTTCACAGGCCAAAGTTCTTTATTGAAAAGCTCGTATCATACCCGAAAATTAGCCCACGCAATCCAAAGGAATACGGATCCTTAGTGTTTGTGGCCATTGATGATGTTGGCTCATCACTCGTCGCCTTCAGTTTATCGGAATCATCAAAGGATCCCAACGCACAAGGCACACTGAAGGTGGGAGATTTATAATTCAAGTATTACTTTATCGTTTTCATAATACGAATAATAACGAGTTATAAATTTCCAGAGTTGGGAACATAAACTACGCGAAGCCCGTTTAACATATGAACTGGCGATGTGGTTCACTAGGAACCCATCTCGGGATCTCACGGAAATGGACGTTGATACGTCCTCCGACTACGGCCTCAGCATACCGAGCGCGTCCAGGCCGGTGAGTAAATTCGTTATGTTAGAGCTAATCCCGTGGTAACAGTTGGCTCTGAAGATGCATCTCATTCTTCTTTTTCTGTCGTGTCGATGACACGTTTCATATTTTGTCAGCCCATTATTCCGCCACACGGACGCCTCTCACATAAACATTCATCAATTATTTGGTTAGAAAGGATTAGGGTGAAAGTGTTAGAGCATGGAGGACAAGATGTGAGATGGGCCATGGGTTGTTGGACTCAGTACCATATCGGAGCAGTCTGTAAAGCCTCACCTGAGCAATTTTTCTTTGGTTCACCCGACTTGAGTTCGGAGTCGGTTTAAGGACTCGGCTGACTGTGCCAATTATTGCATTCTCCTATTGCATTCTTCATTTCACTTCAAGTTGTAAATATGCTGAGAAGCATTAGTAAATGTGATTTCTTTCAGGGTGCAAAGCAAAGTTCAGATGAACTGAACATCGACCGTGAAGCGCGCGAGCGCGTGGCTGCTATGCTCCACCGAAGCCTGGGAGTATCGACTGAGTGCGACAACTTCTCACAAGCATCGATGAACACTGATTCATTCGAGGGTAAGATGCCCAAAAAATAATTAATTTTAGATCTCCTTTTGCAAAAACTGCCTACGCAGAACTTCTTTATGGTTTCTGAAGAAAATTTTGTTATCTATCAAGCAAAAGCAATGTTAAGGAACATACATAAAGTTTTTTGGAACAAAATCTGTCTAAAGGCCTATGCCCGAAGCGATGGAATATCCGATTTAGAAACCGAATCATTATAAAAGTATCACTTAACTTCTTAGCCCAGGTAGCACGGGCGCGTTTTTCCCGAATTTTTTTTCGCGCGCTGTTTGTTCATCGCACAGCTTAGCGCCGAGAGTTAAAATCCAACAGTGTGCTTTTTCACGCGCTGTGATCAATGACGTAATATAAATAGACGCGTCATGCATGAACATTACGGCACTCGAAAACAGCGTAAATACTATCGGTAGCTAAATAGCTACTTATACGCACGAAGAAAGGGAAAGAAGATTAAATGTCATCTACGGATTTCTGTTGCTAGAGAGAGATAAATATATTTATATAACTACGTTGTCATTCTCTGGTGCATGCTGTGTATGCTCATTGGCCGAGCAACTAAAAAAGGAGGCATGTGGGGGAAAATGGACACTCGATTTTCTCGTATTGATTAGTATATGAATGTAGTATTTTGCAAGAGTAATAATTGTTAATTAATTAATAAAACTAAATGTGATATTATAAACAAAAATTATTCTTCGTTAAGACGCTGTCGCTGGCCAGAAAATGTTCCGGGCAGACCCTAGAGTATTTTGTGGTTAGCCAATCGTCTTCACGCCGTTGAGCCCTTATAGCGCTTAACTACTTTTCACTCATAAACCCAACTTTAGGTAATCTAATTATTATATTGATCATAAGGTGTCATAATACATAATTATATTCAAACAATATAATTCATCAAAATAAAAACAAGATACTTACGCATGAAATGATACTTTTTTATCTTTCACGGTTGCAGTATAATTTTTACATTTCCTAAAAACACAGGACGGCATTTTTTTATATTTGAGGAAGTTATTCACACAATTAGTCATTTTATTGTCACGTACAGCCGCGGCACTGGTTGGTCGTGCGGTAATTACCTTCCATTCATGTTGCCACTACAAAGCGCGGGCAACGTATCTATAGTTTATATAATTATCATTGGCTGTGATTCTCAACACTCTGCTCAACATCGAGAGTTGAAAATCCAGTACGCGATAAAATTCCACCACGATATTTTTACGCACGTGCGAACGTGGTCTAACTTTCAAAATTACTGTTCGATTATTAATTTCAGTACGCGGCTGTTTATTAGGCATACCTATAGGACCATGGATATTTTGACATAATTGAGACATAAGCTCATACTTTTTTCTTAAATTCTTTGTGCCATGTCAACAACCTGGTACTGTAGTCCAAAGATTTTAATGACGTCACTGATTATCATTATGGTTTTGAAGGAGAGTTATCCACAAGTCACGGAGGTCGGCAATTCCCACACGGACTTCGGTACCCGATGAAGCGAAATTCGACCGGTGGCAGCTCCAGAAATTCAAGACTGTCCAGCTTCCACCAATCAACGAGGTAATTATGACACGTGTTTATTTTAATTAACAACTATATAGTTTATTATAATTTAGATATTAGGAATATAAATTATAATTGTTTGTTTATAATAGGTAATGTGACAAATCATAGCTTTTTATTACCGGATTTTGACTTTTGAACTAAAAAAAAAACATAATGCAAATTTCAATCGTTTCTTACGTAAAAAAGGACCAAATTGTACAAAATTTTAATATTGGAGTTTAGTACCAAAATTGAAAGTGTAAAAAACATTCAGAACTTAATGTTTAATTGGCAATTGCAGCGCTGCTTCCCACGACGAGCCGCAGCCGGGGCCCAGCAGATATAATTATAAAGCGGGCACCTCCGTTGAGCACGTTATACCGCCACTTAATCCCGACGACGGTAAGTCATTTTGAGTAAAGGCGCCTTCAAACAGGCGCGACACGCGATAAAATCGCGCGCAACGAGCGGTGCCTTTGTGTGGCGCGTGATTATATCGCGTGGCGCGCCTGTTTGTTAGCCCTCAGACAAGCTTAAGTAGCTTCTCAGTTTGTATTAATAATCAATCATGTACTTTAACTGACCAACATATCTCATGTCAAAAAATTTTAAATATTTTCATTCTGTAATACTGTAATACTTTTTTTTGTATTATATGTATACACATTGACAATAATATTTTTTTTAATACAATGACATTTGCTTACTTGGTAAAGTATTACATTATTTTAATTATTGTAAATGTGAAGACGATGTGGGTCATTTATTTTATTTATTTTATATTTTTTTATAATTTTCTCCATGGTCTGGCAGTTTGAGTAATTTATGTGGCCAACCCAAATGTCCTTTTTTTGGTATTGTTCGACGAATCGTTGAGCTCCTTAAGTCTTGAGTTGAGCTGCACGATTTCTGACAAATGCGTGCACTGACTGGACAGGTCCTCTCAATCTGTGTGGTTCTTTCCTCAAAAGACCATCTCAGATATCGATCTACATGGTCTTCATATAACCTGATCGAGATTATGTCTGGACTTTAAAAGAGACTATGACCTCTGAGTTTGTTTCGGCCTTTCTTCTCAGAGTAGTCAGATAGGAAGCTCTGATCTCATTTAGTTTAAAAAATATATGATTGACGTGTAAAAGTGTTTGTGCAAACCCACTTACAAAATAAAATCATTTATCAGTAAAGATTGACAGACTGACTTTTCCGACTTCGACTGAGCGCGGCAGTCACAGAGCCCAGAATCACTGCGCCTACAGCGTCTAGGGACGGCAGTATCCATCACGTAGTTAGTACCTACTCTACTAATACAATTCGTGGAGCCGATAGTCACGGACAGGCCATTCAAAGCTGTCAGTTTCTATACATACATCATTTATCAAGAAAACGGTGACACGCTTGGTTTGTATGGAAAGTATTGATAATGGCTCTAGCAGCGTCCACAGAGCTTTTGACCTACATCTTTTTATATGGCAACATTGTAGCTACGAGTTTTATTAACCGAATTCACAAAGGAAGTGGTTTTATTTCTAGTAACATTTTACATTGCCTGCTTCGAAGGAAATAATAGTAAATAATAATCTATCTCATTAAATAAGATTCAACGTATATATTATGGGGTTTATTTATAAACGATGATTCAAGTTATGTGAAGTTCCAACGTCATAAATGTATGGCTAAACAGTAGCGAATCATTACTTAAGTTTAAGCCACTTTTATGAATAAAGGGTTATATGTAAAACAGGTGTAAAAAGACACTTAATGAAGCCGAGAGTCACTTGATACCCTCCCCATCATTGTAATATTTTTTTTTGTACTGGACAATACCTGGGAACCTTCTGGTTACGGAGATATTGCAGTTCGAAATTCCAACTTTTACTGACGTTTTACGAAAACAAGTTGTAATGTTATAAACACAACTTTAAAAACCCCCACAACCCCTGCATGCACCTATGATACGCACAATGTTTTGCGTGTGTTACATTGCGTACCTACTACCGCAGACAGCAAATTTTTGCACCAAAAATAAAAGTCGTTTCCCAGTAATTATTTTTGTGCAATGTTACTTAGTTTGATGTACAGAATGCGTAGTTGACGGCTTTGTGATGTGTCTTTTTACACCCTGCCATCGTTAATAGGATAAGGTGGTTTTATCCCCATTATTAGAGTATTACGGTATTTTTGTCAGTTTTTCTTTCAATATAGATACATTGTCGACTACCTACATACAAAAGCCGACTGGATAATGGTAATGGGGTAAAGGTCAGTCGAGCAATGTCGATTGATATGACTTTCCCCGCCCTTTCGACGGTCCCTTTTACTTGGGAACTTTGTTACTCTATAGAAAAAGTTGATAGATGGAATTATGGACGTAAAACATGCTATCTACTACATTCAGCGATAGTAATACATACCTTTTAGTGCTATTTATTCTTCAGACATAACAACAACAACAACACAACTAATTATTTATTCAGGTACGAAATTAAATGACTAACTAACCAACGACTTAGTATACAAATAAATACGAAAAAAATGGACACTTTGGCGTCGAAGTACTCGTCCGCATCGATTCATCATTCTACAGGGAATGCTTCCGAATGCAGGAATTCAAATTAGTGATAGGTAGATAGAGTAGGTACAGTCCCCTTCAGTTATTTTACCTCTAATGTTGCCTTTCCCCCATTCACCCTCTTAGGGGTGGAATTTCGAAAAACTCTTTCTTAGTGGATACCTACTCTTCACAAAGAACACACACTCCAAATTTCATGTCTCTAAGACACGCGGTTTAGAATGTGTGTTGATATATCAGTCAGTCAGGACTTTGAATTTTATATATTTAGATACTCCCTCTCACCGGGAGGAGGCCTGTGTCCCAGCAGTGGGAACACTATAGGCTGATAATGCATATAAAATAACTGTAAAAAATAACGTCACCTGCATTGTTTACATATTGTGACAAAGGACTATTAACAAACATTTTCCCATACTTTATGAGCTCACTTGGGCTCACTAGTTAAAATTTCAATAATTGGAAGGGTTGCTTCCCTTTTTCTTTTTTTTAGTGTTTCTGACATTACGAACATAATTTATTTTTTGTTTTATACAATGAAGTTTTAATTATTAAATATCTCTTCCTGTTTGGTAGTAAAATTCTATTAATCTCTTAAATAAATTGCAAACTATAGTTTTGTATAATTTAGAAGCATTTAATAAAATTTTGTAAATGTAAGAACCATGTTTCCGTTTATTATGATTTTCTTGATGTTTGACTTGAAAGAGCATGGCAGTTGAGAACGTGTCATGCTCACTTAAATGTCTCATCGATGGTGGCGCGTGTGTTGGATCATTCGGTTCCCTACAAAATGGTTGAGCTGGATGGTGCTGATCCACGCGTCATGTTCGTGAACGGGCGCCTCGGTTGAGACTGGTCATCTCTTAACTGCCAAGGCTTATTTTTAATCTTATATTTTGAATTGTTTCTTCATTTGTGTCTTTTTTTTACATTGTTCTCACATATAGAAGCAACAACAATAATGTACCCAGGATTTTGTAATATCTTGATTTAAAAGAGTGTCCATAGAGTTTCTTGCCCGTTCTTCTCCATAGAGATCTACGTTTTGGAATGGGCAACTAGCTTCAACTTTCTGACTAACTGACAGACTATTTAAATTTTAACAATTCAAAAGTGCCTGCACAAGGTTTAATTGAAATAAATGCTTTGAGTTTGAGTTTAAAGATATCATAGTACAGGGTGGCGGGGACATCGACGCACAACACGGTTGGAATAGAATTAGTACATGATTCTGAACCTGCAACAAAATTAATAGCCAGTTATTTAAAAAAAAAACATGCTGTTACATACATTTTGACCGCGTAGATAGGTCAAAATGTATGTAAAAGCAATTTTTTTTTTAATAATCGACGAATGCTTTCTTCGTTGGGGGGTTTAGAATCCTGTGCTGAATTCATGGTTGCAATTTGGGCGTCGATGTCACGCCACCCTGTATAATCCAATCCAAGTCGCAATAATAAAACATGGAGATTTCGATGTATCATTGTTTGAAAACATGTAAGAAGCGATGGGTAATAGAAGGTAATGCAAGTGGTTTTTACAGGAATGACGTCGATAACAGTCAACGTAGTCAGCGAGAGCGAATCGGAAACAGTGGTCCACACGCAGCAACCTCCACCGGTAAGTTTGAGTTTTTATTTAACAAATACTATCTGCCCAGCCTTTCCCCAACTATGTTGGGGTCAGCTTCCAATCTAACCGAATGCAGCTGAATACCAGTATTTTACATGGAGCGGCTGTCTATCTGACTTCCACAACCCAGTTAATGGGTAATAGGATTTACCCATTAACTGGGTTGTGTTAGGATTAGCAAGACTGGTTGTCAGCCTTTTTGGGGTTCTGACTACCCGTAACGACTGTCAAAGATCTGCGCATGACACCGGAGACCAACGGCTTCACGTACTTTCCAAGGCACGGAAGGGTCTCGATTTGTAATGGATGGTTATTATTTAGCCACGAAACCCTATTTGAGCTGTAATAATTAATATACTTTAATAGAACGGTAAGTACTCTGGAAGCCGACCCCAGCATAGTTAGGAAAAGGCTAGGTAGATGATGATGAGAGTGGTAAGTACTCAATCACCACATACATATGTAGAAGGAAGACTCGCAATAAGTTAGAGATAAGTATACATTTAAAATGAACTTATTTTTTAATCTTGAAATGATGCGTGGTCAAACAAACAGACAAAAGACGAAAATGGAATTTCGAGGAGTTACACGATTACTCCCAGTATTACCGCAGTCAGGCGTACCTCTATGCAACTAACCACCGACATAATTTAATTATGGCGTTCATTAATGATTCCTGTGGCCACTCTATTACCACTTATGAAACTCCACTACCTCGCCGATCAATGCCAATATCAAATTACATTGAAATGCCTGAAGCATTGCTGCAATATAATAATCAAATGAATCTAAGCCAGAACCCTACTTTTTCGTTATTTTTAGTAGCATTTTACATTGCCTGCTTCAAAGGAAATATAATAAAATATAACTATCTCATTAGAAGTTTCAACGTAAATACATGGTGTCTAGTGGCAGATTTCAAAGTTTGAACAAACGTAATTTCTGAACGCAACACTTTAGATAGCGCAGGGGGCGTCGTTGAAAGCGTAAGCTCTGCGGATATTTTAACTGCCATGTAGCGGTGGTGTGGGGTGCACCGCGCTTTTTCCATCGAGGCGTACATTTCAAGTGGATTTTCGCTTACTGAAACACGTCCTCTACTTAGTAATCGTTCCGATATTCATCGATTACGTGAAGTACCATCGATCAACCTTATTTAGTCTTGGGTAGCAAAAGTTCAGAGCTACAGGATCAACATTTAACAGCCCCAGATCAGGACCTATACCAGAGGTAGCCTCGGACGAAAATGTTGAACGTGTTATGACAGACAATCCCCGTTTATCTTGCACGTTCAACGATATTAGGAATTACGAAATCAACCTTACACGTTATAATGCGAAAAAAAAACTCAAGTTCTATCCGAATAAAATTCAAATCGTTCAAGATTTACACGATTCAGTCGCTCTGTAAACGCGTTTTTGAAAACATGCATGCTAGAGTTATTGACGAGTGTACTAGGCTCGATGGTCAACATTTGGAAAACGTGGTTTTCAAAAAATAAAATCCGCATTTATTGTTTTTAAATAACAATAAACATTATTTATATTGTAGGTGTAGTTTTTTTTTTACAATTTTTCAAACATTGAATTCTGCCACTGGACACTCTTATGGGGCTACGAATAAGTATTATGGGATTTATTTATAAACGATGATTCAAGTTAAGTAACGAGCAAACGTTATAAATGTTTTTTAACACCCTTGCTCGTTAAGCTGATGTAATTCCACCGGTTTTAAATATGTAAAGAGGGTCATAAAAAACGCGTGTGTTACCAAAGCAAATAGTTAAGGCAAATAATACTGTTATGGAATTTGTATGGACTATCCATACAAATTCCATAACAGTATTATTTGCCATTTCAAATTTGGAACTGATCGCCGCCGCACGACTCCAGCTAGTGAGCAGCGCGCTGTTGCTATTCAAATTTCGAACTAATCGCCGCGCGGCGCCAGTCAGTAGGCAGCGCTAGCGCGCTGTTAAAATGGCGGGAAAGCAACAGTGTGCATTCACAGATTGAGTTTATTTAAAATTAAAAAAAAAATTACAACTAATGACGAATTACAATGCTCTTCTGCCGCCTTTCAAGAAGTTTCGTCGTCTCCAACATTTACGCTAACACAAAACAATGACATTAAGAATAGTAATAATAATAATAAAAACATAATTAAAAAACCAACTACAACTATGTATCATTTTAATAATTGTAATTTCACTAACTGTTTCAATAATTAAAAATTGACAAAATATAAAATGTTTTTTTTTTCTGTTTGCTCGCAAATGTGTTAAAAAACGTCGTACGATATACGTGCGTATTGGTTATAACATCTTAACGCACTAATATCGTAATGTACTATAGTTAAACAGTAGCGAAATACTATCTGCTATTCAGGTGTCCCATGTTCTACATGATGGGTATGGTTTCCGCACTTAGTTCTTAAAGTGGACCTTTGTGCGTGGGCCATGACGGCCGTCGGTGGTTATTCCAACCAGCCCACCTACCTCCAAAAGTTAATTAGGTCTCCTGGCCTGTTGAGAACATCTGTGTAAGATTTGGGTGTCCCGAGGGTTTCTTACGTAATCTTGGCCTGTGCACTCAAAGAGCATATTATTATGCGCAACGGTTCCATCAGCCTCCATGCAAGCCCTGCACAAAGAACTGCCCGTTATGCCTATTTTGTGGAAATATTTGTTTAGCGAGCAGTATCCCGTGATGGTCCCCGTCACCAGGCGCAGATCTTTCCTGTCCAGGCATAGTAAATGTCTAACCAGACGTTTGCCATGCCATCATTAGATGGCAAGCTAACCAGCTTGCCATCTAATGATGGCATGGCTTCCTTGGACTGCCTGCAGCCCGGTGACGAGGTCCACCAGCTCTCTGTTTGTGTGTGGGTGTGCTTCTGTAGCCATCTGCGTAGTTGGTTGAAGGGGATGGGCACGACAGATTCCGCTCCACAGAATGACGTGCTGGATGCCCTTCTGGCCAGTTCGTCAGCTGCATCGTTTTCTAACAATCCACTGTGTCCTTTTATCTATTACAGTGTCACTGTATTGCGGTTCGATACCCGTTCAAGTGCATTGTGACTCTCTAGTATAATGTTCGATGTGATGCCTTTTTTCCCTAGGGATTGGAGGACTGAGGCGTTGTCAGACAGTATGCGAATATGGGTGTCCGTAACTCTCCTGGTTGCTATGGCATAAGCCGCTTGTATTATGCCCGCGCACTCCGCTTGGTAGATCGTGTTGAGCATTTCCAGCGGGCTGGATATGTTGTATGTTAAAGTCGTGTGAGAAAACTCCGACTCCTGTTCCGCTGTCGGTCTTGGATCCATCAGTATACACTCTCAGCTCTTTCGGGCCTGAGTAGTTGCATTTTTCCTCTTTAAGCGCTATGTTGTAATGCTTTTGAGAGCAGTATTGTTTTGAGGCTTTGTCGCATGGTGATGCCATTATTGAGTGCTGTTTGATCACATCTTCCTTAAAACGTACGTGCTTGACCCTGGAGTCTTTGCTCAGGGTTCTTGATATAAAGAGCCTGAAGGCAGCCAGGGCCGCCTTCATGCATGATGAGGCGGCAGTCCAAGCATAGCCTGTAGGGCAGCGGTGGGTGTAGTTCTCATGCAGCTGGTGATTGTCACACAAGCGAACCGCTGCAGCTTTTCTAGGTCTCTTTGGGCTGTGCTCAGGTCTGTTCTCGGCCACCAGACTACTGATTCGGGACCCATATAACAGTGTAAAAAGACACTTAATGAAGCCGAGAGTCACTTGTACTCCCCATCATTGTAATATTTTTTTGTACTGAACTATACCTGGGAACCTTCTGTGTATGTTATAACACAACTTTAAATACCCCACAACCCCTGTACCATTGCATGCACCTGTTTCCCAGCAATTATTTTTGTGCAATGTAGTTTGATGTTGACGGCTATGTGTTGTCTTTTTACACCCTGTAGCTATGAAAATGATCGTTAATAGGATAGGTGGTTTTATCCCCATTATTGTGATTTTACGGTATTTTTGGCAAGTACATTTTTTTGAAATTCCCAATGGAATATCCAATAATACTTTGTCCGACCCGAGAATCGAACCCAGGACCCACGCTCAGCAGTCGCGCTTGCGACCGAACGGCGAAAACAACGGGGCACTTAATATCATACAAAGTAACCCAAGAAGTGCTATGATTTAACGAGTAGCTCATTAATAAAAAGCTTGTATACAAATATCAGTTTAATTTATTTTTATAAAACTCTAAACTCAAATTTGACTTTTAGAACTTGTTCTTTTTATAAATTTTTGTTTTTAGTTGTGCCTCATACAATTCTCAGCAGCGCCATCATTACTAGTCCTGCCGTCCTGAAATACACAATTAACGTTTTAATTATTTCTCATCATAAGATTCACTAATTAAGAGTTGGTCCCATAGTGAAAGTTGTTCATATTCATGAGTAGAACACCCTGTAAAAAAATTCGAGACTCTAAAAAAATCATCCAGTATAGACGAGTGCCACTTACTAACTGTTTCGAACGGATAGTCTAATCCACTGAAGCTGGAAACATGGGAGGATAGATGTTTTTTCTAACGTTCGCATCCGCAAAAAAAATATAATACCTACCTACATATTTTTGGAAATTCTACCCCTATGTAGGTAAAATAGGGGAAGAAAGATCGTAAGATTGAGTTCGTGAATATTTTCAAAGGACCACCACCCTAGTCAGTCACGCAATCACCCCGCACACTGATTTGGAAAGCTAACTATTTTTGATCACATATTTACCCTTCCAATTTATATTGTTATGTCCTAATAATACCAATGTGAAATGTTCAATGTTTCGGGTCCAGCTGAAACTTTCAGGGCCAAATTCATTCCGATTGTAACAGCTTTAATTCTATGAGCAGAGAAACAACCCGAAAACCACGGAAACGATGTTAGAGCACAAAAGTAAGTTATTAATTGTTATTACACGACTCACGAATTAAAAGAGGGACTTTACAACATAGCCGAGTTTAACTTGTGTAATTTATTTACAATAATGTGCCACAGGCGGTAACCGGTAACCCTATACCTTACATATTTTACGTACACAATAAATACCTACTTATGAATAGTTTAATAAGGCTTCAGTAGCCGTACATTTGTAACTCTACAATCCATTGTATAATAATAAATAAATAATTATATAATTAAATTAAATATTATTATAAATGCGAAAGCGTGACTGTCTGTTACCTCTTCACGCTTAAACCGCTAAACCGATTTAGATAGAATTTGGTATAAAGATAATATGAAAGTCTAATCAATATTAATAAGTCATCCTGCCACGTCATGCCGTCGTAGCCAATCTTACAAAGCTGGCTTGGTAGAAGCCATAGTCTACTTTTCTCTTGATAAGCTGCGTTGCGTCTTTCCATTCTATACAAGGTCAGAACGCAGCCATAGATAACTGCTCGCGTATACTTTGTATTGCTATTTTTAAATCTGCAATTTCAATTTATTATACACGAATTTTGCGTACTGCTAGTGTATAGTTTGTAACGTATACGCGCGCATCCTGGTTCCAAACTATATTACATCACTTACACCTATCAAGAGTTGAGATATCACTACATAGTATAAAACAAAGTCGCTTTCTCTGTCCCTATGTCCCTATGTCCCTTTGTATGCTTAAATCTTTGAAACTACGCAACGGATTTTGATGCGGTTTTTTTTAATAGATAGAGTGATTCAAGAGGAAGGTTTATATGTATAATAATAATAATGTTTCCGTGCGAAGCCGGGGCGGGTCGCTAGTAGTTTAATAAAATAATATTTTGTTCTGGCTCCTCGCTCCGCACGGCACGCTCGCGAGTCGCGATGTCTTCGCTCCCAATTGAATTGTCCAGTCTCTCGTTTTCTGTCAGCCATGTCGCCGCTCGCGCCATCCTGCGCTCGCTCTTTTGTATCAGCTAGGTTTTTGATACCCTGGGTGGCCACCCAGGGTATCGTAAGCGAGGGGCCCCTCGCTTACGCTCAAAGTTAATTTTCTGTGCAGTCGTGATAATCACCTGTTTTACATTATTTTGGATTTAAATATCACAAGGGCTCCGTCTACAACTCCAGTTTGGTCTCTACAATGTACTCTGATCAAACGGTCTCCTTTACCGGATTGAGACAGCACGCCGTGTTCATCCTTTGATTGCCAACATTTTGAAACGTTATGAGACGCATTAACATAAGTTTCGTCAAGATAATATAAAATATGTCTTCCTTCTGTACGATATTTTTTAGGTATTTCCACCTCCACGATGTTATATTTGACTGTTCGATAATGAATTTCCTTTTAGATCCGCATTTCTAAAATTTAAAACCTAGATCACGTAATAATAGTCTTAAATATTCGGGATGCCGCAGTGGAATACATTCTCTTCTCTAAGTACAGCATTCAAAGTTTTAAAAGTTGTTTTTTTTTTTATCGAGTAAAACTGAGTGAGTTTTATTTTTACCACGCCTTTTATGAAACCGTCTACTTTCACTCTTTTTCTGTGAATCTGTGTTGGTTTTCTCGGTGATGTAAATCATTCGTTGTCGTTTTAATAAGTTTCCTTGTTGTACAATTCTAGATAGGTACAGACTTTTCCGATAGTCCAGTAACTTTTGCTACGGTTTTGTTTAAATGTATATCTTGTTGATATTCAGCAGAATTTAGATCCAGTTTTTTTTTCTAAAATATTCGTATGTAACGTTAAAATCAAATTGCTTGCGCTGACTATTAATTTTATGTCAGAAGATATTTCGACTCATCTTGATAATGTAATCTCATGTATAACTCTCACAAACTGTCCGCAACTGTCAAGACGTGCGATCGCTAAACGCGTAGCTCTCGCTACAGAGTAGTAGTATGTATGTAGTCAAGAATATGAACAACTTATACCTACTACTAGCTTCTGTCCACTACTTCTTCCGCGTGGGGTGGAATTTCGAAAAACCCTTTCTTAGTGGATCCTACTCTTCACAAAGAACACACCCTCCAAATTTCATGTCCCTAGGACCAGCGGTTTAGGCTGTGCATTGATATATCATTCATTCAGGACTTTGAATTAGACGGGACCAACTCTATCTCTATCTATCTCTCTCTCTCTATCTAAATATCGAAAAAAAAACTGCTGTTTTGTACATTTTAAATCGGATTGGTAGGTTGGTGTTGTTATCTGTTGATTTTGTACGGAACAGCTGTTTATTTAAGTAATCCAAGAAAGGTTTTCAAGTAAAAGTTGATCAATTTATAAGTAGTGAATTCCTGTTTCATTTCTGCCAGCCGATGGTGGTGCTACAACACTCATCGCCACACAACACGCCGCCGCACAAGACCCCGCCGCCGGTGCCGTCTCGTAGTTTAAGCGCCAGTCGAAACACGTTGCGAGTTCAGCCGCAGAACGTGGTGATGGCGCTAGTTCACAGCCTGCCGGACCTGACCTTTGACTCCTTGCCGCCACGCCCGCAACAGAGGTAACACAACCATAATAAATTCTGATTAAAAGAGGAAGTTTAACACATCTTTATAGACAAACTCTTCCGGAGGATTACTACCATGTCATATCTATTTCCCCAAAGCAGCGCTGCTTTTCGGTTTGTAGGGTATGGATGCCAATGCAATTACAGACACTTTCATACAATAATACACAATTTCAGCGTTGTCTCTGACATGACTTGACAACTCATTGACGATGCCTCTGGTAGTGGACATGTCAATAGGCGGTAGTTACCACTTGACATCAACGCGGGTGAAGCTAACGCTGCTACTTGCTAGAAACTACACAAGAAAAAGGCAAACTAGGATAAGCCCTTTTTTAAATTACCGTTGCAAAGGCGGATTTATAATATTTTTCTGTCATTCGGCCATATTAAGCCCCAGTCCTCAGTCAGCCTCCGAGAAGCTGTATCAGTCGCACCAGGAATTGCTGCAGAGGAATCGTTTGACAGCCCAGCACCACCATCAGCACTACCTGAGCCCGGACCACCGCGGCACTAGCTATCCGCCGCCCAGTCCAACCAGGTATCTACTCATTAACATTATTTGATACTAAATAATAAGTAGCTTTATAAGTCAATATAGGCTATAAGACTATCTTTTTAGGCCGACAATAATTAAAATATAAGCGCTCACTTTAACTTTAAAGGCTTCTGCAAACAGGCGCGGCGCGCGACGCGATCCGCGCGCGACACAAAGGCACCGCTCGTTGCGCGACTTGCGGTGCCTTTGTGTCGCGCCTGTTTGAAGGAACCTTAAATGTATCACCTATTATTACACATTTTTTTAGATAAATATATTTAGTTTCATAAGTAGGTAAGCGCGATGCGACACATGTAATGCCCTGTTGACATTATTCCAGTACCTAGATCCAGGAAGGTCAATTCAGAACTGGACTGGACTGGATACCGTCAATAATATTCCAGTAATCTAAAAGCTGTTGAATTATTAGGATAGAAGAGAAGAGAATAAAATAAATAAAATGATGTAGTCAAAACGTATCTTCAACTTTTAATTGTCTAGACTTAAAAGTTACAGAAGCGCTATGTAACTTTTACGTCATTGTACATTAGGGGACCAGACTGCTTCTCTTTAACACAGGTTTCCATACTTTCCATAACCTAGCTAGGAGAGCTGCAGTGCTCACACTGCTCACCCACAAGTTTGTAGAAATAGAACTTATTTTGTTAAACTGTATTTTTGACGTGTTCTACAATCCTTTGTTTTTGAGTAAATAAATAAGTGAAAACTAAACTTCATCATTTTATTTATTTTATTCGAGAAACTTACAGCTAACTTATATATTGTTCGTAAACAATATGAAATTGAAGGCTATTTACAAGTTTGCTATGCTAAACAATAAAAACAAAAAACAACCTAGAAAAAAACAAACAAATGATGACAAGAAATTGGAAATAATACAAAATACAATGGAATGGCATTGCTGCCTAGACTTTTCCAGTCGCGTTGGACTGAAAAGTGGACCGCCAATTCAGTTATTGGATATCTCACTCGAATCGATAATTCCAGTTGTCCAGAATTGAATTGGATCGCTGGACTGGACCGCTGGACTGGAATAATGTAAACCGTTTGGCTAATATAATTGATTATAATAATCATATTATACAGGGTTATTGAAAAAAACTCCAACAACCTCTTAAGAGGTAACTGTACTCATCATTCTGGAGGGACCCGTGGCCAAATAATAACATCCGCACAGGTCGATCGATCAGGTTAAGCTACGCTTGCCGCGGTTGCTCTGTGGATGGATGACCATCTTTACATATCGTGACCTCTCCGTGCCTCGGAAATCACGTTAAGCCGTTGGTCCCGGCTCAACCAGTCTTACCAAGGGGTATTGAATTACCCAAATACCCAGTAACCGGCTTGTGGAGGTCAGATATGCAGTCGCTCCATGTAAAATACTGGTATATAGCTGCATTCGGTTAGACTGGAAGCCGACCCCAACATAGTTGGGAAAAGGCTAGGCAGATGATGTACTCATCATTATGAATAAATTTTACTATGGGACCAAACCTGAAATTGCGAAAACATTACCCTACATTTGTGTTCGTATAATTCGTCAAAATGTAGGGAACAGCTGATTTTTTTTTCGCGATTTCTGGTTTGGTCCCATAGTAATTCATAATGATGTGGTGTTTTTCCAATAACCCTGTATATGAAATATACTAATTTGATTTGGTGATCTTGGGTATCCATCTCCGCCATCTTAGTGGTACAAGCCTACGCACGCGTGCCTACGCCGTAGCCAGTACTGCAAGAGGGCATAGCTCTACATACAGCCCTACGTACCCCTGGTAGATTAAAATAATATGCATTAATAATTCTAAAAGGTATTATAGTTTTGTTTTTAAAGACATTAAAATAAAATGATACAGTGGTGGCAATAAATAAAAAAGGACAATGGGCAAGTCGGTACTCCTCTGCAATGGCAGCGATTGATGTAAATTACCTGTGTACCTACTTAGCTAAATTGGTTTCTATGACGCTTTGTTCCACATTGGTTCTTTTGAAGTTATTTATGTATGTAATACCATTTAAGTAAAACGCTGACTTCACTTCATTTGAATAATGTTTTTTTTGAGGATGACGAAGTTCTTTACTTTTTAAATTGTAACGCATTACTCCGCCTGCGCTAGACTGCTGGAAATGTAGATCAGTAGAAAACAGTGTTAGCCAACTCCTCATCGGACTTCTCTGTGCAGACTTGAGGGTAGTGGGAAGGGAGGACTGGCACCAGCCATGGAAAAACTCCTGAGCGTAACAAAGGACATCGTAGAGGACATCGTAAATCATGAGCAGAGAGTTTCTTGGCAGTTGAAACATATGCGTACGGAACGGGCTACTAACGCTCTAATTCCAATGTAATTTAAAATTTTATTTCAGATCAGACGGATTTGAAACTAGAACTGGCCATACATACATGGCCAGTTCTAGCAACACTGGACGTAACTAAAGGCTATGGCTTTAAAAATTTATTAAAAAAAACTTCTATAGTATTCCTTTTGAATTAGAAGATACGATACCAGAACTCATTCAAAAAAAGCAAAATAACATATTTTGAAAAAAAAACCCAAGTTTAAATGGAATTGGAAAAGGATAAATAGTAGATTGTTGCATCAAGCGCAAAGTGAGTTATTAACGCACGAGAGTTATGTTGGTGCCCGAGCGCAAGCTAGGGCGCTAAATTAACACGAGTGCATTAATTACTCACTAGCAAGGTGCGTAATCTACTTTTCTTTCAACTACCAATCTACCTACCATGATAAAATATACCTACTCAAAATAAAAACTCAAAGTTTTCCTAAGCTTTTAAATAATCACATAATGGAGCGCTTTTCGAAAGAATAACGCGTTATAATTGTGAAAACTCTTTACAAAAATGGGAAAGTTACGCTGAAACCGCTCGAAAACTCTTTTCAGCCGAGAAAGTGCACCTAATGCGTCAACCAGATCGTGCGATTTAACGCCTTGAGATTTTTTTCTTTGAAGTTTTATGAAATCTCGGGTTTATACGAAATAACCGGAAACAATTCCTGAGCTCAAATCAGAGATCCAACGCGTCATCGGTGAGATACAGCCACAACTCTGTGTAAAAGTCATGGATAATTTCATGAAAAGAGTGATGGCCTGTCATCAGAGCCATGGGATTTGCTGGATATTTTATTCCATACTTAATCGGAACATGTCTTCTTTACAATCCAATAAAAATATCACAACTCTCTCATAAAATACAAGCTTTTATTTTAAAATGAAAAGTGCACTCTTATTGAGACACCCTATATTATATTAATGCAACCAACATTTACAAAATTTTGTGGGCAGTATGTTCTCAAAAGAATTTTCTTAAATAAGTTGATATAGTTGGTTTGTAGACTTTGTTGAGCAGTTATATACTTGAAAATTGACAGTTCAAGAACGTATGCAAATCTAATGGATATATAGGTATCTACCATTGTCTAAGGTTATAGTTTATATTAATTTTATAACTTGATCTGAAAATGTTTTTTTAAGAAAAATCTATTTAAGAACTCAACGCATGTCAGAGTTGACCATATTAGTATGTATGGTCATGGTCTACGACCACGGAACAGAATCTGTTCCGTGTCTACGACTATGGTCCTATATTGTTATCACACTAATATTATAAAGGCGAAAGTTTGTGAGTGTGTATGTGTGTTTATATGTTTGTTACTTCTTCAAGCTCAAACGGCTGGACCAATTTTGATAACATTTTGTATGGAGGTAGCTGACACGGCTACTTTTTATCCCGATATTCCCTCGCGATCAATACTTATGCGGGTGAAACCGCGGGGCGCAGCTAGTTTTACATATTTTGATTATTTTTGATATATTCATTTGAATCGAATACATTCGATCCTATCACTTACCTAGTACGATAGAATGTAATTTTTTACGCAAAACATTTTTTTTTTGTCAACACTAATACACGTACGGGATTATAATGTCTGTAAGAAGTCATAAATAAGGTAATTCAAAAAGATAAGGCAGTTTATATATTTATTTTATAACGCATTTTAATGTTAACTTTTACGTTAATTCCAGATTACGTTACGTTCTAAGGAAGCTGTCAAAAAACGGTTAATCTAGTTGACAGAGTGTACGTGCAATAAAATGACACTTCTTACTATCATTTCGTTAAAAAATGTTGCCACACTATGTCTACTAATGATGTGATTAAAAAGCAATGAAACATCGTTTCATTAATTGAAATACCTATTCGAAATTTACCAATTTTGATTTAACTGTAAACAATCAAATTCTTTGTATTGATCGGATAAAAATATATGTTGTAGTTTCAAATCAGCGTAAATACATCTACTAATGATAATTTTGTTTTGTTTGTTTACTATAAGTTACAGGGTTATTTGCAAAACACCAAAAAACTCAAAATAAGAATATTTAAAATAATGTTTGTGATTAGTATTAATGCTTTTTATAAATCCAATCCGATCACTGATGTGATGACAAAACAATAATTAGGCATTGCTCAATGTTTTTATTGTAAACTTATATTACCCTGAATTTCATTATAAATATCATCCTCTAATAATAATTATCCTCTTAAAATGCATCGATTTTGAACTGAATGTTACTTGAATGAATCGATTCTATTGTCACATCTAGATTCATCTATTTGTAGTTAGTTATAACAACAACTGTTTCTTATGGAACAGTAGGTATCATGGATTTTCTTAACAATATACTCTCTAAATATAAAACTAATAACCAAATAATAGACCCATTAAAAAAAAAGATGTATAAAACAAAAGTACCTCTATTAAGCGTCTTACCGTATGCACTATGGATCATATCTCCCTAACCTAACTACACTATATCGCGTGTTTGCACTATTTAGGCGATGAGGAGATATCACCTACCTGGTCAAGTCTCCCGGTTTACCCTACCTAGGTACCTAACTACCTTATTGATTGTTTCTTTATTCTGTCGACATTTTTGAGGTGCGTTGCGAATGCAATAATTTTCTTCTACTTATTTATCATCGAAAATATGAATACACATGTACAGTGCGTGCCACGTAAGAAGAGACTTGACACACCACGTGGTCTGACATGCGCAGAACACAATTTTAGGTATCTTTAGCGGTATGAGGTCTGAGTGCGGGACGGGACCGGACGTCATAGGGGCGGCGGAAAGAGCGGGGGAGGCGGGGTCAAGTCTCTTCTTACGTGGCACACACTGTACACAGTACGTAAATAACTGACAGCCTCGTTGGTCTAGTGGTTGCAAATGCTACTGCTGAGCATGAGGTCCTCCGATCGATTCCCAGGTCGGGCCAAGTGTCATTGGGTTCTCCCGTCAGGAATTTCTCAGTAGCAGTCCGGAGTCTGGTTTTGTGCCCGGATGATGGCAATAAGCTCGCCCCTTATTACATGGGATTAAGCAAAACTGGCGAAATGTGGGTGTACTATAGGTTATAGTACACCCACATTTCGCCAGTTTTGCCCGCCAGGGTAGCCCGCGAAATTCAATTTTTTTTTAGGTTGTTGGAATTTGCTGGTCAGTATTAAGTTGTACGTTGATTAATATATGAATCGCGGCCGTAAGAAATATGTGTTTACAGAATTATAATCATTAAAGTCATCAACACAACTCTCTAAGACCACGTAAGTCCCAAGAATAACTGTTTCATGAAATAATCATTCTTTGGACTTACGTGGTCTTAGAGAGTTGTGTTGATGACTTTAATGATTATAATTCTGTAAACACATATTTCTTACGGCCGCGATTCATATATTAATCAACGTACAACTTAATGCTGACCAGCAAATTGCAAAAAACGTAAGAAAATTTGAATTTCGCGGGCTACCTTAGCGCTTCCCCCTTAAGGGGTGTACTTAGGTAAGTACACCCCTTCGGTAAAACATGGCGTGATTTTATGTTAAAAACGTTGGCCACCACTGTTTAAATTGCGTTTGCACACTGTACCTGTTAAGAATTTATTTTTAAAATTTTTCTAGACGACAAGGGAAAAAACATGGAATGTCAGTTAAACTACAAAATAAAGGTAATAGTGCCACCTAGCGGTGTTTGAACGTATCTATTCACAGTAAAGTTATCAGATGCAATGCCGAAGTCTCTGACTAAGCTGTGCGATTGTTTGTTGGTTTCGGTTGTTTTACATGGCAAGAATCGTGACTTCGACAGCTCGAGTACATGCGCGCCATTATTTAGTGTTTCGGTTGTTGTGGTGTTTGTTGGTTAAATACGCTTGTTTAGGTATTTATTTCACCTAATAAAGTTGTAAAGTATAAATATCGCTAACAGCAGTGATGAAAATACGCGAGTGAAGTCGGGAAAAAAATGCGTAAAGGACGCGTTAGAGATGTAATGAAATAAGGGATATTTGGGTATTTTAAGTACTTTCTGGCTAACCGCTCATCTGACATGCCACACATTTACCACCCAAACAATTACAACCTTTACTCAAAGAGAATTATTATGGCAAAGAAGAACAATCAGCATAATTTTCAGACACCATGTTAAAGCCGATGAATTTGATTTACCTGATTTAATAAAAATAAAGGCTCTTTCAAACAGGCGCGATACGCGATAAAATCGCGCGCGACACAAAGGCACCGCAAATCGCGCAACGAGCGGTGCCTTTGTGACGTGCGCCATTCGCGTCGCGCGTTGCGCCTTTTTGTAGGAGCCTTAAAGGAAATTCGGGAATTTTACTGCTCTCCTGTCAAGCCATACATTTACCATCGAAACAATTAAGTATAATGGCCTTTACTCAAAGGAAATTATTATGGCAAAGAAGAACAATCGGCATGATTCTCAGAGGTATTCTTATTTGATTCTGAGTGAGGTGGAGGTGTGTGGAGGTGGTGAAGTGTGTCCTTGACATGATGATGTCAAGCTGATGAATTATATTTAACTGATGGTGCGTTTGAAGGTATGCCTATGCATTGCATGTCCTTTTGTGACTGTGTTTTGATTTTCATTCCATATTATATTTTGTTTTTCAGTCCAATATTGAAATACACTTCCCACACCACCTGAATCACACCTGAATCGACCCACCCTACATATTTTTGTTTTAAAGGTCTCTCGATATATTTAAATAATGGTAGTACAAAGAAAAAAATCGTGGTTGGACTTGCGTTGAACCCAGTCACTCACTATCATTTCCGTTTGTCATTGTTCCAAAGGATGATGCCATGAAATGTATGGGAGCTGGTACCCGTTCCAATAGGTATAAGTGATATATAATTACATTATTAATGATTTTATTTCTGTACTAGCTTCTGCCCGCGACTTCGTCCGCGTGAAATTTCTTGTTACTCCGACCCACCCTGTCGCATCGCATCGCCTGCCCGCGCTATTACTTCGTTTTTACTTAGCTTTCTTTCTGACTTTTTTTTCTTTTTACTCGGCTTTTAAAGGTCATAGCGTGATGTTAAATAACCTATAGCCTTCCTCAAGAAATGGGCTATCAAATGCAAAAAGAATTTTTCAAATCCGACTGGTAGTTCCAGAGATTAGCGCGTTCAACCAAACAAACTCTTCAGCTTTTTAATATTAGTATAGTATAGAAGAAGGTTTGTACAAATACTTTTACACGTCAATACAAACATTAGAAAGATTAAAATTTAGTAGGTACAAGAATTCAATGGCCTTTGTCTTGATTCCTTATCCGATCGGAGTAACACAGGGTGGAAGTTGTGACTAGACAGTAAGGGAAACCAAAAATGTTCTTAGAAGAATGTCCTTATCTTCTTGAGTAATTGCCAAGTATCTGTATTAACAGATTTTGGAAAAATGATACAGCCAGTTAGAAAAACGTTAATTCTTACATTTTATTTTTATGATGCCAATCGATGCAGTTTCGTATAAGGATTTAAAGACTATTTTAAGCAAACTGAGGTAAGAGTACCTACTGTAAAAGAAATAAAACGCAAAAAAAAATCTTATACCTAGTAATGTGTGTGTTGCTAAAACGGACATGTTTGGAAGGATTTTGAATTAGGAGCCATAGTACCTTCTATTCATTTTAAAAATAGCTATCCAATGATGTATTACACATAGCTATTGGAGGTACCAAAATGGGCATTATACTTTAAATTGGAATACAAAAAAAAACAATTTAAATGCAATAAGTCGTCAAGGGCAAAATTAAAGAAAGCAATAGTTTACATAGAAAAAACATTGATAGTAACTTTTGATACCTCTAAGAGCATTCACGGCGGTCGTCATACAGACGGCACAGCACGTGATAGTGGCATTAATTAATTCAATTAATGCCACTATCACGTGCTGATGAATGTTCTTCCACGCTCCCAAGTTGGCAGTTTTCAGCTCCTGCTGTTTCTGGAGCTGGTTGGTTAGTACGAACATGCCTCTTCAGCTCATTCCAAAAGTGCTCTATTGCATAGGTACCTATCTGGGCTTCTTGCTGGCCATTCCATTACTGCCATACTAATTTTATACAGGTATTCTCGAACGAATCTTACTGAGCGCCATTGCATTATCATGCATCAAAATCCTGGTCCACAAACTTAGTATATGGCACCACATGAGCCTGTAGGCAATTATTTATGTATCGATCGCTATTAAATGGCGGTACCCGTGGCCCCGATATAATCTCAAGGCCAGTTTTTCCTTCGGTCTTCGGTAGACTTTCCTAAGTCTATAATTGCCATATAGCATAATCTTGATTGCATCCGTAAAGAGAACCTAGCTCCAGTGACGTTGAGTCCAATGCAAATGTTCGCGTGCAAACTTTCGGCGCGCCATTCTGTGAGCTCGTGTCAGTTGGGGACCATTGGCTGGCTTATGAGGTTTCAGGCCACTTTCTACGACTCTCCTTCTTTCTTCGTTCGAACGCATACAGTCAGCCCATGAAAGTTTCGAAGCTATTCTTGGATCTGTACTGAGATCAGGTGACGATTACGCAGGCTGGTGATAAAGATAAACCGATCTTGTCGTAATGTACTCATCAGGTTTCATGGTCCTCCTGGACGTCACACGAAGTCGCCAGGTATCGATGGTAAATTCTTTAAACGGCAGAACGACTTGCATGCAGTTATGCACATACGTTTCGCTTACTAACCCTATACTGAAGCCGCCCCAAAGACGACCCACTGACCCACTCCACATCTATAAATTAAAATATGTACGTATGTAAGAAAACCGAATGTGCATGGAGACTTGAAATGGAACACACACGATGATCGGCAATAATCTAGTCATCCATATTTTCCTAGATCTCTTTATATTCAATTCGTTTCGTGCTATATATTTTGTTCTGTTTGTTTTAGTTTGTTCTACGTCCTTCTTGTTATTCAATATTATTTCAATTAAGGAAGTGTTGAGATAGGCGAACGGGCGCCGTCGGTTGAGACTGGTCGTCTCTTAACTGCCAAGGCTTATTTTTAATCTTATATTTTGAATTGATTTTTCATTTGAGTCTTTTTTTTACATTGTTCTCACATATAGAAGCAACAAGAATAATGCACCCGGAATTTTGTAATATCTTGATTTAAAAGAGTGTCCGTGAAGCTTCTTCCCCGTTCTTCTCCATAGAGATCTACGTTTTGGAATGGGCAACTAGCGTTAACTTTCTGACTAACTGACAGACTATTTAATTTTGACAATTCAATTCCTGCAGTGCGATTCTGTAACCATCTCACGGTGAAAACTTAGGTGAAGTGAGCGTGGAGTGAACTGTCAATAGTGTCAATTCCTAGCAAAAACAAAATTACTTTACCTAAGTTTTCACGGTGAGATTTTTACAGAATCGACCGGCTGTACATGATTTAATCGAAATAAATGCTTTGAGTTTGAGTTTGCAGAAATACAAGTCGTTAGTAAAAATCACTTTTTTTATTCATCAATCAATTAATAATTTAAGCCAGTACCTAATTATCACTTCAGACACTACGACGACGCTACCCTAACTAAATAATGTCACATTGTCTTTGACTTCACATCTCCTAAACACAATGTCACATCTATTTTCTTCACTGCTTCACAGCAGCGTCGTAGCTCATAAGGAACATAATAATGGCTTTCACTGCCTCTATATTCGCATGGGTTGACAACTCTCCTGGGATGACAAGTTTGACAGCTGCCTGGATCTCCTTGCTACTCATCGTCGACTTCTTGCTGTGGACAATCAACCTGCCAGCTTCAACCGCAATTCGTTCCAGCAAATCGTTGAGAAAATAGGTTCATTATAAGCATAAATTTTCGTGAGATTCTCAGGTTTTCTGGTGCTACCAATTGGAGTAGCTTGTAGAGGTAGATAGAGAAGCTCTGGTAGCTTTTCTTCTTAAGCTTTTTCGTCTTCATGATTGGTTTGGAGACGCTGTCCTTTGTTGGTGTTGGTTTCAGAGTCTTCTTTGGTAACTTTACGGGTGCCATTTTCGTTTATGTTCGATATTTTCATTGACTTATATAATAATTAATAAAAAATACCTTAAACAAACCCGCTTAGGCGTTTTTCACATGTACCGGCAACCGGGTAGCCGGTGCCGGGTAGCCGGTGCCGGGTAGCCGGTGCCGGGTACCCGGCGGCGAAGTGTATAGCCATGTACATTAGCTTTCACACGTAGTTTGCCTGGCAAGTGTTACCGGAGAGTCTGCACCGGCTACCCGTTGCCGGGACGTGTGTAAAGGCACTTACAAAAAAAAGCGATCAACTCCGATTTTCTTTTCTTTTTTATATTCGTGGATGCTAATTTGGAACAATAGTGATACTGAAATGATGGCCAGTATGTCAGCTTCAAAACTGCATGAAAAATTTTTCTCTGTCTTATCATTATTTTGATGTTTTAGGCCTTTGACATAAAAGTCCACGGTAACTTGATTTAAAAGTCCGGGAGTGTATATAAGTTTACTGATAGTACATATAAAAACGTAATGTATTGGAGTATTTGGAGTCAGACTCTAAGATAAGAAAAATAGAGACTTTGGTTCATTTTATTTTAATTTCTGTAAATTAGCCTTCTTCTGACATTCCTTGCTTTTCCCCTTTATTCCTCATTTATTGTCACAATTTTTTTTTGTCCTCTGTCTATTAAGCAAAGATTTAAAAAAAATTGGTAATCAAATATTTTGTAGAGCTTCATTGAAGCGGGGACTGGCGTTCTCCTACTCATTCAAAAACCCTCCACTTTCGAAAATGGGCCACGTGCACAGCCAGTCACAACAAGCTGAAGCTGGCCCATCGACAAGTCAAGCAACTAAGGTGATTAGCAATTCTTAACATTAAAGTAGGTATAAATTATATACGCTTCTGTATATAAACAAAATATTTTTATATCTAGCAAATAGTCAACATAATAATGTATTAATAATGTGTGTAAATGTGTACATCACTTAGAAAATAAAAATAAAAATTTGAAAGTAAAGACGTTTTTAATTAGATAGACGCAAGTATTTTATTTTATATCCACTTTGCGCTCTTTCTAGTTTAAACATAGTTATTTTTTGTAACATTATGATGCGGACAACAAATAAAGTAAACAAAGAACCTATTTTGATATTATTTTCAGAAATCTAATTGTCTTATTTAGGCGGTCACACAGAAAGACACGAAAAGCAATGTTCGGTCTAGATACTTCGTAACACTCATCATTAATAAAATTATAGAATGAAAATTATTTTTGAAAATTATTTATTAAAAAAATATTTATCTTTTTATTATGTATCTTTTACAATTTTATGGTAGTTTTGTGCCTGCCGAGTAGTTGTAATTGTGGTATCCACTATCTCATTTGAGCTTGCTGTTTGTGGTTCGGAACGTAGTACCAACTGAGTTCCTAACACAGTCAGTAATAACTCTTATAATACTGAGATCCTTTTAAATCAAATCAAATATGTTTATTTGTGCATACAGGTATAAGGTAGGTTTTTTCTTAAAGTTAGTCTAGTTATTGACTATGTCTGCGCTCCCTAAATGAGCTTCTCGGTGTACATAATTCGCCTTCACCTCATTAAATATTCGCACCTAATAATGTTACCTTCATGATATTCTGTAAATTAACGCGCTTACCTATTGGCACAGGGAGACAAGGGCCCTTCCCCAGTCCCTGGGGCGACTCCGGAGAAAGCGGACAAAAAGCCAAAGAACGTAAGCAACAGGTAAGAATCAATTTTCATTAACTATTTAATGAATCCATTACCTTAAGGAGTCTGCCCACTACACCGCATCATACCGCGACCGTGCTAGGACATGTCAGGCATGTATATTATTTGTATTGAAAAGTATGAGATCATGCGCACTTAGACCTTTCCGTCACCAACCAACATCGTTGCGCATCGCTCGCCCGCGCTATTACTTCGTTTTAGCTTACCGTTCTAGCGCGTTAAGACAAAAAACAAAACTCTTCAGCTTTATTAATAAAGTAAGATTGGAATTACAATTTTCTTCTTCGATCCTTTTGTTCTGCAAAAAAAGCGATACGACGTATTACTACAACCGAGAGAACGGGAACACGGATGTGTCACGCGAATGATCACGGGTATACCTAGTAGTCCGTGTCATATATCTTTCCGAGTTTGATACGTTCACAGCACGGTTTATGGTACGGTGTAGTGGGAAGAGAGGTTATATCGCGAAAAAATTAGAAATGCTTAAAATTTAATGATGATTGGAATTAATTCATATAATCAGTATACCTGAATTATAGTGAATGCCCAGTGGATCGGTGCAGGTATCACTGCTATCATCAATGTGTCTAGTGTTGCAGACGTGTTCCATCGTTGTACTCAAACATAGCGTAGCTTATCTTCTGTCAGTTCATTCTTCAGTTCGAGCGGCTGGCTCTCCAAGAGCGAAGGATGACATATAAGGTGCTGGCGGATGATGACGTTTACAAGGCAAGAAAGACTATTTATAAGTAGTAGGAGTAGCTGTGCAGACTTGCCTGAGACATCACTAAGAACGCTTGCGCGCGCACAGAGCTTTGTAAATGGCATTATACCGTGCTCGCCTCTATAGATATGGAACTTTGGAAGTACTGATTTATAAGTAGGTACTATTTCATAGGTATCATTGCGACAATCTGAAATAGTGTTCGCAGATTAATTCAAAACTGCAACTTACTAGAAAGCAAATCACTAACGAAGAGTTCCGCTGTCTACTTACACATATAAGCTTTTTTAGGCATTTTCGCAACACACTAGCCTTCAATTAGGTAATATTTACTTTAGTTGATAGTATAAGGCTATCAGTGCCCTCCGTACCTACTTAGGTATATTTTATCAGAGTCTTGTCTATAACTTGACTCCGCGGCGATATGCTTGACCTACATTGATTACACCACGTAATTTATTGGGTCATTGTGCGTGCTCTCTGCGTGACCGAAACACTGACTGCTGTACATTAAACGGTACACACATTGAGTCATAGGTCACCACTCATTCCAAAAGCATGCAAATAAATTATACCTATCCTATACCTAGTTCTCTAAACATAATATTTTTTTATAAAGATTGAGTCTAACTCCTAAGTCCACCTAGATATTTTTGGATTAGATTAGCCTGTCCCTAAGTCCTTACAGCCTATTTTTGCTGTTTATACATATTCCAGTATGGTACCTACATACTTATTTCAGAATAGAATTCAGCGTATGGCAGTATAAGTACCTACAATACAAAACAAATATTCTTTTTTTTTGTTGTTGTAATATTATAACAGGACATGAAACTGGTTTAGGTATAATATAACATGGTACAATGGGTGGTCTTAGGTGGGTATTAATAATAGCGATTTCTAACATAAAAACTAGGATGGTTAGGAAAGCTACGGAAAACAAAAAAAAAAGTAATCCGTGGTAAAGGTAGGTAGCTACCTAAGTACGGTCACGCAATGCGATAATGTCCTAACAATATATGATAAACTAAGGGTGTCATGTGAGCAGCGGTGGCCCAATGGCCCCGACTTTCGAGCGGTCTTGAGCTCTAAACCCAGGCAGGCAGTTTGTGTATTTAATTTCACCACTCTCAAAAACGGTGAAAGAAAACATCGTGAGGAAACCGGCATGTTCTAGAACCAAAGAATTCGAAGACATGTGACATCCCCGCACTGGGCCCGCGTGGTGGATTACAGCCCACTCCCTCTCACAGAGAGGAGGCCCGTGTCCCAGCAGTGGGAACATTATGAGCTGACTATGCTATGCGAAGAGGGTTTTATGTCAGGTTCTCCACGCCCAGCTCTACACTGATGCGTGTACGACGCTTGTATCGCAATGCTAGTGGATACACGTTCGCAAAACCGATGGGAGGTTTGTTAGCAATATTGTCGAATAATTTGGCTGTGTGTGCAGGAATAAGGGCTCGCTGAGCCCGGGATCCCGCAAGGAAGAAAAGGCCGAATGACCCGGACGCTGGCGCCGTTTGCGTGAATGAGTGCTGCCCAGAAAACTACACTTCCGATGGCTGTATTGTTGGCGTTCGTAGTTTTCTTCAGGAGTACTTAATATTATCAATTCATAGTGTCGATTATTAGTGAAACATTCCGCCTCACGATGCGATGGACGTACATAACAGTAATTTTAATTCAAACATTTATTGTTAAAATGGACTACTGGTCACAACCATACTGGCTCTATCTAGAGACATTACCATGAGGCCATTTCATAAATTCACATTTAACGAAGTAACTACCTTCTCTATACAAATCTGAAAAATATTAATAACTGGCTAATCCCTTTTTTTTCTTGTTGTTACGACTCTTCTCTGGCGCGTACCTATATTTTTACATCAACTTACCAAAGTTTCACCACAATCGGTCGATCCATTTTCGAGTTTTTGGGAGACCGACACCCGGCATTATTCATAGATTGTGTTGATTTATTGATGAAATGGCCTTGGTCACTTCCCTAAGTAATTTTATAATCTATATCTAGGCAGTAGGCGAAATATATCTATAATTATCGGTTTTACAAATCGATTTGTTATATCTAACTTACCGGTTATACATTCTTGTGTGTAGCCGTATTAGTATGTAAATAAATTATTGATGACAAATAACACACAGATGTTAACTATTGTTCTATTATATATTTACAACTATTTAAAATGTTCTAAAGAGATTTGCTCATAAATTTCTTGTTGTTAAAATTATAAATGAAATACCTAAATGTATATTTACTATACTTAAAAAGAAATGAACATATGTCTTGGAATTTAATGGAAATAACGCAAAACATAACAGATTTTATAATATCAATTTTATTTTCGAAAAATTTCTGTATAAATAATTGTGGTGTCAAAACAAAATTCTTTTTCATTTTTCCAGAGACGCATGCGCTCGCTACGATCTCTGCAGATAAATTATAAATTTCTTTTACCATTTGCTGCGGTTTGATCGTTTTGGAAAAGAACTGAAACTCAAAGGTTTCATTTTCATGAAAAGGGCACCTAAGTACCTACACAACAAAACGACATTTTGAACGTTTCAGGTTTTGCGTTATTTTATTATTGAAACCTACGTATTTAAAAAAAAACTTTACCTAAGTTACTCTTACTTTACTTCTAACTTTAATTCTACATTTTGCACTGATTTAAACAGAAGACTGTGACAGAGTACAGTTTCTATGTACCTACCTTTTATGTATAACTAAATTCAAATTAGGACATTTTATAAACGAAAAGTTATGGTGATTTTTTTATTTCTTTTTAACACACTCCTTCGAAAACTAGCTCTCATTGTAGGTACTGCTTTTAGGTTTACAATGCAGTGTATTTAACACTCCAGCAATAGGTAGGTACTGCAGCTACATACATACTTTTATTTGGATTCCCGCACTAGTGCGTGCGCCACAGATAACTAAGTATATGGGTACTAGTCAAAGATGTGCGTTTCATGATTTTATTTGACTAAACATTTTTAAGAATAATATAAATTGTGTAAATAAATTAAACATGATTATTAAACCTTAATATTTGATCAAAATAATTATGATTGTCAACAAAGTAATTATTAAGCTGTGTGTGTACATAATTTTAATATGTGTTTATTTGCAAGTGTGTTGATAAACGTCGTAGGTATGATTCGCATTAGTAGGTACACACTTGCATCAAAATGTACTTACTAAGTATTATTTTTTTCTTTAGTTCAAATATTATTTATATTGTAAATATATAACTTACTTTATAGCGAGTGTATATAAACACTTCACACCTAGTGTCTTCTTAAAGTATTTATACCTAGCTAAATTGAAATTGAAGATAAATATGATATATATAATATATATACTTATATGTATTTTTATATAGGTACATTATAAAAAATATAATACATCAAAGTGTACGGATCTACCTACTTTCTTATTATATCAACTAAAAACGATAGTATTTATAGGATCTATGAACTATTTTTGTCTACAGAAAATCGCAACCAAGAATATACTTTGTATACCTAGTATTTAAAGATGAATGTAAAAAACTACTACCTACGTGAGTAAAATGGTCAAAAGTCTAGCACAGTTCACACGTTGAATGGCTTTTAAAATCATTCAAGGAACTGTGTACTTGTAATGAACAATAGATAATACCTATAAGAGAGTTCGCAGACGGCATGCAATCAGTAGCCGATTTTTTGTAGGAGCTAAATGAAACAATAGAGATTAAATGTAATCAACACACACATCTCGTACAAAAAAATAAATGACCTATTGCATGACCTACAAAAAGAATGCCCTGTGCAAGCGCGCTTACCAACTTTCGCACTAATTCCGGGGCCACACCAACGGGAAACGGCAATGCCCATCATCGCAGTAAACACCACGGTAATCCATCCAATATGAACGGTCAACGTCAATTGGCAATAAAATAATTGTCGCAGTAAATCTCTTTGATCTCAAAAAATACCGCACCCGAATTATTGCCTAGCGCCAATCGGCAACATGAATGCCGTTGTAAAATTATTATCACGATAAGTTGTGGCTACACCTACGGTTAACGCCCAACATCGCGATAATCAACGGCATTTCCCGTTGGTGTGGCCCCGGCATGAGAGACGACACACGCCACAGGGTTTCTTGGGAAAGCGGTACCGTCATAATAAAACGGCCGTCATGTAAATTTGGCATTTTCGCCCGGATTTGACATAAAGGGGTCAAAAAACGCTCTGTATTTGGACAGTCGTTATTGTGACCGTTTTCCGGAATACTAAGGTTTAAAAATAATTAATCAATAACTTCAAATGACCAGGATCGGGACGCTGTGATCGCTGTTAGTTGAAAATTACAACAGACTGGGGAAGTTTCAATTTTGTTGATACTTATTTTATGGTGGTCAAAATTTTCAAAGTTATTGATTGATTAATTATCTGGATTCCTGGGATAACCCATGGACTCATAGCTACCTACTCAAGCCTAAGTGCTTAAGAGAAGAGACCGTCTAATGTTAAACTCCACGCCCCTCCACTTAAATTTCTATACCAACATTTGAAATGTATGCAGCAAGCAGTTGAGGCGAGTACAATTTTAAATTAGATGGGATCTACGTTTATTTTGTTGAACCTATAGGTGCGAATATCTTCAGGGTGTTCAATTTATACGTTTTAATGGAAATAAATACCATTTCATTTACCCGAATTAGATATCCCAATAAAAACTAAAGACTAGGACTTAAGACTTCTTTCCTCAAAAATTGTTTCAAATTCGGTCGTGAGAGTTATTATCTCTTAGGTAGCAAGTTTTTAATCTAAAGGTAATCTACTCGTATCAATTAGAAAAATTATATTTTTTTAAATAATTATATGTTAAAATACCTAAGATCTATTTAAATATTATCTTAACTTAACCTAGGTTTACAACAAACTTTGTGTCCTGAAAATATTCTCACCTAAAAATGTTACTCCAATACTTGCTTAGTTTTACCATGGATATTATATGTATGGTTTTGTTTTATTAATTTCATCTCGTCAATTTCATTAAATTAGGCGATTTAAATACCTACTTAATCTATATTAATAGGTACCTAGAGAATAGATTTATATGAAAAACGAATTTAATAAATGGAGAAATAGGTACCTATTATCAGAAATTATTAATTAATTTAATTTTAAATCACTTATAAGTTATTTCCCTAATAAAACATTTAACACAGAGCACGGAACGCCTAGGCAGCCGCTGCTAGAAGCGGCATTGTCAACACTTTCCATATAAATTAAGCGTGTCATCGTTTACTCGCACTACGTCACAAATGGTGTATAGAAAAGAAACTGGCCGCTTTGTAGGCGATCCGTAACAGAAGCTGTACGCTCAACGCACTTGCGGCGCGTACGAACTGCCGCATGCCGTGCCGTCTCTAGATTCTGCCAGCGCGGCCATTCCGTGCTTTGTGGAATTAAAGTATTGTAACGATATTTACATGAATTATTACAAGCCTACAAAGTAACGAAAGGATAATTATTTAAAAAAGAAAGATTTATCGAAGGGTGCTATGAATTAGTGATAGATTGCATGTAGGTAGATAATTATTCATATAAATACTATGACGATTGAGTCACAGCACTGTAACTGAAGTGTTAAAGCAAGACCGCACTGAGCGGACTTGACCTGCAGCGGAGCGACGACGACGTCGCGGCCAAATATTGGAGATAGGCTGCATTACTAAGCAGCTAACCGTCGCTCCGTTACAACGCAGTTCCGCTCTGTGCGGTATTATCTTTATGAGTAGTCTGAAAATAAAAATAAAATAAAAAATTGATGGTTTTAATAAGTACTAAGCCCTTCATTCACTCGTCACTAAGTGAACCCTGAACGTACTAGTTCAGGCTTTTATTTATTCTGTGCCTAAGGTGGATCACACACTACATTGTGGCACGAGGCGTGACCAAAATTAAAATGTATGTAAAAAATCACGCGCGGGGCGCGATATCTGCGACCCGTCGCATGGCGCGTTGTAGCGTGAGATCCACCTAAACGTCCACTTCTCTCGTATCGGTGCGGACTGGATCTGTCATTAGTCAGGCAGCAGACTTGTAGCGTGGCCGACTACCCGGGTTGCATTAGTGCCGGAGCACACGATGCGTTACGGCAGCGGCGCGGCGCCGGAGCGGTGTCGCTGCGTCATCTTACATAAAAATATATGTGGCATGTCATACGATGCGATGCGGTGCCGCACCGGACTTGCAACCACCGAGACGAGGCGGGGAGGGGTGAATACGTTGCGACGTCGTCGGAGCGGCACCGCTCAGAGGGGAAATTCTCGTAATTTTTAAAACGTTTGTCAAAAATACCTGTAATTTCACTACATTTTTACAAGTTGTTGACATTTGTTTGTCGCCGAGATGAGACTGCGACTAGATTTTGAACGTTTTAATTACGAGAATTGGCCTTCAGTTGTTTATACGTCACAAGGAAGGGCACACGCTCGCACGTTTCGTTTTATTTTCTTAGATTTTTATTTACTTTGATGCAGGTTTAAAAAATGAGTACCAACAAAGAAGATATTGATATGGACTAAGTACTTCATTACATTAGTTCAAGAAAGAGGAATTCTATAAGTCCAATGTAGACTTTAAAATAAAAATATGAATTTTGAATTCGACGGTGGCGTAATAGTAGGGCCAACAGCAGACGTCTTTTACGATCCAACGCTGCTGGGGCCGCACCGCTCGTGTGCTCCAGCACTTACCTACATTCAGGTATCTCGGTACAAGGGGCATGGTATTTTATTGTAGGTATGCAACTTATTACCTACAGTTATCCGAAGTCCATTATTGAAAACAACAGTTGGGCTTTACAATTGTCACTATAATTAATGCCTGAGGGTTAAATCTACATAAAACATACCAGTACCCACACATATTACACATGAGATGAGATTTCGACTAGATTTTCAACGTTTTGAATTACGGGAATGCCTTCTGATGGAATGACAGCTCACTTCACCTAAGTTTTCACGGTGAGATTTCAATAACAAAACATGTATTTCTGTAAATAAGTTATAAAAACCCTTTCACGGATTAAAAATTAGTTATGTTTATAACTAGAAAATGTCTGTGTTTGCATCTGACTAGGTAGGTACTCTGAATACCGAAAAAACTCTGAGGTGATCACATCATTGTTGGGAATCGAAGCCAGCACAGCACAGTACCTTACGCGCGATCTGCTGAGGATCAAGCTGAGGCACAGCGCGGCGGCTACACCACATAGGTAACATTGTAACAACGAAATGTACACATGAAATGCAATAAAGAGTTTGAGTTTGCAATGTTATCTCGGTGTAGAATTAAAGAGTCGTTTGTGGAAGTGTACAAATACCCTTTGGCTTGGTATATTGCCGTCTGATCTCACAAAATAAGTAATTGGTAACTTTCCGGACAAACAATTAATAGTAGATATATTTTAAGAGAGGAGTATCGTCCATTGGCGTGGGGTCAAAACCATTGCCGTGGAAGCGAGAGGTCATCGGGCCGAACCGTGTCACCCCCGCGCGCCGCCGCGCCGCGCCTTTGCTACCCGCGCGCCGCGCGCCACCGTGTTGGATTCGATTCCCAACAATCTTGATCAGGTAAGGTCATCGAGGATCATCCAGATTGGTGTCTATTGAAGAAAGAACCACACAGATTTGAGTGGACCTATCAGTAATTCAGTAGTGTACGCATTTGTCAGCTCAACTCAGAACTTAAGGCATCTGTAGTACTGTACATCCTCACCACTCACGGTATGACTTTACTACTGGGAAAAGCAGATCTGAAGCTAGTTCTGATTTGAACGATTATAGGTAGATAGGTAACCTTCAGTGCTTCGCCAGACTGGCAACGCGAACGCGGGGCGGGCGCGGCGCGGTGAACTCAAACATATGAACTTCCTTTGAGTGTCCATATTTATGGGCACGTGGGCGCGGTGACCAGCGCGGGCTGCTCGGCGCGGGGTGCGCGCGGGCAACTCACTCCATAACTCGTTCATACAAGTGGCCGCAATGGGTGCGCGGCGGGGGCGCGTGCGGCCCGCGCGGGGACCGGGGTTCTCAAACTAGTTTGAGCTTTTTTCTAGTAAAAATAGGTCTTCTTCATCCATATTATATTTTGACAAACACTGGAAACGACAACACGCAGAACGCATCAACGCTCCAATGCGGACAGGCAGCCGGCGCGCGTTCCCAGCACCCGCGCCCGCTCTGCGCACGCGCCCCAGTCTAGCCAAACACTAAGGCGTATGTTGTAGTTAAGCTGTACAACACCCACGCTCCTATCAGGAGAGTCAAACTGAAGCGCCCACCTGCGCCATGGATGAATGTGGGAGTCTGAATGTTGTTTCTGCATCACCCTAAGGTAGACTGGTAGAAAATGCCCAAGGCATTAAGTCCGCCTTTGTACAGTTTTTTACTTGTGCATAAAGTTTAATAAATAAATAAATAAGGCGGATCTCGCACTGATCCACGCTCTGGTGCGTGGTGCGAGATCCGCGGAACCGCCTAAGAAGTGAGGCGGATATCCAGGTAGAACTATGTATGTATATGAATACATACATAGTTCTACCTGGATATCCAGCTATTTGTTTGCCAAGCGAGAGTAGATACATGAGTATCTACTCTCGCTTGGCAAACAAATTGATGATCTCTCTAATCAATTAGGTCGGTATCATCCATCTATAGGTACTTCATTAAAGAAAAGTTGAAATTCAAAATATTTATTCAGTTTCCCGTTTTATAGCGTATCTACATTCCTATGAAGACGAACAAACAAGACCTTAAAACTGGAATTCCTGAATAATGCCCCATCTATTAGCACGGGATATTAATTTGTAACCAAATAGGTTCTACTAGGCCCCCCGTTGTTTCTGATCTACATTACCGACCTATGCTATCTTGAACTCCATAATGCCAGCGTCTTTACCTTTGCGGATGATACCGCTATAATATTTCATGCAAAAACCTGGAGTGATGTTTAGCTCAGAAGGGACTTGGAAAGTTTGATCTCTGGCTTCAAAACAATTTGCTGACCTTAACGTCGGTAGCATTACTGATCGGTCTGCACCTGACGAAGAACTGAAATTAAAGATCCATGTAGGCACGTGGCATGGAAGTGTCAGTAATGAGAGCTGTCTCTGTATTGATAAACATGTAATATGAAAAGTTTGTTTTTTTTTACCGATTCCAAATTTTTACAGGGTGTTTCTACCCATGAATATGAACAACTTTAACTATGGAACCAACTCTGAAATCACGAAAAATACAATCAGCTGTTTAATACAAAAGTTCAATGCCTATTCGACCAAAATGTATGAAACAGCTGATTTTTTTTTCGTGATTGCTAGAATACCCTGTAAAAATTTGGAACCAGTAAAAAAAACACAAAAAACACATGTATAATAGGTAGGTACAAGTGTATTGCATCTGCTTCCAGTGTACCTGGAAGCCGACCCCAACATAGATTTATTACCTACATAGGTAATTGTTAGCATGACGTTTCAATAGGTAAATAAAACTAAAAACATCGTGTCCAAAATTATTTACTTAAATGTTACAAAATCAGTAACCAACAACATAAAAATGAAATTATTTGTTTTTACACTGGGTGTTACAACATTTTCCGGTCGGTGTAATTTGAAACACTCGATTCTTTCGGTCTCTTGCATACACTGGCCCAGGGCGGGCATATACTCCCTGCTTCAAGCACGGCAACCATAACATGGCGAGGAGCGTTGCCAGTATTGCGACATATACCATGTTTTACCCATAGGTACATTTGTTGTTAAATCTGTAGGTAAGTAAAGTTAAGGTAAGTAAAATTAAGGTTTTAGAGCAATATATTAATCAAAGAAGAAAGTGCACGGTATTCCAAAACTCTTTCCCACTTGGGAATTAAACAAAACACTTCAACCAATACAACCATTACTTTATTCCGATTTATTCCAGTCTGATCGATGTATTCCTTCACGGTTTTGAGGGCAGTGGTAATGAGATAAATAACACGCGCCTGTCAGATTTCGAACCTACGACCACTCGACTCGGTAAGTTGCAGCCGTTAACCACTTGGACACCAGTGCTCGTCTCACCACTGGTCCACCATTGCTCTCGTCACCACTGGTCCACCTCTGCTCTTTACCGAGAGAACTTTTGGCCGAAAGGTGTCGTATATCGACGTTTCCAAGGACACCACGCAGCGAAACACGACGCCGACAACGTTACGTTAGTCATAGTTTTAAGGTTTTTAATATGTATTAGTTTATTATTGTAAAAGATTATTTTGTGTATTTTACCTATGATAATAAAATCATAATTATATTATTATTAATGCCTAAAGGCCCTTGGTGGAGTAAATGAATTGCGACCATTGCAGTGAGGTAACAATGCGGGTGAAAAAACTTCCTAGGAAGCGTGTAAGAATTTTCGAGCTCACTTCACTCGCTCTGTCAACTTACATTCTCTATAGTCTTAAGCTTTTCTGCAACTTCTATTTCTGATGACTATGCGAGCGACGGCGATCAAATTGCTCGATGCTTCACTTGCGTCAACTTTTTTTTATTTCTAAATGGGCCCGCTCTTGACCTCGATCACGAGCAATGGATGAGGTATATGATGCAACGAGCGTGCCCAGAAGATGCCTGTTCAACTCTTGCTTTGAAGGCAGACGGGTTAAATGTGGGAGAGAACACAGATGCCGGCAGAGAGATCCACACTTTGGCTGTGCGCATAATAAACGTAGAGGAGAAGCGCTGAGTATGACTCGTTGGGATATCAACCAAGTGTGGATGGTACGTCTGGTTGGCCGGTGGTAAAAGGGCGATGGTGGGATCAGGTCGTGGAGCTCCTACGCACACTCTCCGAAGTATAGTCTGTAGAAGACCGACAGGCAAGCAACATTACGCCGATGAGCCAGGCTGTGAAGCGTAGCTACCAACGTCTCGTCGCCTATAAGCCTTTTAGCTCTGCGTTCCGCCGAATCAAGTGCAGCAAGCTGGTATTTTGCTGAGCGATCCCATAAATGGCTGCAATACTCCATACAGGAACCGTCAGGACAGCTTTTAAGTCTGTACTTAAAAGCTGAGTATCGCCTCACCTTATTTCGGATGACCAGATTCTTGGCTGCGGTCTGAGCTTTTGACTCGATGGTTGAGCAGAAGTTGATGATCAGATGTCAACTCCATGCCCAAAAGCTGTAGCTGGCAGTCGGTAACCGGTACAGATGTACCTCGGAAAGTAGAACTTCAGATTGGTACCTACTTGTGACATACATCCTAATGGAGATGTTCTACCTGTTTATTAAATTTTTATTTCCAATTATTTTTCCCCATGGGGCCCAATTCTCTGTTCACCAGGCCACCACAGCCTTTGACCACTATCAGTTCCGCCACTGTATTTGAAGAAGATTATTAAGGTTCAGGGCCCAAAAGTGAAAAAGGACGCAGTTTTTTATGAGCTCGTGAGTGATAAAGTTTGCCATGTTCAGTTCTAAGACTAATCTCAAGGTTTGCTTTTAGACAACACAACAACCTTGGGTTGGGTACCTACTACTCAACTTGTGACGGTTTGCTGCTGCTGGATACTTAGAAATTTAATTCCTGAGGAATGTGAGTATTATCTCGAAAAAGCCAATGACAGTTTCGTATACGCTAAGAAAATAGAAGTCATTGTCCCTAAATAGGTTCTTGAACCATGGATATAAATTTGTAAATAGTAACGAAGAGTGCACCTGGATTTTGTATTCAAAACGCGCGACTCGCCCAGTCATACCTGTTAATTACACATCCATAATCTATTAATACGTGCCCGTATAAACAGTGATTTAAACTACTGACAAGTAAAATTAGTGACAAGTATAAACACACCAAACACCAAACACTACTGACACACCAATCGTGCACAAACTCTAGTTTAAAAATTATATTGTAGTCTGTGCTTTATAATAATAGTAGTCTATGGTGCACAACAGCACAAGACGAACCTTTCAAAACCTTTCACAGTAGTTGCCAAACAAAACTTAAAAGCAAAGACAGCCACTGATCTATTCTTGTATAAGTAGATACCTAATACAGGTCAGTGGTTTCAGCCCTTAAATAGTTTGAAAAGAAACAAAAACCATCCATCCACGTGACACGTCAGACCAAATTGTTAAATCACAGACTTAAGAAGAGAAGCTCTGCCGCCTTAAGTAAAAAGGGCGCAACTGTGGAAAGGGAATAGAGGAAAATGAGCCTTAATGGAACAAAAAGGCACCATCCATTAAGGCTCATTTTCCTCTATTCCCTTTTCCTCAGATGCGCCCTTTTTACTTAAGACGGCAGAGCTGTAAAGAGAAGTTACCTTTGTTGAATCATCATTATGGAGAGACCAACATTTACGATCGATATTTCTTAAACGATTCATGTTACAGACAAACAAATTTCATATTTTTAAGTAGAAGCAGGTATATACTATATAAGTAGGATACTCCTCCGACCAGCCTATCCATAATATGGTCATATAGCCATTTTGACGTCAAAATGGAAGGACCAAGGACTTTGTTAAATAACTACGTATAAGTACATTGAGGTAGCTAAAATTATTTCATAGGTAGCAAATAGTAGATTTACAGTATAAAGGCTCATACGCACTACGCGGTTACCCGCAATGCGGTCAGCCCAAAAATATATACGTATGTAATATTTATTTATATGCGCACTGCGATGCGGCTACCCGCAAACCGCTCCGGTCGCTCGGAGGGCTGCGGCCCGAATGGCGGCCATCCGGACGCTACGACTTGGTCCCTCCATCTTGACGGTAAATTTTAAAGAGGTCTTCTAAAAACTTAACGATATTATCGTGGAAGTTAAGTCTTGTATCAATCCCCACGTTCTTGCGCCAGCCTCATCCAGGTTCTACCCTCGATGTCAACAATGTCACTCACCCATCTCGCAGCTGGTCGACCGATACTTCAGTATTCCAGTCCTCGAACTGCCTTACTCCACCTGTCATCACTGCGTCTTGCCAGGTGCCCTACCCAACTCCATTAAAATTTGAGTTCCGTAACTCGTTTTCCCATATCGAAAACCTTCGTACGACTTTGGATCTCAACGTTTGGAACTCTGTCTATAAAGGTCGATTTAGACCAAACAAGCGAATGCACATTCTAATTCTATCCCCATTCTACCAAATTATTTTTGTAAAAAGGCAGAGTGGGTAAGTTAATAACGAACTGACTGTCCAAGATGCGGAGGACGAACTTAATAGACGATTCTTTTTATTGTATTAAAACACTCCACATATTGTAAAAAAAATATATTTAAAATTTTCCAAAAATAGTTTGCACCCATAAAAGCGTTTTACATAGATTCAAATATAAATACAATACAATCAATATCATAGTAACATCACTAACAATAGATCCATTTAGCCTACATTTAATTATAAAAATCTTCAACAAATATTGGAGACACACACGGAATGTTAACCTTAGTTATTTCATTGGAACTACCCAAAACAACGAAAATAGGAATGTCTTAGCAGTACAGCTTTGAAATAAATGCCACGACAAGGCTCTAGTCCCAGCCACCTATGCAACATAGTAATAAATAAGCGCTCGCAATATAAAACATTATAACAAACTTAACATAATTAAAATGCACCAATATTATATAAAAATGTGTTTGGTGTTACATTGGTCCCTTTCGTTCGCGATAAAATGGTTTAGTTATTGTAAGTAGAAGCGGACACATTGCCGCCATGGCCGGTCCAGTTGGTGTGCACGAACTTTCCGGGGTTTGTGATCAGCTCGTATGTGTGCGCACCGAAGTAGTCTCTTTGAGCCTGGAACAAAACACGATTCACATGAGACCTTCGTTAATATTATGTTTATGAAGCCCTAGCCAACAGCCAGCCCACCAACTTAAAAGAACGGTGCCACATCATCACACCTGTATTCCCCCAAGGATCAAGCCTCATCTTACCTTTAATACACCCACAATTTGTTAGTTGTGTTTAAGTAACATTTAATAGGGGAAGAGCCTTTTGCCATCAACTAGGCACAGATCCAGACTCACTCCAAGCTGCTACTTACAAATTCCAAATGGAAAAACCAATAACACTTCGCTCGAACTAGGAACCGAACGCAAGAAGTACCTCAGAAGCGACCACTATACCACATACACTGTTTATCTGCTTTGCGTCTCTCCTACCGAAACATTCGCACTACAGAATCTGCCTGCACTGTAATAATAGTCGCTTTTGCCTTTAGTACCTGTAGCATGTTAGCGGGTAGTACGGCGGATCTGTAACCGTCGTAGAAGGCGAGCGCGGCGGAGAAGGCGGGCGCGGGCACGCCGACCAGCGCCGTCTGCGCAACCACCTGGCGCAGAGACTGCTGCGAACCGCTGATGCGCTCGCAGAAGAACGGGTCCAGCAGCAAGTTCGTCAGCTGAGGGTTCTTCGTGAAAGCGTCCTGCCAAATAAAGAATTATGTATAAGTCAGATCATCTTCTACTTACAAAATTCATGAATTCGCTGACAGACAACGCACAGCCTAAGCCACTATGTCTAGAAATGTCTGTGTGATACTTATCTAAGTTAAATATTAACATAATTATACCACATAACCCTTCGAGAATAAATCCTCTAAACGATGTGAAAGCTAAATCAGAATCCGTTGTGAAGTTTGTCAGCTAAGAACTAAGCGGTCAGTTAGACACTAAAAACAAATTTGTTTTATAGTATAAAACAAATTTAGTTTCTTTTTTTATTTAGGTATAGTTTTTTGTTTTAGATAGTATTTATAGATTATAGAAGTACGACGGCCCCTCCGTCGTTAAGTGGTCACCACCGCCTACAGACATCTACGAAAGCGTATCCATCCCAAAAGCAAAGCTGAGTCTTTACATCTCATGCACCTGTATTTACATCGGCACCCATACCCTTCAAACCGGCACCCTAATTGCGAAAGGCAATTTCAATCACAATCCGACAGCTTTGAAGGATGTCGCTAATCCATTGCTTCGTAGTGCGAAAAAATGCTAAAAATGCTGCTCAACAACGTAAATAACGCAATCATTGACTTTCATATTACTAGCATCGCAATGGACAAAGGTGAACTGTCAAAATGAAACCCATTGCGATCAATAAATTGTCTTTTATATCTCAGACCAAATAATTATGTGTATTACGCAATTTGGTATGTAAAGTTTTTTTCAGGTTGTTTTTTTTATATTTAAATTTTTTAGATTTAGTTATTCTTGGTTTTCCAAACAGTAAAAATGTTTAAATAAATTTTCTAAATTCTCCTTCAAAAGTACCTACGCTGAACAGTTCAATATCTTTGCCACGTATAACAATACTAAAAATCTTAAATTTAACGTTTTTCTTTTTTGCTTGACTTCAGAAACTTCAAGCATGACACATGACCGTTTTAGAGGTGAGAATGATCGACAGGATCGAACATTTACTTATTAATTTAATCGTTTATGAAATTAGTAACTCAATTACAGTTAATCGATTATAGCCACTAATTTTTAATATTATTAATGCCCTTACTAGTCGTTAGATATGCGAGTTTAGTACTTTTGTCGAGTGAAGACGGATAGTATCTAGATAATTATCTACTATGTACCTAGTGGTGAGCGACTGTGAATGATTTCTTTCAAAATTATTATCAAACCAATCAACAAGTAGCTACAGCAGTGGCGGACCAACTTATCGGGGGCCCGGGGCGGTAAAACAAAGTTAGGAGGTCTTCTGAGTTTATGTACTTATATTGATATTTTTTTTTCATATTCATCTCCTCATTATGCTGTTCAAGAAAAGCAAGCAAGGATGCGAGAACGAGCGACAAGAGCTCGAAAATCGAAATATTTTACACCTTAACTCTGAATTCTCGGTCAGGTTTCTTTTGAACATTCGTATTCGTACGGAAATAGGGAGTTGCTTTGTCGACTTGTTTATGCAAAAAGTCTTAATAAGACAGCGGCGACAACATTTTTAGCACCCATTTATATTTTGCATAGGTTATTTGAGATTAACTAAAAAGTACTTCTTGAGATTTGGGGCCCCCACTGGACCAGGGACCCGGGGCAGGTTGACGTCATTTGGAGGTCAAATGAAAGCCAAGTGACTACGTGTTTATGTTAAAATAAACTCTATCTTATAATTTTAAGCGCTAAAAATATAAAAATAAGTTTAAGAAACCTAAAAGCTCGAGGATTTTTTTCTTTATATACCGAATTACCCAGCTGAATACAGTACCGTTGCTAGGCGCCAGATTTAGGTACGGTGATAGTTCTACCCAGAAGAGTTCCCTCGCAAAGAACTACTACTACTTACTCCATTTCTATTTATCACACCATCTAATTTATTTCAACTAACACAAGTAAAGCGAGCGTCGCTTGGTGACATAAAAATTCTGTATTTTCCCTCTTTCGAGTCAGACATGACTTCTTGTTTAAGAAAACAAAGACTAATTGTTTTATAGTCTACTGTCTTTTAAAACAATTGTCAATTAAAAGTCGTTTCCCAGCAATTACTTTTGCACAAACTTTTGAACAAAAACAAACAGACCGCTGCACTTATGTGCATTCAACGGTACAGGGGTCGTGGTAGATATCAAAATTAACATGTAACAATTAAAATAAAATTTCGTAAAAAAAAAAAACGGATAAGTTGGAATTTTAACCTTCGATACCCGAATATTGAAGGTCAAAGTTCCAATTTCATAGTAACCCAAAGGTTTCTAGGTCTCCCAGTACAATTTTTTTTTTTATCACAATGACAGGAACTCGCCTGTTTGAAGGAGCCTTTACTCTCGGCTTCATTAAGCGTATTTTAAATTGCACCCATTGTGCATTTTTTTTGTAACCCTGTATTGCTATTGGCATCGGTCACTGACAATATTGATAACAATAAAAAACACTTTAAAATGTCACTCACACTCTTGTCATAACCAGTTTTTATTTATAGACTCTTGAATCATACTTAGAGTCAATTATGTAATAGCTAGCTGACCCGGCGAACTTCGTACCGCCTCAGAATCAATAAGAACGAATGTACTTATGCGAAAATAAATTATCTTTATTTTTTTTTTCGTGAATTTTTCCCATTTTTTAATAGTTTGCTATTCGGCGGAGACGAATCCTAAAAGTTAAAAGATCATAAACATCGGTTCACCCGTTCCTGAGTTATATTATAAATGGTATTACTAACCCGAGTTTGTTTTATTTATATAGATTTGCATGACATTATGATTGAATGTCGAGTGGTCACGTTATCGAAAAGTCGCTGATTACATTGTTCACCTCCATTAATTACTTTATCGCTGAGTGCAAAACCATGCCAACATTTTTATCATACTTGGTGGCAACGGTGATATGACAATAAATTACATTATACCAATCACCATAATTTAATCAATGATTACAATTGCTTAATCAATTAACTATCAGCATTAATTTGATATTATGGTTATTCATTAATTAGTTTTGTTTCTATTATCAAAAAGGTAAAGTATTATTATTTCAAAGTATTTCTTTGTTTAGGACTTTTTAATAATATCGTATCCAATATGTTGATTTAACGCCTATTTCGTTCGTCGTTACACTTTGCCCTCCACAGCAGCCCACGGCTTAGCTACGTTTTGTATCAAAATATAGGCGGGAATGCGACCATTGCGACCCACGCCAATGTTATGCACGAATGCGTGGATAGCAATCAAATAAACCGCGAAAAAACATGGCAAAGTCCTCCGTGCACATCTTACGTACAACGCACAACCGAGGCACAAAAAAGTCTTTTGGCGCGTGGCCAAAATCGGAACAAACGGCACCATCTTGTTTTTTTTTAAAACAATAACTATTTCACAAACTTTTAACAAGATCGTCCCCTGTCAATGTCATTCAGGCGCCAATTAAAGTTCCTTGTTGGCTTGCTCTAAATAAACATAATAAAATTAGGAAAAACTAAAATTTTATTTTTTCCTAAATTATGTCAATATTGGAAAGACTTAATTCGCCGGTGGCAGTGGCTTAAATGCTTGCAATTTTTTTCTATTATTCCAGCCATCAACAATTCTAGATAACGACTAGACAAATCAATACCATGCTTAGTTTGTGGTGTTGTGCATCTTTAATGAAGATGCTCCGTTTGTATGGTAAAATAATTGGCTTGACATGGTACATAACCGGGTATAATTTGAATGTCGAACATTAAAATACCTACGGGTAAAATTTCAACGTTCAAAACATCGAAAATTTAAATATTGATTGTATCGTAATATCGAAAATTATTACACCTAAGCTTAAAATGTCTAACATTGAAATGGCGAGTGATAAAAATATCTAATGATTAAAAATATCGATAGTCATTATACCTAAGTTATGTCAACATTTAATACACTTTAGTTCATTATATTTACGTTAAAAATACCTACTAGTTAAAATATCGAACAAACTTTGATATGGGAAAAAATGTAGGTAGATCATCATGCAAGCCAGCATGCAACATGCAGCAGGCATGGTTTCTGTCACGGCTCCGGCGCTGCGGGTTCCGGCGGTCCCACGCGAGCTTATCGTCGTCGTTGGTTTTAACGCTCACCACCTCCTCAGCTCGCGGGCCGCGCTCCTCCGCGCCTTCGCGGGCCTATATTACACTCTCCCTAGAGTGTAGGGCAGACAATACCACGTGGAGTCGGTTTTGCAGCGCTTTGTTTCTGTCACTAACTTTTGTAGCACAACATAAATACCTAAATATCGGTATTTAGGACATTCGATACTCTGTTCGTCGATATTTAGGTCATTAGATACTCTGTACTTCGATATTTAAGCCTTTCGATGTCACGTTTGTCGATAATTAGATTTTAGATGTATTGGACGTAAGTTAACTAACCATTCGACAATATAAACTTACCATTATTTTAATTTTCGGTTTTATGGTCGTTCGATGTTTAAATTTTCGATGTTTTGAACATTGACATTTTAACCGTAGATATTTTAACTGTCGAAATTCAAATCTGTATCCACAAAACCTCTTGAGAAATATTGTCTTTTTGGTAGATTGTCCTGCTTTAAAAGTGTATGGTAAACTCCTAGTACTCAATTTTGCCGCGTCGCCATTTTTCCCGCAGAGCGACTACGAGTTGTTGGATGTATTTGATAGAAATTATAAATTCCAGGGGGCCATACTATGACGTGTTAAAGCCATCAATGTTCCGTTGTGAAAAAAAGGATAGAGCTATTCGTCCAGTATTGCTCCATCTCTCTCTCGCACTGAAACAAATGTCGCAAATTCTTACCTTGATGTTACCAAGGAACGCGCTCCTGATGATGCATCCACCGCGCCACATCAAAGCAATGCTGCCGTAGTTCAGGTTCCACTGGTTCACCTGACGTAAACACAAAGAGAATCTAATTAATAAAAATCTTAAATTCACTAACACAACACCCAAATCTAAAAGCATGAAATTTTGCACAAGATTTCCATAAATAACAAAGTGAACACTAAGGACCGATTTTTTAAATTCATGCCTTAATAGTGTTAAATAAGGGATTGAAATTCGTAATTTTTTCGTTGGACAATTCCATCGGGAGCACGGCAATATAATTAAAGGCGATGTAGGCAACTACAGCAAGATAATCGAGTAAGTACTTGTTTGCAATTATATAAAAATGTATTATAAAATGGCGTTTATCTAACATGTTAAATAATTCTCTAGGTCAGTCATCATTTTATTGTAATAATGTACTAAGCTAAGGTGTCTTTTTCTAACTAATCTATACTTAACTGTTGTTTTACAGAAAAAGACTAAATAAAAGTACAGAAACTTGCTATAACATCAAAAATAGAAATTATACCACTAATTATTATGTTGTTGCTCAAAACTTCTTATTCTTGCCGTCAAAATATTATTTTTTTTCTGAAAGCGAATGAAACATCTATCACGAAGCTGATATCATCCAATAAAGTATAGTATCGCAACAACTATAAAATTGATTATTTTTTTTATTTCTGATTAATTTTTCGCTTAGACCCAATTTATGGAATGTACTGCATTAACCTATAGGTTTATATTACTATTGCAGCACGTTCTATAAATTGGATTACGCATGTACACGGATTTACTTGATTGATTTATAAGTCTAACAAGTAAATCCGTTGGTAGGAGAAGAACATATACCACGTTTTCAATACCAATCAAATTTAAACATACCTTGGCTGCCTCACGGAGGAGCATAAATCCTTGCGCATAAGAGATCAGCTTGCTAGCATACAGCGCTTTGCGCAAATGTTCAAGGAACTGCTTCTTATCGCCGGTAAACTTCGTAGAGGAACCTGGCAACACCTTGCTCGCCTTAATGCGCTCATCTGCAGATAGACAACATGTTAAAGTTTACAATGAAATGTTGTGTCATACTCATTCACCATTTATTGTATTAAAAGTTTTATTAAAGAAGTTTAGTGTTTGGCCAGACTGGCAGAGCGGGTGCGGGGCGGGCGCGGCGAACTCAAACATAATGAACTTCCTTTGAGTGTCCATCGCGGTGAGCAGCGCGGGGTGCTCGGCGCGGGGAGCGCGCGGGCAACTTACGCCATAGCTCGTTCATACAAGTGGCCGCAGTGGGTAAGAGGCGCGGGCGTCCGCGTAAGTACCGTGGTTCTTAAACTAGTTCGAGCTTTTTTCTAGTAAAAATAAGTCTTCTTCATCCATATTATATTTTGACAAACACTGGACACGACAACACGCAGAACGCAAGCGCTCCACTGCGTACAGGCAGACCGCGCGCGTTCCCGCACCCGCGCCCCTGTCTGGCCAAACACTTACAGTAGATCAAACGAACATAAGCATGAATTCTGAGCTATTTTCTAAAAAAATATCCGCCGATCTCGTGATTTCTCCTGCATCTAAAACCGCAATTATCTTTAGCGCAACTGACAGCGCACTTTGGCGTATACATTAGAAATACTAATATGTCACCCAAGCGCTTACTCACAGGTAAAATCAAACCTGTCAGCATTATCATAGTAAGATCTGGCGTGGGTAAAGCGTGTGTTATTATAAAACATCAGTTGGACTAATATGTGCGAGCAACAAAATTTATTCATCGCATTATTACATCAAGGGAGACATGTCTCATTATGGCGAGGTAAATCATGACATGAATTAGCGTCTCTAATCACAGACGGTTTCCTCTTAATAATACCATGATAAGCCTACAGAGCGCGTATGACTGTGAATGTTGATGAAGCGAAAGAAGTACCTAGGTAAAAACCATAACTCATAACAGGTGGCGTTATGTAGTTTCTGTTTACCCCTTTTAGAAATGACCGTGAGTTTATATGTTTATAATACTACCCCTGAAGAGGCAAACGATATCAAATGCGCTATACTACTAAAGATGATTAATGATGATTTATATGTAGGTAATACTACTTAACACGCTTTGGGCTGTCGAAGCCTGAAATTAAAAAGGTTTTTTTTTTATTACTTAGTCTTTTCCTACCTTTGAGAGCGGAGAGGCAACGCGCAAACACAGCCTCGCCGATTAGCGTGACCGGCACACCGTACTCCAAGGCCGCAATGCCCGTCCACTTGCCAGTGCCTTTCTGTCCAGCAGTGTCGCGGATCTTCGGCAGTAGATATTTACCTGCAATATACACATTAAACGTTTAGCGCCGGTAGTGGAAACAGACTTTTGAAGGCTAATGAAACAGATTACGGCGGGACGTACTGCAACGCACCGCGTGGCATAAATCCTCCATCATCACTTTCATACATTTCATACATTCTATTAACCAACGCACACTACAGGATGGCTGCACTTTTTTGTATAAAATACGTTACACTGCGGCTTTTTGCAGTTGTAGTATGCGCTTGGCTTAAAACGACATACCACGTGACATAAATATGGTTATTGGCTACATAATTTCATCATGAATGTCTGAATAGTTTTTCAACATTCAAAACTCTCATAGCTGATCACTTCTAGCTTTGTGTGGATATTCTTCGTGTAAATTTTTACTGGCAATCTCGCAATACTTAGAGAATATATTAACTATGAGTACCTACCTAAGTAAATTAAATTATGTAAAAAGATAGGTATTTTATATTTCAAACAGTTCAAGTAAAATAAAAATGGTTTAATATAAAAAGGGGAGGCCTTTGCCCAACAGTGGGACACAAAATAGGCAAACAAAAAATAAATAAAATAGATTATCAAAACAACATGCCGTCTTTAATATATATGACGGCGAGACGGTAGCACTACCTTTAATTTCTAAACGAGAATGACTGTTTCAATATTGTCATTCTGGCGGAACGTCAAACGGGCAACCATCTTGTAGACTTTTTTCAATGGAGCGCGACAGAGGTTGCACGTCATCGACGAATCGCCTTTAATCTGCGTTAAATAAAGTTTATCCAAGTGCTAAACGGTTTGGATTGATTGAACAAGCGTGTGAGAATCGTATTCCGCCTCTATTTTCATCTTACCTGCCCATTTACCCACGCAAAGATGGACCCATCTAATGATGACGGTATAGAATTGCCGTTATATATTTATAATATAAAAAAACTGAAATGGTTTTTTTTTTTTAAACTGTTTGTATTTTTTGAACACACTTGTATCTGGAACTACCAATCGAATTTAATTTTTTTTTTTGCCTGTGGTAGTATAATTTTTGAGGAAGGTTAAATGTATATTTAACATCACGCTACGACCCTAAGGAGCCAAGGAAAAAGAACGCATAGCGAAAACGAAGTAAAGCGCAGGCGGGCGATGCGACACGACGCGGTGTGTCGGAGGAGCAAAAAATCTCACGTGGACGAATTTGCGGGCAGAAGCTAGTTAGCTAGTCTCGCAGAGCCTACAAGGAACATTCGCTCTCCGGAAAAAACGTGCAGGTCCTCTTATTTTTATCTCTAAGATTTTTATTGTGACAATTAGTTTTAATTTCATACATTCTTTACAATATGGTTGAATTCTTGTAAGTACAAACATTAGTAATCTAATACTTTATTTAATTAAACTGTTTTTGTTTGTAGTATGTACAATTCGCTATCCATTCATTGGTATGTTTCATACTGCCGGTAACTGACATGTTAATACTTCGCAAAAGGCCTTAAATGTATGACTGTCACATCTAAACTGGTACTAATTTAGCCGTTAACATGGGCTCCAAAAAGTTTGCATATGCATAATAATTTATTTCTGTCTAGTTTACTCTTAATACTGAATATAATAAATTGTACACAGGTAACTAACCGTCAGAGTCCTTGAACTTCAGAATATCTCGCGAAATTTCAATGAGGAATGAGTCCAGGTCGCCTTTATTCCATTGTTCAAACACCTCGGCCATCTCGCCTTGCTCCATACCTTTAAACATAAAGCATTAATTACATTATTTATTATTGTTCATTATATCATGAGAGCAGTGGTGTCCAGTGGAAACGACGACTACTTACGAGTTGTAGGTGTCGTTGGTTCGAACCCTGACCCTTTGTTTAATATTCCATCATCACTGCTCTCATAACGGTGTAGGAAAACATCGTGAGGAAACTCGCATATCCTAGAACCAAAAATTCTAAGACGTGTGACATCTACCAACCCAGACTGGGCCTGCGTGGTGGATAACGTCCTACTCCTACTCTCAGAGAGGAGGCCTGTGTCCCAGCAGTGGAAACATTTTAGGCTGATTATGCTGTTCATTATATCACTAGTTCATTTATTTTTGATGTGGAAAATAGTTTTTTTATCACACCTGCTCTGAAAATACATACTAATTATACCAATTAGAGGGAAGAAACGCCTTTATCCCGCCCTTCAAATCCTTTCATCCCAAGGTATGGAAGTTTGTATGAAAATCCTTCCGACCCAAGGGTGGGAAATATGTATGAAATTCCATTACATACCCGGTTTTTCTTTTTTTTTTAATTTGTCAGCAGTCATACTGCCAAGAGACTTTAACTGTCTACTAATTAAATTTCAAGTAAATTGTTACTGGCCACATACAGTTTTTTTTTTACCAGTTACCAACCTCCTTGGTGCATACAGAAAATTAAAAACGAAATTATTTTTGTATATAAAACGCGCGGAATCACGGAAGAAGTGGCTGCATGACCTTATGATCTTAGCCTACTCCAGAAACGGGCGAATAAAAAATGGAAAAGCCCGCGCATTTTCGCAAAAACACATTTATCTTTGTGTTTTTTGTAAAATATGGATACTTCGAGCGACAGTGATGATGTTATCCCTAACACACCGCCAGAACTATTAGAGACGGCCCAAGAAGTTGTTGATAATCTGTTGCCGTGTCTCAAAATATCAAGATACCCGTACAAAATGTAACATCTTATAATAGCTGCACTTTTAATAATTGTACTTTTAACTAAATATAAATATTTCTATGCATTTATGTCCATAATTTTCCTCGTAGGTGTAATAAAAAGCACTATACATCCCTCAGGATAAAGTACAGTTCCATACCTCAAATGGTTTGCGCCCCTCGCAAGCTCGTGGCGCAAATGCCATAATCTCGGTATGGAACTGTCACTTTCTTCCCTCTGAAGTAATGTACTATTATTTGACTACTCCAGTTTTGACTTTATATACCTAGGACGTCTTTCATCAGGTTGTAGGCTTCACAGATGAGCTGCATGTCACCGTATTCGATGCCGTTGTGCACCATTTTGACGAAGTGTCCCGCGCCATCTTCGCCTACCCAGTCGCAACAAGCCTCGTTGTTCGCTTTCGCTGATATCGCCTGAAATAATGAAATAATGCAACTATTCTTTTTACACATTTTAGTTCCTAAATATTGTGCCTTTAAGCATTAGACATGGAGTTGAGAATGTTCTTTTATAATGATCATTTTCGTTGATTTATGAGGTTATTTATACTTATACTTAATTTTCAATTCTGTTCAAATTGGTTAAACGAAAGTTAATTAGTACGAAAAAATCAAAATACACGTATAGGTCTCCCTTCTATTAAGTGTATTTTCATCTCAGTCACATAGACCACGTCACAAAAAAAGGTTTTACGATTCCGCGTAATGGCGACTAAAATCCACCAGTATTTTTTTTTAATTCATGCCAGTTTTTTTCTTGGTCTGAAGACAAATTTTAATCAATTAATGACTCTTGATATTTGGAATTTAAAAAAAACAAATTGGAAGCCGACCCCAACGTACTTGGGAAATCAATAGGCAGATGATGGGTTAAAGATCATGATAAAGGAATAGACAACTATAAAACCTACATACACTTTAAAAACATTACCCTCCTTCTGGTGTAGTTGGGTAAATAGCAAATGAGGTACCTACAAACCTGGAAGATTGGTTTGATATGAGGCCATGCGGCGGGGTTTCCACCGGGCATCAGTGAAGGTCCATAACGAGCACCGTCTTCACCACCGCTCACCTGTAAAGAAACGTCATGCATGCCCTCTTAGTACAAAACCACCACAGTAAAATGACCCTAATACAAAAATGTCTTAGGGGTGACCTTTCATATTATGTGTTTTCATAATAAAAACTAGAGCAACAATACAGGATAGGAGCTTACTGCCAGAATTACAACCTGTCATTTTAAAAAACCATTTCCAAAGCTTTAAAAAGTGTTCAGTTTACTTACACCCATTCCTACGTAGAGTATTCCAGTTGATGCAAGTTCTTTGCACCAACGCTGTGTGTCAATGTATTGCGAGTTGCCACCGTCAATGATTATGTCACCTTTGTCAAGAAGAGGCACTAGCTTCCTCACAAACTCATCAACGGCTGATCCAGCTGAGAATAAACAAATTCAGGTTATTCCTAAGCTTTACATTACATTCCTACACTTTACATAATTATGTATTTTACACCACATTTTATCTTAGGACTAAATCAATAACTATTTAAATTTGACTATCTCACCTTTAACAAGTAACATAACTTTCCTTGGCTTCTTTAGTTTTGCTACCATGTCTTCCAAAGACGTTGCCCCAATGATCTTTGTTCCTTTTGCCTCATTTTTGAGGAATTCGTCAACCTACAATTTAAAAACATAAAAGATACTATCAAAGGTCATAAAATAAATTGCATAAGGTATTTGTGCACCAGTGAGCAGTGGTGACCCAGTGGCAATGGCCCCAACTTACGAGTTGTAGGTCAAGGATTCAAACTCAGACAGGCACTTCACTTTGTGTGAATAATTTTATCACCACTGCTCTCAAAATGGTGAAGGAAAACATAGTGAGGCATATCAAAAATTCAAAGACATGTGACATCTACCAACCCACACTGGGCCCACATGGTAGATTATAGCCCACTCCCTCTCCAAGAGATGAGGCCTGTCTCCGAGGCATTTGTGAACATATAGGGATAAAATGCAGAAACAAATTGAAAAATTATTATGACAAATTTTTTATGTACTATACCTTGGCAACAGTTCTATTAAAGGCACAAACAATAAATCCTTTGCTATCCATGTTCAGAATTATATTCTGCCCCATTACTGCTAACCCAATGAGAGCGATGTCTGCTTTAGGCCTGTAAAAAAATTGAAATTTTTATATGTTGTAGAATCTATAGTTATACTAATATAATAAAGCTAAAAAAGTTTTTTTTTTGTTTGAGTGAGCTAATCTATGAAACTAGCAGTTGTGATTAAAAAAATATTTTTGCATTTGATAGCCTAATTCTTGAAGAATTAGGTTTTATATTTAACACAATGCTACGATCCTAAGAAACAAATAAAATGAAAAAAGTCAGAAAGAATGCTACACGAAAGAGAATGCAGAGGAAGTTTCATAAAAATGTGGCTGTTATTTTTTTATATTGTGTACCTATCTTACGACTTCCACGGGAATGTAGTCGCAACCAGCTATTCTTTAGAATAAAATGAACAAAATAACCAAAATGTACCTACATATTTAGTTTAATTTGTTATTAAGTTCCTTGCTACCCATTTTGAATAGGATCACAAACTGCCTTTTTTATTTGGAATTTTAATGATATAATAAGAGTAATTTCTAAAAATTTAAGTACTGGCCATTGGTATCAAAATAAGCCACTATGAAATAATTCCTCCATTTCAAATCAAATATTTATATGTGCATTATTTGCAATAGTTTGTGCTAACATAGATTTATAATGTATTATCATGATTGAAAAACTTGACTCAGTACTTTATGAAAGGCAAACGGTAAGTCTGTTCACCTTCAAGTAACCTTGAGGCCACACTGCATCAAGCGGTTACCAATACTTTTCAGTAAAGTTTAAGACATATTATTGATTTACAAAGCTTAATGCGTTACATTTATACTATTTGCTATTTAGTCATAGATTATGGAACAACAAATCACAATTTTAGATAAATCATTATAGATCTTTTCATGATGACAAACCTATAAAAAAATGACCATACTAAAACTGTCGGGTTAACGGTAATACAAGGCATTAAAAATATTGTCACTGTATTAAAACATGAAGCAGAACATGAACATATCAAATGTTAACCTCAACCTTCTAATGAGTTCAAGGTTATATTCTACAAGATCAAAAGAGGATTGCGTTACATTCTAAGGCTTTGATATTAAAGTTTCAAATAATACATTATTCTACATAAACTCTTGAATAATTGAGTACGGCTAAAATTCCAACTATTCCAAGTCATGCTCACACTACAAAATTAATGGTAAGTGAAAAATAAACTTACGCTGCCATTTTAATAGAAGTATTTCTTCAGTAGGTGTAAAAGGTTGGAAAGATAAAGTTGATAGGTAGTATTTTCTTGAAATACTATCTATATTTTTTTTTTTTTGTATAATATCACGTCATATGCAAATGCAACTGTGCGTGCGCAGGAACCAACTGACCACTTGACCAGACCACAACAAGAGTCAGAAGCACAACTTCACATTCACAAGTGAATTGATGAATGAAGTGAAGTCAGTAGGTATAGGTTTGGTATAGGTACTCAGTGTCAGTGAGACAGTGAGTGAAGTTACAAGAGTCACACCAGTCACACACAGTCAGTGACTTCACCACAGAGTACTTTGTAATATTCACTTCACTTCATCACTTGTGAAGGATTAGCGTTGGATCTGGCAACACTAGTGACAGTGACTTCAAGTCACCGTCAGGCTACGCTCAAAAATCCGTTCAGAATTTTTATTAGACTCGAGTTTTTATACAATTAGCTTGTTGTTGTTCATTTATCAGGCCCACCGGAACCGGGCGTGCCATGGGTGCAGTGCGTGATGATGGTGATTGTTTGTGAACGCACCTATTACTGTTGTTTTTTATGTTTGACAGCTGACATGAGAAACAAGGGACTCTGTGTTACGTGGGTTGAGCAGAATTAAAGAGAGCTCATTAAAACTAAAATATCTTTTATTTATCTAATTAACATGGTGTCAGGTGTGGGATAAAATGGCAGAGGAAGATTACAAAGTGCTTCTGGAGCAGCAAACTAAGCTGTTAGCTGCCATGCAAACCCAAATGCAAGTCATGCAGCAACAAATGAGTAACATAATGGCGGGATCCACTACAGACGCTGTGAAAAGTCATGTCAGCGTACCATGGCCCCAACCATTGGATGTAGAATCGGGAGACCTATTCGAAAATTTAGAATTCTTCCGCAACGGCTGGGAAAATTACTGCACGGCTACTGGAATGTCTAAATGGGGACCAGAGAAAAGTGAGGTTAAGGCCAGCATTCTTTTAAGTGCAGTGGGCACTGCAGCAGTGAAAAAATTCAGGGAGTTCGGACTAACAGAGAAGGAAAAGAAATGTGAAAAAGAAATCTTGAGGAAAATGGAAGAAACTATCATACAAAAAACAAATGTCATCTATTCCAGGTATTTATTTAACTCCAGGAATCAGCTCAGCGAGGAAACTTTCGAAGACTATTTTCTTGCACTTAAGAAGCTTGTAAGAACCTGTGGTTATAGTACAATGACAGACGAATTGATGAGAGATCGCCTAGTAGTTGGTATAAAGGATGGTGAGGTTATTAAGGAGTTATTGCGAAAAGAAGACTTAACCCTAGATTCTGCCCTCAATATATGCCGAGCAGCTGAGAGAGCTACAGCACAGTTGGCAGATCTGCAAAGAGAAAATGTGGTGAATAAGATAAATACATATAAAAAAAAGGATGAAAAGAAAACGCCAAAAAGATGCAAATTTTGTGGGGATAATCATATTTTCGATAAAAATATATGCCCCGCATTTGGTAAACGATGTGAAGAATGTGGTGGCCGCAATCATTTTCAGAGAGTATGTAAAAAGAAGAACATAAAAATTAATGAGATTAATGAGAATAGGAGTGACATTTCTGAGGATAGCATTGTAATAGCTCAAGTTAGAACAAATAAGAGTTCGGGCCACATCGAAGCACCATTAATGTTTAATATCAAAGGCAAATGGAATAAAATTTATTGCACATTGGATACAGGTGCGCAAGTTTGTGTGATGGGTGCTGATTATTATAAAAAGACAATGGGGGATGACAATTTTCGCAAGTTGTCATCCTCATCAAAGAAACTCAAATGTTTCAATGGTTCAGATATTTATCAATATGGTACGGTGATGTTTGAATGCATGAATAAAGATAAAAAATTCAAGATCAAATTTCATATAGTAGATGTCCAACATGAGCCACTACTTTCAGAAAAAGCATGTGTAGCTTTTGGATTTATAAAATATTGTGAGGTGGTGAAATCTGACACATGGTCAGATAATGGTAATGAAAAATTGGACCGCACAAAAGCATTGGAAATTATTCAAAAATATGATGATGTGTTTAATGGTTATGGAGAACTACCAGGAGAAGTTAATTTAGAAGTGGACACATCGGTTATTCCTAAAATACAACCTGCCCGGCGTGTCCCTGTATGCCTACGGAACAGATTGAAGAAAGAATTGGAACAGTTAGAAGAAGATGACATTATTGTGATAGAAACTCAACACACTGATTGGGTAAATAACATTTTAATAGTTAGTAAAGACTCAAAGTTCAGAATATGTTTAGATCCTATACCATTAAATAAAGCCCTGAAACGACCCAATTTCCAATTCACTACATTGGATGAAATGCTGCCTGAATTGAGCAAGGCTAAGGTGTTTAGTACAGTTGATACCAAGAAAGGCTTCTGGCAGTGTCGCTTAGCAGAAAGCAGCAGTAAATTAACTACATTTTGGACTCCCTTTGGACGTTACAGATGGCTGCGCCTGCCCTTTGGCCTGTGCTCTTCGCCAGAAATATTCCAGCAGCAACTTACCAGTTTATTGAAGGATCTTAAAGGTATAGAAATTATAGCTGATGATATACTTATTTATGGAGTGGGTGATACTATTGAGGAGGCAACCATTGATCATAACATAAAACTAGAGAAGTTGTTGAAAAGATTACAGGAGGTAAAGTGTAAACTCAATAAAGAAAAAGTGAACTTGTTGCAAACCTCTGTGAAATTCTACGGCCACATCCTGTCAAAAGATGGTTTGAAAGTAGATGAGTCCAAAGTAGACGCTATTAAAAATATGCCTACACCTGTTTCAAGTAAAGATGTGTTGCGTTTTTTGGGCATGGTTGGCTACCTCAGCAAATTTATAAATAACCTTAGTTTGAAAGCAACTAATCTCAGAAAGCTTACCAGAAAAGATACAGAGTTTGTTTGGTCAGAAAAAGAAGAAACGGAATTTCAGAATTTAAAAAATGTTATTAGTAACTTACCCGTCTTAAAATATTTTGACATTAACAAAGAGGTTGTTATTGAATGTGATGCCAGTGAGTATGGTCTGGGTGCTGCCCTATACCAGAATAATCAGATTATATGTTTTGCATCTAGATGTCTAACTCCTACAGAAAAAAAATATGCACAGATAGAGAAGGAGATGTTGGCAGTGGTGTTTGCCTGTAAGAGATTTAACCAATATGTTGCAGGTAACAGCAAGACAATTATAAAAACTGACCATAGACCCCTGATTAACATTACTAATAAGCCATTGATTGAAGCCCCAAAAAGATTACAAATGATGTTATTGACTTTGCAAAAATATAATGTACAGCTAGAATTTATACAAGGTAAAGATAATTTACTTGCGGACACTCTATCTAGAGCACCTGTCAGTGATAATAAGGATACGTTTTATAACCTAGAAGAAAAAATTAAAGAAAGGAAAGTCTACAAATTAATAAGCAAAGTATCAAGCATTAAATATCTAAAGGTGTCTGATAAACTTCTATGTAAGATCAGAAAATATACAGAAAAAGACCAGAGTCTGAAACAGTTAATAGACTACATACAGAAAGGATTTCCAAAATATATCTCTGGCTTGCCAATAACACTATGTGTTTATTTCAGTTTTAAACATGAATTGTCAACATCAGATGGATTAATATTTAGAAACGATCAGGTGCTGATACCAGAGCTTCTAAGAAAGGAAATGACTGAAAAAGTTCATATAAGTCATAACGGTGTTGCTAGCACTCTTAGGTTGGCAAGAGAAAATATATTCTGGCCTGGTATGTCAGAGGACATAAAACAATATATAGAAAAGTGCTCATTTTGTATTAAACACTCTCCTTCACAACAGAATCAGCCCTTAATATGCCATGATATTCCATTATATCCGTTTCAATACATATCTATGGATGTTTTCACTGTTAATGATATAAAGTACCTGGTTACAGTGGATCACTATTCGGACTATTTTGAATTGGATAAACTTAATACACTTTCAGCAAATGAAATAGTTATTTTATGTAAAAAAAATTTTGCTCGACATGGAGTGCCACAGAAAGTTTGTACTGATAATGCCACCAATTTTGTCAATGAGATTTTTAAAAGCTTTGCCGATCAATGGAACTTTGAGCATGTTACTTCCTCACCCCATCATCCAGAGTCTAATGGGAAGGCTGAATCAGCAGTAAAGATTTCCAAGAAATTAGTTGTTCAGAGTCAGGAGTTAAAACAAGACTTGTGGTACTGTCTGTTGCATCATCGTAATGTTCCTATACAAAGGGACAATACTAGCCCTGTACAAAAGTTGTTCTCTAGAAGAACGAGAACTGGATTACCTTGTTTTTTGCATCATCTCAAACCTAGAGTGGTTACTGAAGTTCCTAATAAGATAAAAGAAAAGAAGGAAAGGATAAAAGAAGTAGAATTTTACCAGATTTGTTTGTTGGTCAAAAGGTGGTTACTCAGCTATGTCCTGAAGTTAATAAGAAATGGAGTTTTGGCACTATTATTAAGAGACTAAATGAAAGATCCTACATTGTGGCAGTAGGTAATAAGGAATATAGAAGAAGCAGATGCCACATCAAGCCTTTCTCAGGAGAGGCTGGCTCTAAGTCAGTTGTCCGACCAACAGAACACACTGCTGAGTACAGCCCCCAGGATAATAATATTACTTTTTCAGGTGTTGATACGTTTTATCATTGGCGTCCAAATACAGAGTCTCATCTTCAAGATATAGAGGCTCCGGCACAGCCGTCTACTTTAGATGCTACATCGGTTGAGCGTCCGGAAGAGTCTCCGAGGTTAGAAGTTCGACGTAGTCACCGGTCTAGAAACTTGCCTCGTCATCTTACAGACTACGAAGTTTATTTTATAAAGAAAAGGGGATGTTTGTGAACGCACCTATTACTGTTGTTTTTTATGTTTGACAGCTGACATGAGAAACAAGGGACTCTGTGTTACGTGGGTTGAGCAGAATTAAAGAGAGCTCATTAAAACTAAAATATCTTTTATTTATCTAATTAACAGTGATGATGGTCGATTGCTAGGGTTACTAATCAATATACAAAAACATAAGAAATTTTGAATTTCGCGGGCTACCCTAGCGCTTTCATGAAGCGTTTATGAAGTACATATTTCAATGTTTATATTTGCATGTTACACAACTTGGAACCGGCTGGGCAAGTTGAATCATTCAAACGATGCAACGAAGCACCACTGGTCGCTCTAATAAAGGCAGCGTGTCTGTGGATGAGCGTGCTCGCGCCCATAATTCTTTGCACTTTTGTCTTCAGCCGGCGGTGAATCATGGCATTATTTTTCCCCGACTGCGGCGAAGCCTAGAAGGAGGATTATGTGTTGGATTAAAAGAGTAACCGTGGAGCTTCTTCCGGCTTTTCTGCATAGGAAACGATCAATTGGAACCGTGTACCTAGCTTATGACGTTTCTTAAGTGCCCATGTAGGTTTATGTGAAATAAAATATTATATTGTCGTGACCGTGAATGACAGAAGGCCACTGAAGTGGCCAGATCTCAGAACAATAAGGGCCAGATGGATTGAGAAAACATGAACTGTTCCATATATATAAAAGTACTCTGTGAACTGTTCTGAAGAACGTTCATTAACAGACAGACAGAGACTTACGCTTAGTGGAATCAGTGGCAGTGGCACAGACAAGGAACTATTTACTCTAGCGGTAGCGAGGGCACAGACAATACAGAGCACTTTATTTATAATACTGGATTGTAAGGTATAAGATATCTGTTTGTGTGTCCAGTTCAGTCTAAGGGTCAGCTCACACCGAGACGCGACGTGACGCAACAATAGCGCAAATGTGTATCTTTTCGTGTAGTAAATAAAGTTAGATTGTGAGTCGCTATTAAAACGCAGCGCGGCCCGCGCTGCGTTGCGAAATGTGTATCTTTTCGAGTGGTAAATAGAGTTAGATTTTGAATAGCTCTATTGAAAATTGCGCGCAGCGTCGCATCTCGGTGTGATTTGACCCTAAAGTGTTGCATCATTACATGCTCTGTGTTTCAGTCTATCAAAAAGTACTCTGTGGTGTCCAGTGTGTCATAATATGCAGTCATATTCTCTTCTTAGTCTGTGCATTTGTACCTGTCGGTGAACTGAATTATAAAAAAAAACTGAAAGGTAAATCCCTTTCCTGTTTCCTGCTTCCATTTTGCAAATCTAGAATTGTCTAACCCTAGAGTAAATATCACAAACTTTCCCTTGTGAAGTGAGTGAACACTTGTTGTTTTAAAATCCGCTAAATTATGAATCAAACGACCTGAACGTTATTAATTATTATGGCGAGCTATAGGCGCGAAAAAATTGCGTATGCTTGCGTTTCTTTTTGCAAGAACAGTGAACTTTAGAATCTATTTTAGGCGGAATCTGTAGTGAACAATACATGGTCAGTGGTGAAAGATACAATATGTAATTTTTTATAACTAAGTATATATTTATAACCGTTGTCAAGCCTATAGCGAGCGAGTCGTTTGTTTTTGTTAGATTATCGTCTTAATTTTTTGTCTATGAACCAGAATATCTAAATTCAAATCACAGACTACAATATAATACAGAGATCCAAATACCCCACTACTGAAGTATCACAAAAACCCCTTCTCATTCTCGCTGCAACCCTCAGCCATGTAAACCACATACTGTCTCCAGCTCCTGCTGTTTCTATCCCAGCTAGTACAAATACCACACTTAAACTATCTAATATTGTAATCGGTCGACAAGTTAAAAAAAAAAAGATTATTCGCCAATAAGAAAAACACTGCACTCAGACATCAAGTAACAACGCCCTATCAGTATTTAATATTTGAGTAGAAATTGTGTATCAGTCGAATTTCTGTTTCATTAGAATCCACAGTTCAATAGGTAACATCCCTATGTATTTGACATCAATAGATGAGAGTGCAATTTGTGGTGAGATGAGAGTGCAATTTGTGGTGAAAGGCTATGCTAGACTCGGTTACTTAGCTGTCCAGGGTGTGCTGGGTGTTTGTTGGAATCCAAGTATAATATTTTTAATGCCACTCTGAAAGACTCCTTTCATGATCCTTTCCTTCCTTTATCTGTGATGAGAGCCGAAGTAACGGTGAATACAGAGCTAACCTATGCAAGCTCTGTTTTTTTAAGGGCCATACACAATTTGGCTCTGTGTGTTTTAAGGTCCAAGGTAGTATGATAGCTTATGAAGCCTTGGGGCTTACATGTGTTGCATTCCAGTGTATGCAATCTCATGATAGCTTGCTAGAAATTGAGATTATGGATAGATTGGCTGGGAATGCAATAGATGATAGTATACATGTTCTAACCATTCCTGTAGTAGGAATACTTTTACATGCCTTAAACATCTTGTTGAAAATGATACAGGTGTTTGAACAGTGTTTGAAAACCAATGGTGCATGGTAATACACCATGCAGAACACACCAGGTTGTGCCTTGGCTCCACTGTTAGCCACTGCAGGGAGACACTGGTTGTAGTTGGTAATATTCCTCCACCTCTGGTCACTAAACAAGTTTTATCATGTATTATTTATCCATTTTTGCGTATATTGTCCCACTGCAGGACAAAGGCCTCCCATTCTTTTTTCCACTCTTCTCTGTCTTGAGCGAGTCTGTACCAATCTTGTCTGTAGTCTTCAAGCTCATCCCGCCATCTTTTCATGAGTCTGCCTCCATACCATTGGACCTTTTCTGGGACAACATCCACCAAACGTGTCCGGCCCAGTTCCACTTAAGCTTGACTGCTGTTTTGGTGACGTCGGCAATTTGTGTTTTGGAGTGCAGCATTGTGTTCCTAACACTGTCCCTTAATCTGACTCCAAGAATGCTGCACTCCATTGTTTGTTGGCAAACCTCAAGCTTGAACCTCTGTTCAGTGACCTTTATTATCTAATGGCTGTGAAACCATCGCCACTTTGTGACACATGCACAAAAAACGGGAGTTCATGTATTGTGATGGTGGAATGTGTACTGTATGTGTACTGAATGAGTACTGTGACCTGAGAAACAGATTCTTAATTAAAATAAATGTTGGTTCTACTGTGCAATTGGCACTGCAGGCTGCATGCTATTAATTGTGCTAGGATATGTTTGATATTTACTAAATGAGCAAAGAAGCCTCAAAAAGAAATATGTAAGTTGGTTCTACTGTGCACTGCAGGCTGCATGCTATTAATTGTGTTAGGATATGTTTGATATTTGCCAAAAGAGCAAAGAAGCCTCAAAAAAGAAATAGATAAACAGATCTTTGGGCATTATATATAATGCATTGCAGGGCCGTCTTTAACCTATTGGGGGCCCTGGGCACACAAGGGTCACGCGGCCCCTGTGTAGATAAGAGACAATAAGAGAAACTTACTAATATTTTTCATAACTGGGAGGCTAGAAATTTATTGTAAATCGCACTGCAAATAACTTATTTTCTCATTGAATCGGGTACCTACTAATAATGCGTAGGATGCAACGGTGGCTGGAAATAATGTTTTTTATATATGCAGGCCGGGGCCCCCGAAGATCGCGGGGCCCTGGGCACTTGCCCAGAATGCCCAATGGACAAGAGGGGCCTGATGCATTGTGAATATATGACAGCTAAAGATGCTCAGCTCTTCCCAAATCACTAGTATTATGTATGATATACATAGATTTCCATTATTAATTTGATCATACTACAAGAGTAGACACTGTATATTTTATTATTTTTCATTTGTTAATGTTTTACTTTGTTTTTTTTTAATTTATTTTAAGACATTACTTATGTATGTATATTTATAGAACAGCTTGTAAGATGCATCGTCTGCATGTTGTAATAATTTTACTTGAGATTTTATTGTTCAAAAGATTTTTTTTTATGAAATGCATGATAACCTATGTTTATTATTGTATTTCCTATCTGCTGCCCGGTTTCTGAGCTATTCCGATTAAACTCTCAATAACTATTGATTAAAAAATGTTATCTATGAAAGCAAAGGTCTGCCGGACACCCTGACTTCCGAGTCTTCAGAAACGGGTGCCAAGTTATCAAACCGTTGCACCATCAATAAGATAAATTACCATATAGAAACTGGGCGTTAGTTTGGATGTTTAAAGATAGTATTTCTTTGTGATTTTTTATTAAAAAAGACAAATACGAAAAAAATCTCTTTTATTTTTATTTCCTTTTTTATTTTGCTTCTCCACTATGAACGCTTATCAGCGTTTACAGATTTACAGATTGCTTAAATGTAGGTTTAACCGGCTAATGTATGTGGGCTCTAGTGTCTGCACTTGGGCTTCCCGTGCGCATTGACATGTCGACGGCGAAGTGCCAATAACTCCTAACTGACGAAGTCAAAAATTTACACATACTGGAAAAAAACGTTCAAAAATAGACACGTTGTTTTAGTTGGAAGGTACATATTTCCACATTTTAATTTAATGATGTTGCAACTAAAAATACACTTAGGCATATTTCACTAAAACATGCGAATAACGCCTTTAAATTCAAAGAGAAAAAAAAAGAAATTCTCAAAAAAAAATCAGTTAGGAGGTATTGGCACTTCGCCGTCGATATACAGGGTGTGGCATAAGTAGTGGTCCACCGTTAGGAATTCGATATACCAGAGGGGCAATTCTACTAATTTTAACAACGTTCACAGCCTGATCTCAGTCTCAATATGTCAAAAAATACTTCAAATTTCCCTACATTTTGACAAGTTTTTGACATTTCTTTGTCGCTGAGATGAGAGTGCGACTAGATTTTGAAAGTTTTAAATTACGAGAATTGGCCTTCTGATAATTTACTATAACATACTACAATTTTAACCATTTTAGTAGTAATTTTTTTATACAAAAATCCCTCTTGAATTTGCATGATTATGTGAAAAATTATGGTTAAAACAGAGAAGAACTAACTTTTTCTTCAAAAGCTCTAAATTTACATAAAAACCATAATTTTACACGACAGCTCTAGTATTTCAGCAGTAAATAGCAGAAATCAAAATGAAAATATACTGGTTTTTGTTGGAACTACAACCAAATTTGTAACAAAAGGTAGAAATTTCATAAAAAAAAACAAAAAAAATATATTTTTGGAACCATTGGATAAAAATGGTTAAAATTGTAATATGTTATAGTAAATTGTCTGGTATATAAAATCCTTAACGGTGGATCACTACTTATGCCACACCCTGTATATAAGTACACTCGGCGTAACAAAAATTGCAACATTTTTTTTAACGTTACGTGCTAATGAGATCTGTTGTGTTTAGGAATTCTAACTGTTGTTAATTTAAAGGTCGTTAAACATACTTTCAATTGATACCAATATTAATTGGGTTTAATGTATTCTTAAATGGCGGCACATGCTTGAAACTTATTTTCGGAGAGGTGCGATTTTTGTGACGCCGAGTGTATATTACGTTGTGCGCGGTGGTCCCGGCTACGCGAACATAGCCAGCTTAGCATCGCCCAGAAGCACTAAAGCTTACTGGGAGCTCCACAGGCTTCACAAAGCGAGGATTTGTATGTGTTTCTATGCAGCGGGGCCCCGCCAGCTAGGCTCATAAAACTAGTGGCAATACTTTGTTTGTTCAATGTGCCAGCACATCAAGTTACTACAACCTGTCAAATTTCTTTAATAGATTTTCAACTTTATCGTTAGGCATAAGGTTCAAAGTTGTTTGGGAAAATTTGAGTTTCGGGTAGATTGATGTGCTGGCGTTTGTACCTCATGAATTTATCAACAAGGTCCAAATGTACAGACGCCAGCACGTCAAGCTACCCGAAACTGTCAAATTTTCCCAATCAACTTTGAACCTTATGCTTTAGCGATAAAGTTGAAAATCTATTAAAGAAATCTGACAGATTGTGGTAGGTTGATGTGCTGGCGTCCGTACCTCGATCATTTTAATAGAAATCACGATAAATCGCCTCAGCGGGGCCCACGGCTGGATTGCTCTAGTAAACATAGAAAAAAAAATTGATCGTAATCGTACTATCTACGTCTGCACATTGTTAACTTGCGTTCTTTTAAAAGGTAATTATATGGCAATTTTGCCACTCGAATTGCATCCTTAGTTCATACTCTATACCAGAGATTCCCAAACTTATTCATCTACCGCCCACTGAAAATCAATTATTTTTCATGGCACCCTAATTTTTTTTTACTTTACCACAATTTAAAAACCACTATGACATTCTGCCACAGCACTAAATCCACGTTCACACAAATTAACGATGGGAATGCTATCAAAAATTGTTGAACGATCGACCACAATCCAGGGTACCTACAATTGCGGGATTGGCTTTTGTAGCCAAAATTCTTGGTAGACATTTTTTAATTTGATTTTACTTCCTCATTCATTGTCAGTTCTATGAGTTCTTCCAGCTTGGATGATATTGCTGTGTTAACACTTGAAAAAGGATCCACCACCCAGTCTACTATTTCCAATTTGAACATATCCTGAATTCGATCTATGAAATCACTGTGGAGGTTTTGCAAATGTTGGCAGTAGGCAACCAAGTCATCGTTGTTGCAGGATACTGAAAAATTGGGAAAATTGTGGAACTCACGTCTGCCGATATTCTTCTTGGTTAACAGCAGTTGGGCCATGAAAGCAGCAACGACATTTTTTGTTCAAGTCATCACCTTGAAGTTGGAGATTTTATCATTAAATAATTTATACAGGTCTGTCATGTACGCGATATCATTAATTGATGTGATTTTTGGAGATCACCAAAAATCAAATTAGGATTTTTGTTACTTAATCACGCGTAAACCGTTGAACAGTTTTGGAAGAAAATTGGCACATAGGTAGACCATTTCCTGGATTAACACATAGGATACTTTTTATCCCGGAATCGAAACTTACACGGGTGAAACCGCGGGCGCTACTAGTAATAAATAAAGTGTCTGGGCTGTTTGTGTTGATCCTGATATAATAAGAAAGATTTTATATTTCTATGTTATCTATACTATCGAGGCAGTGAAGTATCTCGTTATAATTTATTGTTTCCAAGAAGTTAATAGGTAAAACCCTTTCACAGTTATTTTACCTCTGAATTTGCATCACTGTCAAAATCACAGTGATCTTTATTCTCGTTACAATAAGGTTGTAGTTGGGTTGCTGCTGTCAGAGTCAAATTAAGTGTGCATGGTTTTCAAACCAGTGTTACTCAAGCTATCGTCATTCGATTTCAAGTACGGAAAGTTTGTAGGTACAGGTACTTAGTAGTTTATCAAACAGAACTACAGGCTAACTATCAAACAACTTATCACCTAAAATTAACACACACCTAACTAAAGGTTGCTTTAAAGCAAGATCAACTCTGACCTTGTCATTTTGTCCGTAGGTACAGTCAGCAACAAAAGTCGATTAACACTTCAGTTTTTTTAATCTCCGTCATTGAGCAAAATATTGTAAAATGTTCAAAATTGCATTGTACTTCTGCTGCAATTTTGAACAAATATTTTGCTCAATAACTGAGATTAAAAAAACTAAAGTGTTAATCGACTTTTGTCTTTTGTTTTTTTGGCAGGTCGACAAGGATAATAATTTTCAGTAATTTTCCGACTCTGAGTGCATGACTTATCTGGTCTGAAGACAGCCTGCTCTAGATTCAAATTAGTTAAGTACCTACGTTCGATTACGGTCTGAAGGCGATTGAGTAAACTTCTTTCCATTATTTCAACGTGCAGCCCAAAAGAGAAGTGAATTAGGGATAGGATTTTCGAGTTTTCAAGCAGCTTTTAGTATCAAAAAATCTAAGGCTATTAGTAACAAAAACTTATTTCTACTTCAACTCCTGCTTTTGTTTTAACTCCAAAAATCAAATGTAAGGGCTTTGAAACGAGTTTTGGTTAAAAAGCAAGAAACTTGCCTGCAGATGAACGGGCGAAGAGACGCACCCGGACCACCACCACCGCTACCGCCGACGCCGCCACCGACGCCTCCGCCGCCGCGGCCGCAGCCGACGCCGCCGCCGCCGCGGCAGCCGCCACCGCCGCCACCTCCGGAAGTACATCCACCACGGCCACCGTGGCTTCCGCCACCGCCACCACCACCCCAATTGCTACCGCCGCCGCCGCCACCGCCGCCGCCGCCACCGCCGCCACCGCCACCGCTGCCGCCACCACAAGTACGTCCGCCACCGCCGCCGCCGCCGCGTCAGCCGCCACCACAACCTCCGCAACCGCTACAGCAGCAAGCTTTTAGGAGAGTTTTGGTGAATAGTAGATATAATTTTTTAAACCAACTTTATAAAATAATTAGGTTAGTTAGGAGGAAAGAAAACGGTTAGGTTAGTGAGTGAGATGGAGCAGCAATTTTTTTTCGCTATTTCCATTTTGGCACCATAGTACAGCCCGATTCAAACTTTATGGCGGCTCTGAAGTGTGATACTCTCTGCGCAGTACCCCACACCTCACCCCCGCTGACAGGTGAATTCGTTACTGCGCAGCGACTCGCCTCATGTTCCGAGCCTTCATAAGGTTTGAATCGGACTGTACCTACCTATATTGAGAAAAGTCGATGTCGTGTAGGGAAAGGTGCTCGGAAGTTGGTGTCTTTGGTTTTGTTTCATTTTTAGCCACCGCCTTCTTAAACTAAAGTTATTTTGCACATAATATGGTCTTTTCCAAAAGTACATAACTGAAGAAAGTGTAAACTTTCATGAGAATTTTGTTTACACAAACCCTGTTCAGGTTGAATAGATAAGTAATCGCCCGTTAAAGGGAATTCTTAACACATTCATTTGTTTTTCCAACAATTATCCCACTAAGCATGAAACTTACAGAAACTTTCTACAATGTTGATAGACCCCCCGTATGAACGTTTAAAAAGAAAGATCACAAAAACATAACGGCTATTTTCATTTAACATGTATGTTTTAATTTACCAAAATGTTAAAACAGATGTTGCAACAACATCTCATATAAAAGTTGTTTTTTAAACTTTGAAGCAACTAACATTTAATAACTTACTGTAAGTTATGTTAATGATATTCCTATAATGTCATTATTATAACATTGCAGGTGAAACATTGTAGCAACCTAATTTTTACAACATAATTTAAAGAACATTGCAGGTACTTAGCAAACTGAACTTACGAAAACTTTCGATATTAGCATTCCCGCAATGTCATTTTTGCAACATATTTTTTTTAACCTATATACAATGTCCCTATTACAACGTTGTTGTAACTTGCCTAAACAACATTGCCGTTATTTTGCAAATGAAAATTATTGTAACTTACGATTATTAACATTCCTGCAATGTTATTTTTGCAACATATTTTTATTAAACTATATACAATATCACCATTACAACGTTGTTGTAACTTCCTTATACAACATTGCCGTTATTTTGCAAATGAAACTTATTGTAAATTACAATTAGTAACGTTCCTGGAATGTCATTTTTGCAACATATTTTTATTAAACTGTAAACAAGTCACCATTACAACGTTGTTGCAACTTCCATAAATAACATTTTGCAAATGAATGGTCTCAGGGTGAACTTGGACAAAACCCAGGTATATTCAATGAACACGTCACCCCAGGACCTATCCGGATCGCATCCGGAACGGAGTGATCCAACACTTTTATTTTTAAAAACATTTACAAATGTAAAATGATATCTCAGAAGAACAAACACAATCCGTTTAAGACAAAAAAATATACAACGGGTACTTTTGAATGAGAATTTTACCAATTTCACAATCCAAGAAACTCTATAACGTTTTATTCAGAATAAATTATAACATATTAGATGACACTCTCACCGCCACGTGGTACGCCGGCCGCCCACACAAATTCTAGTGCAGCAAGCTGTTGTTGATTTTTGAATTAGTTCCGGCAGGCCATGCCATGTGCGCCCTAAAACTTTTACATTTTTGTCCGTTACATACTAACTGTCAATATTCAATCAGTGCAGGCCATCAGTGTAATTAGGTCAGCTGTTGGCCGCGCGCCGCCCACGTAGCCTGCCGGTAAAGGGTTTTCGCGCGCTTTTTCTTACGTGCATTCAACATGTCGGATTCCGAATCCGATCCAGACTATCAACCAGTGTTATTAGAAGGTTCATCGCAATCTGAATTAAGTTATGATGAAACTTCGTCATCGTCTGAAGACTATATCCCTTTGCGTGGACTTCAAACGCAGTCGCTGACTTCGGAGTGGCACTATCCTGAGGATTCACGACAAAAGCCTTCTTGACAAATGTCTTCTTTGGAAACTAGTTCTTTTTTAATTAATGACCAGCTGAACGGTCATGGCAAGAGTCCGATTTTCCTCGTTTTTTTTTTCATAGGTAGGTTTTTGGATACTCTATTCAATACAGTTGTTTTTGACTCCATATCCGGCAAGTCAAAGCCAAAAAATCTATATGAATTCGTCGGGTCACAGCGGACCACACGGGCATGCTGATAAAGTTTACAGCGTGTCCTGCCGGCGTGCCACTTGGCGTGCCGCAAAAGTTTTCCTAAATTAAGCGTGGCGTGTTGCGAAAGAAATGGGATGGGCGGCGCGCCGCCCACATGGCCGGCTGCATTGGAAAACAGTATAAATGCGTGGCGGTGAGAGTGTTAAGTCGTGGGATATGCAGTACAATGCGTGCCACGAAAGATGAGACTTGACACACCACGTGGTTTGACATGCGCAGTACACGATTTTAGGTATCTTTAGCGGTATGAGGTCTGAGTGCGGGACGGGACCGGACGTCATAGGGGCGGCGGAAAAAGCGGGGGAGGTGAGGTCAAGTCTCATTTTTCGTGGCACGCATTGTACTTACTCATATTTCTACATTTTAAACGACCTACGACGGTTGTGTATCTGATCTGCGAAGTTCACAGATCAATAATGGTCGATTTAAAAAAGAAACTAAAAAACAGAAAAACCCGAAAACCCGGGTTTTCATTCGACAGAACCGGTTTTCTTTACTAAGCTAAAACCCGGGTATGCCCGGGTTTTTTTAAACCGGGAAAAACCGGTTCGTATGCCCCCTACCTACGCGACGACACGACGCGGTCACGCGGCGCGGCGCGTCGGCGTCAGTCCAACTCGCATCGTCCGGTCACGGTTTGAAATTTCTACCTGTAGGTACTGTGATTTTTTTGTATAGGTAATAAGCAGAACTGTCACAATATACCTACCTACTTTATTTTGTGCACCATCAAATATAGGTACCTACTTGCAACATAACGGTTTTTCAATGCACTTTGCGTACATCGTGAATAGTGTTTCCTCGTGTTTTAATGACCATTGTGCACTACAATGCCTCGTAAAAGTGGACGCAACGATGACAACATACTATTACTTACCTACGATTCAGCAGCGCCCGCCCGCCGAGAGGACAAGAAATATAGAGGAGGGAAGATACGTATTTACGCGACCAGGTTTTTGCACTAGGTTTTTGCTTCCAAGTACGTACACCAGGTACCGACCCGAAATACTTGCAAGACTTCAAAGTATTTTATACGGCTACTCGCTCAACTACATAGGTACCGAAACGCGTCAGTTTTCGCAAATGCGATCATGCTCCTTATCAATTAGAGTCTACGGAACAATTTCGTATGAAAGTATTTTTACTTTAATGGTTTGTGAAAATATTAATTGTAAACGCGATTATGCTCCTTATTCATAGAAGGTAACGGGTCAATTTCCTATGCAAGTATTTTTTCTTCCAACAGGGCTCGTTTTTTTTTTTTGGTTTGAATAGTAGTAGAAACTTTAATCGTCTATACTCTATAAGTACGTATTTATTTGTAAAAGCGATTTTGCTCCTTATTTGTATGCAGTTAAGGTTCAATTTCCTATCCAGATAGAAAATACTTAAACGTACCCGAGACCTAGTTTTAGGACGTGGTTTCTTAAAGAAGTCGTACTTGTAAGCCCTAGTACGCGATTTTGCAAGTACGACCCATGTCGATAGAAACAAGGAGTGTACAGACAGGCATCAGTGCAGTGACTTCCAAATTGCAACGCATCCAAATTGAACGCATCTAAAACTGGCGCGTCTAAAAAGTATTTCATTTCATTCCCTACCAGTCTACCACAGCCACTAGGCATGGGCGTTTTTGGTTTTGAACGCAGACTGATATTTATCTGATGTCAGATATCAAAATCGATTTTAAAATCCGTTTTTAGAAATCTGATTTCCATAGCGCCAAGTCAAATATTAGGTAGGTACATACATCATTCTTTCTAGTTCCAAGAAACATTGAACCATAAACCAAAATACATCAACGTATAATCTCGAAAATGTAGTCTTTAAATGCTTAGCAGTAAAGATGATATTGATCGCATTATAATGTCCGTTAGATTTCCGAGAACCGAAATCTAAATCACAAAATTCGCGCATCTTTTTTACTCCGCTAAGTTACGTTTAGTTAGAAAGAGAAAGCGAATTTCACAACTGCAACACTTGCTTGCCGTGACCGTGAGCCTCCTTCAGTGTTTCCACAATGAGGGGAAATTTCCCTTTTGTGGGGAAATTAGGGATCAGAGGGGAAGAAAAACGGGAAAGAGATGAAAAGGGGAAATCATGGGTAACTATCGATACCACAAGTGTCAAATGTGTATTTTGTGCAATTTGACTTCCGTATTTATTTATATTGGCAACGCCACGCCGCGTAAACAAAAAGAGAGAAGTAAGCTTTCAGTAACTCTGTTTCACACTCGAAATAAGATCATGCGCAATCATCTATTATACATTGTTATTTTTATACAATGTCGGAGTTAATTTAATCAAATAAAAAACGAAATTTATGTAATTGGAAATATATATATATATAAAAAATATATATATCTAGTTTGTCGATGACAAACTAGATATACCTAATTTATTGTTGCGGCATAGAACTTGGCCTCTTTGACTTTGTAATACATATTTCTACACCGGCGACGGTAGTGTATGTGAAACTGTTTAATATTAAGATCTTAATATACTCAGAAATAAATAAATAAATAAATGAAAAATACAGATGGAAAGTTCCCAAAGCCAAAAAAAGAAATAAAAAAATGTTTTTAATTAACTACATACCTATTTTTCTGGTGATCTGCGATACAGGTACTCCTAGTGCAGACACCAGTCTCTCACAAACTAGTTTCTAAGCTTGTCTAATTTTTATGATACCATTGTTTCGTGAAGAGATAATAAACTATTTGAATTTGACTTTTAAACAGGAAAAAAAACTTTAAAAAATGTTTAATAATAATAAACAAAGTTAATTTATATGAAATTATAAATTATATTGTGTAACATTGTTACAGCAGAATATTTTTTGAGTGGAAAAATGTCCTGAGAAGGGGAAATCTCAATTGAGGCGTGGGGAAACGAAATCCTTAAATGGAAACACTGCTCAGCTCGCCACGCACGCCATGCATCGGCCATTTTAAGTTAACTGCGCGACTGCGCGTGCGACGGCGTGGTCTCTTTGGGCGTGGTGTTACCGTGTTAATAGGTGTTCTCTGTGTACTGTATAATCTTGGAAATCTTGCCCACCACTGCCCCGTAACCCCGTAAAAATGGAAAACGGCAGCCATCATGATAGGGTAAGTGTAATTCTAGAATTTCATCATGCGTAATTTTTAGGTAGATATGTATAAGTAGCTAGTTTAGACATGGGTAATATTATCGGCTCCGCGGAGTAGGTTGAGTAACTTAAATCTGGCCGCTTATATCTTCGACTCCTTTTCTGACATATTTTAGTTCCTAAGACGACCCACTGACCGAATACTGTTGTTCTGTAGTTCTGTAGAATTACCATGCATCAAGTACCGGATTGCATGTTACGCTAATGACGTACATTCATTCTAGTATTTTGCATTTTAGTTTTGCAATCTCTAAGTAGGTACCTACTCTAATGCAATGTAATGGCTGACTGTTAATGTTAGTAGGTACCTATGGATAGTAGTATAGATTTTGTTGGAATATCTCCTTAGAACCGATTCAGGCAAGCCTTTGAGCTGCCATTTCTCTTTATCTAGGTATGTTACCAGTCTAACCCGAGTTCGGGCTAAACTAGCTTGTCCTAGGCCATACTGGTTTATAGGTTTATCCGACTTGGGGCACCCCAATCATTTTTTTATGAACCATTCAGAAGCTATCCGTGTCAGGGTTCCCCAAGTGGGTATAGTTTAGCCTAGGCCAAACTATTTTGTCCTGAAATCGGGTTTGGCCGGTAACAATAAGTTTAAGTAAGAGGGCATAATAGCATTTTGGTCAGTGGGTCGTCTTAGGGGCGGAGTAGCATCTTTACAATATATTTCTTTAAGTTTAGAAAATGTTTGAATCATAATGGCCTGGGGCCTGTTATAGGCACCTAAACGATGGGATTAGTATAGTCAATTTTCATTGGATTTATAGCAAAATGTTATTGCAGAATATTTTTAAAGAAGTTACTACATTTGATTTATAATACTTTTCATGCAGTAAACCCCGATGGGTGCAAATCCTGCCTCTTTTCGTATCTCCTACTAGAAGTAGCTACTTCGATAATTCAACTAAAAAGTGTTCTGATTTTTTTATCTTATTTCAGTTTAATATGCTGAGGTATTCGGGCGGGAGTAGAAAGCGCGATTGCGTGAATCGTTGCCTTGAGAAGATTTTCACCAATTACTTAGCACAATTTTGCTCATGGACGGGCAAAAAAAACAACTTCAAGCTATCATCGCTCAAAGTTATGACAACATTAAAACGTAAGTTTCATGATCGCATTCACATTTGATTTATAATACTTTTCATGCAGTAAACCGATGGTGCAAATCCTGCCTCTTTTCGTATCTCTTACTAGAAGGTAGCTACTTCGATAATTCAACTAAAAAGTGTTCTGATTTTTTTTATCTTCTTTCAGTTTAATATGCTGAGGTATACGGGCGGGAGTAGAGAGCGCGATGCGTGAATCGTTGCCTTGAGAAGATTTTCACCAATTACTTAGCACAATTTTGCTCATGGACGGGCAAAAAAAAACAACTTCAAGCTGTCATCGCTCAAAGTTATGACAACATTAAAACGTAAGTTTCATGATCGCATTCACATTTGATTTATAATACTTTTCATGCAGTAAACAGATGGGTGCAAATCCTGCCTCTTTTCGTATCTCCTACTAGAAGTAGCTACTTCGATAATTCAACTAAAAAGTGTTCTGATTTTTTTTATCTTCTTTCAGTTTAATATGCTGAGGTATACGGGCGGGAGTAGAGAGCGCGACTGTGTGAATCGTTGCCTTGAGAAGATTTTCACCAATTACTTGACACAATTTTGCTCATGGACGGGTAAAAATAACAACTTCAAGCTGTCATCGCTCAAAGTTATTATGACAACATTAAAACGTAAGTTTCATGATCGCATTCACATTTGATTTATAATACTTTTCATGCAGTAAACCGATGGTGCAAATCCTGCCTCTTTTCGTATCTCTTACTAGAAGTAGCTACTTCGATAATTCAACTAAAAAGTGTTCTGATTTTTTTATCTTCTTTCAGTTTAATATGCTGAGGTATACGGGCAGGAGTAGAGAGCGCGATGCGTGAATCGTTGCCTTGAGAAGATTTTCACCAATTACTTAGCACAATTTTGCTCATGGACGGGCAAAAAAAAACAACTTCAAGCTGTCATCGCTCAAAGTTATGACAACATTAAAACGTAAGTTTCATGATCGCATTCACATTTGATTTATAATACTTTTCATGCAGTAAACAGATGGGTGCAAATCCTGCCTCTTTTCGTATCTCCTACTAGAAGTAGCTACTTCGATAATTCAACTAAGAAGTGTTCTGATTTTTTTTATCTTCTTTCAGTTTAATATGCTGAGGTATACGGGCGGGAGTAGAGAGCGCGACTGTGTGAATCGTTGCCTTGAGAAGATTTTCACCAATTACTTGACACAATTTTGCTCATGGACGGGTAAAAATAACAACTTCAAGCTGTCATCGCTCAAAGTTATTATGACAACATTAAAACGTAAGTTTCATGATCGCATTCACATTTGATTTATAATACTTTTCATGCAGTAAACCGATGGTGCAAATCCTGCCTCTTTTCGTATCTCTTACTAGAAGTAGCTACTTCGATAATTCAACTAAAAAGTGTTCTGATTTTTTTATCTTCTTTCAGTTTAATATGCTGAGGTATACGGGCAGGAGTAGAGAGCGCGATGCGTGAATCGTTGCCTTGAGAAGATTTTCACCAATTACTTAGCACAATTTTGCTCATGGACGGGCAAAAAAAAACAACTTCAAGCTGTCATCGCTCAAAGTTATGACAACATTAAAACGTAAGTTTCATGATCGCATTCACATTTGATTTATAATACTTTTCATGCAGTAAACCGATGGGTGCAAATCCTGCCTCTTTTCGTATCTCCTACTAGAAGTAGCTACTTCGATAATTCAACTAAAAAGTGTTCTGATTTTTTTTTTATCTTCTTTCAGTTTAATATGCTGAGGTATACGGGCGGGAGTAGAGAGCGCGACTGTGTGAATCGTTGCCTTGAGAAGATTTTCACCAATTACTTGACACAATTTTGCTCATGGACGGGTAAAAATAACAACTTCAAGCTGTCATCGCTCAAAGTTATTATGACAACATTAAAACGTAAGTTTCATGATCGCATTCAGTTTTCGATTCATGCATTTAGCAGGGGCTGTTTGAAATTGTTTTCATCACATAAAACTGAAAGACAAATGGAAATCACTACTAGCTGTCCTATATAAATGATTCGTCAGCTATATAAATATATCCCTAGCTGTTCACATACCTAGTAAGTTTCATAATTTTAGTTCGGTGGACCCCACGAGATGGACCCACAACACTTCAAACAATTTAATTTGTCAATTTAAATGGCTTTAGTTTCTGCTCTGTACTACTGTATTTTACATAAATTAACACTGCCTCTGTTTATTATTACAGTTGCTGTACGTGAATCATCATTCCCAAATATAACAGAAGATGGATTTGAACGCCATGACTGTGATGAGCTGGTTTCAGCACGCTGCTACAAGACTGAAGAGGCAAAACTAAGTTTAGTGCTGAAGAGAAGTGTCCTTTGGGTCCGCGACCCTGCTGCTCTGCACTCGTAATTTTTTTTTGTTTTGTTGTGTGTAGATATGTTTTCTTTCTTATTTCCGCACATAGTTATTTAATAAATGAGGCCTTTATCAAATTGACTGGTTTTTTATATTCTGTCGACTACTATCTAATTAACTTGAAGTTTTGTTTTTATTGTTGTATAAATTTTCTGATATTTCTATATAATACATATAACCATTTTTTTCAGTCATCCGGTATAGCTAAGTCTGTACCAGGCTTAAACTTCCTTTTAGTTTTGTAAAATTAAATGCAACAAGTTGCAGAATAGTACCTACATAGAGAAAACCTCTTAATATTCTGGAACTTGTTGCATTGTATGTAAAACAAAACTGATAGAAAGTTTATTAAGGTGAATGGGTAGTTGAGACCGCGAAATTCAAATTTTCTTACGTTTTTTGCAATTTGCAGGTCAGTGACAGGTTGTATCTTGATCAAAATATGATTCGCGACAATAGCAGGTACATATTTAGAGAAGTATAATCATTAGAATCAATAATACATCTTTCTAAGTTAGATTTCTACCACTAACACTTTTCCATACGAGATTGGTGGTTGGTGGTAGAAATCTAACTTGGATATATTAATGGTTCTAATGATTATAATTCTCTAAATATGTACCTGTTATTGTCGCGAATCCTATTTTGATCAAGATACAATCTGACACTGACCTGCAAATTGCAAATAACGTAAGAAAATTTGAATATCGCGGTCTACCACTATCCATTCAGCAACTTGGACGCAGATTTTATTTGCAATGTCGTGACAACAACAAAAATTCAAGTTACATGAACCCTACATGCTCAAGTTACCTGTAAATTACAAATCTAACTTTGCCAACACCATCTAAATGGAAGTTACGTGCAAGTGACATGTGCATTATTAACGCGACGTTAAATGTGCAAGTTACCTGTACATTCTCATGTAACGTTGCCACGACCATCTAAAAAGAAGTTACGTGCAAGTTACATGTGCATTATCAACGCGACGTTAAATGTGCAAGTTACCTGTATATTACAAATGTAACGTTACCATGACAATCTGAATGGAAGTTACGTGCAAGTAACATGTGCATTATTAACACGATATTGCATTTGTAGGTTGCCGGTAAGTTTCAATTAAAATGGCGTTGTAACGTTTATACTTAAACTTTCAGATAACTTCCGAATGTGACGTTACTGTAACATAAATTTACGAAATTTCGGAAAACTTTCAAATGAATAGTTGCTGTAATGTATCTAAATTAACTTGCAGAAACTTACAATAAAACCTTTCTAGTATGTTACCACTGTTATGTCCACGTAACGTTACAAATTAAAGTTGTTGAAAGTTTTATCTGATCTGTATGAGCAACATTGCATCTAATGTTTCTGGCGTTGCCGTTAGGGCTATTTAATCTACGTTCTTGTAACCTTGCTACAAGATTGCACCTTTGCATTTGTAACTTACACCCACCCAATTTATAGTTTCAGCAATGTTTATGCAACATATTCGTGCTTAGTGGGATATTGTTTGAATAACATTAATAAGTTTCTTTACCTACAGTAACGTAATTTAACAGTTTCCCTGTCCCATGAGTCATATATGATTCATGTTGATTGTTTAACTATTGTGTCTACTTTATGGACAGTTAAGTTGTTAAGGTTTAGGGGGCAGTTAAGTCGTCAAGGATACACACCAAGAAAATAACTCAGGGTTATCACAATATTTTGAGAAAACAAGAGAATGAGACAATGAGGATCACTTCTTCTTTCTCCTCATCTCATAGTGAGTAGATATGCGAAAAATATAGGTAGGGAATAAGTGCTCCAAAAATCTCAAACCGCAGATATTTTTGCGCAGGTTGACGTCATAAGAGATCAGAAAAAACCAAAACCACGTTTTGTGCAGCTGCTACAGATGGCGCCGTATCTAGGCGGATCGTGGTACGAGCCACCGTCGCCGCCACCATCGGAAGAGCGTCCTCTTCAAGTAGCGCCGCTAAATGATCAGCCCGCAAAGCCACCAGTCTTTCAAGGACCACTGTCGGATTCCAGCTTCCCAATATACAGGTAACTACCTAGTTTGGTAACACCGTCCAAAAAAACTAGGGATGGGCCTAAATTCGTTTCACATTCGGTTCAACAGAAATTCAACTTTCGCTTGAACTGAGCTTCGGCATTCCGCCAAAGTTCGATTCAAATGCCGAACATTCCATACACGAAATCATCAAAACCACTCAACAGTTTTTACTAAAATAATAAAACTAAACATAAGCATTTATTTATTGCTTGTTATTTGTTACTTATTCAACAATTATTATTACGGTGTTCAGAATAATGTTAAGCATTTTTGGACGTTAATTTCTAATAGAATAAAATCTGCTGGCATTCCATCCACTAAGGTGTATAACAACCAGTCATCTATAGCAACCCAGAAAACATTTGTAATCTTTATTCAGACTTTTTTAATTCGCAACACTACTATTGTGGTATGGTTCGTCCCACCCTACCGCCAGGGGCTTGGTGGGGCAGGAGTGGTTGGTTCATAAAACAACCCATTTTTACTAATATTCAATCCACGTATGACGACTGCTCTGATAGCTGAAGTCTGTTAAATGACATTCATTTTACTATTGATGAAGTACTTAGTGCGCTCAAAGCATTGGACCCTTCTAAAGGGCCAGGATCGGATGGTCTACCAGTAACTTTCATTAGACAGACAACGTTAATCTGTGTATAGGTACCCCTGTATATTATCCAATCTATTTCTCTAGGTTGCTTTTCTCAAGCATGGAAACTTGCAAATAAATCTCCTATTTACAAGTTCGGACCTAAGGTGATGTCGTGAATTATCGTCCTATTATATCAATACTGTCGGCGTTGTTAAAGGTTCTCGAGAGACTAGTTTATGATAAAGTATACCCTCTACTGCACAATTTACAATACTATCATTCAACAACAACATGAATTCATCAAAAGGTCAACTACAACCAACCTGGTAAGTTTTGTGGACTACTTGTTCAACAACTCTCGTGTTCAAGTTCATACTATAAAATACTGATTTCCGGAAAGCTTCTGTCAAGATTAACCATCAGCTTCTTTTGCATAAGATTGCATTTAATGGTATTCGTGGTGTTCTTCTCAGATGGTTCTCTTCTTACGTTTCTAATAAGACTCAAAGGGTTGTGATAAATGGTTTTATCTTCAGCACTGTAAGTTTTATCTGTGGAGTGCCTCAGGGCTCCATTTTAGGACTTCTTTTATTCATCATATTTATTAATGACATCAATGATAGCAATAATTTTGAATTTAGAGAACATGGTATGTTCTCAAAATTCAAAATTATTGCTATACGCAAACTATCCCAAAATGTTTAGCCCTGTTAAAAATTTGTACGATTATCTACTCTTACAGGAAGACCTAGACAAGTTCTCTACATACTGTTCTATGAATAAAATACAACTTAGAATATCTAAATGTTGCTGTATAAACTTTACTAAAAAATATATATGATCACGCATTCTTACTCTTTATATAATGTTTATTGCATATCACATGTCTGAGTAGTAGCATGATTAATTATAAATAAGGTGAATAGGAATTGTAGCATTGTTATCATTAAAAAATCGTTTCAAACAATAATTTTTTTTTGCCTTCTTTGTGTCCCACTGATAGGCAAAGGCTGCCTTTTTCCTTCCAAACTTCACTGTCTTGTGCGATATCTGGCCATGTTAATCCTGCAAATATTCTATATTCTAAAAATACTCGTACAATAAGCATGCCCCAATTGCCATCTTATTTCCAAAACTGGCCACATAAAGACCTCACCGAATACTCCAATCAAAATAATAATCTTTTAAATTGAAATATTTTCTGCAAATATTTGCCAAGTAACGAAAGGTGTGGTGGAATTTCAAATATTATCAGTTATTTTTGAAATAAGTATTATTAACTTTTAGTGCCCAGAAAAAATCCATGTCTTTTATGTGTAAAGGACATGGATTTTTTTTTGGTACGACGTGTCACTCTCAAGAAAGCATTGTGAAAATAACCGAAGTTCGGCCGAACTTTTTAATTTTAAGGTTTGTTCGGCCGAATTTCGTATTCGGTTAAAAACCACATTCGGCCCATCACTAAAAAAAACTATCTGTCAAGATAGTTACAGATAAAATTATTATGTAATAGGTCATCTTTGTAACAATGAAAAAAATAATATATTATGTATTCTTATTCTATTCAAGGCAGGGTTTGCCCCCGCGGGTGCCAGCGTCGCTGCCGGATTTAAGGCGGATCTGTGTTGCGCCGCCTCCACCGCCGTCACCGCGTCGCCAGACGGCCGAACCGCCGCTTCCAACGACGCCAACACGTCACCAGATGGTCGAGCCGCCGCTTCAACCGACGCCATCGCGTCGTCCATCGTCCGAGCCGCCGCTTCCACCGACGTCACCGCGTCGCCAGATGGCCGAGCCTACGCTTCCACCGACATCTTTGCGTCGTCAGGCTCCCTGGCCGCCACTTCCAGCGTCGTCACCACGTAGCCAGATGGCCGAGCCGCAGCTTCCACCTACGTCACCGCGTCGTCAGGCGGCCGAGCCGCCGCTTCCATCGACGTCACCGCATCGTCAGGCGGCTGAGCCACCACTTCCACCGACGTCACCGCGTCGTCAGGTGGCCGAGCCGCCACTTCCACCTAAGTCACCGCGTTGCCAGGTGGCGGCACTGCAAATCGAGCTGCCGCGACCGCGACCGGGTCACCGGATAGTGGTGTCGATAGGTCAGCGAAACCCAAGACTTGGAGGTACGTTTTTGCAAATAGGTACGAACAATCAAAGGCCATAAATCAAGTAGCATCTCAACTCAATCTTCATATTCACCCGCACGGTTTTACGCATGTCACTGTGTGTGTGTGATGCTTCAACGCAAACAATAACACGTGGCTCGTGGCTAGCTTATAACAGCCGCACGGGTCGATCAGGTTAAGCTACGCTTGCCGCGGTCGGTCCGTGGATGGGTAATCTTTCCTTCTTTACATACCGAAACCCATTCGTGCCTCGGAAAGCACGTTATGCTCCTGTTATGGTCCTGGCTGTCATTCTTGGATCTTTGACAGTTATTACGGGTCGTCAGAAGCCCGAAAGTTTGAAAACCAATCTTACCAAGTACCGTAGTACCCAGTATAATCTGGTTTGTGGAGGTCAGACCGTCAGATAGGCAGTCGCTTCATGTAAAATATTGGTATTCAGCTGAATCCGGTTACACTGGAAGCCGACCCCAACATAGTTGGGAAAATGCTAGTAGGTAGTAATTGCTCTTATTACAGTAGGTATAGTCGCCGGCACGTGACTTGGCAAGGTTTTGGCGGAGTGGGAGTAAGTTAACGCGTGTACACTTAGTGCAACAAGAAAATTGACACTTTTATTGTGTGTCATTATACTATGGTTATTGCCATAGATTATTTTTAAACATGTCCGTTTAGAAGAAAGTTTAAGAAAGGAAAAACGCATCTAACGACTCTTGCCAAGTTACGTGCCGGCGATTGTATCTACAAGAAGGCAATGTTAGTCAGATGTATATATAAATATTCGTTTTTGCAAAATAGTTGGGCAAACGTCATCTAAACCTGTTCTAAATTTCAAGTTAATATTTTTATTTTTATTAGTAGTTTATTAGCATTAGTAGTTCTTGAGATATCCAGCTGTGACAGACGGACAGACTGAATCAGTCTGTCCGTCTGTCACCATAAGGGTTCCTTTTTACCAGTTTGGTACGGAACTCTAAAAATTAAAAGTCATTGATCCGACTTGTACCAAAAAGTTCAAAGTTATTCGATATATGTAGATCGCTTGTCATACAAAACTGTCGCTAACTACTTCGGTTGAGTTTCATAACCAAACATCGAACTTTTTTGTATGGAGACTGGCCTCGTCCCGGAAGCCATTCTGATTTTTTTTGGGTTCCGTACCTCAAAAGGAAAAACGGATCTCTTATAGGATCACTCGTGTGTCTGTCTGTCCGTCCGTCCGTCTGTCAGAGCCAATTTGCTCCGAATCTAATAGACCGATTAAGTTGAAATTTGGTACACATATGAATCTCTGTGACCCAAACACAGACGTGTAAAATAAATGAATTTTGAATATAGAGGCCATTTTTGGGGGGCAAATAAAAAATAAAAAGTTTCGCAATCTGTACCGTGTGACATATTAAACGAAAGGGCTTACTGCCTAAGACTGCCTAGGATCTAAAATATATTTTTTTCATAATTTTAAAGTAAATTGCGAAGGTAAATTGTGTTGAAGTTATTTATAGACGAAAATTGACCATTCCCACTTATCTCCGAAACTACTGAGCTTAAAATTTTCAAAAAAATACAGAAAATAGTTCTATACCTATAGATTACAGGAAAACCTATAAGAAGTCTGTGGTCTTAAAAGAACATGGTAAATCTCTCAATATTGTGAGTACAAACTTACATTTTCAGTTGGAATGTATGGGAGAACGTATTTTTCAACGTGTTTTTTAACATTAATTAGAAACCGCGCGATCTTTTTGTGGGTATCCCATAGTACCTACTTAATAGTATGGTGGTGCATGCACAGCGGTTTACCGCACTCGGTTTTCGTTTCCAAAAATATACAGAAAATAGTTCTATAACTATAGATTACAGGAAAACCTATAAGAAGTCTGTGGTCTTAAAACAACATGGTAAATCTCTCAATATTGTGAGTACAAACTTACATTTTCAGTTGGAATATATGGGAGAACGAATTTTTCAACGTGTTTTTCAATGTTAATTAGAAACCGCGATCTTTTTGTAGGTATCCCATAGTACCTACTTAATAGTATGGTGGTGCATGCACAGCGGTTTACCACACTCGGTTTTCGTTTCAGTATCAACTGGGCGAGCGCAGCCAAGTGCTGCTGGGAGTCGTTTGAAGTGCTGATTTAAAGAGATTGTTTAAGCCGTCCGACTCAGACACAACGTCAGTAGAAAGTAGAACATTGTAATTGAACTTCATTTTGCAAAACGTAGCTGGTGCGCAAAAAAGCACGCGTTATAATTATTAAATAAACTGCATTGTAAGAGCCACTTTTCGAGCAATTCTGTAGTAGAAAAAGTAGTTTCTTAACTGCAAGGCTTATTAAAACACTGAAACAAGAAAACCGAGTCTCAGGCGCCGTTCCTAATAGTTTTCTTTCGGCGAGAGTTTTAATACCTAGTTATGTACTGTTTCAAACACTAATTACTTGATCTAATAATCCCTGTTATCCAACAGTTGCATACACACTTATATTGTGCAAATTTTCTGAGTGTGAGTACGTATTTCTAAAGACTGCGTTACTGCTTTGATTCCGAGAAATTGACTTTAAATCCAAGATTTTCATAACAACAGCTTTAATTTTTATTATTATTCAAATAATTGAAAAGGTTGACTAACTCGTTGATCTAGCGACCGCAAGCACGTCTGCTGAGCGTGAGGAGGATCTCTCTCTAATCTTGCCAAAGTGGCTAAGTGTTGTTGAGTTTTTCCATCCATTAGGCCTAGCCTGTTTTTCCTAGCCTGAGAGTTTAGCAGCCCTCAGTCACAATCACAACACCAAAGACTTTCTTGACTTCTACGTTGAAGTATTTATGATGAAAAGCAATTATCTTTTCATCCTACATACTACCTACTTCAGCGTCTTTAGTGCCTCAGCATAGCTGCCCATATTATTAGGTAGGTACTTATTATTTAATGTTTTAAAAGGATATTTCTTAGTTGGGGACCCGCCTGCATCTGTGCCAGCACCTGCACCTGCATCAGCGCCTGTCGCTGCGCCAGCGCCTGTGCCTGAGCGAGTGCCCATGCCTGCGCCAGCGCCTGTGCCAGCGCCAGCGCCCGCGCCAGCATCTGTGATAGTGCATGCGCCAGGGCCTGTTCGTGCGCGACCGCCCGAGCCTGTGCCAGCGCCTGTGCCTGCGCCTGTGCCTGTGCCTGCGCTTGTGCCTGCGCCTGTACCTGCGCCTGCGCCTGTGCCTGCGCCAGCGCCTATGCCTGTGCTGCAGCTGCCTATGTTTCTAATGCCGCCGCCCCCACCGCCACCGCCGTAAGATATTTTTCCGTTTTTCAATGTTATACCTACATAGGTCCAAGCCACTATGAAAATAGCACAGTTAATATGAAACATTATTCCTCGGGTTAATGGTTACATGAAACTTAGCAAACCTAAGTACAGTTCGTGTCAAATAAGTCTGCCGCTCTGAAGCTAGGCTTTTCGCTAGCCGCGCATGCGCGTTGCTGTTTTATTCATAGGATTAACTACTGCGCAGTGATTTGTTGCCTACTTCAGTGCGGCAAAGTTATTTGACGCGAACTGTAAATAATAACGTTTGTAACTATAAGCTTGCTTATAATTAGGAAAAAATATTATTACTTACTTACCCTACTTTTCAAACTTCATTTTTTTTAAGTTTGTTACGAGAAATTAAAACAAAGAAACGAATTCGAATATCTTCGAAAATTCGAAAATCAATCTTGAGGACGCTCCCTAATCGGTCGCTGTAAAATACGCTCTATTATCTTGGGAAATATGTTTTATTAAATGAAATGAGCTAAGAAACCGCGTGGCTACCGCGTGCATAAGGCTCGGCGGTCGCTCGTTTATGTCGTGGGTACCTCTGCCTCCTCACTTGGTTATATGAAAAAAGTTATTTTAATTTAATGTAAATACCTAGTGGCCTCAAATACATTCAACCAAAAAATTACAGGATCTCAACTAGGCCACGTGCACCAAGAGCCAGCCGTCCAGAGAAACGAGCGGCGGATTCTACGACAGATGGTAGGTGAAATTAGTTTTTTTAGATTTTTACACCGAGTACCGTCAACATAGAAACTAAGCGAAGACTTTTATAGTGAGATAAGATGACATACGTCAGGGGTGGCCAACTGGCTTGACCTAAGACCTACTGTTCACTGACGACACCCCGTGCGATCTACCAATTACATACTTCTTGAAATCTTAAATGAAAAAGCATAGTTCAGTACACAATTATGTAGTATATTTTATTTTATTAAGAGGGAAAATATAACTCGTAACCACTTGTAACTCGGTTAAGGCTCCTACAAACAGGCGCGACACGCGATATAATCGCGCGCGATTTGAGCGCGTGTCGCGCCTGTTTGTAGGAGCTTTAAGTCTGTCGTCAAATGACTGACGGAGTGAGACCCGCGCCTCACTGCCGCGTCCCACACGCTTCCCGCTTATTGTTATCGCGCACCGAAAACAAAAGAGAGCTATGCTGCATAGAAGAGAGGATAAATAACGTAACAGAACGGCGATTGAAAAATGATACAAGATGATGCGTGCAGCAGTTAGTGATTAAGTACGTTGCGCAGTCTGTTCGACGTATTTATATTTTAATCCTTGCCACGATCGACTAATCTAATAGTCGCGATCGACCAGTCGATCGCGATCGACCGGTTGGCCACCCCTGACATACGTCAACAGAAAATTTTAAACTTTCGTATTTTTTCTAATTGCTTTTTTAGAATACTAGGCTGTTGGCATTTTCTTTATATCTGGGGGCACGGTAGTACGGTCAGCCAAGAAAGTGGTGTACCAGTTTTGATTTAGTTTCCCGGTCATCGAAAATTACAACAAGGTTCGTTATAAAAAGATATTACTGAAAGAGACAACATTATCATGACGTAAACCTATGTATTTAGTATTCATACGTCATATGTCACATAACAAAACAAAATAAAACAAAATACGTGTTTGTTTTGTACAAGTTATACAGTAATCTGACATATGGGACATAATATCGCAGCGCCATCTACGATTAGCTTTGAGTTGCCTTCCCCATTGAAATGTTTCCAAACAAAAGTAATAAAAACTATTTAAATAGACAACCGAATTCCATTTGAAAAAGAAAACTGACAATTGACATTTTGTCAAATATATGCAAAAAATCAATATATTTTCCGTGTTATTTTTCAATCAACTGCATATAAAATCATCTCAATGCCTGCCAACTTGACCATTGCCGAAAGAGCACAAATAATTGCCGAATTTAATGAGGGAAGCAGTATCAGTGCGATATCCCGGAATTTGAATATATCGAGGCGTTCTGTCCACTTTTGGATTCGTCGTGAAGGAGAGGAGGGAAGTTTGTTGGATCACAGAAGAAGTGGTCGCCGGCCTGCACTCTCCAATAACGATAGAGAATTCATGAGACGGGAATATGAAATCAATGGTTTTAAGCCCACAAAACATTTTGCGGAGATGTTCGATGTGAGTGCCCAAACAATAAGGAATCATCTACATTACATGGGGTTGCACCACAGGCATTACGCCAAGAAAATATATTTGACGGATGCTCACAGACTTGCTCGTCTGAACTTCGCCAGAGAGCACTTAGACTTTGATTGGTCTAATACAGTGTTTTGTGATGAAAAAACGTTTAAATCCAGTCAGCATGGACGTCTTCACCTTTGGCGATATAATTCAACACGGTATAAAGATGATCATGTAATCCCAAATAGAGAATCAGGTCGAATTTCCGTAAATATTTGGGGCTGGATGAGTGCGGATGGTGTAGGAGAATTGTGTTCTCTACCTCCTCGAGCGACGGCTGTAAATTATATCGACGTGCTTCAGAATGCAATGCTACCGACAGTCCGTAATGTTTACCCGGAGAACGAAGTGCCACAATTTGATTTTGTTCAAGATAATTGTTCAATTCATAATGCGAGGATCGTAAGAGCCTGGTTTCGTTCACACACTGACGTAAGGGTAATTCAGTGGCCTTCAAGATCGCCGGACCTCGACCCGATAGAAAATCTTTGGGGCCTTATGGTCCAACGATGGTCGCATCAAAATGAAAGAACCAAACAAGCTCTTATTAGTCACTGTAATTATATTTGGGAGGAAATGCGGGGAACCGATATTTGCTCATGGCTTGTTGGTTCAATGAGGTCTCGTCTTTTAGAGGTTATAGAGGCCAACGGCGGTTACACCCGTTTCTAATTTTTAAAAATTTTCAATATCTTCTAAATATTACTATATATGCTATGTTTTTGTTTGTTATAAGTATTTTAAAATTGATTGTAGAAATTTAATAAAAGGATAAATCTATTTTTAGCTTGTTTTTTATTGATATTGTAATTACAAGTTTACAGAAATTGTAGGTTTGTGGATTCGCCTTGTGCCTTTACAATTTTATGTAACTTGTTGATTACAATTCTGAATTTGTAGATACAATTTTGTCATCAAAATCTACAGACCCCCGCCGTTGATTTTACGACGTCATTGGTTCCATCAAGTTCAAACTAAGAACAGCTGTCACGTTACAAACAGTAATAGTCGTTATCAATAATCAGATAAAGACAGCAATAGAAGTTGTCAGATCGATCTGCAAGCGAAACTAATCTTTATCACCTATGAATCTGCAAGCGATATTCAACCTTAGGGTGGTACACCACTTTCTTGGCCGACTGTACCCCCGCTAAGACGAGCCAAGCGAAGCGCAAGGGCACTACCTACCTTTTCTCGAAGTTTTGTCGTTTTTTTGAACCCTCATAGAGTTGGTTTCCGATATACCAGATAGTTCATATTCTCAGGATATGATGTCAATAATAGACTAATTAACCATACAAAGTCTCAATTGAATAGCTGTAATACTTTAGACTTTATTGATATCTAAAATACACCGATTTCGTCACTGACACACTGATACACTGACACACTGATGATCATCAAAATGTTTGGCTACTTCCTGAAGTGCTAGAAAGCTGAAATTTGGTATGTAATCTAAGTTTAGTATACAACCAACAAATAAAATCATAAACTTATAACTTTCGCCCCCCATCTCCTAAAATGGAGGGGTGGAAGTTTGTATGAGACTTCAAAATGTTTGGCTACTTCCTGAAGTGCTAGAAAGCCGAAATTTGGTATGTAAACAAAGTTCAGTATACAAAAAATCACTACCGTGCCCCCAGATAAACTTATAACTTTCGCCCCATCCCCTAAAATGGGGGGGGGGGAGTTTGAATGAGACTCACCAATTTTATGAATTTGGACATGAAAGATTACACGGGACTGTAGACAGTAACTAAAAAACCTACATACTTACAAGAACCTGAACGAAATATCGCCCTGATTTATCGCTTATAGTAATCAGTAAACCATCAAAGAAAAAAGGCAAAGACAGAGAATGGGCTATGAAAACCGGCACTGCTGAGGTGCAAGAAATACACCCCAAAAAAAGAAGAAAAAAATAAACACTAAAAAGACTGCCTAGCAACTTACAAAAAGAACTGAAATCCCACCAAAAACATTTCATGTAAAATGTTGCCAAGACGAAAAGTTAGGGTCGATAGAGATAGGCCGTGTAGATTCAAAAGCTTGGCTCTACATGAAATCTGATATCTTTTTAACAGGGCAAACCTTATGTGGTCGTCTTGGCAACATTTTACATGAAATGTTTTTGGTGGGTATTTTTTTCGCTTTAGCTTCGCACGGGTGGAATTTTTTTTTCGAATTTGCGAAATTTTCTTTCATACATATCTTGTCCTGGCAATACCGAACACAAAAAAAAAGGATTATTCAATTTGTGCAGTCATCCGTAAGTTATGCACGTACAGACATTTCGGCGACTTTGTTTTATACTATGTATGTAAGGATTAAAAATTAGATTTGTTACAGGGTCGAAGCATGATAGCTAGCATTCATAATTTTTAAGAACAAATATGAATTTGCCGTATTACATGTAGAGCTGATACCTGTGATTTGCCTCATTAAAGAAATATTTCGCAGCGCACAGCGCAGCCACACAGATGTATGTTGCATCAAAGAAAATATTATAATAGAAAATAAGAAAATACTTTGACAAGTGAAAGCTTGTACCGTTAGCAGCAAAACAAGGCATAAACCATGTGAAAATGCCAAAAAATCGAAAAAGTACAATTATTTAAAGTCAAAGTCAAAGCATTTATTTCAAATAGGCACATAATAGGCACTTTTGAACGTCAGAAATTACAACAAATAGAATTGATTCTAGTTGCCCATTCCAAAAGGTAGTTTTCGTATGAAGAAGAATGGGCAAGAAACTCCACCGTTACTCTTTTAAAATGTTTTACAATATTTTGTATACATTAATTATATAATAATAATATGTGAAGACGATGCACCTAAAATAAAATTACTATACCACAATAGGTAAAAGAATTAAAAATGACATGACATATAAATTAATTATCTGATAGATTCATGGTGCTCACATATTTACAAACATGGTAAAAGTAAACGATTTTCATTTAAATAAAATATTTGGACCTAGATTTCGAATGAGTCACTAATTTGCAAGATGATTCCGTCCTTACCTACGATGCTCAAACCTGTAGGGCAATTCTCATAATGTTAAGACCTTTCACAGTCTGATTTCAGTCTCAATTTGTCAAAAATACCGCTAATTTCATTACATTAAAAAAAAATTTACTATTGTTTGCCGCCGAGATGAGACTGCGAGTAGATTCTGAACGTTTTAAATTATGAGAATTGGCCTTTCGGTCGATCAACGGGTCAGTTCTGCCTTGGAGTTTGCCAAAGAGCGATGGAAAGCAGCAATCTGGGTGTAAGAAGACAGCACAGGATTCGGAACACCACACTGCGTTCCAAAAGGGGCATATATCCAGTAGGAAAGAAAGCTGCCAGGCACAAAGAGAATTGGACGAGTCACTTCAGCCGCTTGCACGATGTCTGCTAGGCAAAAGTCCGCGAGGGCTGGTTCGAGGTGGCCCGGGAAAAGAGTTCCTGGAAGGATTTGGCCTTTGCCCAGCAGTGGGACAGTCTATGTTCACAAAATAATAAAAGACGATTGCGACGACAGCAACATTGACTCTGTTTTTATTGCCTTATTTTTCTCTTTGTAATATATTTCAAACAATTAAATATTTTCGTTCTTCGAATAAAAATAAATAAATCCACGTTAGGTTTTTATTGCTGACGCTACCTAGGTTCACGCACACAAATTCGTATATCGGACACGTCACTACTACAATCGAGGCTGAGCGGACTTCGTGAGATAGAACATCTATAAACATAATAAATATGAATTTCTGTGTCCCAAACTCAGACGTAACGTGAATAAATAAATTATGAATATGTCACTTTTAGTTGGGAGGCATATAAGAAAATTAAAAAAATAAGTTTTGCATATTTACCGTGTGACATACCAAACGAAAGGGCTTATTATTACGAGTATACTCTCTCAGTATCCCACTGACCTCTATTAAAAACTTAGGTATATAATACAGGTCAGTGCAGTATCCTCAAATATTTTTTTTAAATAAGTAATTTTAAAATTCTTCTTGTTCACAATACTAACTCTTTGGAGACTTGTGGATTGAAAGGAGTGAAAAACGTCTATGTGACATTCTTTGTAAAATATTACCTAATTAACACATTTGACTCGGCACTATTGCCATTAGAGAAAAATATAATAGAATAGAATGGATATAAACACAGGCTATAAAGCAAATATATTTACGTAATAAAAATAAATGGCTTTACAGTTATTTAAGAAAATGTGGCACATTATTGGGTTGAGTGAAGTCCGAAGAGAGGTCAGGACACAGTAACCCTTGAATTGGGGCAGCTTTTGTATTTTCGAGAAGGAGACCAGCTATTCTAAGGCGGAGTCAGATTAAAGGTAAACAAATCCCTTTGTGACAACGTTGTGGAAGTCCCAGTGTTTCGAACAGAGTAAAGTACCTCATAGGGAAGCTAGCCGAGAGGTAAAGCCTCAAGGCGGTTTAGGTTTACGCACCGACTTAGGCACACTCGGATGATGTGAAGGAAATGTTCGAGGACATCTCTAAGGCGTTGCATTCCACTACTAAGGGTCACAACGTTCACATGGGAATTTTAAAGCTAAAAGTAAATCTCTCAAAATTGTGCATAAAAACTTACAATTGCGGTTGGGATGTATGGGAGAACGATAAATTACATCCCAACTACGGAACCCTTTATTGGCGTGGTCTCCCACAAGGACTTCTTTGTCGGTTTTTTATATGTACCTAATATAATAGAAATATTGTTTTAAGTAATTTATTATAATTTGTTTACAGATGGACCTTTAAAGTTACGATGCCTGCAAAGGGACAGCAATGCGCCGCGTTGTGCAAACAATTGTTTGCCATGCATGCGTCGGGCACTTAGGTAGGATAAAATAAAAATTTTAAACGTTTACAGGGCAAGATATTTTTAGAAATCGGGCTACATGCCCGAACTATGGGCGGATTACACTAATTTAACTGAACGCGATATTAGAGAGGCGCTTTCATGATAGCGAAGAAGTAAAGAAGGTAATAAAAATGGCTGTTCCTGACTGCATAGAACCAACAAAAACTATACGACTAGGAAAATATAATCCTGATATATCTAGACCTATAAAAGGACATGTCCAGAAATGGTTTTTTATTATTTAATAATTCCAACCAGAGTAAGTTAAATATATTTGGATAGACATCCCTAAAACTAGTCGTTCTAGTTATATCATACATTTTTAAAGACCTCCAATTTTGAGAAAAATCGTTTTTTGTTTTCGTGAGAATTTACATCTAAAACGAACAAACCTTTCTAATTATCTAGAATAATAAAATGAACACACCTAAAAAAAAGTAAACTTGTCAAAATTGACACAGGAGAACTGTCATTACTGGCAGTGAGCGTCAACGTCAATCAATTTTTGATGTAGGAGCATGACGTCCGCGTCGGACGAATGACGCATGGAGCCGGTAGGGATGGCGATCTGACCTCAATTAATTGTTTTATCGGGCGAAAACAATCGATTTTTTAAATCAATTTTTAGCATAGAAAATCAACATTTGTGTTTTCTATTGAGACTATAAGATATATTATTTATTTTCTAAACTTTTTAATGTAAAATCATTAAGAAAATAAATGTCTTGTTTTATACAGAATACTCTTTATATAGTAATTTGTTATTAACGAATTCCCTGAACTAAAAAAATCCCTGATGAGAAATCGTTTATTAAGGTATCTTTCTTGATTTTCATAAAATGGACTATACATATTTACATCTAATCTTCTAAGGATCTTTTTCGGCAAGAATCGATAACACTTTGAGCTGGTGACGCCAGCTATGTATGGCTAACTCGATTATTCTAGTTGCACTCAGATTGAGATGCCACGATCGAGTTGAATTAGATTGCCACGGTAAATGAAGAAGCGAGTACGTGATTGACGTCTCTGGTTTGGCATGTATTTAAACTTATTTTATATTTAAATTCTACTGAAATTGTATTTTAAATAATTAAAATAGTCTCAATATACGTTTCCTTGCGAATCTATAAAAAAAATCGTCGCGAAACAGAGGTGAAAAAACAATAATTCGTTCAATTTCAACCATTTACCAGAGTTCCGTAACTCGAGTTCAACTCGAGTCACATGAATTTCAATCCGAGTAACCTTAAGGCGTGTCTTATCCTGAGTTGGCACATCTCTAACGCCAGTGACAGCTGAAAAATTATCTGTCAAATATGACATTGTCACAGAGTGACGGAGTATTTATTAGGGTTACCAACTACAAATAACATCAATTATTATTTTATGGTTTTTCGCTTAAATGGAGGGGTTTAAAAATATTATTTCAGTAGTTCTGAGTTCCATATTTTTGTCGTATTTATTTGAACCGAGTTTGATGCTGGTTAGATTTTTCTTGGAATAAAAAACCAACGTCCATACAAAAAGCGGACATCTCCTTTTTATTCTCGATATCTGAAGCAGCGAAATCAATTCTACGCAATAGATCAAACATAGAATCTGAAAATATCAAAATCTATTCTGATGAGACACCCTATCAACAAAAATATCGGAACAACTTGAGAGACGAACTGAAACGGCGACTAGATGGAGGTTAAAAAGACATTACCATAAAATATGTCAAAGGTCCACCGAAAATTATAAAACTCCAGCCAAAAACTAACGAAACAGGATACAGATGATGCAAGTCTAAACACTACTCACGAAATAACTGATTCATACAGCAATTTGATAAAAAACACAAAATCCCTAAAAATTTTATACGCTAATGCACGTAGCATAGTGAAGCCAGGAAAACTCGATGAACTAAACTGCATTATATAGTACAACTTTTCCAGTCCTGTGCATGTAATTATACTATCGGAAACCTGGATCAAGTCAGAAACTGAAGCCAAAAGTTTGAAACTACCAAACTACACCCATTATTATAACATTAGAGAAAACACAAGAGGAGGTGGAGTATCCATATTTGTTCACGGCTGCCTAAAACACAATTATTTAGAAGATATATCTAAAGAGAACAATCACTATTTATGGGTTCATTTAGATAAATACCCGTTGGATATTGGCGCCATATATAAAACTCCAAAATCAAACAATGATGGGTTTCTGGAGGAATACTCACAGCAGCTGATGAGAAGGAAAAGAACTTTAGTGTTCGGTGATTTCAACTACGATCTGCTCAATCCTAACCGATCAATTAATAAATACACAAAAGTACTGCTAGAAAATGGACACAAAATCTTGAACAAAATCGATACAAAATTTAGCACCCGTGATACATCAACAAAAAAACCGATATTTGACTATGTCTCATCAAATCTGATAAATCATAAATTTCATATGACTATAGTGGTATCACCAATGTCAGACCACAAACAAATACCTATACCTAGAAGTTGCAAAATATACACCAGAAACGAAAAAGAAAATAAAGTTACACAGCACCTTAGATTACACAGCATTATACCAGACAGAAGAAAGGACAGTTACGAATATCTCTGGCAGTAACTATGACAGCCTAGAAAATTTAATCCAGGAAGCAGTAAATAAAAATAGAATACCTAAATTTAAAATTCAAAGTACGCTAAAATCAGACTGGATTAATAAAGACATAATTGGAATGATAAATAAAAAAAATCAGCTATGGAGCATACACAAGGAAAATCCAAACGATGAATCAATAAGAGAAGACTTCATAGCCCTACGAAATACCGTATCTGAACAAATCCAAAGTATTAAAAATAGTTATTATTACAAAGCGTTCAAAAACTGTGAAAAAAGCCTTTAAAGATGTGGAAGTGGATTGGGAACTTAGCTGGAAACAAAACAAAGTCGTGTTCTGCTCCCTCAAAACTAGATACACAATCGGGTCCAATTACAGACCTTAAAAAAATATGTAACTACTTCAACACCTTCTTTGCAACTATAGGGTCTACTCTTGCAAATAAAATCAAAACGCATACACATAAGCAGCCAAGCACTCAAACGATCTCAAAGTCTAGTTCCTGCGAACTACTATATTTAACGCCAACTACGGAAGAGGAAGTAAGCAAAATCGTGGATGATCTCAATCCGAACACTAGTACGGGCCTAGACGACATTAGCTGCAAAACCATAAAGTGCATTAAAAACCTAATCTTAAGCTAACAATGAGTGTAAATTATTGTTTACAAAACGGCTTCTTCCCTGATTCTGTCAAAGTAGCGAAAGTGAGTCCAATTTTTAAGTCAGGAAAAAGTCCGATCCGGGCAATTATCGCCCCATCTCTGTCCTCCCGATAATCTCTAAAATCTACGAGAAAATATTACATAACCGTTTAGATAATTATCTGAAAACTATCAACTTCATCTCTAATAAACAATATGGTTTCCGCACTAAATCCAATACATTAACTGCAACAAACGACCTTGTGACAAACCTAAAAAATAATATTGATGAAAAACGCGCAGCACTCGGTATATTTATCGACCTGAAAAAGGTATTTGATACAATCAGCCACTGAATGATAACACCAAAATTGTATGATATCGGCATCAGGGGAACTGCCCACGGCATGTTTTGGCCGTATCTCTCTAACAGACAGCAAATTGTTCGGTTTGGTGATAAGCAAAGTAACTGTGAAACATTAACCTACGGCGTACCACAAGGCTCCATTCTTGGCCCTATGCTCTTTATTATATTATTATATGTAAACGAAATAAATAAATTAAATTTGTCAGGTGACATAATACTATATGCCGACGACACCAGCTTATTTTTGTTTGGCAACACTATCGATCACATCTTTAAACAAGCGCAGCAAGATTTAGATAGGTACTCTTTCTGAATGGTTCCAAGACAATTTGCTGACTGTTAACACATCTAAAACTAATTACATTATTTTCAGTGCTAGGAACAAAAAAATGGATAACCATTCAACTCTGTGTATTAATAACGAACCCTTAACCAAAGTCGACATAGAAAAGTATCTTGGTCTCCATCTAGACAGAAATCTGACGTGGCAGCCACACCTAGATAAACTAAGGTCTAAACTATCTTCTATTATGGGTGCACTTCGACGTATCGTTCGCTGCTTGCCGAAATCTGTTAGGTTTATTATATATAACGCTATGGTTAAACCTCATCTAGAGTACTTAATAGAGGTGTGGGGCACTGCATCCAAAACAAACTTAAAACAAATCGAAACATGTCAAAATAAAATAATTAAACTCTTCTTCCATTACCACTATATAACTCTCACAGAAAAAATTTACAAAGAAACTAAATTGATGACACACATATCGCACATTTATAAATACAGGGTGTGGCGTAAGTAGTGGTCCACCGTTAAGGATTTGATATACCAGACAATTTATTTTTTAAATTTATTACAATTTTAACCATTTTTACCCAATGGTTCCAAAAATATTTTTTTTTGTTTGAAAGAATGAAATCAATTTTGTTGGTTATTATGAAGTATCGAGAAACGGCATCAAACCCGCGGAAGAACGAACGAAAGCGATATCCAACTACCCGAAACCGTAGACGATCGCAGAGTTGCGCCGTTTACTCGGCATGCTTAATTTTTATCGCAGCTGCCTACCGCACCAAGCCGACTTACAAAACGAGCTTAACAAATATCTGCATAACCAGAAACGTAATGAAAAAACGCCCATCGAATGGACACCTGAGGCCGAAGCTTAAGCTTTTGAGAAATGCCGACAAAGCATTCTTGCAGCGACTGACTTGGTGCATCCACTTCCTGGATGCCCACTCGCCTTGATGACGGACGCTTCAGACTTCAGCCTTGGCGCTTGGAGCTTTATTACAACAGAAAATAGAGAACAAGTATATCTTCGATTTTGGAGAAAACTAAAGCTGCATCCTTTTTTCCTAAAAAAAGCTACTAGTTCAACATGAATCAAAAACCTAGGTATAGCTTGTGCGAAGCATATTTTTCTAAAAAATTTTTATGCAAAGAGAAATCAAAACCCAAGTCTCATATAAAAAATCTAAAAACCAGTTGCAGTTTTCGCCCTGATCTATCTTATAATAATACTGCCGGTACTGGGCTCATTTTTCCAATGTCAAATATTTGTATCCGTAGAATAAAATTACCTTCAAAATTTATTAATTCTTGTCAGTTTTTACATGACTGTTTCTGAAACTGACAAGTCTTAAATTATTTTAAAGCTTTTAAAAACCAGGTCTAAGGTCCACATCAGACAAGCTACTTTTAGCATCGGCGATCGGCGATTTAACCGCTTTATAGAAGCTAAATGCAGCGACCAAACCTTCCATACCGCACAATTAAAAACGTCAAACGCAAATTGAGTCGCTTTTCGCAAGCTCGATACAGCGGCTGAACGCTACACTCCGCACACATTCGGCCGTTTGCATCAACTTGTCATCTACACGACTCAGTGTAGACCAGTATATATTTTTTTATTGCTACCAATCTTTGTTACTGCTACAGTTTTAAAAGAAGAAAGAAATCATTTTGAAATTTATCATATGTAAACAATACCATTAAAAATAGGTAGTCATAATAGTCGACTATCGATCGGCAACATTACAGCCGTCCCGATCCAGCATCGTAGCAGTCTATAAAACGCGCGATTCCGATACCGCGTTCAAACGCAGGAAGTCGCTAAAACGCGACGCAGCATCGATACAGTCGCAAAATCGCAGATCGCCGATGCTAAAAGTAGCGTGTGTGTTTGGCCTTAAAAAAATACAATACTATTTTTGAACATAAAAAACTCAGGTTATAACTGTTTCCATTTTACTTATTTTTTAGGGCACGAGGAACAAGGCTTACCTAATGCCGCGTTCCCGACGCCAGCAGACCCAGCAGGGGTCTGAGTGGCGGCGGGGCCGAAGCAGTGGCGAGAGAAATGCGCCTACGCAACATGAGAGCGGCACTCCGTTGGGAAAGAAATATGGCGAATAGGGGGGCACCATACTTGGAGGGAGCGAGACCCGTAGAGGCACCCTCCCTAGTGGGAGCGATGCCCGTAGAGGCGCCATACGTTGCGGGCGCGATGCCTGTAGAGGCGCCCAATCTAGAGGGGCCGATGCCGGTCCAGGCACCCTCCCTAGAGGAACCGATGCCGATAGCAGCGCCCGCCATGCCTGTAGAGGCGCCCAATCTAGAGGGGCCGATGCCGGTCCAGGCACCCTCCCTAGAGGAACCGATGCCGATAGCAGCGCCCGCCCGACCTGGAGGGAATACCGGTGGCGCAAGCGGATCCGTAAGACAGTACCTATGATTTGACTAGTTCTTAAGTAAGATAAGTAAAAGTAGAATATCCCCATATCCCTGCGCTGACGTTCATGTTCAGGGTCACCAGTATAGAAGTATGAGGAACAGGGTGTAAAGTTCACTCATACTCTATAGAAAAGGGAGGATCCTCCGACCAGACGGGTGTTGTGTCTGGCGGGCAACTGCCCGATGATTCATGTCGGGCTGTTGTATATATGCTAGTTGCGCGGTAAACTCTGTTTGCGGGATGCAGGATTTTGCGTGACGTCAGTATGACGTGTTATTTGCATGTGGCGTTGTAGATACCGCTACAGTGGTATACTTACTTAGATTATTCAATTTAAGAAACAATCTAGCAAGTGTCATACCAATTTTGAATCCTTATTAAATGCGCCAGTATTTTTCAGTACAGTCAGTCAAAGTGGGGCAGTAATTTTGAATATTTAGTTGGGCAAAAAATGACATTTTCTTCTAAGCTGGAGCAGTTGGCTTTACATTTTAGGCAAGAGTTTACAGAAACATTAGTCAGGATATTCAGGATTCAAAAACAAAATTAAAAAAAAAAATAAGATTTGTAGCAACAGGAGTGAAAATACTTACAGGGTGCAGATTTTCTCGATTGTTTATAAATGCCAATTAGTTTTAAAATACACAACTTAGATTTTTTTATTTTTCTGATAAATTTTAAGACTTGGCCTATTTCCCGATTCCGGCTTGACGTCGACTTCTAGGACACTTGTATACCTACAATAAAATACTTGCACTTATTTCACGTTAGTAGTATTACATTTTACTGTTCTTATTGCGCATGAGTGACGCTTTACAGTTTTAAATAAGTAGTCTGTAACTAGCAAAATGTAGGCACTAAACTGACTTTTTAAATGTACAAACCCGTGTGCGCATCGTCCATATCGCATCGAGGAGACACAACAGAGACAAAAAAGTTGCTGGGCAACTTTGTTGGTCGTGGGCGCCTTAGAGTCACGTGCCCCCCCCTCCCCTTCCCTCCTACCAGCGAACCGTTGTTTTTGGATATGTAAATAACGAAGCTAAAAGGAATACCTTCGATCAGCTGGTTCTACAAGATAATGAGTATGTTATAAAATGTGCTTTAGATACTTTATATCATTTACTTTTCTTTTTTTAAATATGCAAACTACGTAACTGTGCGTGTTGCACTTGGCCAGTTTTTCATAGCTTCATTGCAACGAAAATCATCCAAATTTTTTTAAAAGGCCAAATGTCCGTGACTACCGCCGGACCGCCAACGCCAATCGCTTCCATATTTGGTAAATAATTAGTATTGAATTGGTACTAATTAGTACTCGAACAACAAAATTGGTACCTTAGTAGTTTTCGAGAAAATCGACTCTGAAGTCACGCTCACTTCAGCAGGACCACCATGAGCGCCAAAAAAGGGGGCATGCCCCCTAGAATTGCTGTATAGCATGCATGCTATACAGCTATTCTAAGTATAAAAATAATTAGTATCCTTAAAAGTGATTCACTTCGTAAAAAATACACAACTGAAACATTTGTATTTACGGAGAAATCAACGATGATAACTTTCGCGCGCTCGTTCAGCAGGACCACTACTATGAATGATGAAATTATAGTACCCTGCAAGATAAAATTAGTACCCAAAATTCAAAATTAGTACTCCAGTACTTTAGTAACTTTAGAGTATTGTATTGTTATTATAAAATCTCTTTTTTTCAGGGCTTCCCTGGGAACTAACAACAGAGCAAGAACTGTGTTAAGTACGTAATTATGCGGAAGGACGACACTCGTCAATCAAAGTCGCTAGCCTGTTGCACACTGGTTTATTGTCATAAAATAGTTCCCCGGCGCGGGGAACCTACGTAGCGCTCGCACACATATATAACAAACTGGAAAAAGGTCCGGGTACTCCGGATAGGCACATGACATTCTGGGTGCTTGACGAGGGTAATCCGGACCCAGATCAACCGGATTTAATTTAATGCACCTAACTATAACGTGTGCGGGTTGTCTCATTAATCCAAACTACGAGAGATACTGCTTGATTTTTGCAGTAATTTTATACCGAGCGGTTCCTTCTTTTTTACTAGACTAGTGGTAATAGTACCTAATATAATAGTAGTATAGTAATAGTCAGTGAAATGAGGGAGTCGTGGTAGAACTAAAAGTTACGACGATTTTAAAATGTAGAGGAATTTTTTATCGCACTGATTCGGTGGATGGAAACAGCATGTCGATTCTGTAAAAATCTCACCGTGAATACTTGCGTGGAGTGAGCTGTCAGTGTCATCCCACTGATGCTAGGGATTTGTTGGAACTCGTTGTTGTGTCTTCAGTTAATTAAACACAGCGCAGAATAATTAAACCTTTATTTGGTGTTAAACAAATATATATGTGAGAAAAGATAAAAGATATAGAAAGCGAACTTTGATGGACATACACACGTTGACAACAATAATAAATCTATCAAAATAAATTTTCTTATTGTTCCAAACAACAGTTGTCAATTTTAAAAACAATCTCATTTTAAAATTCACAACCAGCCTGTCTACAAATTAATGTGACAGACATGAGGTTACATATGTTTGCTCCAACACTCCTCCTTAATCTCGTGTCCATTCACACACCATACATGTTTATCAAACACACACACCCATACCTCTCACACACCACTGAAACTTCTCTCTTGGAAGTGGTTTCGTTAAACCATCTGCGACCATGCATGTGGTCTCCTTATACTTCAGTATCACCTCATTATTTACAATTGCCTCACGCACAAAATGATACCTCACATCTACATGCTTAGTACGTTGGTGATGTACTGGGTTTTTGGCAATAGCGATGGCAGACTGACTATCACTGAAAATGGTCACGGCTTCATCCAATTTGTAGCCCTGTCCATCAGTTACTTCGGCTATAAACCTTCTCAGGAATATTGCTTCTCTTGCAGCTTCTGATAGCGATACATATTCTGCCTCTGATGTACTAAGAGCTATTGTTCTTTGTTTCTTGCTCTCCCAGCTGATTGCGCCACCTTGCATTATGAAGACCAAACCAGAGTATGATCTCCTATCAAACTCTCCAGCATGATCTGCATCTGCATATCCTTCTAGAGGTCCATTCTGTCCTTTTAAATATTTTAGACCATGACTCTTAGTGCCCTTGAGATAACGAAGTACTCGTTTTGCTGCGATCCAATGACTCTCGTCAAATGAATTATTAAACTGACTCAAACTGTTCACTGAATGAGCAATATCTGGACGTGTGCACACAGCAAGATACATAAGAGAACCTATCAATGCTCTATATGGTAGGTCATCTCTTGACTTGTGTTCTGATGGAGGCTTCTCTAGCCTTTGTCCAGTTACTTCCGGCGTTGAAACTGTCTTTGCATCTTCCATGCCAAATTCTCTAAGCAACTTTTCGATATATTTTTCTTGATTGAGGTTTATGCTATTCAAATTTTGTTTAATTTGAATACCAAGCATCAACTCTGCCTTGCCAAGATCTTTCATATCGAATTTCGACATAAGCTCTTTCTTCACTACCTTCATTTCTGTTAAATTGTTCCAAAATAGCAGAATGTCATCTACATAGACAGCCAGGATTATTATGTTCTTTCCTCTAGTCCTAGTGTAGACGCAGGGTTCATTTAAGGATCGCTTAAAGTTTAGCTTCCTCAGTTCCTCATCTAATTTTATGTTCCAACTTCTTGGAGCCTGCTTCAGTCCGTATAATGACTTCTTCAGAAGACACACATAGTCCTCTTTTCCTTTTTGTTCAAAACCATGTGGTTGTTTCATGTAAACAACTTCATTTAAGTTTCCATTTAGGAATGCAGTCTTAACATCCATCTGATCAATTTGAAGATCCAATTTAGCTGCGAGAGCTATTAAAGTTCTGAGTGAGCTGTGTCTCACAACTGGTGCGAAGGTCTCATGGTAATCAATGCCTCTCCTTTGACTATATCCCCTTGCTACCAGGCGTGCCTTATACCTATATCCGCCCACCTCTTCTTTGATTCGAAATATCCATTTAGAATCAACGATGTTGTAAGGGTACGCTGGTGGTTTGACCAGTGTCCAGGTATTGTTTTTTTGTAGAGCATCTAACTCCTCCTCAATTGCTTTTCTCCAATTTTCTTTATCCATGCGTGATAAAGCTTCATCCACTGTCAGTGGAAAAACACTTTCAATAGCTTGATATGTGATGTGATCCGGAAATTGTTTAGGTTTCCTCTCTCTTAATGGATATCTTCTCTCACTAGGAAGTACCGGCTCTGGTTGTAGTACCTCTTCGTCTCTTTCATCAAGGGATTCCCATTCATCACAGCTTTCTGTTTCATTGCCATTAGATTCTTCATTTTGATCTAAATCATTTGTATTTATTTCTCTTACAGTCTCATTCTGTTCTTGAAGTTCTTCTTCACTTTCTATCACAGTGTTTGTTGGTACAACTGGTGGATTTTCGTGTTCAAAAACTATAGATATCTCATCTTTCTTTGTTTCTGAACTTCTCTCTATGGGTTGAAATTGATTTTCGAAGAAAACAACATCTCTTGCTTTATGTACCATCTTGGTTTCTGGATCAAACAAACGATATGCTTTCGCATCTTCACAGTATCCAATATGAAGCAACTCTTTGCTCTTCGGATCCCACTTGGTGCGTTTTTGTTTAGGTATGTGCATAAACGCTTTGCATCCGAAAACTCTGATATATGTCAGATTTTGTTTCTTTCCAGTCCAAGCTTCTTCAGGCGTTTTATTCCTAACAGCTTTCGTTGGTGATCGGTTTTTCAGAAAAACAGCTGTCTTCACAGCTTCTGCCCAAAACTTATTGCTTAATCCAGCTTCTTGGATCATGCTCCTAGATTTTTCAACGATTGTTCTGTTTGCCCTTTCTGCTACACCATTCTGTTCAGGTGTATATTCCACCGTTAATTGATGTTTGATTCCGTACTTCTTCATGAAATCATTCATCCGAGTATTTACATATTCTTTGCCATTATCTGACCGTAAAGTTTTTAACTTGTTTCCAGTCTGTAATTCCGCAAAAGTTTTGAATTCTTCAAGTTTATTAAATACTTCACTTTTACATTTAAGAAAATATACGAAGGTTTTACGCGTATAATCGTCTATAAACGTTACAAAATATTTGAATCCGCTAAATGACTCTTCAGCCATTGGTCCGCAGACGTCAGTATGTACTAGCTCAAGTACACTGTCTGCTCTATTTGCTGGACTGCTTTTCTTGAATGGTTGTCTGGTTTGTTTTCCTTTCAGACAAGCTACGCACTCTAGTGTAGTAGAACTGTTAGAAAAACTCACCCCTGTCGCCATGATATTGCGTAATAGTTTAAGGTTACGTACTCCAAGGTGACCCATTCTTCTATGCCATAAGTCCATCTCATCGCCACTGATAGTAGTCGCCAGCGCTGTGTGCTTTAAGCTTTGCTTTAATTTATACACACCATTTTCCTCTACACCTATAAGTAAAGGTTCGCCTGTTATTTCACAATTACTACTCTTTACTACGTTAAAACCTCCCTTGTAGAATACTACCTTAAGGTCTTTCTTAGTGACAGCACTAACGCTAAGTAAGTTTGCAGCTAATCTCGGGACATACATAGCATTAATTGTAACATTCGGTTTCGTACATACCACTGTGCCACTTCCAATACCTTGCAATCTTTCTCCGTTTGCACACACTACAGTCACTCCCCTTTCATACTTCTTCAAATCATGTAACCATTCACGCCTTGAAGTCATATGATTAGAAGCTCCCGAGTCAACAATCCAAAAATCTTCTGAAGTTGAAGTCGTCATCGCCAAAGCTGTAGACGCTTCATTTCTTTTCTTGCTTGGATTGTCTGGACAATCTTTCGCTTTATGTGGTCCATTGCAAATGAAACATTTAAACTTTTTCTTTTGTTTTTGTTTAAAAGTATTTTTCTTTGTCAAAAGAGCATGATTGTTTGCACTCGTAGCCGCTGTATGTGTATCCTCCATTTGGTAAAGTTTAGTTTTCACATAATCCGTAGTAAGCTCAATATTTGAATTTTCAATTGCTAATCTCATAGCTTGAAAATTATCTGTTAAACCTTGAAGCATTAGGGCAGCCAATAATTCGTCATCTATTTCCTTTCCTAGATCACACAGTTTTTGTGCAGTCGTCATCAATGCCGAAATATAATCTCTTATAGTCGTGAACTGCTCCAGTTTAAGACTAACTAGTTTTGACAGCAATCTGCAGCGATTATTTAGCCCTTTATCTTCGTATGCTTTCTCTAAAGCTTTCCAAGCCTCCTTGGCAGTCTTTGCTTGACGCACATGAATTAGGCACTCTGGTTTTATCATCAAGCATATTTTACTTCTTGCTTTTTGATCTCTCTTTTTGCCTATCTCATCAACTGGCGTAGTATGTGTATACTCCCATAGATCATCGTGTATTAAATATAATTCCATCACAAATTTCCATGAACTATAGTTAATGGCACCATCTAGTTTCTCAATTGACGCCATGCTCAAAGAATCATTCTTACTTACAGTTTCTGCTGAATGATTTTCGCCGTTTTCAATCATTTCTCGGTTTATTTGGTTTCTGGGCCCATAACCTTTGTTGGAACTCGTTGTTGTGTCTTCAGTTAATTAAACACAGCGCAGAATAATTAAACCTTTATTTGGTGTTAAACAAATATATATGTGAGAAAAGATAAAAGATATAGAAAGCGAACTTTGATGGACATACACACGTTGACAACAATAATAAATCTATCAAAATAAATTTTCTTATTGTTCCAAACAACAGTTGTCAATTTTAAAAACAATCTCATTTTAAAATTCACAACCAGCCTGTCTACAAATTAATGTGACAGACATGAGGTTACATATGTTTGCTCCAACAGGATTGACCATGCAAACATTTACAATCATAAAAGAGATTTTAATAATATTTTTTAATGCTAATCCTATTGATATTTTTATATAATTCAAAGCTAGTATTTTAGTGGTCAAAACATTCGCCAGCGCCTAACGCGCTTGCGCGGCGTGAAATATGGCTCATTCCGAATTAAGTCATCATCGCTCACATGAATAATTTGCTTTCCGATTTAGATAAATGACCACTATGGCAGCTGAGAGTCAGTAATATACCTATTCACTTGAATAGTTACTCATGGTTGGATTATAGTATTTATTTGTGTATACACCACGAATTTCCTCTTCTTTGGTAAGGTGGCGACTGTAGCCAGAAGCACAATTTCGAAAATGCCACGTTGCGGTTTAAAGATCGGTGATAATTATTAATTTAGGGCATGGTCGGTAGTCGGCGTTATCGCAAGATGGCACATGCCATGACTTCATATATGTCGATTCACGGGACATCGTTATCGCGTTCACGTTAATTCAGAAAAGGGCCCTAATTGACTATGACCACTTAATGATTCATTACTTCGAAACCATGTCAATTCCTTAATAATCTAATCACTACATCTGCTATTAACGTATTCTCTATGACACAATGACCGAAACCGGTTTGAACTGTCAAAATACCACGCTTGACAACCGTACGGCGTGGTAAGATTATTCGGGGAATAATAGATAAATACCATACAGCAGAATGAGGGTTTTCGTGAAAATTTACGACACCAGTTGGCACCACTGTGACAAGAGGTCTCCCAATACAAAATATTATGATGACGTTCATCATTCGATTCATTCATTCGTTCATCATTCAGTCATGACTAAAGAAAATATAGGCTCTTTGACAGATGTCTGGACCTGACGTGTCGGTGCTGCCACCTGGCGAACGTCATTTCAGAAAACCCTCATTGGGGTCAAGGTGTAAGCACGCTGTAGTCGATTACAGTGCAATTCGGAATGTACCATATATCACTCCACTCGAATCTCGTAACCATGGCAACACCACCTCGGCGTCAACACCTCCACCAGCCGCGTTTTGATTGGCGAATACCTCGTCTTTTTCTACTTTAGAGTTACACATTTTGAAAATCGCTCAACGAAAACTTTGCTTAATCTGCCCCTTGGCAGACTCTAAGGCAGGGTCGCCATGAAATGTTGGGGGTTCAAGGGTCGTTAGAATTAGACAACCAGCTTGATAGAATGTACTTTAATGAATATCTAGTGAATTTATGTTACAATGCGCATTGATGTAAACTGCTTACTTATATTCTAAAGGAGTGTACTTACTACGTTATGCACTATTAGGGACCATACATACACTTCAGGGTTGACACCAACCACTTCTTCATTTAAGGGTTACTAGAGGTGCAGTGCAAACACGGGCGCGCGATGAGCGATAAAATATTTGCACTTATTTGACGTTGGTATTGCATTTTCCTAATGTTCTTATACATGACGCCTTACAAGTTAAATAATATGTAAAAACAAATCTCTAATGTGATAATGAGTGACTAACGCGCAAGCGCGGCGTGATCTTATCACTTCACCTTCACTCCACCCGATTCACGACATTAAATGTCGTGAATCGGGTGAAGTGATCACGCAATCTGCAATGTGATAATGACAGTGATTAACGCGCAAGCGCGGCGTGATCTTATCACTTCACCTTCACTTCACCCGATTTACGACATTTAGTGTCGTGAATCGGGTGAAGTGATCACGCCACACAAACTACGTGGGATTACATTCTATGGTCCGTCAGCTAGGCATCCGTTAGCACTCGATGACTTGACACACTCGGTTATCTCTTCTAATTCAATAGATTTGGGTTAATAACAACGCTGAACATCGTCGCAGTCTTTACTACTTTTACTAGCCATATTTGTTCTTGCTTCAGCTTCTTCGATAATAGGTAGGATAATAGGTAATACGGGCTGGTGTCCGCAACTCCACGTCATTGCGCGTATTTTGCGTACTTCTTCAAAAATTTTTATCTTTAAGTTTTCAGGATTTGGTAGATCATCCCTGGATTTTATAGCAATTCGAAAAATATCAAAGATTGAGACAAACTATGGGACATCATAATGCTAAGTAAATCTTTATTAATTTCTATGTCCATATCTGCAAGTTTATCGACGATTTCCATAAACTAGTTCAAGTGATCCACTATGTTATCTCTTCGTCGTCTTTAATTTTTCTTAAGATTAATTCCTTCAAAAGCCTTTCGTGCAGGACCTTTGCTGGAGAAATACGAGGGTGACACTAAAAGTTCTTAGAAAATCAAAAACAAACAAATTAGCAAGTTATTAGTTTTATTATATCTTTTCAAAACCACTGAGAAAAGCACTTTGCCCACTCGTCCTTAGGGGTCTCTTTGACGGCATTTTGAAACGCAGCCACTGCTTCCGTGGCGTCCGTAAAACGTTTTCCTCGAAGTTTTTCTTTTTTTTCGGAAATAAATAAAAATCGCAAGTTGCGAGGTAGGGGCTATAGGGCGGGTGACCCAGTAATTCCACGTCTGACGTCGCCAAGTAGTCGATTGTTTGCTTGGCGGTGTGCGACGAGGCGTTGTCGTTGTGAAGGAGGATCCTGCTGCGAGGTCGTTTCTCCCGAACTTTTTCCAAGACAAGTGGCAAACAATTGTTAGTGTACCACTCTGCAGTAACTGTTTTTCGATCCTCTAAAACAATTTTTGCGTAATGACCTGTCCTTCCGAAGAACGAGGCCACCATCTTTTTTCCCACGCTTCGACCTCTCTTCACTTTAATTGGCAACTCCTCGGAAGAAAACACCCAGACAGCAGGCTGTCTCTTAGTTTCAAGATCATAACTAAAATCCAGCTTTCGTCACCCGCAAGTATGTCGAACACACCATTTGAGTCACCTCCGTAAAATCTTTGAACCATTTCACGACACCAATCAACACGACGGAGTTTTTGGGCCTCTGTCAAATTATGAGGTATCTGCCAGGCACAAAGCTTCCTGACCGCTAAATGTTCATGGAGAATTTTGTGTACTTGACTCATACCGATGCCTAAGCTTGTCCGAATCTGCTGATAAGTTACTCATTTGTCAGTCTCTATCATACCAATGCCAATCGAAGACTATCATAACTTTCTTGTTAACTTAAATGACATCGAAAGTCATGAAAAATCAATGGACGAAAATTTTCTCGCGTTAAATTCATGGTGACATGACACAGACAATTTTTCAATTTGCCGCCAAGTCGTAAACCAATGACAAATGAATAAAATACATACAGAATAATATTGGCAAAGATTTTCAAAATTTGAACTTATTTTTTTATTATATATATCGTTTACATGTGGCCAGTTCTAAAAACTTTCAGTATCGCCCTCGTACCCTCGCGTTTGTCCCAGACATATTTGCTAGTTTGACAGTTCTTCAATGGTTTCAGTTCGCTCGGTGAGATTATAGAGGTATGAGGAACAGAGTTTAAAGTTCACTCAACCTCCATAGAAAAGGGAGGATCCTCCGACCAGACGGGTGTTGTGTCTGGCGGGCAACTGCCCATTGATTCATGTCGGGCCGTTGTATCTATGCTAGTTGCGCGGTAAACTCTGCTTGCGCGATGCAGGATCTGCGTGACGTCAGTATGACGCGTTGTTTGCATGTGGCGTTGTAGATACCGCTACATCACTCCCCCCCGGAGACCGGAGGTCGATAGTGGGCTGAGTCTTGTATCTTGCGATGCTTGCCAGGCCAGCTGAGGTTCCAGTGAGTCGGAACCGGTTGCCGCATAGTTCACGGTGAGTCGGAACTGTCTGCGAAGATGTCCCCAGTGAGTCGGGGTGGCGCTGCGTTATGCTCCAGTGCGTCGGATGTGGTACAGCGCCGGTTTGAGGCTGACTGCTGCGTCGACCAGGAGAGGAATTGAGCTCTTCTTGTTGACCGGCCGAAAGTGCAGTGTGCTGTGCCAAGGTTGCTGATGAGGCTGAGGGTGATGACCAGGTATGCGCGGTCGCTGCATGCTGGTGGTCTGGATACCCGTTGAAGCCGTGGGAGCTGGCTGGCTGGGTGACTCGCTGCTAACGCTTGCGGGAGTGATGATGATGACGTCACGCTGAAGTATTTGCACGAAGGCTGCGCTGACGTTCATGTTCGGGGTCACCAGTATAGAGGTATGAGGAACAGAGTTTAAAGTTCACTCAACCTCCATAGAAAAGGGAGGATCCTCCGACCAGACAGGTGTTGTGTCTGGCGGGCAACTGCCCATTGATTCATGTCGGGCCGTTGTATCTATGCTAGTTGCGCGGTAAACTCTGCTTGCGCGATGCAGGATCTGCGTGACGTCAGTATGACGCGTTGTTTGCATGTGGCGTTGCAGATACCGCTACAAGATGATCAGAAATAATTCTACTAGTGCCAAGACATCTTTTTCTAAATATTTATTTAGTTCATCACCGTCACTAGTTGGTTTTTTTTATTGTTGCAGAGACGTAATTCCATAGGCCCCTTTTTAATAGAAGGGCTTTTGCGTGTATTCGCCATGTCTCATAATTTTCCCTTTTCAGTGGTTCAATATTATATATGTGGCTCATTATTACTTACATTTGCCCTGGACTTATAACCTATTAGATTGGAAGCAGCCTTTTAATTAAATAATTTCAACCTTAACACATAGAAATAATATAATTTTCATTACCTTTGACATCTTTATGATTGACAATATTCAAGTAGGAAGTAGAAGTAACAATTCTTTTAAATATATTGTTGAACCATGAAGGTTGTAATGCACTATGTTCTAGGAGTGTAGTCTTCTTATGTTGTTGCCTAGCAACTGTTATGTGTGTGTTCTGTCATCTTATATTTCCAATGAGTTTAATTTTATACTCATAAAATTTAAACTACTTATTAAACCACTGTGTTACAATGATATTCAATTTTCATTGAAAGGAAGCTCAGCCAACAGGTTATGGGCCCAGTCATTATCATTTCAATCGTTTTTGGATCAAACTTCTTGCGGCTATGATCCTTTACCAGAACCTGAGCTCTACATCCGAATATTTTCAGATTCGATAGATCGACTCTCTCTCCTGTAAAAACCTCCTCTGGAACTTTATCCTTGAGGGCCATTGTTGGAGATCGGTTCTTCAGGTACACGGCACAACCAACAGCTTCGCCCCAGAATCTCTTGTCCAAACCAGCCTCATGCACCATACATCTAGCCTTCTCAGTTATTGTGCGGATTGTGCGTTCCGCTACTCCATTCTGTTGAGGAGTGTATGGTACTGATCTCTGGTGTTGGATCCCATGTTTCTTCAGGAAACCTTGAAATTCTCCATTGGTATATTCAGTGCCATTATCGCTACGAAATTTCTTTATTTTCTTTCCCGTCTGATTTTCAACTAGTGCCTTGAATTCCATGAATTTAGCGAAAACTTCGGTCTTGGATTTCAACAAATAGCCAAATGTTTTTCGGCTGAAGTCATCCACAAAAATCAGGTAGTACCTGTTACCGCCCCAGGATTCCACTTCCATAGGGCCCGCTAAATCCGAATGCACGAGTTCAAGAAAGTCTTTTGCTCTCTTACTTTTACCTTTCGGAAACATTTTGACGCACTCCTTCCCTTTACAGCAACCTTCACAAGGTTCCGTGCTCACCTCTTTAAAACTCAGACCATCTGCCAAACTTTTTAACTACACCATCAGAGCTCCACTCAGGTGACCTAGTCTTCTGTGCCACAAATCAAAACTAGCACGAGAAGATTCTTCTGGAGGACACGTCAGAACCATTGCTGCTTCTTTTCCTAAAACATATAACCCCTGTTTCAGTGGTGCTGTCAATACTGGCTTTCCAATTACTTTTACCTTGTAATCCTTTTGGTAAACCTTACAACAAGTCTCATCGAAAACAACAGTGCAACCCTTAGCACACATTTTACTAACCGACAGCAAGTTTGTCGTCAAACCTGGAAGCATAAGTACATCTTCGAACCTCACAGAGCGCCCCATTACATACACATCCCCTTGTTCGCTAGATACAATTTTATTATTGTTCGCGGTCGTCACTAGCTTAGAACTAATGGACTGTCTATCTTCTAGAATATGCACGTCAGACGTCATGTGTGATGTAGCTCCGGAATCTACGACCCAATGGCCCTCACCAACCGTCATAGATAGAGCGGCCATTAGACCCGAGGTCTCCTTACTGTTCTTCTTATTGAAATATGTGTCTTTGTTGTCTTCAGACTTGTCTCTCGTTTTACGACGTTGACACTGCCATTTATAATGCCCTTTCTTCTTACACAAATGGCATATAACACCCTTTTTGGAGCGTGACATCAGTGCCGTTGCCGTGTCATCTTCAACTGTGTTCATTGAGCTGCTTTTCCTCAAGCTTTCTTTGAGCAACGCTGCCTGCACAGACTCTGTTGTAATCTTCATGCTTGAATGCTCCAATGTCATCACCAGAGGATTGTATGCATCGGTTAAACCGGCCAACATAATGATCCCTACAAATTCATCATCCAGACCTGCCTTTATGCTAAGTAATGACTGGCTGGTTGACAGGATATCATTGAGATATTCCTCCATTGATGAAAACATTGTCAATTTGGCGTTAAATAATTTCCGCAACAGATATAGCCGTCGCAGTAACCCGCCGTCAGCATAAGATTTTTGCAACGCTTGCCAAGTATCTCTCGCTGTCTTGAGATGCATGATCATAGGATAAATATTTTCCTTGCACATGAGGCAGATCTTACTCCGAGCTTTGGCATCCTTTCTTTTAGCCTCCGCAGAGTCTGCCTCAAAATCATCGGTCACACACTCCCATAGATCGAGGTCGGTCAGGAACATTTCCATGGCAAAAGCCCACGTACCATAATTGGCTTGGCCTGCCAATCTCTCAATACTCTTTACAACAGCTAATTCCATATTCGAAATTGAGATACCTACTTTTATTTTGCTCAGATATTACACCAGATCACGTCTGGGCCCATAACCTTCACCTGGAGTGAAGGCAAGTTTTGCAAATTGAAGAAAGCCATATATGGCCTAAAACAAGCTGCCAGGTGTTGGAACCAAAAGATTCATGACCATATAATAAGGATGGGTTTTTCTAGGTCTAAATATGACCAGTGTGTCTACACAAAAATTCATAATGAAATTTTCACTGTAATAGCTCTGTACGTGGATGATTTTTATATATTTACAAATAAAGCTGTAGAAGCCAGAACGGTGAAACTTCAGATTAGCAGATCCTTCAAAATAAAGGATTTGGGTGAGGCAAGAGAATGTCTTGGAGTCAGGATTGAGCGGAAGAGTGGTAGTGAAATCCACTTGTCTCAAAAGAAATACATTTCAAAAATCTTAGAGAAATATGGAATGTCGGACTGCAAACAAGTTAGTACGCCAGTTGAAGTGAACCTTCGCCTGAAATATGGTGAAAAGAACGACGATACTCGTTATCAGGAAATTATCGGTTCACTAATGTACCTGGCATGTTGTACAAGACCTGATATATCGTATGCAGTTACGATGCTGAGTCAATTTAATAACTGCAACGATTCTACTCACATGGCGGCACTGAAACGTGTGCTTAGGTATTTAAAGGGGACAGCGGAACTATCGCTGTGTTACAAAAAATGTAATAAGCCTTTGGTTGCCTATGCAGATGCAGATTGGGGAAATGGGCCTGATGGGAAATCTTTCTCTGGTTATACCCTTATTTTTGGTGGTGCTGCGGTGTCTTGGCAGTCCTTAAAACAGCGTTGTGTTTCGTTAAGTACTGCTGAAGCTGAGTACATCGCAATCTGTGAGGCCGCTAAGGAAGTGATATCAGTTAATGGATTATATTCTGAACTGACTGGCTATAACAGTACTGTTACTATTTTTAGTGATAGTCAAAGTGCCAGTAAGCTAGTCTATACTCCTGCTATTGGAAAACGTTCCAAACACATAAATATAAGATATCATTTCGTAAGATGGCTAGCAGAGCAAAGGGTTATTTGTGTTGAATATTGTGAGACTAGCCTTATGCCTGCTGATATGATGACCAAGGGAGTTGGTAAGCAGAAACATGTGTTCTGCACACAACATAGTGGATTAAGTGGGGGTGTTGAACCATGAAGGTTGTAATGCACTATGTTCTAGGAGTGTAGTCTTCTTATGTTGTTGCCTAGCAACTGTTATGTGTGTGTTCTGTCATCTTATATTTCCAATGAGTTTAATTTTATACTCATAAAATTTAAACTACTTATTAAACCACTGTGTTACAATGATATTCAATTTTCATTGAAAGGAAGCTCAGCCAACATATCGCACCTTTAGAATTAAAGAGACCTAATTGGAAATTTAAAGATTTCAACTTTGACTCTTAAAATTACCTTGCACGACCATCTTCATCGAATCTTAATAAAACATTTTAAGTTAGGTTAGACAAGTCTGACATATCTGACAAGACTGACATTTTTAAGTCTCTGTTTTATTCTGATTCGATGAATATGGTCGTGCAAGGTAATTTTATGAGTTTTGACTCATAAAATTACCTTGCACGACCATAGGTATTCACGAATTTTCAACTATGGTTGAAAATTGAAATCTTCAAATTTCCAATCAGGTCTCTTTAATTCTAAAGGTGCGATATATCATAGACTATATTATCCATAACAAAAAGACCGCATCTTTGTCAAGCAGAGGGTGGGCTAGCTCCAACAGCATCTTGAAAATCCTAGCCGAGACGTAGTTTGTGTGGCATGATCACTTCACCCGATTCACGACATTTAATGTCGTAAATCGGGTGAAGTGATCACGCCGCGCTTGCGCGTTAGTCACTGTATATCACTGTATATCACATTGCAAATTGCGTGATCACTTCACACAAACTACGTGGGATTAAATTCTGTGGTCCGTCAGCCAGGCACACCGTTAGCACTCGATGATTTGACACACTCGGTTATCTCTTCTAATTGAATAGATTTGGGTTAATAACAACGCTGAACATCGTCGCAGTCATAGACTTGATCTACAATCGCTCATAATAACAATGTCGATGCGTATTTTCATCAGTCTAGCTGTCTTAAACGTCAATGTTTTATTTTATTTCCTGTTCGTGCGTGACGCAATGGGCATTGTTCATATTTTTTAAAATGTTGTAATTGAAAAACCATTTCGAAGAATAGCGTTATTGATCATTACGGACTAATTAATTATGAAAAATAGTCATATTTTATTGATATTTTTGATAAAATACGATTGACCTTCTTTGCCCTTCAAATTACGTCGGCTTTGGCCGTACAGTTTTGTATCGTTACCTCAGAAAAAAAAAAGTAAGATTGTCTACAATCTGTCAAATGTCAAACTATTATAAATATGTCAAAAATATAAACATTCTTGTTTATATTACATTACATACATTATTTCAACACTCGACAATATTTAATATACTGGAAGAGTTATGGAATACAGGAAGTGCTTTGTTCCAACTTGCAGCAATAATAGTAATAATGTCGCCGCGTGCGTTATTATTCTATTTCTAAGTCACCGCGTCGATTGTTCTAGTGACGATAGAGAGTAGTATATTCCTTGGAGGACACTTACACATAAGAAACCATTTGTAAATAAATACGCTAAGATTGGATTCGATTATTTAAGACGTCTATTCGTCCTATTGACACTTTGACAGATGTGACAGTACTCTTTGGATTGATGACGTTGTGTTGACAGATTAAAAATTTTAATTATGTACTAGTCAGGCAACGGCACTTAATCTTTATGCCACTGATAACGTCACCTACCTTAAAAACTTAAAATAATTCAATATTTTTTTTTAAATAACTATCGAGCTAATCATCAAAATATTCAAATTAGTTTCTCAAAATACTCTAAATTTTCAAAAAATAAAATAAAATCTAATGGTTAGAAATTTTGGACAATCCCCATTGCGCCTCAGGCTATATAAGACCTTGCTAATCTAGGAAAAAAAAAATAACATTGAGGTTCTGACTGTTTCTGTTTTGCTATTTTATTTTAAAACCCCACAAAATACTAGTGAGTATTTTAGTTGTAAAACAACTAAAATACTAGCATTGACGTTATATAAAATGATCAATAGAATTAGCATTTAAAATTTATTAAAATCTCGATTATGATTGTAAATGTTTGCTTGGTCAATCCCTAGCATCAGTGGGATGACACTGATAGCTCACTCTACTCAAGTTTTCACGGTGAGATTTGTACAGAATCGACATGCTGGTCGAAGTTTATGTAGATATATCGTCCGAAACACGGTGTACCTATATGTCAATGGACGAGACAAAAAAGGATGTCGGACGTTTGACATATGTAAAAATTCAAAATCAATCCCAGTTTTCGCTTATATTGTTAAATATAATAGAATAAAAGTTTGAAACACGCACATGATGTAAAAGTGAAGTTTGTAATAGGTGTATCCTATTTAGCGCGAATTTAACCAGTGACACGCAGATATCGCGTTCAATTCCCAGGCAAGTTCCAGCACAGAACATTATTACTCCTAGCTGAGAAGAACACCATCTTCATATAAAAATGTTGGTCTAAAAGTATTACTACTAGCGCCGCTAGTGGAACTCTTTGGCAATTTAAACATGGCGCGAAATTTGAAAGTGTGTATGTGTGTTGCGTGAAAGTGCTTTGGTGATTTGAATTTGTAGTTTATCAGAAAGAGCTCGCTCTAAAACAAATTACAAATTCATATTATGTATTAACGAGTTTTTGATAATAATAGGAATCAGTAATTTATTTAGAACGTGCTCACCATGTTACTTGAAGTTCAAAAACAGCCAGTCGATTTTGTAAAAATCTCACCGTGAAAACTTAGGTGAAGTGAGTTTGTTTTTGCTAGGAATTGACACTATTGACAGCTCACTCCACGCTCACTTCACTTAAGCTTTTACGGTGAGATTTTTACAGAATAGCAACGCAGAATTAAATAAAAGCACAGTTTATAACGTAAACAATTTTATTTAAGAAGTCAACCATAATCAATATGTTAGTTACATTACACGCCAATTGTTTATAAATAGTACATATTATCAAGCTATAATTTCCAGTATAAGGTGATCTCGAATTGTATAGAATTTCCGTACAATGAGGTGGTTTTGGAAAACGATGTAAGACCAGTAAATAAGTGTCACTAGGCTTCTAAAACAACAAAATGCAGCAGTATGGTATCCCGTATTGGGAGTCTCGATGCAAACGTGGAGATAATACCTACTGAAATCGACGCACTTCGAACGGAAAATCACACGAAATACAGGAAAAACGACAGCAAAAACAAATTAACACACGCGGCGATATAAAAACATTGAATTTATTAAACTTGTCTTTGTCGTCCGACTGAAAACTTTGATGTTGCCATTTACCATCGATTTTTTACAGTTGTTTTTTGTTACTGGAAGCCACCCATTTCAAACCCACCTACTGAGCCAACCAATCCGAACACAGTTGACTTCCCCCGAGTTCTGGCAAGTTCCATGTTATTGCTTTTGGCAAGGCACCTCCAATCTGTCTTTAGCATTGACTTAGGATTTTTATTATTGTTTTACGTGGCAAAGATATCGAACTTGTCAGCTTAGAATTTAGAAAATTTATTTAAAATTAATGACAGCTTGGAAACCCAAAATATTGAAATTACTTGCTCACAATAACTAAATCTTTAAAATAAAAAATACCTGAAAAATACTTTCTAATACAGTTGCTCAAAAAGTGGCGTATTGCAGGGACGTATAGCGTTCGGGAAGTGGGCTATTACATACCTACTCGTGCTTTTTTTTTACCTTTCCCGAACTCGTGCGTTCTCTTTCCCAACTGTCAAAATAATGTCTATTAAAAAGAAAAACCAACCATGAAGTTTTTACTAAAAAAATTCACAGAAGTTTTTATGATTCATGCAAATACGTATATTTCTAAAAAGAAGCTACTAATTTGTTTCAATATCAGATTTAATGATTTGATTGAAAAGAATTTTCATTTCATATCAATAAAAAAATTCTACTGAAGACTTGGCTGTATGGGCATAGTTCCCTTTGCCTACCAGAATGGGTGAAGAAAAAATAAATCTCTGTTTATATTTTACGGTTGGCGCCATTAGTTAGTTGAGTTTATTGTTTTTATTATTTTATTAAATTGCTTCATTTTTTCGCAACTGTATTAAAAATAGTCGTTCAGTACACGTGCGAAACCGTCATTGCAACTTGTTCCGACTGTCAACCCTCGCCTTCGGCTGCGCCTCGGCTCGGGTAGACATTTGTCGGAACTCTTTGCAATGACAACCTTTCCGCACTTGTAATGAAATATACTATTACATACCGAATTATTACCTAGATTTTGATATGGAATGAAATGCGGCACCAACCGACGATTATCGACCCCTGCTTGATATATAGGTATATATACACGGATAAAATGGCAGGGGTGACTTGCACAATCAATAATGGGCCCCCGGAAACGGTCGCTAGCACATAGTGACGTAATGACAAGGGGGCAACATGTCCTGAGGTGCTTATGAGGAGTGTAGAGGTATTCCACGGCTCTCAGAACAATCCCTGAAGCACTCCGGACCCACCATACCCCTGGGGCAGGGTGGGACTGAACCATACAACCATAGAGATGTGCCACCCTAGTTCCATTATGATATACATAATGGAACTAGGGTGGCACATCTCTATGATTTATTTATAGGAATTGAACTACTGCGAATAACAGGTAGGTAATAAACTGCACACAATGAATGCAATTTTGAGTCTTTCCAAATTGCACTATAAAGGAATGCTATTAACATTGGGTACGCAATATTTGGACGAAATGCTAAATCTCAGAAATTCCACATAACTCAAACAAGACCTGAAAGGAGAATCGTGGCAATTACTGCCGCCTTACTGCTTCTGCCTGCTGATAAAATATTACTAGGACTAGGTTATATAAAAACAGAAAGCGAAAGCTTGAAGCGGGTGGACAAGTTCATAAGTTACGTTGAAAATGTTTGGCTAAAAATACATACTCCTGACGTATTCAGTGTTTACGGAGAAAGACATCAGACAACCAATGTTTTAGAGTCGTTTCATTCAAAATTAAACAAATGACTAAATAAGTATACAGTAACTTTGATGCGATTTTTAAATGTCTTACACAATATTCATAAGACAAAGGTTACTCCTAAAAAACGTTGAATGGGACAAATTATTAATGATGTTTTTATTAGAAAAGTCCAAATGCAGTTATTGCACAATGAAATCACCATAGGGTATTCATTAGACAAAGACAAAAAGAGAAATGTTTTTAGTTTAGTTTAAGTTAATAATAAATTTGTATTTGGACCGATATTGTTTTACAATTTTTCGAATCCCAACACTACTATGGTGGTATGGTTCAGTCTCACCCTACCCCCAGGGGTATGGTGGGTCCGGAGTGTCCCGGAAATACGGTCAATATCCATCAATCCAAGCAATACCAGCATCTTACTGGAATACTTCCGTCCTCCGAGCGCCTTTGCTCTTGCAAATCTCCACTCAAACCGGCCAATATAGGCAAGGATGAGGTGGGAGCTCTGGGGGCCTAAAAAGGCCACTTTGGCAGAATCGTAAAAGGATAACATTATGATCAACGTATGGCGAAGACAGTCCGTGTTTTTCTTTTTTCGCTGCACTACGTAGGTATAATCAAAGAGATAGGGATTGGATTTATTAGTATCTTAGCACAGCCAAAAAAAAACTGAAAAATCCTTCATCAATGGGATTTGATTCGATTTACTTAACAGTTAACTGTCCATTACGATTCATAATGTTATCCTTTTATAATTCTGACAGTGGCCGTTTTTTAGGCCCCCTGATCCTCGTCATTGTTCACTCCAGCCGGCCAATAAAGGCAAGCCAGAGGTGAGAAACAAGACTTCTCCCGGGAGTTATTTTTATTCTTATTTTTTTTATTAAGTAATTAAATTTTTGCTTTTTAAAAATCAATTTTTAAAATGTTTTTGTGTCAGTCTATTTGTTCCGGCTAATCTCCGAAACGGCTGGACAATACGATTTTGATGAAATTTGCTATGAGGATACATACTTTGTACCCTGGGTGAGGACGTAGGCGTATTCTTTTTATCGACTTACCACGCGGGCAAAGCCACGGGCGATCCTATAGCTTGTCCATAATATAAACAAAAATGCTTGATGCTAAATTCTTAGGTAGGTACCTATGCATTCAGTGATTGGTCATACCGAGTTTTGGGATTTTCGTAGGTATTAAGAGTTCCATTTTCGTTTTCTTGAAGCTCAATATTTATGTAGGTACTCTTATTTAGTTCTACCACTACCAACGCGTAACGGTCAGATGATACACTACTACCATACATACCTATTATACTTCGTAAAAGATAGCTTGATCTCTGCGACAGTTGTCAGTAAAATCACGCCTATGAAATTCTGAATTTCATAGTAGTACCTACCTACAGACAGTACCTGTAAATGTCATACTTGCATGCATGCCGACCTACTTAGTGATGGGCGATGAATCAACGTGACCACAGACTATAAACTATCGATATTTTAAATAAAACTTAATTTAAAATTAATTTATTTTTTAGTTTTATTGTATATTTTATTTTAATATCATAACATTATTTACATTTGTATATACTTAATCTAAAATAATAGTGATAATATGGATTTGGGGTGTACTCCGTTACGAGAATAAATGTATTTTAAATTCAAATATTTGTTTAATTTAGTAACGTTTGTAATTAAACCCAATTAAATGTTACATTAGCATCGATAATAGTAAGAAACGTCGATAATTTCTATCGACAATTTTTTATATCATGACAACCCTAGGAATGTCAGTTTGACTTAAATGTCGCAGAGATCAAGCTATCTTTTACGTAGTATAGATACTATCATTGTTATTAATATCAGCCGGTAGGAAAATAACTTAGCAACAATCAGCAGCACCTCTCGTACTTATACCTTCCTAATATTTTATCCATTCAAATTAATAAACTGTATTTAAACACGTAAAAATATTTGTTTGTAGGTAACCTCTGAATAACAATAATTTATTGTTTTACCGATTGAAAGTTACTCTTATATACATATAAGCTATTAAATTGACAGGATATGTTTTTTGACTTCCACGCGAACGGAAGTCGCGAGCAGAAGTTAGTTAATAGGCACTTTATTAATGCAATGCATTTTTAAAATAGTAGGTACCTACCTATAGATGTTTGTCTCATCGTCGTGTCTTTTTAAGTTCATTTGTAATTGATAAATGACAGCTTTGTAGTTTTACAACTGTAACTATAGAGATACAGCCTTGATACAGCCGTAAAACTATGCACCGTATTGGACGATTTTTGTTTTGTTTGAAAGAGCATTTCACCTTATTGATCTAGGAGGGTAAACTAAAAACTATAAGTACTTACTTACATATGTAAAAAACGGAGAAACATTGGCTTGGATAAAACTAATTGTTTTTTCCGATGTTGTAAATTTATTTATAACACATTTGCTCGTAAAGGGTCTCTTATTTCACCAATTTCAATATCGTAATGTATCTCATTACGCACTTGTGCGGTAATGTAATATAAATCGCACGGCTTATCAAGATGCTCCGTCAAAACGAACGGTACTTTTTTAAATCTTAGCAAAGAGTTTTTATTTCAGAAAAGTAGTCAACATTTTATGAATAAAATTAACTTTGGGAGATAAAATATAATAAATAAACATTTAATTTTCAACTTACCGCACTTATAATGTACTATCACTTGAGACTTGTTTATGAAGAATGGAAGCAAATATGATTAAACATTGAAAGTTCTATTTTTCTCATAGGTAGATAAATATGTACCTAATATGTGTAGATTTATGATCTGGTGTGTACCTACCCTGTATAAAAAGAAAATGTAGACGGTCAAGATGGTGTGCTGTACCTCTTACTATAATTGGTATGGTAGGTATCCTACGCATATTTTTATCATAAGTAATAAGGAGGCGAGCCAAATGCACACTGTGAGCTGCTACTGAGTATTTCCTATTGCAAAATATTGTTTATGATAAGTACCATAGTAGACTAAAAATATCAATGTAACTTGTGTAGTTCTGTTAAAATGAGACGCCCCAATAATAATATATTCTTGATGTCAACTCGCTTGTTTATTTGTGTATCTAAGTAAGGCATGTTTATATTCAGATTCAATACTGATTAAATAAAGTACCTACATCATAATAATAATAATTTTTTTAATTATTTTTTATACCTACTCATTGTTGTTAGTTTGTGTACCTAACAAAACGTACACCTACCTACTACTTCCTAGGTAGGTACAGTCGCCGTCAGATATATTGTAGCAGACAAGGTGACCAAATACTTCTGAACTATTTAAAATGTCAATAAGTTCCATACACTACAAGTTACCATTAATATCTGAACATTCATTACTTCATTAATATCTGAGCAGATGCTTGTCAATAATTTCTATACACACAACTAACCAAAAATATCTGAACACTTACAAAGTTACACAAAATACTAATGTTTTATATAGGTACGTATGTTGTCACAAATAAAAAAATACAATTACAATAATTTATATATTTTCATTACAAAAGCAAGATCTATTTTCTATCAATAGTTTGACATTAACATAAAATATCAGTTGTATCCTAAACAAATGATTTTCTATACAATTTGTATTCCCTTTTCATCGTATTTATACCTAGAACAGTCATTTGGTGTTCAAAAAGGGTGTGGAACCTGGAATTTTATCCGGGAGTTTTGAAAATTGGTTATTTTATTGAGTTCGACGTGTTCTCTTCGAATTTTCACTTTGTCGCTCATTGTTTTATCTTTGCCGCTCGCACCGCCATATTGGAAAAATGGCGCCTAATAACAGTTAAAAACACCTGTTGGTATATAAGATGAATACTAGTTTGCGGCGCTCGTACGCCAAAACTATTGATTTTACAAAAAATTGTAACACATAAATTGAAGGAAATTTTCTCTAGTTTAATTTTTTTAAACGGTTTTATTTAGCTCACCCCGTTTGTTTTATTCTTTCTTTATTCTTGTGTCATATTTAGTAATTCAAATTTCACCCTCTTCCTGTCAACCGATTAATCTGAAATTTTGTATACACTTTGGATTTTGGTGACAATACAATTATGTTTATTCATTATCATTATAAATTCAAGATGGCCGCCGCTACAAAATGGCGGATAACGTAGGTTTTATCAATCCCATCAATATGGGTATCAAATGAAAGGGCTCAACAAGCAGAATACAATATACTATAAAAAATTGAAATACAAGATGGCGGCCGCTACAAAATGGCGGATAACGTAGGTTTTATCGATCCCATCAATATGGGTATCAAATGAAAGTGCTCAACCAGTATAATACAATCTACTATATAAAATTAAAATCCAAGATGGCGGCCTCTACAAAATGGCGGATAACTTATTGAAATCCAAGATGGCAGCCGCTACAAAATGGCGGATAACGTAGGTTTTATCAATCCCATCAATATGGGTATCAAATGAAAGTGCTCAACCAGTATAATACAATGTACTATATAAAATTAAAATCCAAGATGGCGGCCTCTACAAAATGGCGGATAACTTAGGTTTTATCAATCCCATCAACATGGGTATCAAATGAAAGGTCTCAACAAGTAGAATACAATTTACTATGCAAAATTGAAATCCAAGATGGCAGACGCTACAAAATGGCGGATAACGTAGGTTTTATCAATCCCATCAATATGGGTATCAAATGAAAGGGCTCAACAAGCAGAATACAATATACTATAAAAAATTGAAATACAAGATGGCGGCCGCTACAAAATGGCGGATAACGTAGGTTTTATCGATCCCATCAATATGGGTATCAAATGAAAGTGCTCAACCAGTATAATACAATGTACTATATAAAATTAAAATCCAAGATGGCGGCCTCTACAAAATGGCGGATAACTTATTGAAATCCAAGATGGCAGCCGCTACAAAATGGCGGATAACGTAGGTTTTATCAATCCCATCAATATGGGTATCAAATGAAAGTGCTCAACCAGTATAATACAATGTACTATATAAAATTAAAATCCAAGATGGCGGCCTCTACAAAATGGCGGATAACTTATTGAAATCCAAGATGGCAGCCGCTACAAAATGGCGGATAACGTAGGTTTTATCAATCCCATCAATATGGGTATCAAATGAAAGTGCTCAACCAGTATAATACAATGTACTATATAAAATTAAAATCCAAGATGGCGGCCTCTACAAAATGGCGGATAACTTAGGTTTTATCAATCCCATCAACATGGGTATCAAATGAAAGGTCTCAACAAGTAGAATACAATTTACTATGCAAAATTGAAATCCAAGATGGCAGACGCTACAAAATGGCGGATAACGTAGGTCTTATCAATCCCATTAATATGGGTATCAAATGAAAGGGCTCAACAAGCAGAATACAATATACTATAAAAAATTGAAATACAAGATGGCGGCCGCTACAAAATGGCGGATAACGTAGGTTTTATCGATCCCATCAATATGGGTATCAAATGAAAGTGCTCAACCAGTATAATACAATGTACTATATAAAATTAAAATCCAAGATGGCGGCCTCTACAAAATGGCGGATAACTTAGGTTTTATCAATCCCATCAACATGGGTATCAAATGAAAGGTCTCAACAAGTAGAATAAAATTTACTATGCAAAATTGAAATCCAAGATGGCAGCCGCTACAAAATGGCGGATAACGTAGGTTTTATCCATCCCATCAATATGGGTATCAAATGAAAGGTCTCAACAAGCAGAATACAATATACTATAAAAAATTGAAATACAAGATGGCGGCCGCTACAAAATGGCGGATAACGTAGGTTTTATCGATCCCATCAATATGGGTATCAAATGAAAGTGCTCAACCAGTATAATACAATGTACTATATAGAATTAAAATCCAAGATGGCGGCCTCTACAAAATGGCGGATAACTTAGGTTTTATCAATCCCATCAACATGGGTATCAAATGAAAGGTCTCAACAAGTAGAATACAATTCACTATGCAAAATTGAAATCCAAGATGGCAGCCGCTACAAAATGACGGATAACGTAGGTTTTATCAATCCCATCAATATGGGTATCAAATGAAAGGGCTCAACAAGCAGAATACAATATACTATAAAAAATTGAAATACAAGATGGCGGCCACTACAAAATGGCGGATAACGTAGGTTTTATCGATCCCATCAATATGGGTATCAAATGAAAGTGCTCAACCAGTATAATACAATGTACTACTATATAGAATTAAAATCCAAGATGGCGGCCTCTACAAAATGGCGGATAACTTAGGTTTTATCAATCCCATCAACATGGGTATCAAATGAAAGGTCTCAACAAGTAGAATACAATTCACTATGCAAAATTGAAATCCAAGATGGCAGCCGCTACAAAATGGCGGATAACGTAGGTTTTATCAATCCCATCAATATGGGTATCAAATGAAAGGTCTCAACAAGCAGAATACAATATACTATAAAAAATTGAAATACAAGATGGCGGCCGCTACAAAATGGCGGATAACGTAGGTTTTATCGATCCCATCAATATGGGTATCAAATGAAAGTGCTCAACCAGTATAATACAATGTACTATATAGAATTAAAATCCAAGATGGCGGCCTCTACAAAATGGCGGATAACTTAGGTTTTATCAATCCCATCAACATGGGTATCAAATAGGGCTTTCAATACCGGTATTCCGGGATCCCGTAATACCGTGATCACGGATTTTATTTTGGCCTTTTACAATACCGGTATTGACGCCCCAATACCGTGATTACGGTATTACAAAAAATAGATCTGAAAATTATGTGATCTTATTCTCACACTTGTTTTCTTCAGCGCAAGTGTCCCGCTGTTATCTTAAGCTCACCGTCCCGCACCCCGCCTGAGACAATGCCCGAAATCGAGCTGTACTTATGTGTCGTTTTTGTTATTGTCACTATTGTCAGTCAGTTTCGCAAAGGCGACGGGATAACGCGTCTATAGACTTTGTTATTATATACCTAGTGTTAACTTGTGACTGTGATGTTGTGATCTACTGGCGCGTATTTTTGCTAGTTTAATTAGATTACCGTCGTTGCTGCCTCTTCGTGTCTTACCCAAAACGTTCTTAGCGAACAACATGTAAGTAGATATTTAATTTGTCGTAAACTTAAGGAAACATAAACCTTGCGCAGTTAAGTAATTGTTTATGTTATTTTTTTTTGTGTACCTATACCTATTGTGCAGATAATAATATTTAGACACAAATGTATTTTTGTTATGAAATAAATAACTTGAAGCTTGGTCAAATCAGCGCTGCCATGCCTATTGTTTACCGACTGGGACATTTGATGCGTACTTTTGTAAGATGACCTAAAACTAGTTTGCTGTGCGGTGAGATTGCGAAAAGGGAAGACAATAGTAGGCCAACTATTGCTTCCCGACTCTTGTGTGTGTGTGTGTAGCGATAGCGAGCGCACGGCAAATACGGTGTTATTTATCGCATACAGAGAACAGATAAATGACAGATTAGAATAATTATTTATATGTCATATAAATAATCGAAGGTAATAAGGTCTCTTCTTGTTTTAGGTCGACTACAGAGAGTTCAGATTCGAAAACTTACAAAAAGTTTTTAAATAAACGTACTACTACTGGTATATGGGATAATTTCACTGCCGCTGAGGATCGACTCACTGCAAAGTGTAACCTATGCAAAAAAATCATAAAGACTGTTGGTGGAACCACAAGCGGATTGCGCACTCATATGCGCTCAATACATAAATTAAATACACAAGAAAACACAGCTTCATCATCCAAATCAAAAGAGTCAGAAAATCCACAAGCTTCAACATCCAAAGAAAAAGGATCAAGACCAGAATTAGCAGTACAAGATGAACCAGTACGAAAGAAAACTCGAGTCTCGGACTATTACCAAAGTTCTCACTCAGTGGAATTAGTTGTTTCAAGGATGGCAGCTTTGGATGGTATCCCTTTGAGCAAGTTTTGCACATCCGAAGATATGCGGAGACTTTTTAAGAATTCGGGTTATAATTTACCGACCTCACCAGCTTCTATAACCCATATGGTACAAAAGCAAAGCAACAATCTAAAAAATCATATGACAACGCAGTTCAAAATATTGAAGGCCAGTAATGAACGCTTTACGTTAACTTTTGATGAATATACAGCAACTAACAATAAACGATACATGAATGTTAATGTACATAATAAAGATTTAGAAAGCAGTTACCAGAACCTGGGATTAGTCAGGATAACAGGTTCCATGACAGCAGATGTAGGTATCCAATACCTAAAAGAACGACTTCAAGAATTTGGCATTAAACTACATGAAGATATAATAGCTTTTACGACAGATGGTGCCAGTGTGATGACTAAAATGGGAAAAAGTTTTGAGGGTCACCATCAGGTCTGCCTGGTGCATGGTATTCAACTAGCGGTTATAGACGTGTTGTATAAATACCAGTTTCAACAGATTTTTTCTGCTGTTCCTTCTATCTCAATCGCCTCACCGGTAAATACTGACATTGAGTTTGAGACTGACAGCGAAGACGACAACGCTGATCAGACTAACCAAGGCGAAGACGATGCTTTGAATTATGTGGAAATACAATCGCTCGAAACAGAGAGACCTGAGTTTATTTACAAAAACCTCATAAATAAAGTGAGAAAATTAGTCAAACTTTTTCGTAAGTCCCCTACAAAGAATGATTTGTTACAAAAATATGTTGTTGAAATGTATAAAAAGGAAATGACGTTAATACTAGATTGTAAGACAAGATGGAGCAGTATGTCTGACATGATTGGGCGCTTTTTGAAACTAAAGGATTGTGTATCAAAAGTTTTAATCGATCTAAAATTAAACTCTGATTTCTCATTAAATGAATTGGATTTGGAAACTCTAAACAATATTTACAACACCCTTTCTGTGGTCAAAGCGACGGTACTGGAACTTTGCAAACGCGATGCCAACTTGCTGAAAGCTGATGTTGCTCTAAAATTTATGTTGAAAAAGTTAGATGGTCAGGCTAATGACTTGAGCATAATCTTGCAATAGCACTTCGAAAGCGCATAAAGGAGCGGCGACTTTTAATATCTGGAGTGTTACAATATTTGCACGACCCTGAAACTTTCTTCAGTAACGATGACGATGCTGATACCTTCACAAAACCTACATCTGATGAAATACTGGATATTGTTGTAAATTTACTTGCACGTTTAAAATATAACAATGACACACAAAACGCTCAAAGAGATAGAGATAATATAACTATAGAAGAACCTTCTACTTCATTGAATACGAGCAGTGAAAATGAAGACACGTCCATATCCTTACGGAAACAACTAGAGAGAGAGATATCCAAATTGCCTAAAACCAAGAGTGCTACCTCAGCTACGAGCACCGATTTTAAATCCATAATAAGAGTAGAGATGTGTGTCTTCGAAACTGCTGGCGGTGGTCGGGAGATATTTCTATCGGCAGCTTACAGATATTTACTGTCTGTGGTACCTACCAGTGTTGAAGCAGAACGTGCTTTTTCTTCAGTAGGCTATTTATGTAACAGGCTGAGAAGTTCGCTGTCTGATTCAACATTGAATGCGCTTTCGTTTTTGCGATCTCACTTTCAAAATAAAAAAAATATATAACGTTTAAAATTCAGAAATTTGTATTAAAACTTTTTGTATTATTGTGTTATTTATATACTTTTACATTTTTTACTGTTTTTCAGAAATTGTTATTAATTAACGCTTGATTTATTTTGTTACTTGTTTAGTTTTAGATTTTGATAGTTTTTTTGTTACATAATTATTAATAATGTTACTAAAATGATTGCTAGCTACTTAGCTAGTTAACCTATACTTAACTTACTTGCATTTCTAAAAATAATGATACCTATATTGATTCTTGATTTATTTTGTTACTTGTTTAGTTTTAGATTTTTTTTTTATAACTTAATTAATAAGAATGTTACTAAAATGATTACCAAATGATTGCTACTAGCTAGTAAAGGTATACTTTACTTACTTACATTTGTACAAATAATGATACCTATATTGATTTTTACATGAGACATTTAGGAGAAATTTAAATATTTTGTACTTTACAAACAAAGTGAAATGCCTTCCTGCAAAAAGAGTAGATTAAGTTTAAGTTTTCATTATGTTCCTAATTCCTAGTCTTACCTAAATAATCAACCAATACCAAATTATTATAATTATAAGAATTAAGAAAGCTATATACATACAACGTATTAATTTGATTATTTTCAATAAATAAGAACAATATAGACTGATTTGAAAATATAAAAAGGCGTATTTTATTTTTATTAATGTTTTATTAATGTCCTAATTGAACTTGCGTTCAATACCGGACTACCGGTATTGATACCGGGATCACGGTATTGACTTTTCCAATACCGGTATTGATACCGGTATTGAAAAAGTCCGGTATTTGAAAGCCCTAGTATCAAATGAAAGGTCTCAACAAGTAGAATACAATTTACTATGCAAAATTGAAATCTAAGATGGCCGCCGCTACCAAATGGCTGATAACAATTTTTTATCAATCCCACCAATATGGGTATCAAATAAGTGGCTCTTAGTAGAGTAAGATCTTTGCAGGGACTACGTATAGAGGAGTTGGACTGCAATAAACTAACGGGCAAGAAACCTTGCAATAATGAAGCACTAAATGAATTAAACAGAATGCGAAATAAAAACTAAAAACTAGAAAATAAAAAAATAGGTAAAAAAACTTTTTCAGTTAAACGGTTTTATGTTAAACATACGTTGCAATGTTTAAGATAAATGTACTAAAAAAACCAAAAAATAAAAAAACCAAAAAATAATAAAATAGATACAGTCGTGGGAATTATAAACATATGCATAGACTAGAATAAAATAAAACCGTGGGGCACGTCAATTGTCTATTGTTGTTGTTGATTGACGTGCCCCACGGTTTTATTTTATTCTAGTCTATGCATATGTTTATAATTCCCACGACTGTATCTATTTTATTATTTTTTGGTTTTTTTTATTTTTTGGTTTTTTTAGTACATTTATCTTAAACATTGCAACGTATGTTTAATTTTACATTAATTTTTTATCGTATAATGAGTCAGAAAGGAGATATTGTCTAAAACCTGTTTGTTATTAGGCGCCATTTTTCAAATATGGCGGTGCGAGCGGCAAAGATAAAACAATGAGCGACGATGTGAAAATTCGAAGAGAGCACGTCGAACTCAATTAAATCACCAGTTTAAAAACTTTCCAGGTAAAACTACCAAATGACTGGACTAACCACAGATAGTCAAGTCGATAGTCGTTTTTGGTTCGTCCTTTATATCACGCAGTATATAACGAATTGTAAGTGTTCAGATATTTTTGGTTAGTTGTGTGTATAGAAATTATTGACAAGCATCTGCTCAGATATTAATGAAGTAATGAATGTTCAGATATTAATGGTAACTTGTAGTGTATGGAACTTATTGAGATTTTAAATTGTTCAGAAGTATTTGGTCACCTTGTCTGCTACAATATATCTGACGGCGACTGTACTAACTAGTAGGAGTGACCCTTTTTGGTTGATAAACAGTACCGCACAAGGCCCTCTGCATTGCATACAGTCAACCTATAGTGGCGGATTTACACATTTGACGCCAGTAGGCTATTCAAATTTTGCCGCCCCTACCGACCTCTACAATAATGTCAGTTCCTAGATTATTTTTTAATTCCAACAATCTGGTTGAAATGGCACAAGGAATAGTTTTTGGGTACCTATATTTCTGAGCTTATCAAAGCTCAATCATGTACTAATAATAAGGTTGCAAAACAAAATATGTACATTTCAACCGCGCGGCCAACTCATAATATTTGACGAAACTTTGCCAGGAATTAGTGCTAATTTGTTACTTTACACACCCCTTTTCGTGAATTTGTTACAAAAAAAACTAAGACGCTATGACAAAGAATAGTTGGCCGCTAGAACCGCCACTTGCCGTAATCATCACCCGTGATTACACAGAAACTATATAATACAGATAGACGAATGATGCATCAAAAGAAAGGTCTTAATTTGTTCAATTTGTTACAAAATTTAAAAACGTCATAACGTAAATAAACAAAAAGTTACGCAATATTTAGTTCTCAGGTTATGAGTAGGTAGGTATCTCACCATAAATATCAAATTAATAGAGGCTAATGTGTATGGACAATTAGTTACTAATTTGTTACAGCTAAAACCAGAAAAAAAATACTAGAAAGTAGGTTCAATAATTTGTTAGAGTCGATTTTAGTTGGCCGCTCGGACGGCAATATGCCTAAAATACAATGGCGTTTATCTCGTTATAAAAAGTAGGTTTAAGCTAAGTTTTAGTACTAATCGCCAGGTAACGTAACATAGTTTGGATAAATATGGCGAACATAACTGCAGCATCCATATTTTAGAATATATTTACAATAAATAGTAGTATGAAACCGTATCAGAGTAGGGTGACCATGATTACATTAGTACCTACGAAAGCATGTTTTTAATTTTGTACTCTGTTCGAACGAATATGCGGTTCGTTTTGCGGCCATATTGATGTCTATTGTTCTTAATTCTTTAAAGTATTTAGGTAGGTACTGATAAAATTATCGTTTCTTTGACTTTGCGCAGGTGTTTTATGATGGGAACGATTCTAGAAAGGATCTCTTTTGTTTCCAAACTATTGTTAAAAATATTTGTTGCAAAGGGTTTGCAAAGCGATTATTTTTTGTTGTGAATATTCTCATTACTGTGCAGTATTTTGTGGAGTGTGCTCGTACGTATTTAATTCCCGTGATTTTCATACTACTAAGTTATTGAGACAATTATTACTAAATCCAGAAGTATCTAAAAGTGCTTGGCTATGAGTTGTGCACACTTATATGTTGGATTTGTTAATGTAGAACTCACCACCAAAAAGTGAATTGCAAATTTTAATCGATTTGTGACTTTTACTTTTATAAAGTTATGCTACAGGATGCCTTAACATTTATATAAGCACTCGCTCTAAAAAAATAAGATATGAATATCGAACATTCCAATAATCACTATTCAGTCTCACTTCATTGTGAAAATTCATGGTCAACCTACTTTCATACGGTTACATACTACTGTTTTTTGTAAATATCTTCTAAAATATGATTGCTGCAGTTATGTTCGCCATATTTATCCAAACTATGTTACGTTACCTGGCGATTAGTACTAAAACTTAGCTTAAACCTACTTTTTATAACGAGATAAACGCAATTGTATTTTAGGCATATTGCCGTCCGAGCGGCCAACTAAAATCGACTCTTACAAATTATTGAACCTACTTTCTAGTATTTTTTTTCTGGTTTTAGCTGTAACAAATTAGTAACTAATTGTCCATACACATTAGCCTCTATTAATTTGATATTTATGGTGAAATACCTACCTACTCATAACCTGAGAACTAAATATTGCGTAACTTTTTGTTTATTTACGATATGACGTTTTTAAATTTTGTAACAAATTGAACAAATTAAGACCTTTCTTTTGATGCATCATTCGTCTATCTGTATTATATAGTTTCTGTGTAATCACGGGCGATGATTACGGCAAGTGGCGGTTCTAGCGGCCAACTATTCTTTGTCATAGCGTCTTAGTTTTTTTTGTAACAAATTCACGAAAAGGGGTGTGTAAAGTAACAAATTAGCACTAATTCCTGGCAAAGTTTCGTCAAATATTATGAGTTGGCCGCGCGGTTGAAATGTACATAACAAAATGAGGGCAGACTTGTGATTTATGCAGGGTGACTTGTCATTTGACGTAAGTATTCCTTTTAGGACGTGAGAGTGCAGGCGCGGTCGCAGCCCAAGATTTTGGGGGTCACCATGGATGCCCCCGGGGAATATGCTTAGGGTGGTCCTCGTTGGTCTAGCGTTCGTAAGCGTTACTGCTGAGCATGAGGTCCTGGGTTCGATTCCCAGGGTTGGGTACAGTGTTTATTAGGTTTTTTCATAAAAAAATTCTCAGAAGCAGCCCGGTGTCTGGATTTGTGCCCGATTGGTGGCAGTAGGTTCGCCCCTTATGATATTGGACTTAAACATAACTAGTGAAATGTGTGTGTGTAAGTAATATATGTAGGTACACCTCTACCTAACCCTTCGGGGATTAAAGGTGTGATGTTGTGTCAATTTTTATATCTCCAGCTCCACATTACTTATGCTATTCAGGGACGCAGCTTTTACATGGGGGGTAATTAATAATGCTGCTAAATTGGTCATAGCATTTTTTGATAAATAGTAGGCAGATTATGCAGGGTGAGAAGAGCGAGCGAAGCAAACTCGAAATTTTTTAACAATCCGTTTGACATGGCTCGGTTAGGTTAGTTTTTTTTTATATTTTCGAACAGAAATAGGAGTTAAATTGGCGAAGCGAGCTCGTAAATTTGAAACAAACTTGGATACCCAGGTAGCAAGATGACGTCTGTGACGAAATAATGACGTCCCACTTTAGTCATTTTAGGGTCCGTCCTTTATTCGTCGAACATGTACGTAAAAATGACGTTATTTTAGGGTCGATTCATAACCAACCCGTGTTAGTCATAAATGATACGTCGTAGCAACGTCTATTTAAGGTCAATTTTGTGACGTACGGTATTAGTCACGAATGGTACGTCCTGATGACGTCTATTCAGGGACACTAGTGTGACGTTTTTTGTCTGATTTATTTCAGTCCGTGTTAGTCACGAATGGTACGTCCTGATGACGTCTATTTAGGGTCACCAGTGAGACATTCTGTGTCCGATTTATTTCAGCCCATGTTGGTCATGAATGGTACGTCCTAGCTACGTCTATTTAAGATCATTCTGTGACGTCCCGTATTAGTCACGAATGGTACGTCCTAATGACGTCTATTTAGGGTCTATTGTGACATCAAATTCATAGTCATGTAAATTAAGGCCACTTCAACAATCTCGCACACTATCTTAAACAAACACAAACAGTTTTATACTTTTAATGGCCAAGTAGCGCCAAACGACCAACAGGGGTACGCCCCGCGTTAATATCTCCATTGGTCTATGCTCGAAGAAGCCCGAAATAAATAAAAATACTCCGGCTAGGCGCTGCTAAGCTAGAGTAAATATGTTCCTTGCTGCTAAGTCAGTGCTTCCAACTAGTTTTAGATTTTGGCATTATTTTCACTCGCCTAGCACTGATATTTTATTTTATTTATTTAGATAATAAAAACTAGTTCAAACTGGATCTACCCTACTCAAGAAAAATGCTAACTGATGACTAGGCAGCATGGTCTCAGACCTTAGCCTGTTCCGTCAGGAATTATTAATTTATTAACAAAAAAAAATGAAGCCAAGCTAGTTTGCGCCAGTGTTGCCAACCGTACGATTTAAATCGTATTTATGCGACCTTTTTGGCACTTGTACGATGTACGATCGAGTAATCGAAGTCGTACGCAAAATATACGATCTTTTCAAATTTATACCCATCATCATAACGAAGTAAAACTAGATGACATATTAAGTTAATTTTTGATATTATAAAAAAAAAACAAGCAGAAGACTTGAACGAGCTAAACAATTACTATCAATGTGTTATTGTTATTGCTGTATGCAACTGAAACTGTCAAATTGTACATACATAATAAGCAAAAGTTACGATTTCAATCAACTGAAATCGAGAATGGTAGCATCAGAGCTTACATAATCAAAGTAGAGGACAACTTTTATCCGTATACAAATTCGAGATTTTAACCCTGTATCTATGGAAATGACACCTAATCACGGTTTCATCTGAGTTTTAGAATATACTTATGTACTTTGCTCATATCTAAAAATATAAAAATTCAGTTAAATCTTAATACTAAATGTTGATTCATGTCCCTTAAATGATAAATATCAATTAAAAATTATAAATTACATTCTGTTTTAAAATTATTTACATTGTTTTATTGAAATTTCATTACGTACTATTTTTTTCCTTGATATGCTACGATCTTCTAAAAAATAAAGTTGGCAACACTGGTTCGCGGGTTCGCGCCACAGACGCGCTGACATTTTGTTTTCCTGCAGTCGATAGCTTGCTCGTTTTGTACACAGTACAAATTGATTGAATTATCTTTGTTCTAAATAAAATTTCTAAGTTCTGTGCATCATACTCTCTCAGTAGACAATATGTATTCAGTCATTCAGTTTTCTGATCCTTCTACTGGTGCCGAAGGAAGTGTATCAATTGTAAATCGCCAATTCGCCAGTGGATGACACCACATAAATGTGAAGTGTATTGGCCCCCTGTACGGGAATCCAAGGCCGTTAATCGGTTAGTTATAGAACATGCTGAACCTGACGTGGATACATGGAAGCTATATGGTGTCCGGAGAGTTTTTTATGAGACTGGTAAGTACTACATGGTATTAACTACGTTTAATGGTCGTATCTACTGCATGAAATTTCGGTCAAGGAAGCTGCGGTTTATATAAGTATTATATCAGCTTATCTGGTTCCTTTCTGGTTATTACAAGCTCTGCTTAGTTTGGGGCTAGATAGTGTTGTGTGGAATGTGTAAATATTATTTATTTAACAGCCAGTAATTAATATCTTTGTAATATCTTTCTTTCTAGAAAACGGAAGATCAAAGAAGGTGTAAAACTATTTAAAGCTTCTGAAGGATTTTTGTCATGGAGGTACAGGACACCTACACTGAAAATCATAATATTAGATCGAAAAAACTCAAAAATAAAAAAAGACAAATTGATGAGGAAGACAGTATAAATGAAGATGGTAAGTAATTTTTCCTTTGTTGGGTAACTGCAGCTTTGACCCGATTGGGGTCAAAACGCTCGCGGGCATGGGGCCCCGAGTGCGCGTCTCCTTTTGAAGGAAATTTCTCGCCGGCTGATCGACACTTCAAGTCACCAGAGGGCCGGGTCGTTCTTTGGCCAAAGAATTAGCATTGTCATTCAACGTGGCAATGTTGCCAGTCTTCTGGGCATGTTTCCGGATGACAGCAATGCGGACGAGTACTTCAATGCCTAAACATCCTTTTGTTTTTGTATATAGTTAATTAGTTAGTATTTTAATTTAGTACCTAGTGTAAATCGTTAGTTAAGAGATTATGAAAATAATTATTTCCATCATATTTTATTTTTTGAAATTCAAGATGTAAATATAATTGTGAAAGTAACAATCTCTTAATGTTTGTAAGGTTCCTGAATTTAAATCAAGTTGCAATATTACTATCACTTATTTTATGTATAATGTAGTTTAATTCACCTGCCTATTCATATCTCCAGTTTTAACACTTCTTAATTTTTTTTAGATCTTTCTTTTTTATAGATAGGTACTTAAACTATTATTTTGCCATTAGTTTAATTATGTTTAACAGATCTTGAAACCTATTAATTTATTAATCTATTTCTTTGTAGATAAAGTAAATGCTGTGGTAGTCAGTGGGGAATCTATTTTATCCAAAGAAGAAACAAAAATGTGGAAGTCGAGAAGAAAAGAAAAACATTTTAAATATAAAGGTCAAAAGAAAAATAAGGTTTTGACTGAAGTGGTATAGATATTATTTATATACATACAAACGATTACTGACAACATTAACTGAAAGTAAATATTCAAATATAGTAAGTACATGAACTTGTAAATTGGAGGAAATAAAACAAAAATATTAAACATTTATTTACAATAATCACATAACTATGAAATAAATATGTACAAAAGGTCATTATCACATAATAATTGCATTCCACCAAGGATTATTCTTATAGTTTACATAGAACAACCAGAATGAATAAACCGGAAAAATACATTTTGCTGTACCTATTCCATAGAGTATGAAAGTCTTTTGTATTTTATTTCACTTTGACGATTTTTCTGTAGTCAAGGAGTTTTTAAGCTTTTCAAAACTTACAAAAACATCGTCGATCATCGACGCCACCTGTTCTACCATTAGATTATGTTGTACATTTTTCATAACATAATTAATTGATTTGGCAAATAAATGCAAATAAACTGAAAATAATGTAACAACTTTTGGGTAAATGAATTACAGTTTCTTGTAGTCTGTTTAGAAATCAACTTTTCTGTATGTGTAATATGAGTTTAATCTGACTATTTCTGCTAGATTTTCGGTATCAGGAAAAATATAATAAATATTTTCACACAATTTAACAGGAAAAGTTAATTTTCAAATAGACCATTCGAATACACCGTGAAATTTTAATGGTTGTTTTCCCGCGGCAGAACGACTTGCCATAAAGAGTACTTTCGAAACATAGAGTAAAAGTAAAAAAATAAAAATGTTGTTGTTTTAAAATAATTAAAAAAATATTCAACAACTCGAAAAAGTGAGAAAAAATAGTAACACTAGACGCGATTTGTTGTAGGTACTGTCGCACGCGCCGGCGCCATCAAAAGAAAACAATGCATAAATTAATGTTCAAACCAAAATAAGCTCCCGCATGTGGTGATACGGCATAAAATAGCTTGCACGCAACATTGCAAAAAATCACCTGCTAAGCCGACAAAGCAAAGACCGATTTAAAATGTTCAAACCAAAATAAGCTCTCATACGCGGTAATACAGCATAAAATAGCTTGCATTTAACAATACAAAAATCTACCGCAAAAGCCGACAAAGGAAATCCCGACAAAAGAAATGTTCAACGTAAAATAAGCTCTCGCGTGTAGTGATACAGCATAATCTAGCCTGCGCGCAAAAATTACAAACGATCGAAACCGCGTTTCGACGCCTATAATTGTGGCGGTAACATACAAGTACCTACTGCACTTAGTTTTCCCGCGAATGTCGTACGCGCAGCACACGTTATCTTTGCAACATGGATCGACATTACAACTACTGCAATTTGGAGTACGTTGCTATGGTGCAACTTTATGCTAGAGCTAATTATGATTCCCATGCTGCCCGGCGACTTTACGCAGAGCCGCGACACCTGCAGAGTGCAGTCGCTCCGTGTTCGCGGGATTCTGAACCCCCAAGTGCCATCGTCACGGACCATCGTAGCGGCATTGCAGTTAAAAAAGTATTTATGACGGTCCTAAGCCCGTAGAAGTATGAAGGGACTTGTTGGATAGCAAACAGCTGATTGAAACGCACGCGGGTCAATGACCGTGCGGCTCTTCCCGTAGATATCGGCCGGTGTTACTATTAGTTCGTGATCACTTTCGAGTTTTGTGTTTCACAATGCTAAATCTGTCATTTCCTGTTTCTAATATTTTATTTATTTATGAAACGATTATATTACTAAGACAAAACTGTTTCGCTGCGGGAAAACAACCATTAAAATTTCACGGTGTATACTGCATATTCATGAAAATAAATAAAATGTATTCAACACAATGACACTGAGCTTAAAATAAACTTAAAACAACTTATTCTAAAACTTAACACTCAGACATAACTTACTGGTACCAACTACAATGCATATGTGAGTGGTTGACCAAAAAGGGACCTCAAGGGAAAATAATTGATTTCGAGTAAATCGCGTTTGAAATTTCGTGTAGAAACAAGTTTCGCTCGTGCGCGGGTGCAAAACAAATAAAAAAAAAACACTACGGCACCTAAAAATATTCTGGTTAGACCAAAACAAAGCTAAAAGACCACAGATTAAAAAATTAAAAAAAAAAAATAACGGTTTCCAATCCCTCCAGGTCCCTTTTTGGTCAACCACTCACAATTTATAATATTGACCAATCAATCATCTTCATAATAATGATTGTGTTATGTGGTATTAGTTCAAAATTGCACAAACTTCAACGACGCTATTACCATGATTAAATAATAAATTGATAGTGATTTTTGTAGAAAATGAAAAGTTTTTTATTTTATGGTACCTATCCATATTAATTTTATATGCACTGTAGGCTTTTAAATGACTAATAAGTAGTTATATTTTTTTGCAGCTTCAAGGCATCATCTCATCACTAAAGTATGACGCAACTTAGACACTTCAACATGTCATCTCAGAACCAATATAAAACCTACTGGTGGCCGTCATTAATCATGACATTAAAATGTCTTATAAGGACATACCTTGGTAGACAATTGTTTACCAAGGTATGTCCTTAATGACGTTGTCTAAGTTGCGTCATCCTTTAGTGATGAGATAACGTCTTTATGCCGTTATTAATGACGTCCACAGTAGGCCACTATATGACGTCTTAATGCAGTTATTAATGACGTCCACACTAGGTCACTATATGACGTCTTAGTGCCGTTATTAATGACGTCCACAGTAGGCCACTATATGACGTCCTAATGCCGTTATTAATGACGTCCACAGTGGGTCACTTTAAGACGTCTTAGTGCCGTTATTAATTACGTCCACAGTAGGTCACTATATGACGTCTTAATGCCGTTATTAATGACGTCTACGTTACGTCATATATTAGTCCTGAGGTGACCAGCTTATACGTCATAAAATGACGTCGTGAGGCTGTGACATATGTACGTCATATTCCAGGGACGTGTGACGTCATAAAATGACGTCAGTTACGTCGAAAATGACTGCGAATGGACGTCATAATCACGTCGAAATGCTACCTGGGTAGGTTAGATTTACTTCTGATAATTCTAAAAGAACTAAGTATGTATTACCACAGAATAATTAATAGTACCTACTTAGTTTTATTACTTGCTTTGTCGACTTATGAAGAAAAGCTTATGGATAAAGAGAATGTATAATGCAAGAGAGAACGAAGTTAGCCTGAAAATGTTAGCAAACAAAAAGAAAACAAAAAAAACAAAGAAACAAAAAAAAAAACTGAAAAACAAGAAAACAGAACCTAGTCAAGGTAGGACCTTGACTAGGTTCTGTTTTCTTTTAACCGTTATACAGAAAGTGACTTTACTTTGCCGACTTATGGCTAACAGCTTAAGCTTAAACTCGTTTTACTGCAGTTATTATAAAGTATTGAAATCTGGCCTTTACCTTAGCCTTTCGAACCTTACGTAAGAGCGGTGTGCCCAAATGGAGTGGTTATTATTACTGATCACTTATCGCTTAGTTCAAGATCGGAAAGATGCTTGCTACAAGACATCAGAAAACCGTTTGTTTTCTGTAAGAAGGTAAACAAAAGAATCGGTCGCCAAATTAGCCGCCCCTAAATTCAGCCGCCTACTCAGCCTGCTGGTAAATCCGCCATTGAACCTATTATTATTATTTTTTTTTATTTATGATCAATTACGATCATCCCATTAAGTGCCAACATTCCGAAATTGCCGTATGTGACCCCCTATTGGTCGGACATTGTGCTACCTCGGGTTCGGAAATGAATTTACTCGAAGAGAATTTCTTTTGACCATTCGTATAACCACAGAATACAACACAAAACGAGTAATGATTACCTACAACTTACAAGTCCGTTCACGGTTATTTTACATCACTGTTCAAATCGCAGTGATCTTTGGTTGGAGTGTAGCCTTAGGGGCGCTATGGAGAGCGGACTTTTCGGAAATCTACCAAATACGACGGTACTGTTCTTATTCATAAGTTGCGCTTACTTATTTTTTCATAGAGGGTAATAAAAAGTAGTGTCCACCTCGGGAGCAACACTATTTTAAGCTCGACCGACTTAGACTTAGACCGATTCTACTTTAGAACCCCTCGCTGCGCTCAGGATTCTACTCTACGGTCCTTCGCTCCGCTCTGGATTCAAAGAAACTCTCGCCTTCAAAATAATTGTTTGTTCCCTTGGCAAACAATCTACTATTTTTGACCCATATTGTTTTGATTTGTTAGGCCTTTTTACATCACATGGAATTGCACGGTGGCTCGACTTTGTAGGTATATGGCATGGATTGTGTTTTTTTCCAATATTGTTACTGGACAGCGCTAGTTCCATTAGAAAAAGTCGCATAAAGATCAAACCGGAAAGAGATCGGCACAGTATCAACTAGAGCCATTCAATATTCTTTGTATGAAACTCCCTACTGCAACGCACACTAATCGGAATCGTAACATAGCCTCGCCTCGGGACAAGCTCACGAAACGCGGTGCGATGCAGTACGGCTCGTCGTCGCCGCGCTTACGGCTCGTCGTACCCGCTTATGTCTCTTCGTCCACCCTTGCCCCTCCCGCGGCCTGCCTGCACCATCAACCAGCGGTCGGCGAGCCGTAAACGCGGCGTCGCTTAGGCTCCTTTCATTCTGCAGCGTGTTGCAGCGGCGCAAATCGTTTGAAACCTTAGGTGGGTTTCACTGTGGCGCGTGCGGCCGGTCGCGTTTTTCGACACGTCCGACCGGCGCAAATGCTTGACCGGTGCCCGCGCGCCCCGCGTATGCCGGTCGGCGCGCGGGCCTTTGCCGCATTGTGAGCTTTCACTATTTGACGTGCGCGTGTGCGTTTTGTGTACAATCATGGCGGCAATTGATACAGAACAATTAATAAGAGAAGTTCAGAAAAGGCGTGCTATTTGGGATTTACGATATCCGTTGTATAAAGACAGGGATGGGATTCCTTTTCGATTAGCATGGCGTTTTTTGTTGTGATGATATAGCACAGAAATCAAAATAAGTTTTCTTTTATTAATTGTATCCATGACTGTACACGTCCAGCCCAGTCGAGTGCACACGCAAAACTGTGAAATGCTCAATCAACTCGACCGGCAGCGCTGCACGCGACCGGCGACACGCTGCAGAATGAAAGGAGCCTTAGCGGTAGCCGAGTCGACGTATCGGAGCTTCTGATCCGCTTTGGTTACGTGCTTACGTAAGTTTGACTCCTGTGTGATGGCGGCGGCGACCCGAAAGGCGATACGGTGCCGATCCCTTTCCGATTTGATACGTGTTATGACCTTTAGTTCAAAATAAAAAAAAAATGGAATAAATAAATTTATTAAAATGTTACATTTTATTTACTATTTATTCAGCTTAACACATTAAAAAGACGTCGGCTCTTTGGTTTTAGGCACAGACACAGTGTCGGCAATGGCGATGATTTTGAAGAATTTTTGTTCAAGAATATAATTATGGACATTCAAATTAACCTATATTAATATAGATACGTACTTAGATCGTAACACACATAATTCGGTTGGTTTGGAAAAACTTTCTAAGTACCCACACTACTTTATTTAAATTCACCGTTGTAACGGACGTAACTGACGTCCAAACTGCCATCAAAACTAAGTTTAAACTGTCCAATTAAAGGCGCAACTCCACAGCTGCGTTCAGCCCAGGCCACACGCTCTGTCTTCTCTGTTGTCATGCCTGCGCATTAAAGTGCACTGGGAACACGGAACGTGTAGTCTGTTCTATTAGTATCTGATGAAAAAACATACCTAAGATCAGAAAACATACTGTGGATACCAATTTGTTGAGCAACTTACAAATTGAGTGCTTTGATTCGATTATTAGAATACACGAAATTTAAATATTATTCAGTGTTATGTTTTTCATCTTACAATTGAAGTTAATATTTTTCAAACAATATTTGTTGGAGAAAGTGGTGAGATATAAAGTTGAAAATTCTAATGATTGAGTGATTGCGTAAGAATTTAACCTGGACAGGGTTTGTTAAACAAACCATTAAGGGGGAAGCGCTAAGGTAGCCCGCGAAATTCAAATTTTCTTACGTTTTTTGCAATTTGCTGGTCAGTATTAAGTTGTACGTACAACTTAATACTGACCAGCAAATTGCAAAAAACCTTAAAAGAATTTAATTTCGCGGGCTACCCTGGCGCTTTCGCCTTAATATCATCATAACAATATCTGATAAAAGTGTAAACAAAGTTTGTTTACACTTTCATCAGATGAATTTTGGACTAGATTCTAGTCCAAAATTCGTTTCATCTTCTAGTCACTAGAAGATGAAACGTGTAGGGGTGTAGGGAGACATTATGCTCGTTAACTGCGCGGGTTTGTTTGTCGCGGTGAGTGATCTCGCCTACATTTTCATTTAAAGCGAAGCACGTACACGCTAACTACACGTGCATATCGTCGTGTCCTACAATGGTACCGTACCTTAGCTTTCATATTTCTTTCTTATATCTTGTCGATTGAAATCGAGATGCATGCTTCAACATCGTTTTGTCTTACTATTTTATAGCAAATTAAATACATATCCAGCGCAGCATGGCGTTTATTTTTGTTATTTTGAAGAAACTTGATGATTCTGTGGCACGATTCACTTGAGAAAATAACTTGACAGGCTTAATCCAATTAATGTGCGACAAAACCATGTAGGTAGTTCCGACAAATTAAAAAGCTATATAATTTACAAACAGACATTGAAAGAATATTCCTATGCATAATAATAATATGTAATTAATTTAGAAAAAAATACGTGTTGAAGGTAGAATTATTGAGGTTAGACTTCATTTACTAACCCAATGGATCTCTGTTATCTGAATAAATAATAATAAGTTGTTTTGCTTAATTAGGTACTTATAATTATAAGGTTTTTTGTTACCTGTCAACGAAGCCTGGCTCTTATTTCTGTCTGCAAGGTTAATTATGAAAATTATCATCTGCTTAGCCTTTTCCCAACTATGTTGGGGTCGGCTTCCAGTCTAACCGGATGCAGCTGAATACCAGTATTTTACATGGACCGACTGCCGATTGCCTACCTGACCTCCACAACCCAGTTACTGGGTAATACGATACCCCTTGGTAAGACTGGTAGTCAGACTTTCGGGCTTCTGATTACCTGTAACGACTGTCAAAGTTCCACGAATGACAGCCGGGACCAAAAGCTTAACGTGCTTTCCGAGGCGCGGAGGGGTCTCAGTATGTAAAATAGTCATCCATCCACAGACCAACTGCAGCAAACGTATCTTAACCTGATCGATCGACCTGTGCGGCTGTTGCTACTTAGCCTTCAAGGTTAATCTAACACGAAATTAATGTCGGGTCTTTCTCAGCTCGCTTTGCTCGCTCATTAGCCCCCGTCATCCCCTTCGAACCTAATTGGATTGGATTATCTTGATTATGTTCTCTCTCTTATTTATTGCCTAAGTAGTGCGAGGCCTGTTTTGAAGGGTTCATATTTGCTTACGGACGGTCGGTAAGTATTTTCAGTTAGGTATAGCTAACGCCACAATGTTTTTATTATAGGTTCGTTAAGTACCTAAACTTTTTTAAATTACAAAATATTTGTACATAGGTACTGTAGGTATAGTATTCGGAACTCGATTCGCTTGGTGCCACACAAGAAGAGAAGTATTTCTTAAAATTTTGTTGGCCCGATCACGGCGCCGATGCGCCCGTCACTACGTGACTACCTAATAGCTTAGCATCGTGGCGCCAAGACAGTGTGGCTATTGCAACGGTAAACCGTAACATGGTTCGCTAGAGTATGTCACCTAGTATGAAGCGTATAACCGGATGCAGCTGAATACCTAATATATAAGTACAACACATGCATACTCGTAAGGAAAATTCTAACTAAAGATATACATTCTCAGATAATATTTACAAAAAGGGCACAAACTTATAAAATTTTAACAAAACAAGCTAATGACATCTGCTTAACCCAGCCTAGTACTAAATATGGAAAAAGGAATATTATGTATGAAGGGGCCAATTTCTATAACAAACTACCTAAAGACATAAAAGAAATCAAATCGTCATACATTTACAAGAAAACTTTAAAAAAATATATATTAAAAGATCTTTTCCTGCCTTTCGATTAATCAAAAATAAATAAACAATGATAGTCTGCATAAATATATAAAATCATTATGTATGTTCTGCACCGTGTCCTAGGCCTTAGTAAATACGCAACGACTGTTAAATTGCACCCTACCCTCATCGCTCAAAATCGTTTGTTTCTTGTGTGTAACCTACCCTCTTCTAATTTATTTATTTTGTACTTATTATGCTAAAACGATGTATGTTGTGTCGAAGTTTTATTGTACCTAATGTTAGTTTGAAGATACATTTTTGTTTTTATCTACGCTTACTGGCAGATAACATTGTTCTAAACCTATTTATGTTTTCTCTATAAGTGAATTGTAATTCTTTTGAGAAAATAAATATCTTTAACCGTAAGATAAAAAAAATAAATGACTACCTATATTTTACATAGAGCGACTGCCTAGCTGACCTCCACTACCCAGTTACTGGGTAAAAAGTGCTTTTTATATTTAAAAAACGGCATTTTATTGTTTTGTTTGTTTTATTGTTTTGTATTTTATTGTTTTAAACTAATTAGCTTCGATACAAAATAAAAAAAATACAATTTAGAAAAAAAGTATTCCAACACCGGGGTCCCGGTATTCGAAATTTTCTTTTGAAAAAATCCGGTATTCGAAACCCCTAGTAATGACGTTATAAGTTGATCGTAAAAGTTTTAAAGGAAAAGTTAATTTTATTCTTTTTAGCGCATTTAAATGAAAGCTGGTTTTTTTTAAAGTTTTTTCAAGTGAAAACTTCTTTAGGCGCATTGTACATTTTTTGAGATGGGAAAAAACCATTGAACTCGCGACACTATTACCGAATGTTTTAAGTTTTAGCCATTATAAAGACCAACACTACTCGTTATAAAGACAAACACTATAAAGACAAACACTATTCGTACAACAGTTTTCGTCAAAAAAACAGTAGCGATTATCTTTCCTGAGTACATGTACTTTGTGGCTCTGCTAGAGAGTATGCTCTGCAGCAGAGCCACAATCAATGTCTATTTTATCATTATCTAATGCACGTACAGCGATAACGGTAATACGTACGGACGCCAGCACATCAACCTACCACAATCTGTCAGATTTCTTTAATAGATTTTCAACTTTATCACTAAAGCATAAGGTTCAAAGTTGATTGGGAAAATTTGACAGTTTCGGGTAGCTTGATGTGCTGGCGTCTGTACATTATGCACGTTTGACGTACATCATTTTAAGATATAATTGATCGGTTTCTAAAATGGTGGCTCTGCGGCAGAGCATGACACAAAATATGAGCAATAAGAGCAACTTTTCGAGCATGTGTGTTTTATACGTTTTGTATAGTGTGGGGTCCTATTCCAGATCGAAAGACGTTTGTTCGATTTTCTTAACTTGAACACAAACGTATTCAACGTCAAAAATCTTACTGCAATACTTTGTCATCATTAGCTGGATCCACACCAGACGATCCAGTGCGCTCCGATCTGGCGCGGCAAGAACAATGCGCGGTCGGTGTGGAGGTGCCGCGCGCGATCGGAGCGCACTGGCTCGTCTGGTGTGGATCCAGCTAATGACATAATAATTGTTCGATGTAACGTTACTCCGAAAAACTCTCATGCAAAGATACACCCTTCTGGCATCGATATTTTATGCCATCCAATACGCGCTATAAGAGCCAGAGCAGACATGATAGGTAGTTTTAGGATCGGCGATATGATGACTGCGTCAATGCTGCATCGCAATTCTGGAATTAGGTAGGACTTACTATGCTGTCTTGATTTATGTAGGACTAGCTATTACCCGTGACTTCGTCTACGATCCAGGCTGAAAATTAGGCGATGTACTTCTCCAGATTATGGTCTACCCTTGTGCCATATTTCATCCAAATCCGTTCAGTCGTTTTAGCGTGAAAGCGTAACAAACAAACAAACTTATTTTCGCAATTATAATATTAGTTGATACCTTAAGAATTAAGGAGTGTAGAATGCAAGAATTAAGAGAGTGAAGAATGCTCGAAAATTAAAGCAGTTCAGTTTTCTTTTGACCATACAAAAACATAAATAGGAAAACTTAGGTAGATAGTAGAATTATGCAGAAAAAAATAAGCTCGTTTTACAGCACCTAAGTATTACGAAACCAAATTATGGAATCTAGCCTTAGGTTTCAAACCTAACGTACAGTAGGCTGCACGTCAGTGGTAACACTTTGATCTTGAGCTAGCCCCAGTTTTAATAGAATATGAGGCCAGCTTGTACTGGTTTTGCAAGTGACGCGAGGTCGACTGTACGAGTGGAGTGTCCGAGTTAGCTTCGCTCGGTATTGCATCCTATGTTCTCTATTACCTTTTTATTTTCTTTTTTTTTGTATACCCCTATGGGGTTCACAGTGGCTAAAGTACAGTTAAAGGCTCTCGACCACATTATTTATTTTCGAGGGATTCTAACACCGCGTCTGGGGCCAATGTTAATAGTATCGTGTCTGCTATGGCCCTAATAACGCGTATTTGATATCAAAGATTCGTACAATACATAATCGAATAGAAAGTAGTAGTAGTCGTAGACGTCGCAAGGCATCGTAGCAAGAAACTGTGGAGGAAAAGAGTTCGAAGTAAAAAAAAAAACGAACAAACGGCTTTCGATCTAGAATAGGACACTCATGGGCAACAAGGTCCTCCTGCCTTGTGCTGCGTTGTCAATTCTCAAAGACATTAACATTAATCATAGGTAGTCTGCTGTGTACCTACTTAGGTGACTCCTACACCCACAATATTATTGCGCAATATCGCGAAATGAGCGACGTTTTTGAAAATTTTCATTGTTTCAAAGAAGCATGCGTCAATGTTGCGTAAAAATTGACTGAAAATCTATTGACTGCAAGGACCGATTCATTCCTCCTGCGCGAACTTATTGTAGGTGTAGGGACTGCTTTCAAGCATACTTCTATTGCAGCAACTTTGGTCCTTGGACGCACGGAACCGGGAGGTATGGCAAAAGAAAGGGGAGGGCTATTACCAGCAGTTGGTGAATCCAGGTTTAAATGATAATGATGATAGATATAGCAGAAGTTAAAAAAAATCTTATATGCAGTTTAACTCGTCGCGCGTCTAATTAGCAGACACAATAGAAATTTTATTGTTATCGGTACACATGGTGTACACTCGACGTGCGAAGAGCTAATGGGCTTGACAACGTTATGGATGAATTACTATTCATCAAATCTTCCTATCTCTCCTAAAGTACCGTTCCGACCTAAGGGAGCGTATTTTACAATGCAATTGAATAGGACATTGATGATTAACATAAAATTTAATTGTCAGTTATGTTTACCCAATTAAAGTTGACGTTTGCATTTAAGAAAAAAGAACCAAACATTTAAGAACCTGCGCCGCGAAGGGTCCGCATCCACACTTTCATTCCGACGCACTTTCTCAGCCAGGTAGATACGGACAACTGCCACATCTTTTGCGCGCATCTGTTTCGTTGCGATTCCGTCCCTGCTGATGCGCTCCGTCAGGTCTGAATAATACTAAACGGTTGGCACAGCTCTTATGTTCAAAAAATCCACCCTGTATACACGTCAGTTGCACACTAATTCCTCTTCTCTAGGTCTATTTTGATTCTTAGACTAACCTATTAGGTACCTATATATAACAGTGTTCGTATCACTTCACTAATCACTAGTGTTCATAATCCATATGCGGCGAAGCGGCGAAAATCTGCGAAAATAAAATAAATTGATAAAAAAAAAAATATGTACTGTTGTATGAACATTGACACAAGACGTGCCGGTGAACGGCGCATCGTAAGCAGGTATATTTCAATTTCTTTGAGCGCAGCCTAGCAAGCATTTTCTAAGAGGGGAGGCCAAGCATCAAAATTCTTAGAATCAATTTCCAATTACATTACATTGCCGCGGATCGGAATAGAAACGATTTTTTGTAATAAACGAGATTGTTTTGTACAATTTCGCTTCTATTTCGCATAATAGTCATAACTTTACTTCAATAGGCTTGTTAGCGTTTTTGAGAAACCGTTTAATAATTCTCCTTGTGTGTTCCTTCCAGTGTGGTTACTTTCAAGACAATTCCATTAGTAAATACGTCTTTTGGTAAGGCAAAAGAAACTTTGTCTGACGCATAAGTTTGTATTTACAATTTGAAACTGTCGACTAGAATTTTATTAGTGACGTGTCACACGGACTTCCGTTCAATGTCACCTGACCAATGGCTTTATTTTTACGAATTTATTTCACAAAAATATGAATTCATCTCATATCATTTAAATAATTCAGTTGTTATTTTTTTTTCACAACCATGCTGCAATATTAAAAAAGTAATTTTCTAAATTCAACTATTTTACAAAATATTTTTCTCGTAAATTGGTTCACTACCATACCAACCATTGTGATATACCTAACTCCATCCCTATTAGTTGTAGCATGGTCATATTATTTTGCTTTCGGTTAATCTCCGTCAGGATGAACGGCCACTAGGTGTATTAACGTTAAATTTATGCCTAAGAATTGCTTCCCTATTGCTTCTATTTGCTTCCTATTCTCAAACAATTGCTTCCGTCGTATTCTAGAAGAAAAAAAAAAACATTTTAAGGGTGACCGTTCATTCTGATGTCAGGACGGCCGGTCACCGAATCGTGGTGTCTGTGATAAATAGAATTATTCAAATTCATGGTGGCCATAAATTACTTCCCGTTTGCTTCTCTCAATGTTTTACAACGATAATACTGTAACTATCACGGCAATAAAGATTTCGACAAAAGTGTTATTTATCAATATTTTATGTCTGGACCGCCAGACCACCAACGCCAATCGCTTACATATTCGGTAAATCATTAGTAAGTACTCACTTCGTACTAATTAGTACTCGAACAACAAAATTGGGACCTTAGTATTTTTGAGAAAATCGACTTTGAAGGGGGTAGTCACGCTCCCTTCAGCAGGACCACCATGAGCACCGAAAAAGGGCTCATGCTACAGCTATTCATTTTTTTTTACGGTCGGACTTTTAATTAGCTGCTGTAAAATGGCAGCATAATTTTACCAATTTTTAACCATTTCACCGCCGCGGACTTCAATAGATGTTCCAGATTTTCGTGCCCTCAAGCTCTTCATTTTTACTATCCTATAAAAATAAATTTAGCGTATTTAAAGCTGTTTCATTTTATTATTTAATATAGCACTATCTGATACCCTGTTTTATATTTATCCACAAAAAAGAAACCCTTATTTGTCTTAAAATAGGCAAAAACAAAAACTTCGAACATCTTTAATCGACGCCAAGGACTTATATAGTTGGCCATTGATGTGACGCGAAAGTTACAACTGTTTGATTTCACCCGTTGAAATGTTTATAAATACTACCATCGAAAACAATTCGAGTTTAGTAAAATATGAACTTAGTTAACTACTTCATAACAAAGGGAAAATAGACAAATTTCGACCTTCAGCTGGGTGCCGAACCGGAATCAAATAGTTGTTAGAAATCCTTGTCGATAATTATATTCCCATCTCTACAATTGGTTGTCAGTGCCCCGGGCGCCACGGACTATATAAAAGTCGTTCTGTGATTTCATAGGCGTACGGCTGTCGAGGTCACTTTGGCAGAGTGCAGCACTAATCGGGTGAGCAAAAACAATACTGCGGTGCTATTCTGTAAAAATCTCACCTTGAAAGCTTAGGTGAATTAAGCGTGGAGTGAGCAATAGTGTCAATTCCTAGCAAAAACAAACTCACTTCACCTAAGTTTTCACGGTGAGATTTTTACAGAATCGATCGGCTGTTCTATTTTACTAATAAGTAAACAAATAGTGAAATGAATGAAGAACTGGATTCGAATCGGGAGTATTTTCTGGAGAACGTTGAGCCAGAAGATGATTCTGAGGTAAGTCCAACTAGATAATAATAACGTTTATTCATCAAAAAGTAAGAATTCAATAAGTGAAATGTTCGGTGAGCCACAAACTACGCGTCGCTTGTGGCTCCTGGAGTACGAATTTAACAAAGTTGTAATGGTCAATCAGTTTTTATTTATATTCGTAAAGTTATAAATAAAACTTAACGCGTATAAATCGCATTCATCGATATGACGATACCCTCATCACTACTGTTTACTGTATATTTCGTTATACATGTATAGCTTGGCGCTGGCGAGGCATGCTGTTCTGTGTACTTTGGCGGTGAAAAGGTTACGATATTTATAAAATAATGATGTGACAAAATAATCGATACATTCACGTAAAATTCAGTTCAAAATAGATTCATGTTAAATTGATTTTATAAAAGAGGATAATATTATTAGAGGATATTTATAATGAAATTCTGGATAATATAAGTTTACAACAAAAACATTGAGCAATGCCTAATTCAACTATTTTGTCATCACATCAGTGACCGGATTTGATTTATAAAAAGCATTAATATATCTTTCACAAAGACTCCTATGTACAGACGCCAGCACCCTTGGATGTTGATCTTGATACTTTTTTGGCCATATCGTCAAATAGTTCCCACATGTCGTTCAGTTTGTAGCGCGCCCGGTAATGTCCATCTCCACCAGGTATGTACTCAATTACAGATATAAGTTTGTATGACTTTTGACTATTTTGTTATGGGTACATAAATCATTTCATAATTAAAGTAACCATTTATACGAGTAGCATAGACCAATGCGCTACGCTGACTGTTTATCAGCACAATCATGATAGTTTCCTTTTTGTTCCTAATCACTAATAAATAATTACCTACCTACTCTCACATTCGTCATGCGACAATTAATAATATAATAGGGCGTGTACTGAGAAAACCTAACACATATCCTTATTTACTATCGAGCATACTAGGTGGCGCTCAAAATAATTCTAAATTCTATAAATACGATCATTCTGTAATAAGTATCGAATAATATTTATCACAGTTAAACAAAAGTACGTTTTCAAATTTGTAGTAAGTAGGTACCTAGTATCAATTTGCATTCGTATTATTAAAATTGCTTAAGTATTTAATTATGGATAACCAGCTATGGCTCAGTCGTCTGCGTGGAATTTGGTTTGTCACAAAAATTCGTTATCTCGTATTTATTTATTCATTTATGTATAAATATATTTATGAAATTATTTATGTACCCATAACAAAATAGTCAAATCAAATTATTTATTTGCTAGAATATATGGTACATAAGTGTTACAGTAAACTTGTTTCAGCATATCCTGCCATAACATGGCGTGCAAATGTATTCACAATCACCGATGTCAATTAATCTAACTTACAAATTACAGATTCTATTGACTTGTCTTCTAAATAGTCCTTATTGGTATAATATATTTTAAATAGTAATATTTTGAAAAGTATTTTTTTAAACATTGTCAACGGTAAGTCTTGCAAACTATTTGGTACTTAAATGATTGTAAATAATAAAAAAGTCAAAAGCCATACAAACTAATATCTGTAATTGAGTACATACCTGGTGGATATGGACATTACCGGGCGCACTGCAAACTGAACGACATGTGGGAACTATTTGACGATATGGCCAAAAAAGTATCAAGATCAACATCCAAGGGTGCTGGCGTCTGTACATAGGAAGATGAGAAAATAATTATTCTAATCGAATGTTTTATTAACTAATCAAAATATATATAACCTACAAGTATAGATGTAACCAAACTGTTATTGAAAATGTTCCATTTTTCTTGGCCCATAACAAAGTCTAAAAGTGGAATACTACTTAGTAAAATATATAGCGCCCGCTAGAAAGAATACTTCCTGGCAGTGACAAGTTGATTATTGTTTTTTGCTGTCCTTATAGTACATTTTTTCAAATTTCGCGTACAATTTCGTAAATGTGTCGTATTATTTTAGAAATTAGACTACAAGTTCGTATAAAGTTATGTCACCGCTAGAAAGTATGACACAAATAAAGAGCATATTTTACCTTCGCTTGTTTCGAGTTGCGCGCGCACGAAGTCGCCTAGTCAATTAACTAACTCACACAACAACACAAAGCTTAGTTGACCAGGGTTTATCTGTCATCAACCGACGACCGATAAAAAAAAGCTTCAGTCAAGAAATAAAACACATTAATTATAATTAGATTAGGAACTGTATTCTCTTAATTCAAGTAAAATGTCAGGTACTTACGTTAGACGTCTTACAAAGTATTTATAAAAAAAGGGAAGTCTAAAAAGTGCTAACTAGTGAACAGAAAATTGGAATCCTATAACCTCATCAAGAATTAAAAAAAAAATTGACGTGTTTGTACAAACCTACCTAGGGCTGATTTTTCCAACACCAGTTAATTTTATCCGGCGAATAATTCTGATTTTTTCACAGTTCGGAAGAACATGTTTTTTTTGTATGGAACTTTAAACTTTATCAACGTTTGGTACAGTTAGTAAGACAAGATAACAATTTTTTTTTAAGAATTTTAAATATATACTTTTTTGTAATTGATAATTATGTTTATAACTGTTGATTGATATCTTTATGACGATTGCTTATTATTTTATAATTTTAGTTTTATTATTTAAACCTACATGTATGAATGTTCATTATTACCTCGGGTGTTCATTGGTGTCAAATTTGTGATGGATTAATCTTTTTTTTATATGTGACAATGTTGGTGATGATTAAATATTTTGTGACAATTTTTTTTTTATTTCCACACTAACACTTTTGCTATTGATTGCACCTTTTCTCATGTTGATAGTAACTTGGGACGACTTGCAGAATGAAAATATTATTTATTTCGATTTTCTGCAAGTCGTCCTAAATGGGCCGTAGGACGCGCATGTAGGACGAGTTGAATTATTCTACAGAATCTTGTAAAAAATATACATGTATTTATTTATACTTTTGTTAGATATTACTGAAAAAACACGGTCCATCATCGGACAACAAGACGTGCGGCGATTCGCCAGCGGTTCATGGTGCACATTCCACCCATATACGGTTTTGGGAATACATTAACTGTACGTAAGAGTATTGTATGTCCCGAAAGCTGTAAACCTGGGTGGACTCAAGTCGAGAATAAATTACTTCTAGGCAAACATGCTCGCTTACCATCAGGTGAGATAGTGGTCAAAAGGTATAACGCATCCCGATTTTATCAAGAAGTGAATTTTAAAACTGACGAAGGTATTGGAAACTTGTCTGTACTTCTGTGAATTTATTTATTTTTCCCACTTTGTTTAATGCAGCACTAGTCTATGGCTCGAACTTGTTCGCGGCTGGCATTCTTTCGTTCTCTTTTAAAATAAAAGTATGCTGTCTCGCTCGTCGTACCGAAAAACTTTTTGAACAGACCCTTAAGTTGTGAAAATCTACTGAATGTATTAATCCAAAATATAGTTATGTAAACTGTTAAATTATTATTAATTTAAAGAAGACCAAGGTTGGCTGGAAGAGATCGCAGAAAGCGAAAAAGCCGCCCATTTTATGTTGTGTATTAATTTGCATTTTTTTGTTATGTATTTTCTGGTGTACAATAAAGTAGGTATATATAAATAATTAAATAGATGTCCCTTAAATTAATAATAATTTAACAGTTCAGTTAGGTTTTTGTATGGAGGCTGGGCTTTTATTCGAAGCTGCTGTGAACAGGGAAAAGATTATATTTTTACGAAAGTACAGTCGCCGTCAGATATATTGTAGCAGACAAGGTGACCAAATACTTCTGAACAATTCAAAATGTCAATAAGTTCCATACACTACAAGTTACCATTAATATTTGAACATTCATTACTTCATTAATATCTGAGCAAATGCTTGTCAATAATTTCTATACACACAACTAACCAAAAATATCTGAACACTTACAACGTGAAGTGTATCTAATCAGACAAACATTGAGCTTACCTAATTCGTTACTGCGTGATATAAAAGACGAACCAAAAACGACTATCGACTTGACTATCTGTGGTTAGTCCAGTCAGTCCAGTAGATACACTTGACGTTGTAAGTGTTCAGATATTTTTGGTTAGTTGTGTGTATAGAAGTTATTGACAAGCATCTGCTCAGATATTAATGAAGTAATGAATGTTCAGATATTAATGGTAACTTGTAGTGTATAGAACTAATTGACATTTTAAATTGTTCAGAAGTATTTGGTCACCTTGTTTGCTACAATATATTTGACGGCGACTGTACATAAATTAAGAAGACTTTGTATATTTTTTTTAACGCATCCTTCCTTAATTACTGGTCAACAAATTTTTTCCACTGAAACCAGACTATACTTTTCCGAAGGATTTTGACGCGCTGAATTCGAATCTGACCTCAAAATGGCTCTATCACGTCAGGGTTTCGAGATATCCTAACCTAAAAGTGCAAAAAATACCGTTTTTTATCATTTTTGAGGTTATGTAGCACGGCCGATCCTTTTTTCTTTCAAAAATTATTAATAGCATCTCAAAGGACTAGTCTTCCTCTTTAAAACGACGTTGAGTTTACTCAAATATCTTTTTTTTTCGCTGAGATAGCGCATTTTGAAATTTTCGTGTACGGAGATTGTTCTACGTTTGAGAATTCATACACATACAGTCTATTGGAAAATTTCAAAATGCAATTTCTCAGCGAAAAAAAATGATATTTGAGTAAACTCAACGTCATTTTAAAGAGGAAGACTAGTCCTTTGAGATGCTATTAATAATTTTTGAAAGAAAAAAGGATCGGCCGTGCTACATAACCTCAAAAATGATAAAAAACGGTATTTTTTGCACTTTTAGGTTAGGATATCTCGAAACCCTGACGTGATAGAGCAATTTTGAGGTCAGATTCTAATTCAGCGCGTCAAAATCCTTCGGAAAAGTATAGTCTGGTTTCAGTGGTAGAGTGTTCGTCAAATTTTGTCGATCAGTGAATTATTATATTTTTTAATAATTATTATTTAAAAAATAAATTGCAACCCACAGTAATTATTGATTTTGAACTCTTTTCGGTTGGATGTCACTGTCATTGTGAAATGTGAACGTCAATCAAGTGTCAAATTCAATTCAATTTTCAACTGTAAAATGACAAGTGTGACAAAGCCATTAAACGAAGAGAAGAAGAAGAAGACAAGTGTGACACTGACAACCTTACTGGAACAGGTAATGTTTTCATAGATTCCATTAGGAGGCAAAGGATACAATGCCATACATACAAATCATGGAGATAATTCGTTGGTTTTATTTTAAGTTATCTAATATTGTTTTAGAATATTTTGAATAACAATAAGGTGTATAATTTGCTTTAAAAATGATATTTAACCATTTTTTCACAAAAGTAATAATAGACACCAAAAATATCTGGATTTAAAATACTTATTTATTCAATAAAGGTGCTTTTAATATTTTTTTTTTGTTTTTATGACCATCCTGAATAAGTTTCCCTATCAGAAAAACCACACATGACAGCTGTTCAAAAATATAATATTTAAAGCCCATTTTATAACATGTCTTTTATTATAATTATAAAATTATGCTTGTAAGAATGTTGTTTAGAAGATTTCATATTCCTTTTATTTATTTACGGCCTAAGTTGCTTTAAATTAGTGTTAAATCCATACTAATATTATAAATTCGAAAGTAACTCTGTCTGTCTGTATTTTACCTTTTCACGCCTAAACCCCTGAACGGATTTCGATAAAATTTGGCAGAGAGATAGATTGCATCCCGGGGAAGAACATAGGATAGTTGTTATCCCGATATTCCCACGGGATCGACATTTATGTGGGTGAAAGAAACCGCGGGGCGCTGCTAGTAACTTTATATTTTACTATTCTGCTTACGTACAGGCATACATAGATAGCGACGATAGCATGCTTAAATTAGCACGTATGAGGTAAACAGTGGAGTAATCAGGGTAACTACGTTTTTTTGGAAAAATGCCGACTAAAGCCAAACAAATGAAAATGAAAGAAAACATAATACAACTAATTTGATACGATAGAAAAAAATCAAGAAGATACCTCTAAAAAATTTCTTTTTACATTAAAAACCGTACTAATATACATACAATCATGTTGATTTTTTGGCAGACTATTTTACAAGCAACATATGTACTAAAATACTAGTGTTTTAATTTTTTCGTCCAAGCAATAGATTGTTTGTAATTAAATAATTGCTTCATGATTTGCAATAAATTACCAGCGTTGAGTCATCGCGCTTCTCTTTCTTTTCTATGCAGTTCGACAATGACTGCGCTTCAGGTCATGTAAGCCCCTTAAATTCGTATTCATTCATTGAAAACAGTTTGTCCGTATAACGCATCATCCGACGCTCATCTAGCCTTTGTTTCAGTTGTTTTTTATGGGAATTAACGTAAAACACTATATATTACTTCTTATTGTGCTATATTATACTCTTATAACCCACAGAAAACCACTTAAAACGCAAAACAATTTCAAAAAAATTACACTTTTGTTATGGGAGTAATCACAATCAACAAACTATACCAACGCAATATTGACGCAATACACCGCTGTCAAAATGCACTCAAGAGTACCGTTTACCCCACGCCAAGCCCTATCTCAATTCCACTTACTTCCCCAAAATGGCCACCCAATTTAAAAACCATTTGGCGCATGCCTCAAACTCAAAAGTACGAAACGTCACAATTCCAATGTCGATCTATCGGAATTAAACTCAAGAGTAAGCACCCTGAAGATCACTTTAGTTTTGGCCCTTTTTTGAAATCTGAAAGTGAACTCCTGACCACGGGGCTCCTATCAGAAACTTTTCAAATATATTTCAGGTCTTTTTTTCATCATTCCTACACTCAGCTATCAAATTTTCGCCCTGCATATGCTTGCTCAAAATACCTCTGGGCAGTACCAATACTAATATAAATGCCGCTCATATTGTACAAATATTTAAAGATCGTGTCTAGACGTTATTAACAGGAAATCGTGAATTTCTGAATATACAACAACTACATTAAAACAACGCATGACATGTCCGATGTTATTGCATTTTAAGAACTGACCATTTTTTTTGAAGCCGATGCATCGTTGGTTTCGGTTTCCTTTCGATGTCACATATTTGTGATGAGATGAATTACTTTGATTTATTATGGCATTTGATTTATGTAATGAAAATAGTTCATTGTTTGCTAAGGGAGCAAACAACTATTTTGAAGGTGGGAGTGTTTCTTCGGTTTCGGTTTAAAGAAACTTTATTCCCAATAAAGACATAATTCACAGACCAGACCGATCCAGACCGGAGCGAAGGATGCTAGAGTAGAATCCCGAGCGCAGCGAGGGGTTCTAAAGTGAAATCCTGAGCGCAGCGAGGGATTCAAAGTACGTCACTCGAGCTTAAAATAGTGTTGCTCCCGAGGTGGACACTACTTTTTATCATCCACCCTCTATGCAAAAATAAGCAGTGCAACTTATGAATAACCACTAAGTACTACTACTTTATGTGAATTAGGTTAAGTGTTTTAGAAATTAAATAAATAATAATTAAATAAATAATTTTGAGTAAACAATAACGAACGAAGGCAGAATGCCTTTCGCGCGTTTATTATTTTTTCGCAAACTTTTTTTTAATTTGGCTCCCGCGCGTTTTACTTCATCATAGAGCCTCCCAAGTAACATTTTAGGTTTTAGAAAGGTTTTGAAAAGGTTCTAGAACCTTTGTATGGAAATCTGTTCGTAAGTCTTAATAGACTTAATAACGTTATATTAAGCTTATATTAACCTCCTGAGTGCAAAAAGGGCCCAAGTTTTAGAACCTTTCTGAGAGCTACAGCAAAACCTATAGCTCAAATTCAAAACCTTTCAAACTACTTACACAGAACCCAAATATAACCTTCACAACCTTAATTTAACGTTAATATGACCTAACAAGGCAGCTTTTAAGTTCTAAATTAGTCATGGATGTAACTCAATGACAACTTAAAACCTTTTTGATGGACATGAATTAATGCCTTTCCAGGACTCTCAGGTTTTAAAATGTTTCTGTGTAAGATTTATTTTACACAGAAACACCAATCGTGGATTTAAATACTTATTTATAATGGCGCCATTCCCTGTCATTATACCAAGTTTCAAAATGGCTAGATGTAAGTGTTATTTTATTCATAAAAAATAATAAGTTGCTTGCTGAAGTCAGGAAAAATCAAAAAAATAGTGCGACTGGCACTTTATCGTGAAACTTTAGGATAATAGTGCTGTATATGAGACGGGCCTTAATAAGTAAAAAATTTAGAAGATATTTTAATGAAGTAAAAATTATAAAATTAGGTGGTTGGTAGTAAGTTGCATTAGAAATAAAACTTCTATTCATATAAAAATCATATATTTTAAATCACATAGCACACGTTACTTAATTTTGCCATGATGACTTAAAATATTGCTTTTTGTTTAGATTTTTTTTCATTTCAGTAAAAAAATATGGCTGACGTTAGGAAATTACTAGAAAGCATTAAAATTAACCTTTTCAGAACTGTAACAGCTAAAAGCTCTTAATGTTTGCCAAAATAAGAGCTACAGATCATCTCGCGGAGCTACTTAAAACTACAAGGCTGTTTTCGCAGCTTTAAGGTTATCGCCAGGAGTAGTTCAAGACTTGCGAGTCGCGAAAACAACCTCTGCGCATAATTAGTTGCTTTTAAGTTTTGGTTGTAGGAGGACGTGCGTTCGACGGTATGACAAGAGTGCTGAACAAACAGCTACAGGCTGCTCTTAAAGTAAATTTCTATTTTTTTTCAATTATGTTTTAGGTAGGTACTTACTTACCTAATTTATTTATTAGGGGAGGCCGGGGCTGAAAGTTCCGATTTTCAAATAACATGAAAATTTATGATGAAAATGACAAGATTTCAATATTGATATTAGATTTTATTAAAAAGTCTTAATCGGTCTCTGTAATAGTACAGTCATTTCTGCTAGTTTCTCTATATATTTTTTTGTACAGGCATATTTAAATTTGCAAAATTTCGGAAGGGAACATTCAACCCCACTTTGGGGCGAGTTGTTCCATGTATGGGGCAAATTGTGCCACTTAGATAATATTAATAAAGTATAAGGATAATGTATGGTTTCTCTGGTTAAATAAAACAATAAATAATTTCTATAGTTAGGTTCATTTATTTAGTTGCTATGCAATCCTATCAACTTAAAAAAACAACGAAAAAACATTACTAGCTACGACTAGATTCAAATTTTGTATTTGTTTACAAAAATTAGCTTATAAATCTTACTACCTACATACTTAAGGATACAAAAAATCGTACTGGAAAGGATACTCAAGATAAACACTTTTTTATAACTAAAAAATATTGGTAATTCCATAACAGAACTTTAAAAAAGACAACAAAATATAACTGGAAATCTTTAGATAAATGTTTCTTTGTTTAATTCAACTATAATAGAGATTTATCAAGTTGAAAACCTTATCACAAACATAACTGCACTTATTTTAACTACATAACACAACAGGTTGCCTTCATGCACACGTTTCATTAATAAATTTAATGATAAGTGAGATCAAAACATACAATTATAATTAAATACCAAAATGAAACTGCTAACGTTAATACCTATTATTTATCATAAAAACTTACCGATGTATTAATTATTCGTAAGAAATTTTTACGCACTTTACGTTTAAAACTTCCACTCCATTTTTTTGATAACACCCTGTGTCCGGTTCATCTTGCAATACAACGGAATGCTTTGAAGTCGCGGACAAAACTAACATTATTTGAGGATGCCTCTAAAGCTTTAAAATATTCTTGTAGGACTTTAAGCATGCCTTCAGCTCATAAAAATAGCTTATTGGTTTAGGTTTTCACCACGCAGTCCTAATTTGTTTACTTAGACAACTATAACACTGCCTATAAGTTTTAAGTAGGTTTTAGAAATTTCTTATAAGCAATTTCAACATTCCATAACTTTATGGTTATATCAAAGTTAAAAATTAAACCTTTAGATCTCACTTTAGCATAATGCTAGCCTTTCCAGAACTTAATCAAGAGTCTACGACAACTATAAGTTTCTAGGACTATATGCTCTTGAAACACAAGTCAAAATAACGTTAATTTAAACTCTTGTCAGCGGCTCCAAGGTTGTAATAAACAATTAGTTTTAGGACTTATTAATCATTCTCAAGTACTTAATATGACTAGATAGCAAAGCATTAACCTTTTTACGACCCTTAGAAATCCTAAAGGCATTTTCTACAACCTAGGCCCGAATGAAATGTTACTTGGGGCTATTACTTGTTCATACAATGTTCGTGATTGATCTCTTTGGTCATTGGAACTTTTACTAACTATATTCTCATTTCACAAATTCAAATCACTTTTAGTCCCTAGGTATTAAAGAGCAATTTTAGTCTCTGTTTACGAAGAATACAGTAGCTCTTTTTTAATAGATGTGATTAAAAGAAATATTAAATTTTCTTTCTTCTTAGTCTTAGTTTAACTTTCTTTAAATGAATGGAATAAGATTTTGAACGGTAACGACGAAAAAATCTGGCTAATAATTTAAATGATAAATGATTTATTTTCTGTAAGTAGGTTTGTACAAACACTTTTGCACGTCAATATATTTTGTAGCGAACATGAAATGTTAAGCGAAAGATTGTTGTTGGGAACTAGTTGGTCAGTGAATATTGTCATATTCACCACTATTCGCAAAAACGAAACAGTCCAATAGGGATTCTTACAAAACTTTTAAAACATACTACAATCGCAGAGGCATTTTGTAAATAGTTGAGATTTAGCAACGTGAATCAATTTATGTTAAATTCATTCAACAACGTAACTAAATCGCGAATGTTAAACCAATGTAATCGCTTCGGCATGCAGTGCGTTTCCATAAAGTACATATTATTATTATTTAAACACTTATTTACATAATGAATACACTAGTCAAAAACACCGGTCTTTATCCGAGCATTTGTTTCGGTACATTTTTTAAAGTAATTAATACACAGATGTATAGCTAATCTTATTTAAAATTGCGCGCCCCTGCTTGTTACGTACAAATGTATACAAAATTTGGTGGAGGAGCGAGTAATTTTAATTTTGTCATTCTATACCGACTATTTTGTGTGTATCTGAATTGAAACAAATGCGACCAATAACTTCCGGCTTTGCTAACAATTAATTGAATTGTAAGCTTCGATAAAGAATACAGGTTCAGGGTTAGCGCATCAAAAATAGAATTAACCATCAATTACCAACATATAATTTTTTTCAGCCCAATTGCTTAGATTTTAAGTTTCATTTTAGATTAAATATTTATTTACTTATTTCAAAATTACTTTGATTTTCAAGCTTCAAGTTGATTTGTTTTACATTTACTCCGATGACACAGTTCTTAACATTAATATATCGCAAACATAATTTAACTTTACGATCGAGTATTAAGGTTGATAATAACATTTGAAGGTCATAACATTTAATACCTTATTATATTTTTTTTTTTTAAATAAGTATATTAATGTACAGTACTATCTATCAATCGTAGCCAGTTGAGCCATGAGTTTTTGTGCGAGATATTGTACCTAGTGTATTCTTGATCGAAGATTATTAGAGGTTGCAATATTTTTTTGATAAATGTTCTCTGTTACTTTAGATTAAGCTTATATTTTCTAGTCAGTCAATTTAATATAAATTAATTTAAGATCAGTCTCAAAAAAGTTACATATCACAGTTTTATCTTTAATACATAAAATTGCTGTAAGGTCACATAAAAAATGTACACAAAGTAGTGAAGTTGGACGGGTATCTGATTACCGTGACTGGTAAGTAAGCAGAGCTCATGTTGTAAATTAAATAGAACATGGAAACTTCAGGCAACAAATACAGCTCTCATTTGACAGTATTTTTTGCAAAATTAAAAAAAAAGAAAACTTAAGAATAATTAAACTTATTCGTACATACATCGATCCTATGAACATACTTTATTGGATCAACTTAAGTTTCTAATGATTATTTTTAGGAACATTCGGTAGCTTTAAAATAATGGTATTGTTATTGATCTTAAATAAAATTTTAAGATTTTGTACTCTTTGATATTAACTTACAACTAGATACTACATAATTATATTATTGTGAACACTTAAATATAATACCGGCTTATGTACGTCTGTGACTGTTCCCTTCTTTTATACCTACATTTCTTTTATAACTACATTTCTTTATAATATTAGTATAGATTTACTATTATTGAATTACCATAGTAATTTGAGAGGACACATGGACGAAAAAAGTCGTCAAGCGTAAGTATGCTCGACGCATTTGTGATCTCCCTTAGCGCGGTTTGGGTATAGAGATATAGGCGAGCAATTTCGATAAATGCGAGCATGAAAAAGTTCACTGCTCTATATTACTACCTTTTTTACTATTTTTACCTATACAACCCATCATGTTAACATAGACAACCATAAGTCGGCATAACATTCAATGTTCTATCATATCAGTCTTTATTCATTTAAATTAGCACATTGGTATACGGGATAAACTCTATTCACAATAGCAAGGGGACCCAACAGTGGCGTGCATTTCATGTAGGCACATAAGCAGTGCCTATGTCGATAAATCACCATAAGCCTGTCAATTACATTTTAGTGTGTGTGCCCCACAATTAAGAAACTCGCTAAATTATCATACCTATTAACGAAAAACAAAATCTTCATACAAACACGCGCGGCAGTAGGCAGTCTCCAGACGGCCTACTCGGCTCCCGTACTATCGCACATTGTCATTGGTCTTTACTCGTTCAAGTTAATACGACGAAATTAAAAATACATACGTCTCATGCGTTAATAAAACGACGATGACGTTCGACCTTCGCAATTTATCACCCTTAGGTACCATGCCTACTCAAATAACCAACCGAATATGAATGTTAAAATAATACATCGTATAATTTGGCCGTGCGAAGAAAAAAGGAATGGATAATGACGTCGCCGATAACAAAGTCGATAGTATTTTTTTTAATTTTTCCTCATGGGTGTCGTTTTTATAGGTTTCAAGGGTGCTGAAGCAGATAGTGAGGTCAAAATGAAAAACCAAGAGGCGCATGCAAAAAAATAATTTTAAATTTTGTCATTTTAAAAGTTTTACAGCCGTCATCTTGGATTTTCATTTTGAACTACGTCCTTGCCGACCACACACGTTTTTTTTTATATACAGTAAATTAATAACTTTTTGATTTAAAGTGCGTACGTACCTAACGAAAAAGTGTAAAGTGAGACCAGACAAAACAATAGAACAAAAACGACTTTTTTCAGTCACTACAGATATCCATCACACATTACGCTCTATAATGTGTCATTTATTAGCTTATCGTTAATTTTTTTGAGATACCTATGGTGGTAAAAAATTGATTCCTTTCGTCCGACCGATGAAGATTTTTTTGCAGTTAAAGTTCGTAGAAGGCACATAGAGTGTAAGAAAATAATTTGAATATTCAAAATAGATACTTTTGTTCTATAAACCGATGAGTGACCGCGTCTGCCTAGACTAGACCCGGCGTAGTGCCTGCCTACCTATTCTGAACATCAATGCACGCCACTGGGACCCACGTCACGCCCATCATCACATCACACACACAAGTAATTTTGCACATCACAGATTTTTATTTTAAATATAAATTCATGTTATTTTAAAAAAATATAAAGGCGCGGCTACACGCTCAATAAACAAGTATGCGCTCGCTGTCGTGAACATAATGTTAGCATAAACTCGCAAAGGCTTTTTTGTTCTTAAAAACTATGGACTTGTATGTATTAATTACCTAATTTGAGTATTTACTTTAAAAGAGCTGCAAAAGAGTAATACAATTTTAGAATCAATAAGAAACGATAACGTACATTTATAACAAAAAAAAAATGTTTCAAGATCTGGTTCAATGCAGATATCAGGGAAAAATACTCAAATGAGATAGTTTTATTATTAATGCAGGTTTAAATGTAACATAAATTCGCATATATAGCTTCGTCATCAAATCACGTGAGGTATACATACCTCGTCAGGTTTATGGGAAAGGAGGATAATTATGTGGCTGGGGAGGATATCTGCCCATAGCATATATATTGTAGTTCTGAGCGTTTTGCACAGGCGGTGCCGGCGCCAAGCTTGAAGGCCGCGCCGGTACTTGAGGCGTCACTGCCATTCGTGCAGGAGAATTAGGGTACGATTGATGATTAGGTAAATCTGAAAAACATTCGAAATATAATCGAGTGCTATAAAGGGGTAGACCCTCTAACACAAGTCCAGGGAATAGAGATATGACCTCAGAATACAATGTAACACTTTCTGAATTGTGTTTGTTACATAACGACGGGTACGTATACTAATGAAAGTACAATAACACAAGTCTACAGGAGAGCGATTTAAAGGTACTAAAGCTTGTAACTTTAACATATATCATCTGAAATATTTGAAATTTGGGTGTGTTATACTTGAATATTTTTAGAATAAGACTGCATACTTAATATTTTAAATTATTTATATATTTTAGAAAATAGTGTTACTTGCATTTGTGTAGCTAGTTTTTTTTTTCAATGTATTAAAACACGTATACTGGTACAAGCGACCGCTTGTACCAGTTTTCGTGTAGGTACTAGGTAGTAACTAATTTTTTTGAAAATTAAAGGTAAACTAAGGGCAAAACTTGATTTAAGATGTCGTTTTCCGTACATTAATACATTTTTAAAGCTTGTACTATGAGAAATAATTTTCTTTTATTTACTTTTAACGCTTGCACCAATTTACTAAGTACTAGAAAACTACTTGTACCTGTTATCAAGGTATTACTTTGATAACATTGATTAATTTTATGGTAAAAACTAAAAAGAAACATCATTTAATAAAAAAACAAGATAAAGGTATATTCCAAATAACTGTGAGCGCGTACTTATCAACCATTTTAGGGGCCGTCCATTAATCACGTGAGGCTCGAAAGGGGGGGGAGGGGGTCCATAAAAAATCACGAAATATCACAAGGGGGGAGGGGGGTGTAGTAATATATCACGTGTATTTATTTTTTTAAAAACATCCTGCAAACTTTCTAATAAAATAGATGATTATACCTGTATTTTATAAACATAAAAAAAAGGTCCGATTCTTTGTAGGTACTAAAGATACACGTGATATGAGGGGGGGGGGGGGTAAGTCTTAAACCTCACCATATATCACCAAGAGGGAGGGGGGGTTAAAAAAATGCCAAAAACACATCACGTGATTAATGGACGGCCCCTTACCTTCTAACAACAATCAAAAACAAAATTAATGCATAATTTATCTTAACTTACTTAGTTATCCGTTTATTCGGTAGTTATTATTTAGTATGTCTTTCAGATATTATTGCCAAAATAAAGTATGTGTATATGTATAGATAGCAAGTAAATAAAATATAAATATTAAAAATAAAATAAACGCTATTTCCAAAATAATGTTCTCAAAAGAATTAATGGGTTTAGCCACCTTACAAAAAAAATATATTCTTCTTAAACTTACGTAGGAACTGTCGTTAACTGTATAATTAGATGTTTGTTTATTAAGTACTTGCTAACAAATCAGTCTTACAGGCGCAAAATAACATATCGCTTCGTCACCTAATTAAGAAGATATCACAATAACTATCAAAGTAGTAGAAGTAGTAGTAGAACGATGTGAATAAAAGTAAGACTAAGCTTTGTGTTATCGTATTGTGTTATTTATTAACGCTTAGTTTTAAGGACAATGTTACTAACCCTATAATAATGCGAGTCTTTGCTCAAATTTAAGATTTTGAATATGAATTAAGGTTTTTTTGAAAATTATATTGGTTGTTGATTCGGTTGGCAAAGTAAACTACTCAAAACAAAATAACGGCCACCACTATTTTTCTGCATAATTTAATTCTTGTGAAGTTTACGATGCTCGGGGTGTTTAAATTAAATTAAACAACTACTTTTTCATCAAATAAAATTATATTTACGGCTATTTAAAACATATAAATTAAAGTTGTCTCAAAATCACAAAATTTTGTTGCATTTTATGGGGGTTAGTAACGAGTATGTCCTCCCCTTTTTTTAAACACACTCTCGAAGCCTCGAAGGCATGCTCTCAATAAGGTGTCTGATGTTCTCGTCAGGAATCTCCTCCCAACACCTTTTCAGGAGGTCAATCAACTGGCGCCGGGTGTGTACATCCTCTTGAGCTGCTCTGACTCGCCGTTTCAGCTGGCCCGGATCGGATTTAGATCGGGGCTGTTGGCAGGATATGGCAAAACCTGAATATTGCCTTCCTCTTAGAGCGACATGGTCGCTCGGGCTGCGTGCGCTCGTGCATTATCCTGCATTAGGATGAAGCCGTCGTCTGCTCGTTATGAAAACGATATAATAACATGGGGCCTGACAACATGTTCGATGTAACTTTGTGCTGTTAGTGTACCCTCGTTCAGAAAAATAAGCTGTTTTGTCTTGTAAGCTGATTCCGCCCCAGACCATGACATTGGGACTACCAAACCTGTCACGTTCGTGTATGCAAGGATCAGAAAATCGTGCACTGCTTCTTCTCCACACTGACACGTCGATCGTCACTATAAAACGTCACCTTATACTCATTGACGCGCAAATCTTAAACGGTTTGCACGCTGGCTCCCGTTCAGTTTATTTCGAATTACTCGCCTTCTTGAACGTTGCTGGGCTTCGTGCAAGCGATTGCGTATAGTCGGGTCACTGACAGTTGTACCTGTAGTCGATTTTGCAGAGTGCGCGCTGTAGAAGTTCATTCACCTCTTGCACAAAGTCGAATGTACTGATCTTCGCTGGCAGTGGTAGCACGTACTCTTCCCGAGCCACGACGCCGAGACACTTCCACAAGTTTTGAACAGCCCTTCGTGAATATCTTAACTGCAGAGACACGGAACGTTGCTACTGCTCTAATAGCAGTAGCGTTGTCCATATGGTGTCGAATTCTTGGCATCGTACAGTTACAACGATCGATTTGCACGCTTAGCTTCCAAAAACAACCGTAACACACAGCCACCTGAAGTTAAACTGATTGAAATAAAACACAAAAATCAAACAAAACAACCCACTTGAAAAGGTACGGGATAAAATATCAGTCAAATCGTACCCTCGACCACAATATTGCCCATACTTCACTGTTATCGTTCCTCAATCACTTAAGATCATAACACAATTCATAGAAATCAGTTATCATAACGTGGGTCAACATTCAGTTAGTTTAAAATGTTAATGTGCTTATTTTATTTTCAGTAGTATATACACTGGCAGCCAAAAGTTTGAGACCACCTTGAATTAAAGAGGATAGTAAAATTAAGAAAATATTCTTTAAAGCAATATTTTTATGTATCGTATAGCTATACTAATTCACAAATTAAACAACAAAATATACATGAAATATCAATCACTTATGAAAAAATACTTTCAACAGATTTTTCGTTAAAAATCTCCTTTGCATTTTGTCTTTTTTCACCAATCTTTGCATACAAGCTATCAATTTATCGATTTTCTGTTGTGAGATTTTGTTCCAGCTCTCATGTAAAGTCATCCACATTTCGTCATGGGAACAGGGGCATTGATCACGAACATTTCTAACGAGCTCTTCGCAAAAAAGTTCTATAGGGTTGAAACCGGGACTCTGAAGTGGCCATACCATGTTTTTCAACAGCCCTTCAGTCTCTTTCTGTTCTAAATAACCTCTACATAATTTAGAACTATGCTTTGGATCATTATCTTGTTGAAAACTGAATCTATTGCCAATTAATTTGAGCCCGGAAGGAATGGCGTTTTGCTCAAATCAGCTTATACTGCTCTTTTTTCATGATTCCTTCGATTCGTACCAAATCTCCGGTTCCATAGCCTGAGAAACAACCCCAGACCATAATTTAACCTCCTCCGTGCTTGACTGTTGGCACCACGCAATCTGGCATCATCTTTTCTTCGACGCTACGTCGAACGTAAATTTTTCTGTTTGAACCAAATATTTCAAACCTCGATTCGTCAGACCAAAGTACTTCTTTTAAATCTTCTTCTGTCCAATCTCGATGGAAAAGGGCCCATTGCATCCGTTTCTTCTTGTTTTGTAGCCTTAATAGAGATTTTCGGACTGCAATACGACCATACAACTTAGCGTCTCGCAATCGTCTCTTTACTGTCGTCAGTGGCACAGGTTTCGATCGCGATTTATTGACTTCAGAGCGAATTTCTAACAATTGGTTTCTTTTAACGCCACCAAAACACAGGCGTGTTTTTACCGCCAAAAGGAGTCATTTCGACCAGACTCCTACTTTTCGGGGAACATCTGTTCCTGTAACAGATCGGCTCGAGCTCCTGGGCATGAAGTTGACATCTAGCCTCAACTTCGGCGCCACCATCGAGTACAAAGCCCAAACTGCGGCCAAGAAGCTGGGCATCCTTAATAGGGTGAAGCGATACTTTACGCCCGGACAGCTTTTAACCCTTTATAAAGCACAAGTCCGATCCTGCATGGAGTATTGCAGCCACCTTTGGGATGGCTCAGCGAAATACCAACTTGCCGCGCTTGACTCGGTGGAACGCAGAGCTAAGAGACTCATTGGCGACGTAAAACTGGTGGATGCCAAGCTTCACAGTTTGGCTCATCGCCGCAAGGTTGCCTGCTTGTCGGTCTTCTACAGATTGTACTTCTGTGAGTGTGCCCAAGAACTCCACGACCTCATTCCACCGGCCCCCTTCTACCTTCGGACATCCAGACGCACTGCAAGTTACCATCCCTACCTAGTTGCTATTCCACCAATTCGCACTAAGCGTTTTCAAATGTCCTTTATAATGCGCCCAGCAAAAGAGTGAAACTCTCTACCTGCGTTTGTGTTTCCGAGTGCATACAACCCGAATCTCTTCAAATTAAGAGTGAACAGGCTTCTTCTGGGTGGGCTCACTCCATCGTAGACTTTGTCTCTGTCATCTCTGACCTAGACTAGAGTCAAGAGCAAACCCATGTAAATAAAAAAATAAGGCCGAGCTCCTGAAGGCCGGCGGAAAACCCGTTCTTAAAGCCCTTCAGAAGCTGTTTGGTTCCGTCATACTCGAGAGTAAAACACCACAGACATGGAACAGAAGTGTGGTGATACTTTTCTTTAAGAAGGGCGACAATGCCCTTCTTAAGAATTATAGGCCCATCTCACTAAAGGCTTTAGCACCGTAGACCACATACATACGCTACGACAGGTTATACAGAAGACCGAAGAGTATAACCTGCCCCTCTGTTTAGCGTTTGTGGACTACGAGAAAGCCTTTCATTCGATCGAGACATGGGCTGTACTGCAGTCTCTTCAACGGTGCCAGATCGACTATCGGTACATCGAGGTGCTGAAGTCTCTGTACGAAAACGCCACTATGTCATTGCAGCACTCCAGGACCAGACCTCGAAACCTATCCTTCTGCAACGAGGTGTGAGACAGGGAGACGTTATCTCTCCGAAACTGTAAACCGCTGCACTGGAGGACATCTTTAAGGTTCTAGACTGGAAAGGGGCTGGCATTAACATCAATGGCGAGTACATAACGCACCTTCGGTTTGCCGACGATATCGTAGTCATGGCTGAGACTATGGAGGACCTCAGTACAATGCTCGATGACCTCAGTAGAGCCTCCGAAATAGTGGGTCTTAAAATGAACATGGACAAAACGAAGGTCATGTCAAATGCCCATGTAACACCCACTCTCATAAAGATCGGAGACGCTACACTCGAAGTCGTGGACGAGAATGTTTATCTAGGACAAACTGTCCAGTTAGGTAGGTCCAACTTCGAGAAAGAGGTCAATCATCGAATCCGACTTGGCTGGGCAGCGTTCGGGAAGCTACGCAATATCTTCTCGTCCCATATACCTCAGTGTCTCAAGACGCAAGTCTTTGACCAGTGCGTGTTGCCAGTGGTGACTTATGTCATTAAAACGTGGTCGCTAACAATGGGCCTTGTAAGAAAGCTAAAAGTCACCCAAAGGGCAATGGAGAGGGCTATGCTTTGAATTTCCCTGCTTGTTCGAATCAGAAATGAGGAGATCCGCAGGAGAACCAAGGTAACCGAAATAGCCAGAAGAATTGCCAAACTTAAGTGGCAGTGGGCAGGGCACATTGCACGCAGAACAGGTGGCCGATGGGGCCGAAAGGTTCTGGAGTGGCGACCGCGTACCGGAAGACGTCTTCCGGTACGCGGTCGCCACTCCAGAACCTTTGCGCGTTGGAAGGCCTCCCGCAAGGTGGTCCGACGATCTTGTGAAGGCCGCAGGGACCCGTTGAAAGAGAGAAGCACAGAACCGGTCGAAGTGGAGGTGCTTGGGGGAGGCCTATGACTAGCAGTGGACGTCTTTCGGCTGAAATGATGAACACAAGTCTTCGACAATTTAATTTGATAGGCAATCACACTTTCTGATTTGTCTTCATTGTCTAGAACCACGATGGCAGATCGTGTTTCAGTGCTAATTTCTCGCACTTTTCCCATTTTCAAGTCGTCTTCACTGTAGAAACCACTAGTTCCGAATATTGTGAGATTGTTCGTAAATAACTTTCTTAAAAATGGAGTAATAATTTAAAAAAAAAAACTATTTTAAGAAGCCAAAACAATCATACATTTTGGTCAATGTCAAACAAAACCAAAATAATTAGTTATGAAGAAGTCATAAAGTATAACAATGAGGGTCATTAGCAACTTACCTGCTGTCGCTCGGCACTTGCCATTTATTGCATCTCTCCCTAGTGTCTTACGACAAGCTATGGGACAAGTTACAGGATACCAGTGTACCCAGGGAGATCGTTTCTGTACTGAAGCATTGGTATGGTACACAGAAAAATCAGGTGAGATGGGCGGGCACTCTCTCGGACGAGTACAAGCTGGAGTGCGGAGTAAGGCAAGGGGGACTCTCCTCCCCTCTTCTTTTTAACTTTTATGTGAACGAGCTGATCGAGGAGCTCAGAAGCACTAGAATCGGCTGTCATATAGATAATGTATGTATTAACAACATAAGCTATGCTGACGATATGGTGCTGCTGAGCCCCTCGATCTGTGCGTTGAGGGAGCTCATAAAGATTTGCGAGACTTACGCAAACACTCATGGCCTAAAATACAACTCAACTAAATCTGAGCTTATGATATTTAAATCAGGTACTAAACACTATGAAAATGTACCTGATATAGTCTTAAATGGTACCCCTTTAAAAAGGGTTACTAAATTTAAGTATTTAGGTCATTGGGTTACTGAGGATTTAAAGGACAGTACTGACATTGAGAGAGAGCGCAGGTCGTTGTCTGTTCGATGTAATATGCTGGCTCGCAGGTTTGCACGCTGTACAACACAAGTAAAGGTAACGCTTTTTAAGGCATACTGTCAATCCTTTTACACGTGCAGCCTGTGGGTTGGCTATTTGCAGAGGGCATACAGTGGCCTGCGAGTGCAGTATAATAATGCGTTCAGGATGCTGATGGGGCTGCCGCGGTATTGCAGTGCCTCCGGCATGTTTGCCGAGGCCAACGTCGACAGTTTTGCGACAATCATGCGTAAACGTTGCACATCGACCCTAACTCGCATGCGAGCTAGTTCCAACAGCATCTTGAGCGTATTGACGGACCGGTGGGATTCTCCGATGCTTGAGCGCTGGATGCGGCTGCACGCAGTGAAGTAGCATACATGCGTTCTGGTGTCGGATATCCTAAAATCTATGTTCTATTATATTTGTTTTGTGTACTAACATTAGCTCTTAAGTATTTTCGTGTTACTAACAATTATGGAGAAATCTGAAATAAATTATTATTATTTTGTTTATATTTTTTTTTTCTCTCGGCCTAGCCGGATAGAACTGATGGCACGGGCCTAAGCCAAGTGTCCAACAGTGGGGTTAAGTGTGGGAGTAATATTATAAGTAGACTGTGTGGTAGACGAGACAATATTTAAGTGGGAGTATTGGTGTAAGTTGTCCGATTCACACTGAATAAATTTTCTAACTAGCCTGCATGTGTTAAGAATCACTGCCTTCTGCAGCAGGTGATAGGTGTTAGGTGGCAGGTTGAGGGAACTAAGAGATTGATGTAGCTGTTTTGGAATTACTCCTGTTGTAGATAGCACTATGGGGACTATTGTGACTTTTTGAAGATGCCACAGTCGGATTATTTCATCTTTTAGTTCGGTATATTTGGATAATTTTTCGGCTATTGTAGTCTGTACGTTATGTGTATTTGGCACGGCAATGTCTATAAGGAACCCAGTTTTATTCATTTTATTAATTAATGTGATGTCGGGTCTATTAAAGTGAATTGTGCGGTCTGTAAGAATGGCTCGGTCGAAGTATAGTTTTGTTGTGGTGTTTTCTAATACCGTTTCAGGGTTGTATTTATAATAAGGTACTATAGTGTCTAAAAGTTTGTATTTATGGGCTAGTTTTTGGTGTATGACGTTGGCTACTTGATCGTGTCGATGTTTGTAGTCTGTCTGGGCTATTGATTTGCACGCGCCGGTGATATGTTGGATTGTTTCTGGAGAACTATTGCATTTTCTACAAATATCGGTTGTTAAATTCTTTATAATATATTTTCTGTAGTTCTTGGTCTCAATTACTTGGTCCTGAATTGCAAGCATGAACCCTTCCGTCTCCGGGAATAATTCGCCTCGATTCAACCACGCGTTCGACGCATCTTTGTCGACATTTGATTGGCATAAATCTTGGCGATGTCTTCCGTGTAGAGACTTCTGGGTCCACTCTTGACATTTGGTTTTGTCATCAGTCACTTTCTCATTTTTTTGTTCTGTAGTGTCTTTTAAATTAAGAGGTGTTAAGTGTTGGTCGCTTTGTGCTATTAGTTTGTGGAGTGGGGAAGATTCAGTTTTGGCAAAGAAATATTGCCTAAGAGCTGTGATCTGTCTGTTGTGTAAATTTAGGATATCTATGAGTCCTCTGCCTCCTTCTTTTCTCGGTAACGTTAACCTTTGTATGCAAGATCTTGGGTGGTGTTTGCGAAATTTAGTCATTGTAGTGTTTATTTTTCGTTGTAAGTTTTTCAAGTCAGTTTTGGTCCAATTTATTATCCCGAATGAATAGGTGAGCACAGGTATAGCAAAGGTGTTGATTGCTTTTATGGTGTTTCGTGAATAGAGCTGTGTTTTTAGTATTGTATTAAGTCGGTGTTGGAATTGTTGTTTAAGTTTTTGTTTAGTATCTTTGTAGTGTATCTGACGGGATTGATTGTACCCTAAGTATTTATAAGTGTCTAGTTCATCCAATGGTTCTATTTGTTCTCCTGTGCCTAAGGTGTATTGGTGTTGGTAGTTTTGTCCTGCTCTAACTGAATTTATTTTACATTTATCTATGCCGAACTCCATTTTAATGTCATTTGTGAATGTTTCTGTTAGGTTAGCTAGTTCGTAAAGTTGACTCTCGGTTTCTGCATACAGCTTAATATCATCCATATAAAGTAAATGATTTAAAACGTCTTTCTGTGGGTCAGTCTGTCGGTTGGTAGCTGTAGAATTTAAAGAGATTCCTAAAGAGGTAGCGTTTAATATTTTAGATAGGGGGTTTAGAGCAAGGCAGAACCACAGTGGGCTGAGTGCGTCTCCCTGGAAGATTCCTCTTTGTATTTTAATTGGGCTAGTATCTGTTGTTTCTATTGGGGTAGTCAGCCTTAATACTGTACACCAAGTTGTCATCATAGTCTTCAAAAATGTAACTATTGTTGGGTTTATTTTGTAAATTTCTAACACTTGCAATAGCCACGAATGGGGGACAGAATCATACGCTTTCTTGTAATCAATATACATGGTGAATAAATCAGTTTTAGTTTTCTGAACTCTTTTTAAGATTACGGAGTCTATAATTAATTGCTCTTTACAGCCTTGACTATATTTTCGGCATCCTTTTTGCTGTTCGGCTAAGATGTTATTGGCCTCAATGTGTTCGTATATCATTTCGGATATGCAGGATGTGATGATCTTATACAAGGTCTGTAAGCATGTAATAGGTCTATATTTAGCTGGGTTAGAGAGGTCATTGCGATCTTTCGGTATCATATAAGTTGTATTATTATGGTTTTTAAATTTAATTTTCTCAGGTTAGTACCTGGTATTTTCAGAATCTCACGGGTGTGAACCAAGGTGAGATTCTAGTTATTATTTTAGGAAGGTAAATTGCTCTGTACTGCAGTGAAATTATTGTCCAAGTCTAGTTGTAAAAATTTTCTTACTATGCGGCAAGTGTTTAATATGGCAGCTTTTTGTAGTGTTATGTATGTGTATTTAGATAGATTTAGTGCATTAAAACTATTGAATATTTGTTTCGGGATAACACCTGTTGTTGATATTACTATTGGGACTATAGTGACTCTATTCATTTTCCAAACTTTGGTAATTTCCTCTTGTAATTCTGTATACTTCCTGATTTTTTCTGTGATAGTTTTTTGAATGTTATTAGTATTTGGGACTGCTATATCTATTATAAATGTGTGTTTGTTTACTTTATCAACTAGTGTTATATCAGGTCTGTTGTTATATATGGTGTGGTCTGTAATTATAGTGCGGTCATAGTATAATTTGTAGAATTGGTTTTCTAATACAGCTCTAGGCGTGTACTTGTAATATGGTGTGTAGGGATCCTGCATGAGTTTATGTTTAGTTGCGAGTTTTTGGTGCATGATATTAGCAAGTTGATTATGTCTATGCGTATAGTCGTTTTGGGTTAGAGTGATACAAGCTCCTGTGATATGTTGTATTGTTTCAGGTTTGCTGTGACATTTTCTGCATAAGTCATTTCCTACTGTACTATCTTTTATTATGTATTTTCTATAATTTTTCGTATTAATGACTTGATCTTGAATGGCTAACATAAACCCTTCTGTTTCAGGGAATAGTTCACTTAACTCTAGCCATTTGTTAGAAGCCTCTTTATCTATGTATGTTTGGTGTAAATCGTTGGGATGTCTTCCATGTAGTTCCTTTTGCCTCCATTTCCTGTGTATCTCTTCTATATGTCTCGCTCTATCTACTGTCTCAATATTGCTATCATCGATAAGGTTCAATGGTGTATATTGTTTGTCTATCTCTATAATTGTTTTGTGTAATTGACTGTTGATTTTCTTCCGCCAGAAAAATTGTTTTAAATTTATGATTTGCCTTTTATGAAGGTGTGATATTTCGACTAGTCCCCCTGCCACTTTGTTTTCTGGACATTATAACTCTTTCTATTGCTGATTTGGGATGGTGATATCTATGTTGTGTAAGTGTGGTTCTTGTTTTTACTTCAAGAGCATGTAATTCTGTGTTAGACCATTTTATTACACCAAAAGAATAAGTGAGTATAGGAATTGCGTATGTATTTATGGATTTAAATAGATTTTTACTAGATAAGTGCATTTTGCATAACGAATGTATTCTGCTATTGTATTCTTTTTTAAGTTTATCCTTAATAATCTTATGTTCTAGCAATCGTGCTTGGTTGTAACCTAAATATTTATATAGTTTTATTATTAGTATTATTATTTAGAGATTTTTGTTTTCCTCGGCCTAGCCGGATAGCTGATGGCACGGGCCTAAGCCAAGTGTTCATCAGTGGGATTAACTCTTGGAGTAATAGTAGATACTGCGTGGTTATCCGCAGTAGGCTGTATGTTAGCCGGAACTATATTTGAGTGCGAGCAATGGTGCAAGTTATCGGACTCACACTGGAGGAATTTTCTTACTAGCCTACATGTATTGAGAATCACTGCCTTCTGCAGCAGGTGGTAGGTGGTAGATGGCAGGTTGAGAGAACTAAGGGACTGATGAAGCTGTTTGGGTATTGCTCCTGTTGTAGATAGCACTATAGGGACTATTGTGACTTTTTGAAGATGCCAAAGTCTGGTTATTTCGTCTTTTAGTTCGGTGTACTTGGACAACTTTTCGGCTATTGTAGTCTGTAAGTTATGTGTATTTGGCACAGCGATGTCTATTAGGAACCCGGTTTTATTTACTTTGTTAATTAACGTGATGTCTGGTCTATTAAAGTGAATTGTGCGGTCGGTGAGTATAGCTCGGTCGAAATACAATTTTGTAGTGGGGTTCTCTAGTACCGTTTCAGGGATATATTTATAATATGGTGCTATGGTGTCTATAAATTTGTATTTATGAGCTAGTTTTTGGTGTATTACGTTGGCTACCTGATCGTGTCGATGTTTGTAGTCTGTCTGGGCTATTGATTTACAGGCGCCTGTGATATGTTGGATTGTCTCTGGTGAACTATTGCATTTTCTACATGTGTCGTTTGTTAGATTCTTTATTATGTATTTTCTATAGTTTTTGGTCTCAATAACTTGGTCTTGTATTGCAAGCATGAACCCTTCAGTTTCCGGAAAAAGTTCGCCTCGATTTAACCACGCGTTCGACGCATCTTTGTCGACATTTAATTGGCATAAATCTTGACGATGTCTCCCGTGTAGAGACTTCTGGGTCCACTCTAGACATTTGGTTTTGTCATCAGTCACTCTCTCGTTTTGCTGTTCAGTTGTGTCTTTAAGATTAAGAGGTGTTAATTGTTGATCGTTTTGTGCTATTAGTTTGTGAAGTGTTGAAGACGCAGTTTTATTATTATTATTATTATTTACTTGAGAAACTCACAAATTAATTACTTTTTAAACATTCTATAATATTAATACAATATGCAGTTTTGTTTTTAAATTACTTCCAATACTTTAATGCGAAGCCTGACTACCCGAAAATCGACGGCGAAGTGCCAATAACTCCTAACTGACAAAGTCAAAAATTTACACATACTGGATAAAAACGTTCAAAAATAGACACGTTGTTTTAGTTGGGAGGTAATATGTATTTCCACATTTTAATTTAATGTTGTTGTAATAAAAATACACTTTGCGATTTCACTAAAACATGCGAATAACGCCTTTAAATTCAAAACGAAAAAAAAGTTAATTTCTCAAAAAAAAAATCAGTTAGGAGGTATTGGCACTTCGCCGTCGAAATATGGTTTAAAATAGAGTTTAGACAAAGGCGTGAATAAGGTTTTTTTTTACTCATTCCCTGTCTGGAAGGTACAGCAGTTTTGTGAAAGATCTGTTTTAGTTATTTGATTTATTTGAAATGTTGCATGAATAAGTACTAAATTGAACATCGATTGTATTTAATGACACTGATTCAAAGACGAGTTATGAGAAAAATAAGTTTTCTATAAAAAATTTGAAATTCCTCATTATCTCTTCTTTATATCAAAATATATATTTGGAAACCTAGATGTTCTGTAATCCAATCAGAATAAATACACTACATTAAGAATATGTTTGATTTACAAATTATTTTGGTATTACATTTGTATGAAAAACAAACCAACATTTTTTTTGGAGGGTAGGTTTGTAAAACTTATGATGGCAAACTTAACCATTTCTTTAGCTAAGTATTCCTGCCAAGATTCAAGTTAAGGCGAAAGCGCCAGGGTAGCCCGCGAAATTCAATTTTTTTTAGGTTTTTTGGAATTTGCTGGTCAGTATTAAGTTGTACGTTGATTAATATATGAATCGCGGCCGTAAGAAATATGTGTTTACAGAATTATAATCATTAAAGTCATCAACACAACTCTCTAAGACCACGTAAGTCCCAAGAATAACTGTTCCATGAAATCATCATTCTTTAGACTTACGTGGTCTTAGAGAGTTGTGTTGATGACTTAAATGATTATAATTCTGTAAACACATATTTCTTACGGCCGCGATTCATATATTAATCAACGTACAACTTAATGCTGACCAGCAAATTGCAAAAAACGTAAGAAAATTTGAATTTCGCGGGCTACCTTAGCGCTTCCCCCTTAATCTGATCATGCATAAGGATTTTTTATACTATCTTGGATACCCTATAGCTCTGATAGCCCAGTGATTATTGAATTACAACTTAGGTAGGATTATTAATAAAATTATAAGTGTTAATTTTAACAATTGAATACCCGGGGGGAAATTAAGATCGTTACAGTTATATCAGTGTAAAAAGTGCGCGCAATAACCACGAATAACGCCGCGCGCATACTAGGCTGAGGGCAACTTGAGCTCGCATGCCGTATGGATCTCAACCACCTACAGTACCCGGCGATAAATATTGCACATCGACCTTTGGAAAGAGACAATCAGCTAATTTCGGCTTCGTGGAGCGTTATCTCTGTCGCACATTACCTATGTGACGTTTTGTCAGTCGTTGTTCAAATGCGATAGCGTGCGGTCGCGTCCAGTTCAAAATATATATTTAGTTGTTAACACCTCCAAATTTAAATAATTTAAAGTTGTACTATGGCATCTTTAGAAAAAAGAGGGAAACCTTTACGAGGTCAGTCACGCGAAATTATCTACATGTTTATAAATATTTTGTAACCGAAGCTGACAGATTTAAAAAAAATGAAGATGAAAATGTAAGTTGTTATTTTAAGAAGGTTCAAGAGCGAGTTGCAAATGCCATTGGAATTTCAAGAAGAACTTTGAACAATATATTAAACGAAGTCAGTACTGAAACACATTCTACTGAAATTAAGTTCAGCACTCCAAAAAAAGGGAGACAAAAAAGCAATTTCGTTTGTATATGGACGATTTTGATTATGATGTTGTTCGAAGAATGGTGTATGATTTTCACTTACGATTTAATGAACTGCCAACAATAAAATCATTAAAAGCTAAATTATCTGAAGCTATTAATTACAATGGGTCCGAAAAGACGTTGAGAAAAATACTTGACGAGATGGGATTTCGGTTCACTAAAATGGAAGATAATCGAAAAGTTCTAATGGAAAAGCACGATATAAGTCTCAAACGAATGGAATACCTCGATAAAATACGCAAATTTCGCGAATCAGGAAAAAATATCGTCTACATGGATGAGACTTACATACATACATCCAACACTAAAGGGAAATCTTGGAGTGATGATAAGAAAAAAAGTAAAAAACTCTATTTCAAAAGGTCAACGTTTGATAGTAGTTCATGCGGGAAATGAAAAAGGCTTTGTACCCGGTGCCTTTTTAACGTATAAATCCACGGACACTACGGGTGACTATCACAATGAAATGAATAACGATAACTACGAAAAATGGCTGGTTAATCAATTAATCCCAAATATACCCAATGATTCTATTCTGTTCTGGTTATCGACAACGCACCCTATCACAACAAATATGTTGAAATACCCCCCAACTCAAACACCATTAAACAGGAAATGATCAACTGGTTAAACAGACACGAAATTCCAGTTGATCCAAAATTAACAAAAACCCAGATTTACGCTATTATATGTCATTGTCAGCACAAGGAGAGGTATACAGTTTTCCGTGGACAAAGTACTTGCCGAACATGGGCACACTGTGTTGCGATTGCCACCATATCATCCGGATTTTAATCCAATTGAAAATATATGGACTCAACTGAAAGGCTATGTAGCCTCTAGAAATGTGGGTATGAATTTAACTACAGTAAAAACATTATTGACTGAAAAAGTAAACATGATCGGGGCTGAAGAGTGGAAAAAGGTTTGCGATCATGCAATCAAATGTGAGAATGAATATAGAAGCATCCAACACGGTTTAGACAATTACACTGATAGACTAGTGATAAATACGGCTAACAGTGATATTGACCTCTTTGAGAGCACAGATAGTGAAATGGAAGTAATTGAGAATTAGAATTATTTTATTACAATGTCTCATTCTAACAATAGGTATAATGGTGTTTATTATGTACACTACAGCTGTAATTTTCCAAAATAATTAAAACCGTAAACATAATGTGAACATGTTTTTTTTATTTTATTTTACCCCAACCTAAAGCCATCACTTATAGGAAAATTGGTGTATTTTATACAAAGAATAAAAATAATTATCAAAAGAAGCCAATCATAATTGTTTTAACAGCTCCTAATAGATACCGGACTATTTGTATTTCGTGCGACAGAGATAACGCTCTACGAAGCCGAAATTAGACGATTGTCTTTCCAAAGGTCGATGTGCAATATTTATCGCCGGGTACTGTACAGTGGTGCAAGTAACTTATATCAGTGTTGACAGATGCTTAGCAAAAAATAATGTTACTTACATCAGTTTACATGTTACTACGTAGGACCCGTCGAATTATGTAACATTTCTTGAAGCAATAGTTTTAAGGGTATATTTCTTAACAAATTGCATAAAAATGGAACTGAGTCGCCCAGCATTTAAAATAATGGTAATTTTTAATAGTTTTTTAACTAGCAATAGAAATGCGTGTGAATTTTCAAAACTATCTGGGCGAAAAGAGAAAACCAGTTTATTGAAAAATCTGATTCCGTTGCAAAATAACTTATAACTTGAAAGTATACTAATGTAAGGATACCTAGTTCTTAAATAAGGAGAGTAAAGATAAGTTTTGCTTGTAGTTTGTATATGTACATTTCAACCGCGCGGCCAACTCATAATATTTGACGAAACTTTGCCAGGAATTAGTGCTAATTTGTTACTTTACACACCCCTTTTCGTGAATTTGTTACAAAAAAAACTAAGACGCTATGACAAAGAATAGTTGGCCGCTAGAACCGACACTTGCCGTAGTCATCGCCCGTGATTACACAGAAACTATATAATACAGATAGACGAATGATGCATCAAAAGAAAGGTCTTAATTTGTTCAATTTGTTACAAAATTTAAAAACGTCATAACGTAAATAAACAAAAAGTTACGCAATATTTAGTTCTCAGGTTATGAGTAGGTAGGTATCTCACCATAAATATCAAATTAATAGAGGCTAATGTGTATGGACAATTAGTTACTAATTTGTTACAGCTAAAACCAGAAAAAAAATACTAGAAAGTAGGTTCAATAATTTGTTAGAGTCGATTTTAGTTGGCCGCTCGGACGGCAATATGCCTAAAATACAATGGCGTTTATCTCGTTATAAAAAGTAGGTTTAAGCTAAGTTTTAGTACTAATCGCCAGGTAACGTAACATAGTTTGGATAAATATGGCGAACATAACTGCAGCAATCATATTTTAGAAGATATTTACAAAAAACAGTAGTATGTAACCGTATGAAAGTAGGTTGACCATGAATTTTCACAATGAAGTGAGACTGAATAGTGATTATTGGAATGTTCGATATTCATATCTTATTTTTTTAGAACGAGTGCTTATATAAATGTTAAGGCATCCTGTAGCATAACTTTATAAAAGTAAAAGTCACAAATCGATTAAAATTTGCAATACACTTTTTGGTGGTGAGTTCTACATTAACAAATCCAACATATAAGTGTGCACAACTCATAGCTAAGCACTTTTAGATACTTCTGGATTTAGTAATAATTGTCTCAATAACTTAGTAGTATGAAAATCACGGGAATTAAATACGTACGAGCACACTCCACAAAATACTGCACAGTAATGAGAATATTCACAACAAAAGATAATCGCTTTGCAAACCCTTTGCAACAAATATTTTTAACAATAGTTTGGAAACAAAAGAGATCCTTTCTAGAATCGTTCCCATCATAAAACACCTGCGCAAAGTCAAAGAAACGATAATTTTATCAGTACCTACCTAAATACTTTAAAGAATTAAGAACAATAGACATCAATATGGCCGCAAAACGAACCGCATATTCGTTCGAACAGAGTACAAAATTAAAAACATGCTTTCGTAGGTACTAATGTAATCATGGTCACCCTACTCTGATACGGTTTCATACTACTATTTATTGTAAATATATTCTAAAATATGGATGCTGCAGTTATGTTCGCCATATTTATCCAAACTATGTTACGTTACCTGGCGATTAGTACTAAAACTTAGCTTAAACCTACTTTTTATAACGAGATAAACGCCATTGTATTTTAGGCATATTGCCGTCCGAGCGGCCAACTAAAATCGACTCTAACAAATTATTGAACCTACTTTCTAGTATTTTTTTCTGGTTTTAGCTGTAACAAATTAGTAACTAATTGTCCATACACATTAGCCTCTATTAATTTGATATTTATGGTGAGATACCTACCTACTCATAACCTGAGAACTAAATATTGCGTAACTTTTTGTTTATTTACGTTATGACGTTTTTAAATTTTGTAACAAATTGAACAAATTAAGACCTTTCTTTTGATGCATCATTCGTCTATCTGTATTATATAGTTTCTGTGTAATCACGGGCGATGATTACGGCAAGTGGCGGTTCTAGCGGCCAACTATTCTTTGTCATAGCGTCTTAGTTTTTTTTGTAACAAATTCACGAAAAGGGGTGTGTAAAGTAACAAATTAGCACTAATTCCTGGCAAAGTTTCGTCAAATATTATGAGTTGGCCGCGCGGTTGAAATGTACATGTTTGTATAGATCTGAATCTGTATCGCAATGAGCAGCTCATTGAGATTTTTCAAAGATTAACTTCAAACTCGCTACTACAACTTAAAAAAGATACAAGATTATGTATAAGTACAAGGGTTTTTGGAAAATTACCTTGTGAAGTTGATTCCTCAATAAATCCAATCGATGTTCAATTTAGTATTGATGCTGTAGCGTTGGTGTCCTGTGGTCACCTGTCATGTCAGCAAAATGTCAGTTGGTTTTTTCATGTCAATGGAAAATATTTATTTTTCCTGACATAATTATATCGCATGAATATTCCTTATACAGGGTTATTTTGCAACCACCATCCAAATTTTCAGAAATGATTTAGAATCGATAACCTTATCAATTAATGAAATAAAAAAAAATAAAAAAAATTATATGATTTTCACCATTATCCGCTACTAAAATCACAACGTGTGGAATAAATACAGTTGAACAATAGGTCGTTGAACTGTATGACCGCACACGCGCTTACCTCAAAATTCGGGAAAGAACCATGGACTACGCCCCCCTCCCTCACACGTCGCAACCCGCGCAGCCCCCGATCGGCCCTGCGCCCGCGCCGGCTGTCAGTTGACCGTGACCTAGTTACGTGTGAACGTGTGCCATATTTTTTTGTCACTCTCGCTGCATTTTCGCTTCAGAATTCCGTTCGATCATCATCGCACACATGGCGACTTTTTATTCTAATGCAGAGTATTATGAAATGGTCAGGTGTTATCTTTTAAGTGGCGAAAGTTTAAATAGTGCGCAAAGAATGTACCGTACAGAAAGTTTACCGCGTTTACAAAGACGAGGAATTAATTCGCGAGTGCCTAATAGACAAACAATTTTAGCAGCAAATCAAAGGTTGTTAGATTATGGTCAGTTTACCACACCAGCCCATGCAACAAGTCATGGCGGTCATAACGAAATAACACCAGCAGTCGAAAATTCTGTACTCGAGTTTTTCGAACGTGACCCCTGCGCTAGCACTAACGAAGCTGCTCGGCGCTTCGGTGTCAGTCAGTATTACGTGTGGAAGCTGCTGAACTCTTCTGGTTATCACCCATACCATTACCAACCAGTGCAATCTCTTCATGATAACGATGGACCCGCTAGAATGGAGTTTTGTGAATGGCTGTTAAGAAACATTAATTGTAACATTTTGTGGACCGATGAAGCATTATTTACGCGAATCGGAATTTATAACAGCCGAAACGAACATTATTGGGCGTTAAGCAACCCCCACGTTATTAGAAATAACTACCACCAAGTGCGTTTTAGTGTAAATGTTTGGGCGGGTATTATTGGTAATGTTATCGTGGGACCGATTTTTATTGAAGGACGCTTGACGGGTACGAATTATTTAAACATGTTACGTGGTGTTATTGAAGAGTTACTAGACGAGGTGCCACTTTCATTCTACAACAATCATTATTATCAGCATGACGGTGCACCACCTCATTACACAAGTGCAGTGCGTGACTTTTTAAATAATAAGTATGGCGATAGATGGATTGGTCGCGGAGGGCCTGTACCATGGCCTCCCAGGTCACCAGACTTGACTCCGCTTGATTTTTTTTTATGGGGTGAAGTAAAAAGACGTGTTTACGTTGAAGAAGCACAAAGTGTTGAGGACCTCCGTAGTAAAATAATAATAGCATTTAATGACATTAAAAATCAAACAGATACTTTAAACTTATTAAAAAATAGTTTAGAAAAACGTGCACGTTTGTGTATTGAGAGAAACGGACTCCATTTTGAACAATTGCTGAAGTACACGTGATTTGTAGGTTAATCGAGTTTATTTGGTAAGTTTAATTATTGTAAATAGCTAGTTGATTCCAATTTTTTAAATACGCCATAATAAAAACTAATAATTTCACATTCCTTATTTTATTATGTCGGTCCTAAGCCCGTAAAGTATGAAGGGAAAATTGGAATCAACCCTTTTAAGAACGCGTAGGTACCTACATCAGTCGCACTCGCAGCGAGCGAGGTCAATAACCTTGCTGTGTCTCTCTACATTCTGTTATTTTTCGGATATTTTCTTTTGAATGTTTTTTTTTTGTTTTTGTTATTATTTGATTATAATGTTTCACATATGAAAATAAGTTAATTAAAAGTCCTCGATTTTAAAATTTGGATGGTGGTTGCAAAATAACCCTGTATAGATAAGACTTTCACCTTTCGTTCTTAATTTTATAGTGTTTTTATGTACGTGGATTTGGTTATTTACTTATACCAAATTTTCGGACATTATCATCTATCGTTTTTAACCTATAAATACCCACTTCAATGTAAAATTTCAAGTAAATCTAATAACGAAATCAGAAGGCCAATTCTCGTAATTTAAAACTTTTAAAATCTAGTCGCAATCTCATCTCGGCGAAAAGCAAATGTCAAAAACTTGTCAACAATGTAGGGAAATTAGAGGTATTGTTAAAAGATTGAGACTGAGATCAGACTGTGAACGTTCTTAAAATTACGAGAATTGCCCCTCTAATCTTTCACAAAACTACTATACCTTCCTGACAAATGTTTTTTTTTATTAAACTCGATCCCAATTAAAAAAAAACATTTATCATGCCTTTATTTGACTAAACTCTATTTCAAACCATAGTTTCGGGTAGTCAGGCATCGCATTAAACTTCATTGTTCTCTATAAACATTGCCAATCGAATTAACAACAAATAAATTTCCGGAAAACCCTGAATTTAAAATCTTAAATTCGAGCTAAGACTCATAATATCGTCACTGGAAAGGAGAAAATGCTAAAGCGCCATTTGGGCCAAAATATATACATATAATATTATTATGGTGTTAGTAAAATTGTCCTTAAAACTAAGTGTTAGTAAACAACACAATACGATAACACAAGCCTTAGTCTCACTTTTATTCACATCGTTCTACCACTACTTCTACTACTATTTTGATACTTATTGTGATATCTTCTTAATTAGGTGACGAAGCGATATGTTATTTTGCGCCTGAAAGACTGATTTGTTAGCAAGTACTTAATAAACAAACACCTAACTAATTATACAGTTAACGACAGTTCCTACGTAAGTTTAAGAAGAATAAAATTTTTTTGTAAGGTGGCTAAGCCATTAATTCTTTTGAGAACATTATTTGGAAATAGCGTTTATTTTATTTTTAATATTTATATTTTATTTACTTGCTATCTGTACATATACACATACTTTATTTTGGCAATAATGTCTGAAAGACATACTAAATAATAATTACCGAATAAACGGATAACTAAGTAAGTCAAGATAAATTATGCATTAATTTTATTTTTTATTATTAATAGAAGGTTAAATGGTTGATAAGTAAGCGCTCACAGTTATTTGTAATAAACCTTTAACTTGTTTTTTTTTTATTAAATGTCGTTTCTTTTTACCATAAAATAAAAAATAATAATGCCCTCAAGTGGTCAAGATATAAGAGTTATAATTGTTTTACTTTTGCCATTTCCATAACTTACGGTTGACGGTTGATGGATATGGCTGTGAATAGTAGCCTCGGCCAGCTGGCGGCGGGACGGCCGGTTGGTACGACATGTACGCGACAGGAGCGGCCACCGCCCTCACAGAGAGAGGATGGGTGGCGTTTGCGGGATGCAGGCCACTAGGAGGATGGGCAGCGCTCGGCGGGCGGGGGGCGCCAGGAGGATGGGATGAGTTGGGTAGATGCAACGCCGTCGGTGTGTGCGCTGCACTTTGCGTGAGTGAGGCTGTGCTGGCCGATCCGCTGGAGTACGTTCGGACCGCAACGTTCGTGGTGGTCGGATATCTGCTGGTGCTTGCGACCGCTGCCGGAGGTGCACTCTCGACTTTATGGCCTTTGGCGAAGTGGCCGAATCCGTTGACTGTATTGCTGCTTATGTTTGAAGTGCTTGGTCTACGTCTGTCTAAATTAGTTGCTTCATTTCCTTGATTCCTGTCACAGGATAATGACGAGGCTGAAAAAAAAACAAATATTATTGGCGAGTCACGAAAGCCGATGACCAAAATTGGTGCCTTTATTTTTCGGTGGCCATTATAATAATAACAATGGAACCTGGGCCGATACAGTGGTCTAAAAAAAAATTGGTAAAATACTGTATAAATCTTAGAAATAATGTAGGTATTAAGTACAAAGTTTGATTACTAGGATAAACAGGTGGCATGAATACATACAATTATTATTTGGAAAACAGATTTCTTAACAATATTTAGCATAAGTTTTCAAAATCATTATCGGCTTCCATTCTAACCGGATGCAGCTGAATACCAGTATTTTACATGGAGTGTCCGTGTGGTGCCGGACTTAAAGAATAGCACTACCCTACTTCCCGTGGGTATCGTAAAAGCCTACTAAGGGACGTACCAGAGAATGGGCAGCAGCGTTCTCTATGCATTTTACCATCATACTGCGATCGCCAACCGCCGCCGCTGGGTTGTGGTCAGATAAGCAGTCGCTCGATAGGCAGGCTAGGCAGGTGATGATGACTGCGATCGCAAACCCGCATGCTAAGCGTGGCGATTATGGCAAACCCCCCCCCCCCCCCCACACCCTAAGAATGACAGGCACAAATATTACTTGGCCCCCTATTCCCCGCGCGACCCGCCTTTTCTTGGCTACGGTAGCGGCCAAGGCCACGGTGAGGCAAGGCTACCACAATCACCGAAAACTGGACCTAGCAACATATAACACGCGTGCACCCCGGACCGACAAGAACATCACCGAACGCGAGGAAGAATTGAGCAGCTTACGATGTAGTATAGTGGGGTGATCTGAAGTCCGAAGAGAGGGGGAGGACTCGATAATCAAATCTGGAAACTTGCTCTATTTCTAGGAGGGCGACCAGCAGTCCTAAGGTGGTGTCGGGTTTATCATCCGTAAGTCCCTTGTGAGCAACATGGTGAAGATCGAGTGTGTCGACCAGGGTGGCGTACCTTATACTCAGAATATCCACAAGGTATTCCCTGAAGGTCGTACAGGTTTAAGCCCCGACCTCGTCACGCCCTGACGATGAGGTGGAGACCATGGATGAGAATATTTCCAGAGCCATGCATGGCTCTAAAACTCACTTCCTCACTTCACCATTGTCATGGGGCTCTTTAACGCGAAACTAGGCAAACGAAGCGATGAGTTGCGAGTGTGGCAATTTGGAGTTGCGACGACGGAACCTCCGGGGCTACTGGCTAGTTTAATGGAGAAGGAAGACCTCTGTATGATGAATTTCTTCTTCAGAAAACGTGAGTACGGAAAGTCGACCTGGTTGAGCCCGGATGGTGCAACTAAAATGAGATTGACTTCATTATGTCAACGAAGAAGCAAGTATAATGTTTCAAAGATGTCTCTGTGATCAACCGGAAGAGGTCACCGCATGGGAAGAGGCACATAGAACTTAAATATCAAGCTGGAAAGGTCTCGACTGATGAAGTCTACGCTCCGCCCAGCGCCGATCCAAGTTCAAAACCCCGAGAGCTTTCAGCTCGAACTTCAGAATCGTTTCGAGTGCCTAGGGAGCTCCGTGGACAAATATAACCATGGGTTCGTGGAAACTGACGGGTTAAGATTGTCCTTTTTTATTTTCGGGTCTTGAAGATTTTACGACACGAAAACTTTATTTACAAAAAAAAAAAATAACAGACTTCAAAAAAAAAAGCACTACAAAGTGAAAAATAACTTTTAATTTCGGAAGTCGGTGTCGTTGGTTCTGTTTTCGTTTTTTGACACAAACTTTCGAAATTAAAGTTATTTTTCACTTTGTAGTGTTTTTTTTTTGGAAGTCGGTGGTTTTTTTTTTTTTTGTAAAAAAGTTTTTGTTTTTCACCAAACAAATTCATATAACAGTACTTGCTATGTGAATATCAGTGACAGGAACCTATTGAACACATCTGCCTAGCCCTTTAACGGGTACAGGCGTGATGTTATATTGTGTGACTGCATAAACAATGCATACTTTTTCTTTTTTTTTCAGGCTGGGAAATCATCAAATGACCCCCTCCCGCTCTGGATGGAGCGGAAGGGAGTGTCAGACTCTGGTGCAGCGCAGACGACAGACTATCCGTGACGCACTTTTTAGTCTGTGAAAACAGAACCTATGCAATGGGGATTGTCCAAAATTTCTAACCATATAATGTGTTAGCTATTTATTCAATTATACTATTATTTTGTTATTTTAATTGTAATAAATATTGATTTAATTTTAAAATAGCAAACTGTTGATTTAATTATTAACTTTTAAAAGTTGTGAAACGATGACACTCGGTCGACCGCCATCTTGTCGTTTACGCTTATAAAAGCAAGCGGCACAGCGACCGAGAGTCATTCGTTACTTCACCATCGCCTCGTGCACATCAACGATACTGTGGTAACTTTATGTAAGTACTTATCTTCTTTGCTCTGTATGATTTACTGTTAAACTATTTATGAGTATGATTACTGTTCGTGTATTAAACTATTGTGAATTGCTAAATAAGTATTATTAGTTGCTTAAAATACACGCAATATATATGTAAATATTATATGTCATTTCCTAAAATAAACCTACTAAATAATAAACATATATTATATTAATTTACAACCTGACCTACCCTTTTAAAATAAGGTGTCTTACATCTCAGAAGTGGGATTGAATCAAATATTTATGTACTCATATGTATATACAGGCTTTGTCGGGGGCATGTAATGATAATTTAAAGGTATATAGGGGATCCTCCAAACAATCCCTAAACTATGAGTTTTGGAACCAAAATTCTAGCAAAATCAGTTTTTTTTCCTGACTCGGTATGTACATCCATGCCCTCGAGTATCATACACGCTGTATGTAAGTATCTGATAGGTATGTATAATGTTTATTTTTATTTTATTTCCACTTTTTGCACTTATACATAATATGAATATGTATATACAAATATGAGGAAAACAGGTACTTGTGCTATTTTTTTTTCTTATCCCTCAGGATAATAATGGAACATTCAGGCTCTCCTGTGTTGCCCTCTGGCATCGTATCTAGCCAACAGGAAGTGGGCCAACGTCGCCGCCCCAGCTCGCTGGGTGTATCTAGCTTGAGCCCCCAGCATTCTCCCAGTCGGCAAGCACCTGGCTTGGTCCCGAACCGGTTCTTGCTAAGCCCAGCAAGACCAGGATCCAGTAGCCAGCAGCCAAGGGGCGAAACGCGAGGCAGGTCTCGCGAACAACAGCAGTCCAGAAGTCGAACGAGCCGTCTGTCAAGAGAGATGCCTCTTGTGCATCGATCACCGCGGCGGTCCCGAAGCCGAACGTGCCGTCGATCAAGAGAGATGCTCTTTGAGCATCGATCACTGCGGCGATCCCGAAGCCGAACGTGCCATCGGTCAAGAGAGATGCTCCGTGAGCATCGATCACCGAGCCGATCCCGAAGCCGGTCTAGCCATCGGCCCCGGGAAAGGCCTAGGAGGCATCAATCGCCCCAGAGGTCTCGAAGCCGTAACAGCCAAGCAGTCTACCATCAGCGTGGGCAGCGGTCCCGTAGCCGTGACCAGCGGCACTACTCATCTCGCCGAAGTCCCAGCCGGCCTCGGGACGTGAGCTGCCTCGGTAGCTGCCGGTGCGGATGCGATAAACACCCGCAACGGGCCATTGAGCAACAAGCAACGGATGGACATAAGGTTAGTTCAGCATCACCTAATCTAACTAATTACGATAATAATACTTTGAACATATTAGTACAGGCCCTTAAGGCGGTTGCTCCTGACTCAGACAAAGTAAATCCACAAAAAAATACTGTACCCGAGTTCGATCCTGCTAGGAAAGAACAAACTATAACTATGTGGCTACACAAAGTAAACGAGTGCGCCACTATATATGGTTGGTCTGATAGGCAAGTTGTACACTTCGCGCTCCCCAAATTAACGGGGGTAGCTAAAAGGTGGTACGAGGGCCTCCCCTCAGTTTTATTTTCTTGGGATGAATGGCAATCTAAATTGCTTGCAGCTTTCCCGTCAGATGAGAACTATGGGCAGATGCTTAGTGATATGCTAGCTAGGCGCGCTAAATTCGGGGACTCCCTAGAAGATTACTTCTACGATAAAATAGCCCTTATAAATAGGTGCTGTATTACCGGAAGAAGGGCTGTAGATTGTGTACTGCATGGCATAGACGACCGCGCTGTTAGGTTGGGCGCAGAAGCGGTACAGTTCGATGATTTAGACAAACTGTTAACTTATTTGAGAAATTCACGTAATGTCAAAATCAATCCTGATAAACGTAATTCTAAACCTCTTCCCCTTAAAAATCCCACCGATGTCTCTCAATCCAGTAATCAATCACAGTCAACTTCGTTTAAAAGGAAAATACGTTGTGCTAACTGTAAGGCTGAAGGACATATAGTTAGTCAGTGTAGTCTTCCTATAAAAAAATGCACTAAATGTCTTAGAATAGGACATGAAACTGAGAAATGCTATTTTAACACATCTACATCTGAAAAATCTGTGAATAGAGTTAGCTTAGATTCTAATTCAGGTCAAAAGTTTTTTAAAACCGCGTTAGTTAACAAAGTTCCTATAGAGGCATTTGTGGATCTGGGTAGTGAATGCTCCATGTTAAAGGAGTCTTATTTTTCAAAATTAGGAATCAAAGACATCGAACTCGATGGTTTACCTATTTTAAAGGGGTTTGGCAATTCTTTCGTAACAGTTTTAGGGAGAATCAATGCACATATTGAAATTGATGGTGTAGGAGCGTACACGGAGTTGCTTTTGGTCCCCGATAATGCTATGAAAATGCCACTGATGATAGGTCAAACGTACACTGAGCAGCCACATATCCTAATACATAAAACTTGTGAACGATTCGATATTCTATTAAATCTTACGGATGTAGTAACAAATAATAAAACCGGTTTGCACTGTTTAGAGTCTGTTACAATATCGGGCCTGACTATTGTGAAAGTTTATACTAATCCAAAATTTACTGGGGTGTTGTTTGTCGAGGGTGGCTTAAGAACTAAAAATGGTATCTATCATTATATACCTACCGGCATCTATGAGTTTAATGAAGCTGGTAATGGTGCAATTGTTATTAATGGACTAAATTCTAAAACATTTTCTGTTATAAAAGATGATTTGGTTGCCCGTGGTAAAATAGCATATGAAGAGGCCAAAAGAGACATACTCCGCGTAACGGCCCAAGGCCATCAAAGTCAATCTAGGCTCATTACATTATCAGATTTACACATTGATGACCACTTAGACCAATCTACGTCTAAGAGCCTTTTACTGCTCCTGAATAGATTTCGTAACTGTTTTGCATTTTCAATGTCCGAATTAGGTAACTGCCAAGTATCAGACATGTCAATCTCCTTACAAGACAATGATCCTGTAGTATATAGACCGTATCGGTTAGCCACAAAAGAAAAAGAGATAGTTAGGGAAATGATTGATGAAATGCTTGAAAATGATATTATTAGACCCTCTACCTCACCGTATTCGAGCCCCATAGTTTTGGTTAGGAAGAAAACCGGCGACTATCGCCTCTGCATAGACTATCGTGCATTGAATAAGAAGACAGTAAAAGAAAATTATCCAATGCCTCTTATTGATGACCAACTAGATGTCCTTTCAGGAAATAATTATTTCACAACCCTCGATTTGGCATCTGGTTACTACCAAATTTCTATAACTGAGCAAGACAAGCATAAAACTGCGTTTGTTACCCCTGAAGGCCACTTTGAGTTCAATAGAATGCCTTTTGGCCTCGCTAACGCCCCTGCCACCTTTCAAAGAATCATGCATCAGGTTCTTGGTAGCCTTCGTTATAAAGAAGCTCTAGCATATCTAGACGATATTATTATACCATCACCCGATATTTCAGAAGGTTTAAAGCGACTAGAACTCGTATTGCAGGTTTTGTCTAATGCTCATCTTACTTTAAAACTAGAAAAATGTGTTTTCTTTGGACGTTCCGTAGATTATTTAGGCTTTGAGGTCTCAAAAGATGGTATAAGGCCAGGGTCTAAAAAAATCTCCGCAGTTGAAAATTTCCCTTCCCCGACTAATCAACACCAAGTTCGACAGTTCTTAGGATTAGCTAGTTTTTTCCGACGCTTTGTACAGGGTTTCTCTATACTGGCTAAACCATTAACTCAACTCCTTAGAAAAGATGCCGCATGGGTATGGGGACAGGATCAGAAAAGCGCTTTTGAAACTCTTAAAGATAAATTGGTTCAAAAACCCATATTAGCTTTGTATAACCCAAAAGCTGATACTGAGCTTCATACCGATGCGTGCAAAATAGGCATCGCTGGCATTTTATTACAAAGGGACGATCAGGGCAAGCTAAGGCCAATTGCTTATTTCAGTAGGCAAACTACACCGGAGGAGCAAAATTATTCCTCCTACGATTTAGAGACCCTTGCCCTAGTAGCTTCACTTCAAAAATTCAGGGTTTACCTTGTAGGGATTAGCTTTAGAGTAATTACTGATTGCAATTCATTACGAGCTACATTTTCAAAACGCGATATGCTACCACGGGTTGCCCGGTGGTGGACACTCATGCAAGAGTTCGACTTTAGCATTGAATATAGGGCAGGAGTGTCTATGAGCCACGTCGACGCTTTAAGTCGCAATCCACCTGTCGAACAACAACAAATACAGTATTCTGTTTGTAATATAACTGAATCAGATTGGATTACGACGGTCCAGAATGCCGATTCAGAAATTCAACGAATCATTGGCATTTTAAACGATCCAAATTTAGAAGATGTAACTGATATAAAAAACAATTACAAATTAAAAAACGGTAAATTATTCCGAGTTACTACTGAAGGCGATCGGTGGGTTGTGCCTAAGGGCGTTAGGTGGCAAGTAGTAAAACAAAATCATGACGATATAGGCCATTTCGCCTTAGATAAAACTCTAGAGAAAATACAACTTTATTTTTGGTTCCCTAAAATGAGACGTTTCGTCAAAAAATATGTTTCGTCTTGTTTGGAATGTGCATATTCGAAAGCCTCAGCGGGTAAAAAGCCTGGTTACCTTAACCCAATTGTAAAAGTTAGTCAACCATTTGATACGGTACATTTGGATCACGTTGGACCTTTTGTTAAAAGTACTAGGGGTAACATTTATATCCTAGTTCTCATTGACGCATTTACCCGTTTTATTTATTTGAAAGCAGTTCGTAATACCAGAAGTAGTACTTCCATAAAAGTAATGCGCGAGTACATTGGTATTTTTGGTGTCCCGCGTAGGATTATATCCGATAGGGGAACATCCTTTACGAGTGATTCCTTTAAGTCTTTCACGACTGAGAAAGGTATTATTCATGTCCTTAACGCTGTTGCCACCCCCAGAGCGAACGGGCAAGTCGAGCGTTATAACAGAGTTATAGTAGATTCTCTGACAGCTAAGTGCGTAGGGACCTCTGAAAGTAAATGGGAGGAGCACTTACCCGACGTTCAATGGGGAATTAATAACACCTTTAATAAAGGAATTAATAGAACACCTGCCGAAGCTCTTTTTGGTATTCGACCCAAGGGTATTAGTGATAGTAAATTGATTGTAGCCATCGACGAAGGTGTTACAACCAATAGCAAAGAGCCTGATCTTAACACCATTCGAGAAGAAATTAGTACTTTCGTTGCTAGTTCTCAACAACAACAAAAAAAAAGATATGATAAATCAAGATCCAAACCTGTACAATTTAATGAGGGAGATTTAGTTAGGGTAGAACGACAAGTGCCTGCTACGGGCAGTAGTAAGAAATTAGTCCCAAAATTTCAAGGGCCTTATAAAATTACAAAAGTATACGAACACGATAGGTATCAGATAGAAGATACCCCACTGACTAGAAAAGGTAATAAGAAATATTCCACCGTGGTTGCGATTGACAAATTAAAGCCGTGGCTTAACTTTTCTCGACCTAATGATAATATTTTAAGTGAGGAGGAATCTGATTAATTTGCATGTCTTAGTTCAACCGATACTCAAAATTATTATGTGCAGAACAAAGAGGTCTGCAAATGTATAAATATTTAAAGTAGTCAGGACAATGAGGCCTGTAACTACAATTAAAATTTGTATGATACCCAGAACAATGAGGTCTGTGGTTCTTAAAAGTCTAACGGGACAATGAGGCCCTCCTTTTTTTCAGAGATATGATTATTATTATTTTTTTTACTTTATGTACTTTGTGTGATACCCAGAACAATGAGGTCTGTGGTTCTTAAAAGACTAACGGGACAATGAGGCCCTCCTTTTTTTTTCAGAGATATGTATTATTTTTACTTTATTTATGTACCTAGTAGTTTAGCGTAAGGACACACTTAATGTTGGATGGCCGAATCTGTTAGCTATTTATTCAATTATACTATTATTTTGTTATTTTAATTGTAATAAATATTGATTTAATTTTAAAATAGCAAACTGTTGATTTAATTATTAACTTTTAAAAGTTGTGAAACGATGACACTCGGTCGACCGCCATCTTGTCGTTTACGCTTATAAAAGCAAGCGGCACAGCGACCGAGAGTCATTCGTTACTTCACCATCGCCTCGTGCACATCAACGATACTGTGGTAACTTTATGTAAGTACTTACCTTCTTTGCTCTGTATGATTTACTGTTAAACTATTTATGAGTATGATTACTGTTCGTGTATTAAACTATTGTGAATTGCTAAATAAGTATTATTAGTTGCTTAAAATACACGCAATATATATGTAAATATTATATGTCATTTCCTAAAATAAACCTACTAAATAATAAACATATATTATATTAATTTACTACCTGAACCTGACCTACCCTTTTAAAATAAGGTGTCTTACAAATGGTTTTTCATTTTTATTTTATTTTTTGTAAATTTAGAGCATTTTGAGAAACTAATTTGAATATTTTGATGATTGGCTCAATAGTTATTTTAATAAAAATTATTTAATTATTTTAAGTTTTTAAGGTAGGTGACGTCATCCAGTGGCATAAAGATTAAGTGCCGTTGCCTTACTAGTACATAATTAAAAAAATTAATCTGTCAACACAACGTCAACAATGTCACATCTGTCAAAGTGTCAATAGGCCGAATAGACTTCTTAAATAATCGAATCCTAGCTTAGCGTATTTATTTACAAATGGTTTTTTATGTGTAAGTGTCCTCCAAGGAATACACTACTCTCTATCGTCACTAGAACAATCGACGCGGCGACTTAGAAATAGAATAATAACGCACGCGGCGACATTATTACTATTATTGCTGCAAGTTGGAACAAAGCACTTCCTGTATTCCATAACTCTTCCAGTATATTAAATAATTGTCGAGTGTTGAAATAATGTATGTAATGTAATAATGAGATATAAACAAGAATGTTTATATTTTTGACATATTTACAATAATTTGACATTTGACAGATTGTAGACAATACTTGCCTCTTACTTTTTATTTTCTGAGGCAACGATACAAAACTGTACGGCCAAAGTCGTACGTAATTTGAAGGGCGAAGAAGGTCTATCGTATTATCAAAAATATCAATAACATATGAAAATTTTTCAAAATTAATTAGTCCGTAATGATCAGTAACGCTATTCCTCGAAATGGTTTTTCAATTACAACATTTAAAAAAATATGAACAATGCCCATTATATGCAGTAACGCACACGACGCGCAAAAAGTCCGGCGCACAAAAAATCCGTGTAAGAGCGAGGCCCCATTAGTGCGTTGCGCTGCGTTGCGTCGCGTCATCGCAACGGAACAACGCATTGTATGCCACACCTGTGTTGCGTTGACGCTGCGACAACGCAACGCAAGAGGGTATGTACGCCGTCGCAGCTGCGTCTCAGTTCAGCCTTCGCAATGGATCACTGTCCGTCGTCGCAGCGGAGCTCCGACAACGCAGCGCTTCACCCTCCCTCCCGCTTCGTCTCTTGTCCGTCGATCCGTTGCAACGTCGCGCGCGTCGACGCAACGGTCTAATGGGGCATGTCATTTAAAATATATGGAAAACGACGCAGCGTCGTCGCTGCGACGACGCAACGGAACGCAACGCACTAATGGGGCATCACCCTTAGGCCCGGACTCCACTGAAGCGGAGCTGGGCGGAGCGGAGCGGAGACGTGCAGGAATCAACCAATCACACTAGTTGAAATCCTTGTCGCGTCACTCGTCTCGTCTGTGATTGGACGATTCCTGCACGTCTCCGCTCCGCTCCGCCCAGCTCCGCTTCAGTGGAGTCCGGGCCTCATTCGGGCAGACCGCACCGCGCCGCGCTGCGCCGCTCCGCACAAAAAGTGTGTGAAAAAATTGAACGTTTGCTTCAACGCGCGCAAACGCAGACGGCGCACACTTTACTCGGCAATCTGCATTTACTAGGGGTGGACGTAACGCACGCGATCTATTATCATGGCGCCAGAGGTCGATGTAACGATGTAAATTCAAGAAATACAAAACAGACCAGCACTTTATGATACTTCTAAGGCAGAATATCATGATAGACATTTAAAAAGAAAATGTGGGATGAAGAAAGATGTGCGTCGTGTGCGTTGAGTCTGTGAAAAATCCGCGACCGACTTTTTGCGCGCCATGCAGACTTTTTGTGCGCCGCAGACTCGATCGCACAAAAAGCGTGCCGTCTGCGCTGCACCTCTTACTGACTAAAACCCACCCGTGTTCCTTCCTTAGCCCTTTATGTTGCGGGCCAGCGGTAACCCTTTCGGACAATCCCGCTGAGCCAGGACAATCCCGCATACTTAAGCTATAGCAGCAATCGCGGTTGATTTGCTGGTATTTATTGAAGAGTTCCGTTGTCTGTCTCCGAAACTCATCATCAGATCTTTACGAAATTTAAATGGGACCATTTCGGAATAAACTTCTTTCGCACAAAAAAATTGAAAATCCGTCTATATATGAGGGAGTTATGCCCGAACATACATTAAAAAAAAATAGAAACATCCGAATTGATAACCTCCTCCTTTTTAGAAATTAGTTAAAAATAAAATAAATAAAAATCTTCATCCTTTCCAGCTTGATATTTAAGTTCAATGTGCCTCTTACATGCGGTGACCACTTCCGGTTTTCACCGCGTTGATCACAGAGACATCATTGTGGAATCCGGAATTACGTGTTAAAGTAGATTGTTCAAAACCAGTCTAGGAAATTTGCACGTATGAAAACCAAATTAATATACAAATTATTTGCTTATTTTTTACAAGCTTTTCACTTCAGGAATTTTGTTTTCGTATCCGGAATTATGATTTTAAGATAAACAGTAAATTAACGATTGCTAGTATGATGACATTTCCGTATAGTGATGATGGACGTTTCGTTCTCTTCATTTGATCGATTTTTAAATCTATCAGAATCGCAGGAAAGAATCGATTCAGCAATAAATTGAGTTCTGATAGATCTGTTCCCGCTATTATTCTACATCGACAGCTTTACCAGCATAATTAGTCAAATGTAGTGTTGCCCAAATGCAAGACCAAGACAAGACCTTAGCCGGTCTTGGTCTTGGTCTTGCGTCAATACACCTGGTCTTGGTCTTGGTCTTGGTATTGCGCTCTCAGTCTTGGTCTTGGTCTTGCAGCAAGAGTCTCGCAAGTCTTGCGAGACTCTACTATTTAGACTAGACTACATTCAAATACCTATTAGCCTATTGCTGGGTGGCAGGGACATCGATGCGCAACCGCTTACCATGGATTCAGTACATGATTCTGGACCCCTATGCGTTGAAATTTTTCGTCGGCTTTTTCTTAATTTTACGTTTTTTTTTCTGCATTTTTTTTACTGTATTATTTCTATCTGACCCAATGAGATTTTTAATTAAAAAATAGTAAATTCGCTTGTTTCACTTAAAACAGCAATGCAAATAAAACTCGAAAGGGCTACCTGATCAGCTGTATTGCTAAAGTTCATTTGCGAGGCCAACACTATCTTCGTAGTTCGTACCTACGCTATTCGCTTTCAAATGACGCGACAAAGGGACCGCAGCGCCGAGCGATCTCCTCGTATTATTAATGCACTTGAAAGTAAACTTTAATATTATTACAATAAAGTGCATAAATGCTTGAACCAGACAAAAATGCGGAAGATTGCGGGAATCTCCGCGCGGCGGCGCGCGGCGGCGTCTTTGTCGGTAAATTATCAAATAAGTAGGTACGTAGGCACTGACCGACCAACAGTTTATTCGCGGAACGTCATATTTTGCCAATCAACCATGAACCTTAATGCTTTAGCGATAAAGTTGAAAATCTGTTAAAGAAATATGGCGGATTGTAGTAGTTTGATGTGCTGGCGTCTGTACCATAACATCGGCTGGCTTAAAAACTGCTACTAGTACTAGACCTACTCGACTCGCTGTTAGTTTTAAATTTTGCTGAATAGAAGAATAATATAAACTTTGAAACATAAATACCTACATAATTTTTACCAACCTACTAACGTTAGATCTGCACATTAGACTTATACAAGTATAATATAATAGGTACTCTAAGTAGATATACCTACAAGGTATGAAATGAACTTTGCTAGATAGTTATGCTAGGTAGATTTTTATCACATATGGGAAAAAATTTGTAAGTAACACGCTACCTACCTACTTAATAAATAGTCGAAACATATAATAATCAATACAATAAGTACCTTTTAGTGTTATGACGATACGGTTTTGATACTGGGGAACGTCTATCAAAATCGGGATTGAAACCAAATACCTACTATAACGCCCAAATCTCAGTTTGACTTAACTGCGAGACGCAAGAGTCTTGCAGGCTTAGTCTTGTTCTTGCTCAAGTCTTGCAGGGTTCAGTCTTGGTCTTGGTCTTGCTACAATAAGTCGGTCTTGGTCTTGGTCTTGGTCTTGCAAAAATGCAAGAACAAGACCAAGACTGCAAGACCAAGACCGATTTTGGGCAACACTAGTCAAATGTAATGAATAATCGAATACAAAATAAATTAAATAATATTGTTGGTTACAAAAAACAGAACAAAGAAACTGCGTATCAAAACTTAAAAGTTGCAATCCGCAGGAAAAACATTGGAACTCGTTTTCAAGTTTCTAAAATCGATTAAAAAATCGATCGCCATCCCTAAGCGCCGGCGCCTGCGGAAGCCGCCATTACTGTTTATTATTGTTTAAGTATGTGTCGATTGAGAATAGTCACCGCGATTAATCTCTCCACTTAAATAGTAAAAAGCACGATTATTCACGTTTTTTTTTCAATTAGCAGCTGTTCTCTTATTTTGTTTTTAACTATCTTTGTTGTTTTGTACCTACATGAGTGATCTGTGGTCATTTTATAAGTTGCGAGTAGTTTAGACAATTTTTAGGTTATCTCCGAATTTGTTTAATTACTTTAAAACTCGGATACTTGTGTGAAAATAAACACTTTTATTTAATAGTATATAAACCGTAGTCTATAATAAATAAAGATTTATTGTGTTTCAACTTAAGACGGATTTCCATACATCAACGGTCATGATCCTTTATGCGTATTTTGTGCGTCCTTAATGCTATATTCTCTTCTTCACTACTGTCTCTAGAACTGAAATATGCGATAACATAATTATGTTATATGTAAATTTTTGTGTAACGCTAAATTGTATATTTGTAACTACAATTCACATATTTGTGGGTGTTTCTGTTACAGTGTCCGTGCAACAAAACTCTAAGCCACATATGCTTAGAGATTTGTTGTACGAACACTTGTAAGATTTACAACTTTGTAAATTGTAATCAAACTCAAAGTATTTATTTCAATTGAACCAATAACTGGCACTTTTGAATTGTCAAGGGGTTGGCCAGGCAGAAAGATGAAGCAAGATGGCCATTCTTAAGCGTAGTAGCTCCCTATGGAGAAGAACAGACAAGAAACTCCACAGACACCCTTTTAAATCAAAATATTGGTTACATCATCCAGGTTGAAATTAAAACCGTCCCTAACAAAAAGAAAAACAGTTCAAAAATTAAAATAAATTAAACATGACATATGGATCAGCACCATTCAGCTCAACCATTTTGAAGAGAACTAAATGATCCAATTCAATAGTTGTAAAGTTTTGTGGTATAGGGTGGTATTCACATTTTGAGTATTCTCATTTTATGTGAAAATGTCAAGCATACACTATTATCGACCGTTGCCTTACATCACAGGGGTTTTAAATAAAGAATATATAACTTACAATTACGAATGACTTCCAACACTGCCTGTAACACATCAGAAGACGTGTGACTAATTGGGTTTGCTCTCCTGGTAAGTGTAGTCAGCGAGTGCAACAGTGACGATTCATCCATTCCAACACTAGGCCCGGGTGTCTGAAAAATACATCAAAATTCGGTAAAATAGACAACACGTCTTGTATTGTACGATGTGACGTTTAATAAGGTGACGAATTAAAAAAAAAGGGTCCCTTTGTAAGACCACTTTTTAACCAGCCTGCCACAGAGGGTTTTCTCGAGATCTATGCAATAAAGGAATTTGAATTTTGGCATATTTTTTAGGTCTCGGTGACAAGCACACAGATAGCACGCCAAAGAATAAAAGACCCTTATTTTGCATTTGGGATTCAGTTCGAACTTAGAAAAAAAAAGGTTTAAGTATTAGGTGCAGCGCAGACGACAGACTATCCGTGACGGACTTTTTAGTCTGTGAAAATAGAACCTATGCAATTATATGCAGTAACGCACACGACGCGCAAAAAGTCCGGCGCACAAAAAATCCGTGTAATTCGGGCAGACCGCACCACGCCGCTCCGCACAAAATCTGTGAAAAAAATTGAACGTTTGCTTCAACGCGCGCTAACGCAGACGGCGCACACTTTAGTCGGCAATCTGCATTTGCTAGGGGTGGACGTAACGCACGCGATCTATTATCATGGCGCCAGAGGTCGATGTAACGATGTTAATTCAAGAAGAGAAGACCAATACACCTCCTCATTGTTGTTTCTGAATGAGTCAAAGCAGGTCTTAAAATAAATAGCAACTCATCAAATGTAGTAACAGACATTTTATAAAATTTGAAAAAAAATTCTGGATGTTGTTTCAGAATTGAATTTTTAGTATGGAACTGTCCCTTCAGTAATCTTTCCAAAAGTATAGGATGTACCCAAAATTGTCTATTTCTTCTTCTTTTTCTGTACTTCATGTATAAAATAATACTTCTCGATCTCTGCACGATTTCCATAGCGTCTACGTCCCTACAGCTCTGCTGACAGAATGATCGAAGATGTGCGTCGTGTGCGTTGAGTCTGTGAAAAATCCGCGACAGACTTGCGCGCCATGCAGACTTTTTGTGTGCCGCAGACTCGATCGCACAAAAAGTCTGCCGTCTGCGCTGCACCTTAACATATCCTGTTAATAGCTTTCTTTAAAGACTAGCTTCTGCCCGCGACTTCGTCCGCGTGAAATTTTTTGTTACTCCGACCCACCCCGTCGCATCGCATCGCCTGCCCGCGCTATTACTTCGTTTTTGCTTAGCGTTCTTTCTGACTTTTTTTTCTTTTTGCTCGACTCCTAAAGGTCATAGCGTGATTTAAAATAGCCTATAGCCTTCCTCAAGAGTTGGGCTATCAAATGCAAAAAGAATTTTTCAAATCCGACTGGTAATTCCAGAAATTAGCGCGTTCAACCAAACAAACAAACTCTTCAGATTTATAATATTATAGTATAGATTCTAAATATTATTTTTTTTTTGTTTAGCAGCCTTGAAGAGATAACTCAAAACTTTCAAAATATTATCATTCCTGCCACTCCCCTTATAATTATCGTTTAGGTTTCTATCTTTCTTATTTTTAATAGAGTTATTAGATAATTGTCCATATTTTGTATTAAAAATTATAAAGGATTGTAAAACAGATACAACTGCCAAAAAAATATACCTAAAAATAATAGGTTCTTACGAAGGCCTTCTGACCTAATCTTCTATACAAATAAATAAAATTGAAGTGTCTGTTTGTAACGTCAAAATAACAGTTTCTTATTAAATGTATATGAAAGTATACAGGTACGGTACTCAAAACAATTATTTTTTAATTTTGTCAGTTTGTCTGTTCCGGCTAATCTCCGAAACGGCTGGACCGATTTTGACGGGACTTTACTGGCACTGGCAGATAGCTGAAATTTTAACGACTAATTTACAGTTGGTTTTTTAATGTCACATACTAATCTGACATTAAAGTCCTTTGTGTTAGCGTTTTTTAGTATAGAAGTTTGACATTGTATCTGTCAAATTGATATTGGTATCTAGGTTAGAAAACGAGCTTTAGGATCTTTTAATTTTAGAAAACGAATTAGTAAACGCGAATTAGTAATAGCATTATACGTAATTACGACAGGCCAGCGACTGTTCCACAAACTGTGTTGGTGACTAAGTTTAGTGCGACCTGCTCTTGGCCGGTTTTTTTATAATCCTATCTTTTATACTTACAGGTTCTATGAGAGTTCTTTGTTTCAACACGCATCCCATTAGCTGGAGTAGGAACTGTCTCGGCACTGTCGATGTTTCCTGGAAATTATGTGTAATAATGAATACATCTTTGATTTATGTCCTTAGTAATGGTAGGCTTACATGGGCAATGTACAATTCTTGGCAACGTCTCGGCAACACAGCGGGGCCCCGACCGAACCTAATTAAATACATTTTGTTCATAAATGAGAAATAATTAATCTGTCTAGCCTTTTTTCAACTATGTTGAGGTCGGCTTCCAGTCCAACCGGATGTACCTGAATAGGTACCAGTATTTTACATGAAGCGACTGCCTATCTGGGGGCCTAAAAAGACCATTTTAAGCAATTGCTCTAAAAGCGAGTAATTTCTTGAATTCCCAGCAGATCATTAGCAATTCCTCTAATTTTCGTAAAATGGTGACACATAATAGCCGAATCACCTACAATTCAATTTGAAATAGAATCATATTTAGTTTAAATATTGTGTAAATATAATTACGGTGAACCTTTGTTTTACTGTGACAAGTCAAAAAAAAAAAACAGATTGTCACTGTCATAGATCACTTGTTTCAGTTGTTGTCACTTGCGTCAGCTTGCAGTTTGTCAAACTCGTTGGCGCCTAAATTTGTAGTGTGTTTTCAATTCAATTCTCAAAAATTTATTTTCAAGTGTTTATACCCTTCAATCTGTTTTTATTAAGTCACTATGTAAGTTTCGGAAGAATTTGTAGTTGCCGATAGCAGAAATTTGCCGAAAGTAGACTATTTAATGGTACCTATTGCATTATACCATTTACAGGCACTTTTGAATTGTCAAGAAGTCGGTCAGTCAGAAAATATGAAGTTAGTTGCCCATTCCAAAGCGTACGTACCTATGGAGAAGAACGGGCAAGAAACTCCATGAACACTCTTTTAAATTATATTTTTACAAAAATATTAGTTACATCATTAATGTTGAATTTATAATTATATGTGAGATCGATGTAAAAAGACGTAGGCGTTAAAAGCATCCAGAGTACAGCAAATAGTAAGAAAACAATAATCCAAAAATAAAATAATTAAAAATAAGCCGAGGCAGCTAAGTGATGACCAGCCCCAACTGATGGCGCCCGTTCACGAACTTGACGCATACATCAGCACCATTCAGCTAATTCGTTGATTTGAAGGGAGCTAAATGATCCAACACACGCCACCGTCAGCGAGACATTTGTGTAAGCATGACATACTATCAGCCGCCAGGGCACATGCAACTCAATGAAAGACATATTACCCAGTAAATGGTAGGGTATAGTACATACATAGAACTCACATCTGTGCTATGCAATTATACAATACAAAGGAAATTGAGTTTATACAATACAAAGGGGTCGATTTCAAACAGAGCTAAAAATGTTGTCATCTCTAATAACTTCGTTTTTTTTTGCGATTGTTTTTGTTTTATTTTTTAGTATTATATATAGTCTTCATTTACCTTTTTACGTTCCAAAACAAAACAATACCCAAAAGTCATTTGCAAGAAAACTAAAACTATTACATTTACTCCCCTAAAAAGATATTATTCATTTTCAGTTTACGTTGAAATAAAGTCGAATAAAAACGAAGTTACTCCTAGAAATTCTATTTATTTAATATTTCATATCATGATAATGTGCAAGCATTCAAAAACAGTATAAATTTTACATTTGAGAATAATAGAATACTCTTATCCTAGTGTTTTAAACATTGGTCATGGTTTATCTATCATTAGTGTAGCGTAAGTTAATACCGTCGTAATATTAAATCCACGGATCTCCCGGGCCCCCGCCTCACCCCACCCGTCGACACATCGTCAGTGGTCTTGCAGCGTTTATTCAGAGCGGTGGTGCGTTTCGTAATTTTTGCGAAATATTCATATTTCTACCGATTTCAGTGCCGTGGACGAAACTCGACTCATTCATCTCTTAACCATAATTGTTTGTTTCTTATAGCTAACAAGAACATGGATATTTTAAATGTTTTCGCTTGCCGTCTAGAAAGTTCCACAAGCTTAAAAATTATATGTTCGTTCCAAATAACATTAGTGTTACTGCCATTTGTGTCACTTTTTCAAGTAACACTAATGATATTGAATGTAACACTAATGAAATATTATAATAATGAATTATTAACAAAAAATTAAGGCTTTCCGCCTGATTATGTCAAAGACAGTTGTTTTTTTTTTGTTCTCCTTTTTTGTGTGTGTTGTGATGAAAATCACTAGTTATATTTACATGATTATCGACGAAATTTGCAATAATTTAGTATTGGTGTTTATATTTTGAGTTTGGAGTGTTGCTTAGTGAAATTAAGCTAGGGCTTAATGGCTGTTATTTATGAAATTATTTTTTTAGGACATTATGCCGAATAAGAAAGGGATGAGTGAAGATGAGTTAGAAAGAAGAAGAATAGCGAGGAGAGAAAAATATAAACAAATTAAAAACGACCCAGAAAAATATGCCGCTGAAAGAGCTAAAAAAGAGAAGCTTATCTAAAACGAAAACAGAGTAAGAAGGTGAAAGTATTAACCAAATGTCTCCAAGAGAGCGAAGATTACAACGGAAAAAGTGGAGGGAAAATTCCAAACGTTACCACGATAAGAAATCAAAAGAAAAAAAGATACAAGAAGCGATTGTCCCACAAAGAACGGAAATAGATTCTACAGCTGATGATAAAACTGGCGACCCATTGGATGCACCTGATACAGAACGACAAAATAAGTTAAAAAACAAAATCTTGTTGAACAAAATTAAAGCTTTAAAACTAAAGTACCTCTTGGAAAAGAAGGAAATGTGATGTTTAATAAAAAAATACCAATAGAGATGCACTCTGCATCTCTATTGGTATTTTTTTATTAAAATTTTTTTCTATTGCGAAAAATTAATATTATGAAAAACTACGTATTTTTTGCACTTTTAGGTTAGGATATCTCAAAACCCTGACGTGATAGAGCAATTATGAGGCCAGATTTGAATTCAGCGCGTCAAAATCCTTCGGAAAAGTATAGTCTGGTTTCTGCGTAAAAATTTTGTCGACCTGTGTAATCAATAAATATCAAAAATGCACAACGTTAATATTCAAGTTTACACTTCTGCCGGCACTCCTGGAGTGCAACCCGTCGTTTTTTTATAATGTACCTATACATTATTATTGTTAAAAATTATTGGATATATTGTAATAATGTACGTAAGAAATAATGAAATCTTTGCGGATTACATATTTTTGTATAATATTTCCGCAAACACTATTTCCGGTGGACTTTTCACGTAATATTAAAAAAATTAACTGTATTTTTAGGTGCCTGCCGTATAAAGGTCAAAAAAGGTTTCAAAAGGTTATAGAAGAACTAAGTAAGAATCAAACAAGGTAACGTTATATTTTTATATAAATGGCTTACACATGATTTCAATTCTAGATTATTGATATTTTAAAGAGCAAAGACCATTTTTGTGTGAGAATGCATTGCCGCCGATCGTATTAAATTGATGGTGGAAGGTTTTTAGCATGTTACACATCACGTATTTTATTGAATGAGCATACGCCATATGTTTGATATTTCGTTACCGCGCCCGCGAATCAACGTGAATGAGTACTTAAACTCTTGTAATTGTTAATTTTTAGCTGATACTTACCAAAGACTTAATAAGAGAGACTTAAAAAAAGCTATTTTTAAAATTATAAATTAAAACTAAATTATCGATTATCTCATTAAAGTAATAAGGTAATGTTTAAAATTTATTGTAATTTAAGAACAAATGATGAAAAGAGCCAGGAATAAGTGCCTAATCTCGCAGTGGTGTAGGTCGTTTGTCGCAGGATGCTGGCGGTGAGGCCTGTGTAGGGGGCCCGGACTCCCTCGCAGCGCAACATGTTGCGCAGCAGACTCACGCCCCAGGCCTCCGGGTACAGCTGCAGACGGACTTTGAACACGTCGAGAGGGTGTAATAGCACTGATGCTATTATGGTTGTCCTCAACGCGTCCAAAGGCCAGTCTTGGGTCAGGCCAGCATGTAAAATGGATTAGACATGCGAACGGAATCCCTCTTTTCCCACTGTGATATTAATTTCCGCTCTCTAATCCTTCTTCTTTCATGCAAGTAATCTAGAACCACCGCTGTGTTTCCTAGTTCAACAGCTTGCGTGACAATGAGCCGGCCGGTCAGCAGAAAGGTACCCTGCCACAAAGGGTTCACTGCTTTCAATCTGCAGCTCCTTTTATGAGCATCATAGAGGCAGTAGTAGATGCCTCATCTCAAGGAGGCGTAAGTCCTCTTCTGCAGCATTCTGGCGGAGAGAACCTCGTAGGGCCCTGGGCATCCCTTACAGGAGACCATAATCCGGAACATTTTGACACACCAAGTGTCAGGGTACCGTAATCGCAATTGGACCACATCGAGTGGTATGAGGAGCGATGTTGCTATAATACGAGATAGTCCCCCTAGTATCATTTGCTGGTGGATTGGTAATTTATTTTTACTTTTTGTTTCCATTTTTAATTAATTATAATACTATGTTGTACGTTTTATCACAGTCATCCCACAATATTTTTATATTTTTATCACAAAAAATTTTTGTTGCTATACGGCAACACCGTCCTTTGATAATCTTTAAGGACTTTGTAGACACTGCCTTATGTTTCGGTTTCGTTACTGTCCTCGAAACCACATATGTATATAATAATTTTAATTTTAAAATGATTTCCCAAACGTTCTGTAATTTATAATTTGGTATGCGAAAGTACGCAAGATTTTCTTTTGTATGCATATTTTAGATTTTTGCTATTTGAATTATTTTAATAAAAAATAAGAAAATGAATGTTGGTTTCACACACAATGGTAACGAAATTGGTTGCAAATCTTTTTTGTAATGTTATTTTAAGCGTAACATGCCAAATTAAACTGATTTTTTGAAGAATGTTATTTGTTTAATTGGATAAAAATAAGTAAGACAACAAACAAATGTCTTTTAATTTCCTTTTTCACATTTCAATTTGGTAACGAAATGGATATTATTTTATGACTCAAGTTAACTTTTCATATGCTTTTAGCCTGAAATTGCAGGATTTTAATATAATATAACATCTTTTTAGATAACTTGATAGTTGTTTTATTAAATAAAAAATAAAATAATAAGAAAATCACAATTTATTGTTACACTCAATATTAAGAACGGGTGGCACTTCGAAATGAAAATGCCCGTTCTATTTAACTCACACCCTGACTTATTACTTGTAATTTTTTTTATTTTATTTAAATGAAAATCGTTTACTTTTACCATGTTTATAAATATGTGAGCACCATGTATCTATCACATGATTAAATTATATGTCATGGTTTCATTTTTAATTCTTTTACATATTGTGGTATAGTAATTTTATTTTAGGTGCATCGTCTTCACATATTATTATTATATAATTAATGTATACAAAATATTGTAAAACATTTTAAAAGAGTTACGGTGGAGTTTCTTGCTCATTCTTCTCCATACGAAAACTACCTTTTGGAATGGGCGACTAGAATCAATTCTATTTGTTGTAATTTTTGACGTTCAAAAGTGCCTTTTATGTGCCTATTTGAAATAAATGCTTTGACTTTGATTGGGAAAATTTGACAGTTTCGGGTAGGTTGATGTGCAGGCGTCTGTACAAATAAAAAAATTATATATTTGAACTCAGGATACGAAAATAAAGAATGGTATTTTTGTTTTAAGATCGTGTCAGGTTTGAAATGTCAATGGGCGGAGTGCAAAAGTGACGTCCAGTGTTCCTCGACCTAGCATAAACCCAAACTGGTTTGGTGTAATCATGTTTTCTCTATTAGGTACTTTCTCCCATATCTTCATACTATGTGATATGAGCTTTAACCCTCGATAGATGTTATAGTCACGTACATCACCTTTACTCGAAATTCTGTATTTAACTCGAGTTGTGAACGTACAAATGAGTTTTATTTAATATGAACAATAAACAGCAATACCATGGTTGTATAGAAATTGCCAAGAATCTAGTGCAATTTTAGTTTGAATTTTGATTCTGCCCATATAATTGTAGTTAAAATTGTGCAGGACAGTTATAAACAAATAGAATATTTAATTTACCTTCAAAACTTATTTAGTTAAAGTTTAATAAACAAAAAAAATCCAGGGATATGGTGGCCTCACCGGTTGCATAAGGTTTAAGATTGCACATGCAACACATGCTTGAGTGATAATTCAGTGGCGATAGAAACATGTTGTGACCCTGGACTGACCCATACAGGGATTTAAATTCGTTTGAGCAAATGTAGGACATGCTTCAACGAAGGGCTTTACGAAATTTTCCCCAATAAATACACATACAAAAGTTATTAGACTTACAGAATCGAAGGACGGAGTTTGATTAAATTGATCCAGCAAATCTTGAACTTGCACCTGCTGAGTCGGCTCCTATTTGAACACAATACATTAATAAATGTCAAAATTTGTATGCAATTATTTAAGTCAAATATTTGGTACGTTCATGAGTATATTACCTCCGTGTATTCATCCAGTATGCGAAACAGTTCCGGACTTACTGTTGACTTCAACAGCAACCGGCCATTTGCATTTTCCGCAGACTTTTTCTCATATATATACGATTGGTATTCACTCTCGCGGTCCAATTTTTGAAGTTCCTGAAGGTACAGCTCACTCCTAAAGATATATTGAAAAGTTTAGTCATGCAATGCTTTTCATAAAACTAAACAGGTGTGTTAGCGTGTAGCAGCTATTTTCTAATATCATATAAGCGATCTCCAATCAACCGTACAGTTGTGATGATTACCGGATAGTATGGCGAACAGATCACCAAGGGCGCGATAACGCTCAACAACACTAGACCATAAAACCAAGAGCCACTGTATCATTATTTAGAATTTTAAATATTATCATCGCTGTGCAGGCTCATCCCATGTCTATTGCTTGCAATGTGAATATTTTTTTAATTACATTGATCCAAGTGATGTAACCGAGACTTACATACATTACATAGCATAGTGCTTTGCAAATTAAAATACTAGTACTAAAAAGTATTTTGGCTCGTTATGTTATTTTGATTAACCTTTTTTGGTTTACTTGTTATATCGCACAGCATTTTATTTCCATTTCAACCCCGCGAGTAATTTACCTTTAACTTCTTTACCGTTATGATGTTAGTTTTTATTAAAGTAAACCGGACGATTTAACTTGACGAGGTAGATGTCTGCGTATTTATAAAATTTTGCATTATGCAAGCAAATATATAAACATTATTACATACTGAATACTAAAAATTCGCTTCTCAAAATATTATAGTTTGAATCAGAACGCGCTTCGCTTATTAACACTCGCCGATTCATGACCACTCTCATACTTCATCATATCAAACAATTCCCGGTAAAATAACACAGCGTCAATTATTATTACTTAAATTTATTTCAAATTATATCATGCGGACAAATTAATATGGAGAAGAATCTTATCATTTCAAACCTGAGTTCCCGCTGGATACAATTTTCGCAGAGAGTTTCGACCACTTTGGAGGTGTCCGTTTTCCTCGCTTTACTTGGCCCGGCTGGGAACAAAATAAATACGCGCCAAGCAAATAACATTAGCTATCCTAAGTTTATTTTATTACTAAAAATATGAGCAAAATGCATTGAACTTATTAATTGTGAAGCGATTAAGGAACTTAATTTTTAACAAACAGTAATAACATGATAAACCAAGGATGAGGAGCCAAGGAAAAACAAAATGTGATGACTATTTCCACTGCAGACTCGTAGCATTTTTTGTTCAGTGTCGCCAGTGGGAATAAATGAATAATCTATTTGTTAAGTCATCCTTGGTTTATTAACGTATACATGTAGAAATTAGTTAAACCGCATATCTGATTTTGGGCCCATCACAAACTTTTAGAGCTTTTTAGAGACATTGTATACCGCAATTTTAGAGCCTAGTTCCAAATACCTCTTAGATTATTCATAATCATGGAACTTCGGATTAAACCTGAGGAATAAAATATAAAATCTTGTATTCTACAAAATTGAGCACACAAACACGTGTAATAATTATGTTATTGGATGGCCCAGTTAAGAAAAACCTTTCATCATCTGCCCAGCTTTTCCCAATTATGTTGGGATCGGCTTCTAGTCTAACCGAATGCAGGATGCGGCTGAATACCTGCATTTAACGTGGAGCGAAAGCCTATCTGGCCTCCACAGACCATTTACTGAGTAACACTGCTGCGAGTAATTAAATAAAATGAAACATTCATAAGAAACCAGCAATTAATAGTTTATTTTTTTAATTATTGTCGACCCTACAAGCTTTAGAAGTTATGCGCACTGCACGACTCACGAGCTTACCAGAGGTTCAAAATCAGATACAAAATTCCCATTTCCGCTTGCTTGAGTTCAAATATGCACTTCCGATAAATTAATATCAATAAGACCTATTGTGACTTTGTTAGTGTTAAAATGCGAAATTGCGCAAATGCAAATTAGAAATGCATTAATGTGTTCAATAAAATTTATTGCTAAGGAAAATATATTTGGCACATGAAAATATTAAGTAATATTAAATATGTTCTTCAGATGCTTCTGAAGAACATATTTAATATTAATACACATGGGGTAGTTGACTGTTATTCAAAATGTGCAATTGAATAAAAATCATATAAATAAATACAAGTAACTTAAAGGCATATAGTGGCTAAATGCTTAAATATTGCTTATTTTAGTCCCTCACGTGTTAACACATTTTATGAATACTAGCAGTCTGTCTTTTTAAATTCGAAGAAGTAAGGGGGATTAACAATTTTGTTTTAACATCATTTTAGTTACGCTTATATGACATCTAACCAATTATGTGGCTGCAATATTATCTTATCAACTATGGCCCGACCATACCGGCAATATATTCAATACAAATCAGTATAAGCTGGCCTTATTCTATTGAAACTCCGAACTACTACGCTAGGTCAGCTCAATGTGTGTTACAGCGACGAACGCTGTCGGATATTTTACGAATAGAAATACGTCTGTTTATGCGGTTTTCCTTGATTTGTCCAGGGCCTTTCACCGTGTCCCATACGATCATCTTAGGCAAAAGCTAGAAGAGACAGCGCTGCTGCCAGAGTTCGTATTACTCCTCAAGCACTGGTGCCTGAACCAAGAGACTCGGTGCGGAGGGCCTTGTCAGTTAGAACAAATATGCTCCCCCGCAGGGTTTCTCGATGTACAGACGTAATTAAAATAATCCTTTTTAACCTTTTGACCGCCACATGTCAAAAAATCAAAAACGTGCCCTCGGCGTCAAAGTCTGACAAAAGTACCATGTAGTCGAACCGTGGCGTGCTGGTCACATTTTGGTTTGTCATCTATACATGACTGTGGCGGTTTAAAGGTTAAGGCATACTGCACAGCACTGTACCCGGGAGCCCTGTGGTTCACATATACCTTAACGGCTAACAATGCTTTGCGTATCCAATACCATAACGCATTCAGGGTGTTGCTGCGGCGCCGCGCTTCTGTACTGCCTCGGCAATGTTTGCAGACGCACGCAATTATGCAAACGTAGCTAACAAGCAATCCCGTCTGCGATACAGCCGGTCGATTCTGTAAAAATCTCACCGTGAAAAGTTAGGTGATGTGAGTTTGTTTTAGCGAGGAATTGACACTATTGACAGTTCACTCCACGCTCACTTCACCTAAGTTTTCACGGTGAAATGTTTACAGAATCGCACTGCAGGAGTAAACGTGCGCTGGCAAAAACACGTATGGATTAAGACATCCCAAGTGATCAACAGAATTGAGGGTCTTAGAGGCTTCTTCTAGGGCTTCCTGAGAATGTCATTGTATATAATGGAAGCTTAGGTGAATTACTGTTCCGCAGGTCTGAGATATAAGAATAAACGTGACGTGCTCAAGTATTTTTAGACGAGATAAGGCAGGCAGAATTTATCGCGTTATTTTAGTCATAACGGAATAAAAAAGGGTTTAAGGGGGGGGGTTTTTACAGGTATTGCCTATTAACTTGTGTGGGTCGCCTCTTAAAATTGTAAACAACTTTAGGTATCTAGGTCACATTGTCGCCGATGACTTAAGTGATAATCTTGATCTTGAAAGGCAAAGGCGAAGCATTGCTTGTAAAAGTAATATGCTCGCCAGACGATTTGCATGTTGTTCAAAACAGGCTAAAGTGACCCTGTTTAAGGCATACTGCCAGGCGTTCTACACCGGCCAACTCTGGTACAAGTACACGAAGATTACCTACAATACTCTTCGTGTACAATACAACAATGCGTTCCGGGCCATGCTTAACCTGCCCTGGCGGTGTAGCGCGTCTGGTATGTTTGCCGAAAGCAGGGTTGACGATTTTTATGCCGTATTACGTAGGCTTAAAGCATCATTTCACCTGAGACTGATTAAGTGTAAAAACAATATTGTGACTACTGTATTCCGCACCATTTACATGACCACTAAGTATTTCATTTCATTTTAGTATTTTAGTATGACTGTTTGAATTTAAACATGACATTTATAAGAAAACTTTAATCTATCTGAATGTACCTATAACAATAATAATAATATAATATAATTTAACTTAATATCTATTTTGTATTTAATTTATTTTGATTTTTCTGATACTATGGGTGTATGTGTAAAAAAAAAAAAAGACTTGCCTGAAATAAATGAATTTTAATTTTTAATTTTTAATTTTTTTTTATTTTTTTTTAAAGATCCAGACTCTATACATATAAATATCTTTAATCCTTTACATACTATTTCCATTGAGAGAAAAGGGCTGTTTATCTTCTGACTGGCAGAACAGATTTTCATAAAACAAAGCTAAGAACCACCCCGACTTTGAGTGACATATTTATTTTCATGAAGTCCTATACCGCACACATGACAAATCGCGATCGCGACAAACACGCCGCGCGGTTGACCGGCACTGTATAATGACATTACTTTGGCAATATGAATTCATGTATTTTTGAGAACGGGTAACCATTCGCCTTGGTGTGATACCGGTACCAGAGTAGTACCTGCGCCATTGGTACCGGTACCAAACGTAGTACCTATATTATTGGTATTTGTAATCAGAGTATCTGTACTGTACCGTATGGTAAGTCATAAGCCGCTAAGAACCGGTGCAAAACCTGTTCTTTTGGTATAGGTTCCAAGCCCCGTTTAAACCACACTTGCGGGTTGGGGGGGAGGGGGTTATATTTTTTTTAAGTATTAAAATACGCAGTGTTGGCGGCGCCTGAGAATAACAAAAACAAGAGGGGCGTGAAACCGCATTGAAATTGACCATCTATCTTCTAGTTTATGATAACAAGCTTGTTATCATATTTCATTATGTAATACATAGTATCATAATATAGACCTGTCCTGTGCCTATCGCATACAGCGGATTCCCACGACTTACACCAGGTCTTTGGTCCACCATGTGAGGGGCTAATGAGCAGCAGTGGACTTCTTTGGCTGTATTTTAATGAAAACGCGTTCGTTGTAACATATTCTCTTGACAGTTCGCGAGCAGCTCATTCATGGCTTGGAATAAGTAGGTGTAAAATGGTCTATATGCACATGGATAACAAACCATATCATGACCAAATGCATGTCCAGGACTTCAAATATTACTTCATAGCTTTCTCATATCAATATGAAACATTCACGCATACAATACCATCCAGATCTTAGTAAACCTCCGTATCTGCCTGTATAGATTTGTTCTCCCCATACGGTCTCAGTTAAAAAAACACTGAATAATTATATGGATAGAGGACACATAAACAAAAAAAAAAAGTCGAATAACAGTTGGTTTTCTGGGAAAAACGAATAATATTGCTGAGTATTGCAGAGTCATAGTTGAAATAAATTGCTTGCCTAACCAAATTGTATTTGACATAAAAAACCGTGTATAAAACAGTTTAACTACAAAAACTTTTTTGAAATGCTTGATATTCAAAACACATTTTAAATCATGTTATTATTTTGATATACAGGATGAAAATGCAAATTGAGTATAAGTATGGTGGGCCAGGAATCAACCCCAAATTTTTTATCACCCAGTGTACTTACTGTGCCAGTAAGGATCAAATCCAGCAAAAGAATGTTATTTGTAGAGATAAATTTTGGTCCAATTTAGAAATACCGGCCAAAGAAACAATTTTTCGCGTCGATGTCCCTTACAACCGGTATGGTTTATGAGCCATGCTAGATGTCACCTAGACATAATACCTCCAGAATTTGGATTACAGAATAACATTGTTGTGTCAGACTATGACGATACTGTTGTTTAATCTAAAAATATTCTCATTTCTATTCAGAAAAATACTCAATAACTATTTCAATGAAAGTTCGTAACAATAATTCCAAGGCCATTGGACTTGGTTTCTAGAAGATTTTTGGAATGTCGTGCCATGGTAGGACATTTCATTTATTTTTGTTAATTTATTAAATCCTAATGTATGAAAATAATTATTTTCAAGGCCAATGGCCTTAGTTTTGGTGCCATAATAATAAATGCTTAGAAGGATAAGTTGTAACTGAACATAGCAAAAAAAACTTGGTACTTTCAATTTTGTAACAAAATGAGTTGTTGTGAGTTGTTGTGTTGAGTTGTTTTTATTCAATTTTATGGGTAGACCAAGAACTTATAAAAAAAACTACTTTATAACGTAGTTTTAGTTTTCTCCCAAATGGAGCCCCCACTGGGCTCATTGAACACTTTGCCCTACCTCTCATAAACTCAACCTGTACAAGCAAATGTCTGAAAAATTCTTGATTTGTTAATGTGTATATATCATTTTGGATGTGATAATTATCTATTAAGGCCCAAAAATTACGAAAACTGATGTCCAGTCAAATGAATGTGACAATACAAATTGTAACAACAAATAAGCAAGTTAGTAGATAAAGTTGTTACAACTTGTCAGAAACAGAAATCTGTTGCACGCACAAAGCCTAAACTGATTTAGTAATTCTAGTAAAAAGAAATATTGCATGTCACAGTTATATTTAAGGTATTCCATAATATTCTGTGCTAAGTATTCGCGCATGCTAGAATTAATTATTCTGATTTTAACTTTTCTTGAACTCATTGAAGACAATTGATATTCTTTTTTGCTTTTCGCTGAGCAATTAACTCCTTTGAATTTAAATGATCTAATCTACCCCACTCCTCAATAGCAAAAGATTTATACCAATGGATGGTTCTCTTCCAAGCCTTTATGGAATTATTTGTGTAGTTTATTAGACCATTCGGAATTAGAGCAACAATGTGATTAATCAAATTAAATTGTTGCTTGTTGTTAATATTTTTTTACTAATACAGAGCCTTCCAAATATAGGGATGTTTGCATGAAATAGTCATATTTCCGAACAAACCTAACTTGGAGAAATATATTAAAGATTTATATAATTATTTAAATCAGTAAATATATTATAATTACATTGGTTTATATCTTATGGCTATAGGAGAGTGGAATAAATTCCCATACTTCAGTACCCATTCTCTTTTAATATTGAATTGGTAAAATTTGGCAAAAAATCAGTTAATAATGTAGTAAGATAATTACCCTCAGAAGGACCTGCAGCACGTTTTATTGCACCACTTTTACTTGAAGTTGCAATTGTTGGGAATGGAGGAGGAGGTCTACTTGCGTCAAACCTGAAATGTTATCAAAATATATTGTAAAATATTTCCTTAACACTAGTCCATTTTTTATCCCATGTTCGAAAGTTATTGACTTGAAATATTTAAGTAATAGATTAATAACTACTTACATGGGCGGTAGTGGAGGCGGTGGCTGGGTAACTGCAAACATTGTGGGAGTGTTGAAGGGAGGTGGAGCTGTAAAAGAAAACATAATTATTATAACGATAATATAAAAGGAACTGAAGCAAATGCTTAGAGAAAATGAGAACAATACCCTCCAAGACAAACTCAAGACTCTATCGCCATTCAAAGCAGAGGATCATACACTTTGGAAAATGACCAGCTCATTGTAAAGGCCAGAAGAACACATGCATCCACTAAGACAAGCTAACGGAAACTGGTCACTGAAGCCTGAACAAAAAGCTGAGTTGTTTGCCAATTACCTTAAGAATGTATTCAAACTCAATGAACATGATAATACACACACCGAGCAGGACATTGATGAAGTCTTGAACAGCTATCAACAACTGTCTCCACTATTGAGACTGGTGACAACGATGGAAGTAAAAGAAACTATCATGCATTTAAAACAAAAAAGGCACCAGGTTTTGATCTAATAACGGCAGAAGTTCTTAAACAACTACCAAGAAAAGGCATCGTTCTGCTGACAATCCTTTTTAATGCAATACTGAGACTACAATATTTCCCAGAGCTATGGAAAATATCCATCATCAACATGATAGCCAAACCGGGGAAGCCTCCTACAGAGGTTACATCATATAGACCCATAAGCCTTCTCCCCTTGCTTTCGAAAGTCTTTGAGAAATTGTTTCTAAAACGCCTCCTTCCAGTACTAAAAGAACAAAAAGTTATACCGGACCACTGATTCGGCTTCCACCACCACACCATGGGACGACAGAACAAATACACAGAGTAGCCCAAACAATACGGCAAGCGCTGGAGAGAAAAGACTACTGCTCAGCTGTCTTCCTTGATATACAGCAGGCCTTTGACCGCGTGTGGCACAAGGGCATGTTGTATAAGCTAAAGCTCCATTTACTAAATACTGCGTACATGTTACTGAAGTCCTATCTGCAAAACCGATTATTCCAGGTCAAATGCGAGAACTCTCTGTCATCAATCTGTAAAATAGAAGCAGGAGTGCCCCAAGGTTCGGTGCTGGGTCCCATCCTATACACAATATACACCGCTGATCTACCCACCACAGATAATGTTGTGACTGCAACCTATGCAGATGACACTGCAGTCCTCGCCTGTAGTAGGGATGCAAATACAGCATCCGCAAAACTGCAAGAATGCCTGGACGAAATTGGACAATGGCTACAAAAGTGGAGATTCCGAGCAAGCCCCGCAAAATCGGTCCACATAACGTTTACACTAAAGAGAGGGGACTGTTCACCAGTTACACTAGAAGGTGCTGTCTTGTCAACAGGCATGACAGTAAAATACTTAGGCATGCACCTGGATAGGAGACTCACTTGGCGAGCCCATATAAAGGCCAAAAGAGAACAGGCAAATAGAAAGTTTGGAGATATGTGCCGGCTGATAGGCAGACAGTCAATGCTTGGAAAATAAAGTCCTTATTTACAAGTGTACCGTGAAACCGATTTGGACATATGGTATACAACTCTGGGGATCAGCGAGCCACTCAAATGTTGAAATTCTCCAGCGTTACCAGAACAAAGTGTTAAAGATCTTCACCAATGCGCCATGGTTCACGCGGAACATGGAAGTGCATGATTACCTGGAAATTCCGACAGTCAGGTAGGTAATAGAGAGTTCCTCTGTAACCTACAAACAATGCCTTGAGCGACACAGCAACCATCTGGCTACACAGCTCATAAACACCAACAACTGCCTATATCGGCTGAAAAGAATGCGATTAGCTTCCATATAAAATTCATTGAAAAACAGAAAGAGATTACACACCACAGAATGTGCACTTTCTAAAAGTCGAAGAAACAACATCCCATCTGATTAAAGCTACTGGGCTGATTGCAGATTAAAAGCAAAAAAAAAAAACATAATATCACTCACTATACAAAATAAAAATGTGCTTAAACCGACGTCGAGCGCGCCCCTTTTTATGTTACTCTAGCGACGCGCCCGTGCTTTGCGGAAGTGCGTTTGACGACATGTCAAAACTTCGAGATATAAATGCTATTTTAAGAGAAACATTAATGTATTTACACAAAAACCTTAAATGATAGTGAAAACCACATCAAAATCTATTATGTAGCTTACGAGATCTAAGTGGTCATGGAGACAGCAGACACGTAATGCAATTTTGTTTTATATAACCTAAATACCTATATAAAAATCTCGCGTCACAGTGTTTCGTTATCGATCTCCTTCGAAACGGCTTGACTGATTTTTATGAATTTTTTTTTGTGTATATTTGGTAAGCCTAAAAATAGGTTGTAGGCAATTTTTTATACCCCTAGGTGATAAGGGTGGCCATCTCCAGAATTTTTTGGAATCCAAACTTATGCGCATGAGACCTCGGGGTGCAGCTTGTGATTGATGAAATTTAAAAGGATTTCATTTAAAAAAATTGACTTGGCTTCGTTAAGCATTTCTTTACATCTGTTACATTAGTATGGATTTATTAAACATTGTCTAACATATTATTATTACTTTTACTATGAAAAAATACAGGAGAAGAGGAGTGACTTTTACTTAGAATTATGTCCATTAAAACTCTGTATTTTGCTAAATATGTTTGTTTATTGTGCCAAGTAGCAAAAATAGTATGAAAATCAACTGAAGAAAACTCATCTATCCACTACTTAGTCAATATTATTATTACAATAAGATTTGACAAGTACCTACATTAAATATACAACAGTTAGTATGCTTTTAAGAGGTAATGACCTAGGGGATTGGGTACCTTAGAAGTGCGCCCTTCTAAGAGAGTGCGTTCCTGACACCTGTAAGTTGGCCCTAGCATGGTCACACTGCAGGGCAAAAGGCCTCTTTCCATACAGAGAACTATTTAGTAGTTTTTAAATAAACTACTGAGAAAGATATTTGTAAAAATAAAACAGCTGTTCTGTAGTAGTTTTACATGTGCATACAGTACAGTACAGTTTACAGTACCAGCAGCAGGAGTCACTAGTATGAGGTAAAAAGTACCATTCACACTAGTGACTCCTGCCTGCCTTAGGCTTTCCTCGGGTAAAAAAATAACAAGTTCCTTCGAAGAAAGCAGTGTCGACGTGGCACACATTATGACGCAAACTAGGGCAAAATCAAATACCTGAGAATGTTGGTGTCATCCTAACAGGAGCAGTTGTAGTTGTTGGTGGTGGCGGTGGCGGCGGCGGAGGGGGCGGCGGTGCTAGTAGGGCAGGCAGAGGTGCTGGCAGTGGTGGAGGCGGCGCGGCTGAACTTGGCGGCGCGGCTGAGCTTGGCGGCGGTGGCGGCGGCGGCGGAGGTGGCGGTGGGGCCTGCACCAGGTACTCGCTCACATACGAGTTCATCTGTGCAGTGGACATTGCTGCATACCTTTCAGCCAACGCTCTAGGTATCTGACCTGTAGTCAGAAACAGGTTTTCTTCTTCTCTCGACGTATGCAAATATGTGCAATCTGGCCTGGTACAACCCGTTCTGTTCTGATAATCGTGGCAGAACTTCAGAATGTCTTTCATAGATTCCACATCTAATTCATGACGGAACCTGCATTGAGCGCCTTTCGTACAAATACCCCACACAAAATCGCGGCATTTTTTACTTTGTAGTTCGGTCGGTGTCACATTGGCGTTTCTAATCCGTGGGTCCGTTGGAGCCAATGACTTAGTATTCTTGTTAATTACCGCTGTCGCCGCAGGTGCCGACGTTGATGGCACTGTATGTTGCGGCAAAGGCGGCTGGCGGCCATTTTGTTCAATATTATTACTCATGAACTGCAAAACAAACTTGTCGTTTAATAATGTAGATGAAACCATATCTAAATATTAATACATAGTTTCAAATACGTACCGTAGTATGTTAACTGCTATCGTGTTGTTTTAGACAGGTTAAAATTGTAGAAACAAATACCACACCACCACTTCCAGCACTACAGGCTCATCGTCTTTTCATTGCAAATAGTACGCGCCGCCCGCAATGTATTATTCAAGATCCAAGTTAACCCAGCACAAAAAGCACTCTTTTACTCATATTATTTTACAAGGAATATACTACTCTTGCTATATAATAAGCGCGTACCACAGAGTACACTATAAGTGCGTACTACTAGGGATGTGAAAAAATAATCGATTATGGAAATAATCGATTAAAAATCGATTTTTTTAAAGTAAAAATCGATTTTTATACGTGATTTTATTTTTATGAATAATCGATTAATAATCGATTTTTTTTTATAATCAGTCAATCAATTATTAGTGATTTTTCATCTGCAACCCCCGACATTGGATTTGGTTTTTTGGCCCGGAGCCCGGAACGCGAACTGCCAATGAATACTATCTCCATAATATTACATTAACGCCATCTGTGATGGCATTCCTTCTGTGCTTTTGAAACAGTTTAGTAGATTTCACTAGATACGAGTCTACGAACTGTACTATTTTACCGTCATTCCGTTGATATGTCTTTCATTATTCGTTGGAGAAACTTCATGTTTCAAACGACAATTTCGAAAGTTTTTCTTATTTACCATCTTAGTTTTTTTTATATTACTTACCGAAGCTGTTATTCCTGAACTCGTTGCCTACGGATTTCTAGTTTTTGGATAATCTAATTTTTATTTATTTGAATAATAATTTTGTTGATTTATGAGAAAAACATTTAATTTGAACCTTTTATAATTTGATTGTTCTAGAACTTTAATTCGTGTTGGTTACATAAGAACTTACAATTTCTGTTGTTTATTTTTTATTCATAAATCTATTGATATAATATTTATGGCATTTATTATGAAATTAATTGGAAAATTAGGAAAAAAACAAATAATATAACAAAACCGATTATTTCCTGAAGAAAAATCGATTATTTACTAATCGATTATTTTCTTAAGAAAAATCGATTATTTATTAATCGATTTTTCATGCTACAAAAAAAACCCGATTATTTAAAAATCGATTGTTCATGTACAATGTCACATCCCTACGTACTACCGACTGCTTGCTTTACAAAAATCCAAAAACATGGAGATTGTGATTTTTTTTTTAATAATTTTTATCATGACCATAGATACATGTCTTTCAGTCGAAGATAGTCAGCGGGATTGTCCGTAGAAAGGGTTACCGCGCTGGCCCGGAACATAAAGGAGGAATGAACACGAGTAGGTTTTTTTTAGTCAGTAAAAGTCTGACTCTGACGTCTGACACTCCCTTCTGCTCCACCCAGAGCGGGAGGGGTCATTTGATGATTTCCCATCCAGGGAAAAAAATGTTCCCAGTGTGATCATCTTATAATTTATAAATGGCGAATCTGCCACAGACTGGGAAAAAAAATCTGCCACACTTGGTGCCAAAAATATGCCTTCATGGAAACGAAAAAAAAAAACAACGAATTCAAAAAATATTGTCATAATATAAGAAAATAAAAAATTTCGACGATCGAAATCGAGGGATTTTTTAAAATGACGTTCGCTAGGTGGCAGCACTGACACGTCAGGTCTGGCTTCTGTCAAAGAGCTTCTATTTTTTTGAGGTTCTGGCTCCATCGGTTACGTTCGGTGATTTTGCCAATGTCAAGGTATGAGAAGTAAAGATCGTAAACTTTTAAACAACTGTTGTTCAGTGTTTGTAGCGGTGGCATCCATGAATCCCCTTGCTTATACCCAAACCAGACCATACAGAACAATCACAACACTATAAGCAGAAAGAGCCTCTTTAGTCTTTAGTCTTCTTCTTCTCTTCGCTTAATTCATGACCGTCATGTCATGACTGAATGATGAACGAATGAATGAATCGAAAATGAACGTCATGATATATTTTTATATTCATTGTCGAAATGGAAGACCATTAAACGAAGAGAAGAAGAAGAAGAAATGGAAGACCTCTTGTCAAAGTGGTGCCAATTACTGGTGTCGTAAATTTTCACGAAAACTCCCATCGAACGTGTGACGTTGCAATCTAGTAGAATCGGCCCCCTGATGTCGATAGTTCTAGCGTCGAACTTTCTAGCAGGATCATGACTCTACTAGTTCTGATACCCGATACTAGATGGCGCTAGTGGTAACTAATGTCACCATGCTGTTTGAAAAATTCGCCAATGAGGGTTTTCGTGAAAATTTACGACACCAGTTGGCACCACTGTGACAAGAGGTCTTCCAATATAAAATATATGATGACGTTCATCATTCGATTCATTCATTCGTTCATCATTCAGTCATGACTAAAGAAAATATAATATAGGCTCTGACAGATGTCTGGACCTAACGTGTCAGTGCTGCCACCTGGCGAACGTCATTTCAAAAAACCCTCATTAGCAGATGTGGATACCGCGAGACTGGGCTATTTTAGTTACTTTCATAGCATCATGTCTTACGGTATTTTGTTGTTGGGACGGGCTGCAGATATTGATTCTATCTTCATTCTGCAAAAGAGGGCTGTTAGAACCATCTACAAGCTCAGCAGAGGCGAATCTTTACGGGAACTGTTTAAAAAAATTAATATTATTTATACTATATACTATATATATATATATAATATATAAAGCTCGATTACCACTCACTGACATAATTGTTCTCCCAGATGGTGAAGGGGGAGGTGGGTATATTTTTACAGATTCGTATAGAAGTAACTCTCACGAGTATGGGAAAAATCCCAAACCTCCCCTTTTCCACCCCACTCTCCCCCCTCCCTATCGTATCTCGGAAACTAAGAGTCCCGTGTTTTGTTGTTTTACGGATTCGTATAGAGGAGGCTCGGAAAAGTAAAATCCATTTATCAAAGTTGCCCCCCTTCTCCCCCACCCTCTAGGTAGATCTCGGAAGGGGTGCGTAAAAGTAAGAATTTAATAGGTAAGTGTAAGTAGGGAAAGTTTGGTGAGCCCACAGACATATAAAGAGGGTGAGCCACAAACTAAGCGTTGCTTGTAGGTATATCTTGTGGCTCTGGAGTGCGAATTTAACAATGTTGTAATGGTTACCTTACAGTTTAAGGACATTATCATAAACAAGAGATAAGAGTTCAAATAAAATAAAACATAATAGGTACCCATTTGTGCGATTCGATTCTGAATGCAAAATAAAAAGGGGGAAGCGCTAAGGTAGCCCGCAAAATTCAAATTTTCTCACGTTTTTTGCAATTTGCTGGTCAGCATTAAGTTGTACGATGATTAATATATGAATCGCGGCTATAAGAAATATGTGTTTATAGAATTATAATCATTAAAGTCATCAACACAACTCTCTAAGACCACGTAAGTCCAAAGAATGATGATTTCATGAAACAGTTATTCTTGGGACTTACGTGGTCTTAGAGAGTTGTGTTGATGACTTTAATGATTATAATTCTGTAAACACATATTTCTTACGGCCGCGATTCATATATTAAACAACGTACAACTAATACTGACCAGCAAATTCCAAAAAACCTAAAAAAAATTGAATTTCGCGGGCTACCCTGGCGCTTTCGCCTTAAGTAAGAAAGACCATAGACCACATCCCTAATCAAAGTTGAATTTAACGTGCTCTGAGCGCCAAGGACTCGTACGACTTGAAATAAGTCAAAGAATGACGTCATGAAAGAAATAGAGCACATCTCTATTTCTTTCATGACGTCATTCTTTGACTCTCATTTCTTATAGCTCTAATTGAGTTATGTGTTTGTTTCTTTGATACTCATAATTTATACTGGTTTTTCTTACTAGGGAAACTCTGACATAAAACAAATATGGAAATATTTAATCAGTTTTTATTTATATTCTTAAAATTATAAATAAAGCTTAACTTAATGCGTATAAATCTCATTCATCGATATCACGATACCCTCATCACTACTGTTTACTGTATATTTCGTTATTCATTTATAGCTTGGCGCCTGGCGAGGAATCGCGTTCTGTGTGCGTTGGCGGTGAAAAGGTTAAGGAAGTCGCTCAAGCGATAGTAGCCAATGTGCGGCGAGCCCCAAGGCGGTAGGTATTCCATTGTTGCGTAGGATTTGCACGGAGAGGCTGCGCTCGGCAGCAGCGTGGGTCTATTAGTCTAGATGCGTGTTTCTCCACTACATCAAGTGTTACTACTAAGAGTTGACTGTACATACGATCAAAAAGGAAAATTTTAGAATTCTTTCTTTAAATAGTAGTGTACACCAAACAACACTTTACTACGCACACGCCAGCTAGTAGCCGAGCTGTGTGGATTATAATAACCTATGAGTAATTTTGAAGCAAAAATATTACTCGCGGTTACTAGACCGCCACATCACACCCCCCTTTTTCCAAAAAAATTTTTTACTCTTATCTATTTTGAACACAGTAAAACCATATATGTAAATCACGATTACAGTACTCAGAAGTCTCTAAACTTACAATGTTGCTTACGATAACATTATATACCTATCAGCATTCCAACAGTTGTAAGCTGCCTATTGTTTTAATTCTGTCGCTAAAAATAGATCTTATACTCTTATTTTCTAACATGTTTGCGGTCTCATCATTGCTTGAGCTCCGAGCCGACTTGAAAAATATACATACGATATAAATATTATACTAAGGGTAGTTACCATAACCTCCGCTCTGCAATAATTAAATAACACCTAGAGGGCCGGTAGCATTGGTTATGGCAACGCCATTCACTAAATAAAATACAGATAACAAACTCTTGATAGTTGATAGCGTAACATAATTGTATGCCCAATATTACAGCGATGATGATTAGTATTATCCCGAAGTAGTTCAGTTTGCTTTCCAACTGCTGTCCTGCTACTACTTGGGCCTGTGCTGTGGCTACGTACTCTTTATTCTGGTAATTTCCCATTTCAAAACTCAAAACTCTATTTAGATTGTACACAATGAATAATTTTATCCATTTGCTTTTATATCCGATTCACGCTCATTATCAGTACAAATGTTTTCGGGGGGTTTTTCCTCATTAATAATATGCGCTGGTTTTAATCTGTCTATGGTATATTGCGGTTACTAGGCCGCCACTTCACTTTCATAAAATTGATTAGTTTTATGATAAAAGGAAACAACATTTAATAAAAAAAAACAAGATTAAGTTTTATTCCAAATAACTGTGAGCGCGTACTTATCAACCATTTTACCTTCTAACAATAATAAAAAACAACATTGATGCATAATTCATCTTAACTTACTTAGTTATCCGTTTATTCGGTAGTTATTATTTAGTATGTCTTTCAGACATTATTGCCAAAATAAAGTATGTGTATACAATATGTATAGATAGCAAGTAAATAAAATATAAATATTAAAAATAAAATAAACGCTATTTCTAAATAATGTTCTCAAAAGAATTAATGGCTTTGCCACCTTACAAAATAATTATATTCTTCTTAACTTACGTAGGAACATGTACATAACTCCAGCTTCCTCATATGTGGTAGAACAATAATTCTACCTATGCCAAAATTTAAGGCATAATAGCTGCAATCAAAGTTCGCAGTCTTATTTTAGCTGCCACAAAAACTTCGTTAATATGAGCCGTTTAGTGTGTGTTAGCTGGAGTGACGTCACCCCAGTTGCTCATGTCATATCTTCCAAACGAAAGAAGATATGATTATGTATTATAGCTCAAAAATTAAGGCATATTAGCTGCCAATGGCAGCTATTATGCCTTAATTTTTGAGCTATAATTAGCTCAAAAATTAAGGCATAATAGCTGCCATTGGCAGCAAAATTTTCAAATCTCTGGTGAAAACACTCTATGAGTTATTAAACCGATAAACATGTGTAAGCTGGAGTGACGGCACCCCAACTGCTCATGTCATATCTTCCGAACTAAAGAAGATATGATTATGTATTATAGCTTAAAAATTAAGGCATAATAGCTGCCATAGGCAGCAAAATTTTCAAATCTCTGGACTTTGAAGTTTCCACGTAATAAGCAAAAAAACAGTTTCCGCGCCAAAATTTCAATTATTGCTTCGGAGGAGCCAAGGAGCGGCGTTGTCCGTTCCGTGCGCTACATTATAAGTTTGAACTAGATTATAGACTGGGAGCCGACTACACACTTTAATCGTACTATGTAAGTATTGAGGTTATTTATAGTCATATTGTGTTTTCAAACATAGGACAAAAGAAAATTTAAAAATCTAAGTGTAACAATTTCGTATATTTTTATCATAAATCACATTTTTGGCATAATTTCTTTCAGGTTTCACACTCGATGTGCCCGATCAGCATACAGGTATAAGAACTGAGAGACCCCATGTAAAGGATATATTTTTACAATTATTTATTTACCAATTGCAGAATTTATTTCTGCAATTGTTTGTCCCTTAGTGAACACACTAATATCAAATGGAGATTGTCCAAAATTTCTAACCATTATATTTTATTTTATTTTTTGTAAATTTAGAGCATTTTGAGAAACTAATTTGAATATTTTGATGATTGGCTCAATAGTTATTTTAATAAAAATTATTTAATTATTTTAAGTTTTTAAGGTAGGTGACGTCATCCAGTGGCATAAAGATTAAGTGCCGTTGCCTTACTAGTACATAATTAAAAATTTTAATCTGTCAACACAACGTCAACAATGTCACATCTGTCAAAGTGTCAATAGGCCGAATAGACGTCTTAAATAATCGAATCCTAGCTTAGCGTATTTATTTACAAATGGTTTTTTCAGGGCACTTAAGTGTCCTCCAAGGAATATACTACTCTCTATCGTCACTAGAACAATCGACGTGGCGACTCAGAAATAGAATAATAACGCACGCGGCGACATTATTACTATTATTGCTGCAAGTTGGAACAAAGCACTTCCTGTATTCCATAACTCTTCCAGTATATTAAATATTGTCGAGTGTTGAAATAATGTATGTAATGTAATAATGAGATATAAACAAGAATGTTTATATTTTTGACATATTTACAATAATTTGACATTTGACAGATTGTAGACAATATTGCCTCTCACTTTTTATTTTCTGAGGCAACGATACAAAACTGTACGGCCAAAGTCGTACATAATTTGAAGGGCAAAGAAGGTCAATCGTATTTTATCAAAAATATCAATAACATATGAATATTTTTCAAAATTAATTAGTCCGTAATGATCAGTAACGCTATTCCTCGAAATGGTTTTTCAATTACAACATTTAAAAAAATATGAATAATGCCCATTATACCATTTATACCGGGTGACTTTTCTGGAGGAAACTAGAGTAGAGGATTTGGAAAGGTGCTCAAAAAATTGCGACTCACGAATTTGCTGAAAAATAAATTTGGACCTCCTTAAACTCATCAAGATTAATGGATACATAATGAAATATAAGATCACTTTGTTGTCCGTCTGTCTTTCTGTCAAGATCCTTTATCTCTGGAACGCGTGAAGGTATCAAGTTGAAATTAAAACCTTATACTCAGGTCTGCGTACCTTGAAGCTGTGAAAAAATCAAACTTTCAAGTTAACGTAAAAAAAAGATACGGCCGTTTATGCCGCAAAAAACGTATATTTCGACACTCTCAAGGGAATCAAAATGTATAGGTACCTCCCGTTGACATATAGAATCAAAAAATTCGGCAAGAAGCAAGTGTAGTACAAGCAAAGCATCCGAAACGAAAAAATCCGAAACGCATAAATTTATAGTTACATAAAAAAAAACTATTTACATACCTTGTTTTTTTTTTAAAAGGCACCCGACCTCCGGGTCGGGGAGTGTGGGATTTTTAAAACTATTTACATACCTATAAATTTTTACGGAACCCTCGGTGCGCGAGTCCGTCTCGCACTTGACCGGTTTTTTTAATGACATTTGTTCTGATTCGATGTTACTTTAGTTTTGCTTTATTTATAGAATTGTTATCAAATGTCACGATTTCATGAAAAAGTCATTCAATCGCTATTAATATAATATTTATGTATAAGCATTCAATAGACCATTTCTATCTTATTTAATAAAAGAAAGAACAAGACAAAAAAACAATAATAGTAGATACCTAAGTTCTCTCGCCATCCAAAGTTGATATGGATCTACTTTTATATTTATAGTTCAGTTCAGTCGGCTCTCAGTCTATATCTTCAATATACAAAATTAAAAATTATTTTTAGCGCAAGTTAAAATGACTTCTAATAGAATGCCTGCTAAGTGCAAACTTGGCTGCAGTATTGTAGCGCACGGAACGGCAACGCCGCTCCTTACTTCCTCCGAAGCAATAATTGATGTTTTTGGCGCGGAAACTGTTTTTTTGCTTATTACGTGGAAACTTCAAAGTCCAGAGATTTGAAAATTTTGCTGTCTATGGCAGCTATTATGCCTTAATTTTTGAGCTATAATACATAATCATATCTTCTTTCATTCGGAAGATATGACATGAACAGTTGGGGTGCCGTCACTCCAGCTTACACATGTTTATCGGTTGAATAACTCATAGAGTGTTTTGACCAGAGATTTGAAAATTTTGCTGCCAATGGCAGCTATTATGCCTTAATTTTTGAGCTATAATACATAATCATATCTTTTTTCGTTTGGAAGATATGTATGAGCAGCTGGGGTGACGTCACTCCAGCTTACACATGTTTATCGGTTTAATAACTCATAGTGTTTTGACCAGAGATTTGAAAATTTTGCTGCCAATGGCAGCTATTATGCCTTAATTTTTGAGCTATACATAATCATATCTTCTTTGGTTTGGAAGATATGACATGAGCAGCTGGGGTGACGTCACTCCAGCTAACACACACTAAACGGCTCATATTAACGAAGTTTTTGTGGCAGCTAAAATAAGACTGGGAACTTTGATTGCAGCTATTATGCCTTAAATTTTGGCATAGGTAGAATTGTTCTACCACATATGAGGAAGCTGGAGTTATGTACATGTAGGAACTGACGTTAACTGTATAATTAGTTAGGCGTTTGTTTATTAAGTACTTGCTAACAAATCAGTCTTCCAGGCGCAAAATAACATATCGCTTCGTCACCTAATTAAGAAGATATCACAATAACTATCAAAGTAGAAGTAGTGGAAGAACGATGTAAATAAAAGTAAGACTAAGCTTTGTGTTATCGTATCGTGTTGTTTACTAACACTTAGTTTTAAGGACAATGTTATTAATCCTATAATAATGCGAGTCTTTGCTCGAATTTAAGATTTTGAATATGAATTAAGGGTTTTTCGAAAATTTTATTGGTTGTTGATTCGGTTGGCAAAGTAAACTACTCAAAACAAAATAAGGGCCACCACTATTTTTCTGCATAATTTAATTCTTGTGAAGTTTACGACGCTCGCTGGGGTGTTTAAATTAAATTAAATAACTATTGGCAAAAACACTATCTGGACTGGAAAGGGGCTGGCAACATAACTCACCTTCGGTTTGCCGACGATATCGTAGTCATGGCTGAGACTATGGAGGACCTCAGTACAATGCTCGATGCGACAATTCTCGATCGACAATTGAGCCTCCGAAAGAGTGGGTCTTAAAATGAAACATGGACAAAACGAAGGTCATGTCAAATGCCCACGTAACACCCACTCTCATAAAGATCGGAGACGCTACACTGAAGTCGTGGACGAGTATGTTTACCTAGGACAAACTGTCCAGTTAGGTAGGTCCAATTTCGAGAAAGAGGTCAATCGTTGAATCCGACTGGGCTGGGCAGCGTTCGGGAAGCTACGCAATATCTTCTCGTCCCACATACCTCAGTGTCTCAAGACGCAAATCTTTGAACAGTGCGTGTTGCCAGTGATGACTTATGGCAATGAAACGTGGTCGCCCACAGTGGGCCTTATAAGAAGGCTAAAAGTCAACCCACAGGTCAATGGAGAGGGCTATGCTTGTTTCCCTGCTTGATAGATTCAGAAATGAGGAGATCCGCAGGAGAACCAAAGTAACCGACATAGCCCGAAGAATTGCCAAACTTAAGTGGCAGTGGGCAGAACAGGTGGCCGATGGGGCCGAAAGGTTCTGGAGTGGCGACCTCGTACCGGAAGACGTAGCATTAGAAGGCCACAAGGTGGTCCGACGATCTTGTGAAGGCCGCAGGGACCCGTTGGAAGCGAGAAGCACAGAACCGGTCAAAGTGTAGGTGCTTGGGGGAGGCCTATGTCTAGCAGTGGACGTCTCGGCTGAAATAATGAACACACGTCTTCGATAATTTAATTTGAGAGGCAATCACACTTTCTGATTTGTCTTCATTGTATAGAACCGCGATGGCAGATCGCGTTTCAGTGCTAATATCACGCACTTTTCCCATTTTCAAGTCGTCTTGACTGTAAAAACCACTAGTTCCGACTAAGTGAGATTGTTCGTAATAACTTTCTTAAAAATGGAGTAATAATAAAGAAAATCTATTTTAAGAAGCCAAAACAATCATACATTTTGGTCAATGTCAAACAAAACCAAAATAATTAGTTATAAAGAAGTCATAAAGTGTAACAATGAGGGTCATTAGCAACTTATCTACCTGCTGTCGCTCGGCACTTGCCATTTATTGCATCTTTACTCGAGTGAGAAACTCACAAATTAATTACTTTTTAAACATTCTATAATATTAATACAATATGCAGTTTTGTTTTTAAATTACTTCCAATACTTTTAATGTAGGTATTTAGAGATAAGACAAGTTTTTTACAAGTTGTCTCAAACTTTGGGCCGGCCGGCAGTGTATTTGGAGAAAAATTTTATTACGAAGCCTGACTACCCGAAAATATGGTTTAAAATAGAGTTTAGTCAAATAAAGGCGTGATAAAGGTTTTTTTTTAACTCATTCCCTTTCTGGAAGGTAGGTAGGTACAGCAGTTTTGTGAAAGATCTGATTTCGTTATTTGAGTTATTTGAAATGTTGCATGAATAAGTACTAAATTGAACATCGATTGTATTTAATGACACTGATTTAAAGAAGAGTTATGAGAAAAATAAGTTTTCTATAGAAATTTGATATTCCTTATTATCTCGTCTTTATATCAAAATATATATGTATTTGGGAACCTAGATATTCTGTAATCCAATCGGAATAAATTAAATACTCACTACATTAAGAATATGTTTGATTTACAAATTATTTTGGTAGGTATTACGTTTGTATAAACTACACATGCTCCGCCGGCCCCTTAAGAATTTTTCATACAAACTTCAAACCATTTTTTTTGGAGGGGTAGATTTTGTAAGACTTATGATGACAAACTTTACTATTTCTTTAGCTAAGTATTCCTGCCATGTTTCAAGTTAATCTGATCATGCATAAGGATTTTTCATACTATCTTGGATATCCTATAGCTCTGATCGCCCAGTGATTATTCAATTACAACTTAGGAAGGATTATTAATAAAATTATAAGTTATTTATTGGTTAATTTTAACAATTGAATACCTCCGTGAAATTAAGATCATTACAGTTATACCAGTGTAAGAAGTGCGCGCAATAACCACCAATACCTACTGGACTGAGGGCAACTTGCGCTCGCATGCCGTATGGATCTCAACCACCTACAGTGGTGCAAGTAACTTACATCAGTAATGTTACTTACATCAGTTTACATGTTCGTATCTTCGAAACTAATTGATATTTTAAAATAAATACTTACTACAGTATACAAAATATAACTGATTTTAAGGCTTTTGATGCAAAAAGTTTTCGTCATTTTGCGGGTTGTACCAGTCTACGTAGGACCCGTCGAATTATGTAAAATTTCTTGAAGCATTCGTTTTAAGGGTATAATTTCTTAACAAATCGCATAAAAATGGAACTGAGTCGCCCAGCATTTAAAATAATGGTAATTTTTATTGGAGAACTAGCAATAGAAATGCGTGTGAATTTTCAAAACTATCTGGGCGAAAAAGGAAAATCAGTTTATTGAAACATCTGATTCGGTTGGTAAAATAATTTGTAACTTGAAAGTATACTAATGTAAGGATACCTAGTTCTTAAATAAGGAGAGTAAAGATAAGTTTTGCTTGTAGTTTGTATAGATCTGAATCTGAATCTCAATGGGCAGCTCATTGAGATTTTTCAAACTCGCTACTTAACAAAAGATAAAGATTATGTATAAGTACAAGGGTTTTTGGAAAATTACCTTGTGAAGTTGATTCCTCAATAAATCCAATCGATGTTCAATTTAGTATTATGCTGTAGCGTTGGTTGCCTGTGGTCACCTGTCATGTCAGCAAAATGTCAGTTGGTTTTTCATGTCAATGGAAAATATTTATTTTTCCTCACATAATTATATCGCATGAATATTCCTTGTATAGACAGACTTTCCTTCCGTTCTTAATTTTATAAGTGATTTTATATATGTGGACTTGGTTATTACTTATACCAAATTTTCGAACATTATCATCTATCGTTTTTAACCCATAAATACCCACTTCAATGTAATCTTTCAAGTAAATCTAATAACGAAATCAGAAAGCCAAATCTCGTAATTCAAAACTTTTAAAATCTAGTCGCAGTCTCATCTCGGCGAAAAGCAAATGTCAAAAACTTGTCAACAATGTAGGGAAATTAGAGGTATTGTTAACAGATTGAGACTGAGATCAGACTGTGAACGTTCTTAAAATTACGAGAATTGCCCCTCGAATCTTTCACAAAACTACTATACCTTCCAGACAAATGATTTTTTTTTTAACTCATTCCCAGTTAAAAAGAAACATCATGACTTTATTTGACTAAACTCTATTTTAAACCATAGTTGACATAGTGAGGCTTCGTATTAAACTTAATTGTTGTCTATAAACATTGCCAATCGAATTAACAACCAATAAGATTTTCAGAAAACCCTTAATTCAAATTCAAAATCCTAAATTCGAGCTAAGACTCATAATATCGTCACTGGAAAGGAGAAAATGCTAAAGCGCCATTTGAGCCAAAATTTATACATACCTATAATATTATTATGGGGTTAGTAACATTGTCTTTAAAACTAAATGTTAGTTAACAACACAATACAATAACACAAAGCTTAGTCTTACTTTTATTTACATCGTTCTACCACTACTCCTACTATGTACTACTTTGATACTTACTGTGGTATCTTCTTAATTAGGTGACGAAGTGATATGTTACTTTGTGCCTGAAAGACTGATTTGTTGTGTTGTGATTCCTGACCCGACCACGACATGGAACGGAGATTTTACTATGGCATACAAAATGGTTATTTTAATTGTGTTTTATTGTGCCACTTATCCCAGGAATTAGTGCCTTGTACATTTTGAGTAATAAGAGTACGATTGTGGTCGGGCTGGGGATCATGGTTCCTGACCCGACCACAACCAGATCTAATAAAATATCAATAGTGTGAAGTTACTGATTATGCCAAAAATATGTGTCAAATTGTGCCTAACGACACTGACCTTTTCCGCGCTTCATTTTTACTAAATAACTGATATAAGTACTCAAACGAGGCACTTACGAAACATTTATACCAACTACCCACATTTCAGCTTTAAAACAAAAAGCAAAAAGAGTCTTACCTCGTTACGTAAATAAAGTTGTACAGACGCCAGCACATCAAGCTACTACAATCTGTCAAATATCTTTAATAGATTTTCGACTTTATTGCTAAAGTATTAGGTTCAAAGTTGATTGGGAAAATTTGACAGTTTCGGGTAGCTTGATGTGCTGGCGTCTGTACATATGATAAGTGCATTTCCGTCAAATAGTGAATCATAAGATCTAGAAAATATAGACAATTACGATTCGACATATCAAGTTGAAATTAACAATGAATTATGCGGTCCCTTGCGGCAAAAAAAAAATCGAAAAACGCTCGGGAATCAAAACCTATAGGGTACTTCCCGTTGACCTAGAATCATGAAATTTGGCAAATTACATGATTCTAGGTCAACGGGAAGTAGATAGAGCGATTGCCATTGAAATTGACCAAATAAGCGACATAAATGGTCATATCTTTTAATTGCGTTGATTTTTTTTTGCCGCAAGGGACCGCATTATTCATTGTTAATTTCAACTTGATATGTCGACGCGTAATTGTCGATTATAATATTTTCTAGATCTGTGATTCACTATTTGACGGAAATGCACTTATCATATGTACAACTTTATTTACGTAACGAGGTACGACTCTTTTTGCTTTCAGTTTTAAAGCTGAAATGTGGGTAGTTGGTATAAATTTTTCGTAAGTGCCTTATTTGAGTACTTATATCAGTTATTTAGTAAAAAAGAAAGGGCGGAAAAGGTCAGTGTCGTTAAGCACAATTTGACACATATTTTTGGCATAATCAGTAACTTCACACTATTGATATTTTATTAGATCTGGTTGTGGTCGGGTCAGGAACCATGATCCCCAGCCCGACCACAATCGTACTCTTATTACTCAAAAAGTACAAGGCACAAATTCCTGGGATAAGTGGCACAATAAAACACAATTATTAAAATAACCATTTTGTGCAATAGTAAAATCTCCGTTCCATGTCGTGGTCGGGTCAGGAATCACAACACGATTTGTTAGCAAGTACTTAATAAACAAACACCTAACTAATAATACAGTTAACGACAGTTCCTACGTAAGTTAAGAAGAATATAATATTTTTGTAAGGTGGCAAAGCCATTAATTCTTTTGAGAACATTATTTGGAAATAGCGTATATTTTATTTTTAATATTTATATTTTATTTACTTGCTATCTATACATACATATACACATACTTTATTTTGGCAATAATGTCTGAAAGACATACTAAATAATAATTACCGAATAAACGGATAACTAAGTAAGTTAAGATAAATTATGCATTAATTTTATTTTTTATTATTAATAGAAGGTTAAATGGTTGATAAGTAAGCGCTCACAGTTATTTGTAATAAACCTTTCTCCTGTTTTTTTTTATTAAATGTCGTTTCTTTTTACCATAAAATAAAAAATAATAATGCCCTCAAGTGGTCAAGACATTAGAGTTATAATTGTTTTACTTTTGCCATTTCCATAACTTACGGTTGGCGGTTGATGGATATGGCTGTGAATAGTAGCCTCGGCCAGCTGGCGGGCGGGACGGCCGGTTGGTACGACAAGTACGCGACAGGAGCGGCCACCGCCCTCACAGAGAGAGGATGAGTGGCGTTTGCGGGATGCAGGCCACTAGGAGGATGGGCGGCGTTCGGCGGGCGGGGGGCGCCAGGAGGATGGGATGAGTTGGGTAGATGCAACGCCGTCGGTGTGTGCGCTGCACTTTGCGTGAGTGAGGCTGTGCTGGCCGATCCGCTGGAGTACGTTCGCACCGCAACGTTCGTGGTGGTCGGATATCTGCTGGTGCTTGCGACCGCTGCCGGAAATGCACTCTCGACTTTATGGCCTTTGGCGAAGTGGCCGAATCCGTTGACTGCATTGCTGCTTATGTTTGAAGTGCTTGGTCTACGTCTGTCTAAATTAGTTGCTTCATTTCCTTGATTCCTGTCACAGGACGAGGCTGAAAAAAAAAATATTATTGGCGAGTCACGAAAGCCGATGACCAAAATAATGGTGCCTTTATTTTTCGGTGGCCATTATAATAATAACAATGGACCCTGGTCCGATACAGTGGTCTACAAAAAAATTGGTAAAATACAGTATAAATCTTAGAAATATGTAGGTATTAAGTACAAAGTTTGATTAATAGGATAAACCTGTAACACTGGCGGCATATTTAACATAAGTTTTCAAAATCATTATCATCTGCCTAGCCTTTTCCCAATGTTAGGGTCGGCTTCCATTCTAACCGGATGCAGCTGAATACCAGCCGGTCGATTCTGTAAAAATCTCACCGTGAAAACTTAGGTGAAGTGAGTTTGTTTTTGCTAGGAATTGACACTATTGACATCTCACTCCACGCTCACTTCACCTAAGTTTTCACGGTGAGATTTTTACAGAATAGCACCGCAGTATTTTACATGGAGTGTCCGTGTGGTGCCGGACTTAAAGATTAGCACTACCCTACTTCCCGTGGGTATCGTAAAAGCCTACTAAGGGACGTACCAGAGAATGGCCAGCAGTGTTCTCTATGCATTTTACCATCATACTGCGATCGCCAACCACCGCAGCTGGGTTGTGGAGGTCAGATAGGCAGTCGCAAAAAAAAAACAATTTAATAATTAAAATAAATTAAACATGACGTATGGATCAGCACCATTCAGCTCAACCATTTTGAAGGGAACCAAATGATCCAATTCAAAAGTTGTAAAGTTTTGTCGTACAGGGGTGGTAATCACATTTTGAGTATTCTCATTTTGTGTGAAAATTTCAAGCATATCATCGAGCATCACAGGGGTTGTAAATAAAGAATATATAACTTACAATTACGAATGACTTCCAACACTGCCTGTATCACATCAGAAGATGTGTGACTGATTGGGTTTGCTCTCCTGGTAAGTGTAGTCAGCGAGTGCAACAGTGACGATTCATCCATTCCAACACTAGGCACGGGTGTCTGAAAATACATCAAAATTCAGTAAAATAAACAACATGTCTTGTGTGTCATTGTACGGACGCCAGCACATCAACCTACCACAATCTGTCAGATTTCTTTAATAGATTTTCAACTTTATCGCTAAAGCATAAGGTTCAAAGTTGATTGGGAAAATCTGACAGATTGTGGTAGGTTGATGTGCTGGCGTCTGTACGATGTTTCGTTTAATAAGGCGATCAATTTAAAAAAAAGCCCTTTGTAAGTCCACTTTTTAACCAGCCTGGCATATAGGGTTTCTCGAGATCTATGCAATAAAGGAATTTGAATTTGGCATAATTTTTAGGTCTTGTTGACAAGCACACAGATAGCTCGCCAAAGAACAAAAAACCCTTATTTTTCATTTGGGATTCAGTTCGAATTTAGAAAAAAAAAGGTTAAGTATTAACATATCCTGTTAAAAGCTTTCTTTAAAGATTCTTAATATTCTCTTGTTTGGTTTAGCAGCCTTGAAGAGATAACTCAAAACTTTCAAAATATTATCATCCCCGCCACTCCCCTTATAATTATCGGCTAGGTTTTTATCTTTCTTATTTTTAATAGAGTTATTAGATAATTGTCCATATTTTATATTAAAAATTATAAAGGATTGTGAAACAGATACAACTGCCAAAAATGACATATAGCTGAAATTTTAAAGAGTAATTTACAGTTCGTTTTTTAATGTCACGTACTCATCTGACATTGAAATCTTTTATGTTTGCGTTTTTTTTAGTATAGAAGTTTGACATTGCATCTGAACTTTAGGATCCTTTTATTTTAGAAAACTAATTAGTAAACGCGCAGGATTATACGTAATTACGACAGGCCAGCGACTGTTTCACAAACTGTGTTGGTGACTGAGTTTAGTGCGCTGCTCTTGGCCGGTTTTTTTTATAATCCTATCTGTTATACTTACAGGTACCATGAGAGTTCTTTGCTTCAAAACGCATCCCATTAGCTGGAGTAGGAACTGTCTCGGCACTGTCGTTGTTTCCTGGAAATTATGTGTAATAATTAATACATCTTTGATTTATGTCCATAATGGTAGGCTTACATGGGCAATGTATAATTCTTGGCAACGTCTCGGCAACACAGCGGCTGTCCAACCGATTTAAATACATATTGTTCATAAATGAGAAATAATCAATCTGCCTAGCCTTTTTTCAACTATGTTGAGGTCGGCTTCCAGTCCAACCGGATGTACCTGAATAGGTACCAGTATTTTACATGAAGCGACTGCCCATCTGGGGGCCTAAAAAGGCCACTTTAAGCAATTCCCCTAAAAGCGAGCAATTTCTTGAATTCCCAGCAGATCATTAGCAATTCTTCTAATTTTCGTAAAATGGTGACACATAATAGCCGAATCACCTACAATTCAATTTAAAATAGAATCATATTTGGTGTAAATACAGGGTGTTTGGTGCATCGTGTGCCAAATTGAAATGGTCGACTGGGAGGGTCATCTGCTATCCTTTCAGACCCAATACTTCTCATGCCCTGTGGATTTTTTTTCATCGACTTATTATTGTTTTATTAAAAAAATACCCAAATTTTACATTCAAATACAAATTTAAAAAAAAGTATAAGTCGTAGACTCTTAATTTTAATTTTATTTAGATGTGTATTGTATTGTGTTACTTTTAAATTCAAAATTAGTGACATTAGTCACATAGTTTTTTTTTTATTTACTCGCAAAGTTTCGGACTTCAATTAAAGCTGTCCATGTTACAGCTATTTACATGGCTGTAAAAAAAAAAACAAAAGCAACCGGTATCTTCCAATTCCCTCAAAAATTCTCTAGTCTATCCTCTTGCTAGTGATGTGCCACATGCCATAAAAATCTTTTTACAACTTTGTGAATTCGCTAGAATTGTGAATCGAGTCACAAAATACAAAATTCCAAATTAAGATTAAAAAAAATATTTTTGCTTAAATGACACCTGAAAAACTTATTAAATCTGTTATCTCACTCTTATAAGGTAAAATCTGTTTTGTATCTCTCTTTTGGGGGGAGGGTTTTACTAGAAATAAAAAAAATGCATTTTTAACATTTATTTAATATTTTTTCATATTCTGCTCAAATTGTTGGCCTCTATTGCGAATGCACGCCCGACATCTATTTCGTATTTCCACAGTCGTTGTACGAAGTGTCATTTCCTCCTTAATTTTATTGAACGCCGTCTCAATGCGTTGAAGTAGTACCTCCCTAGTCGAAACGCCAATGCGCGCAACAGCCTTCATGCTGGAATACTTTGGGCACATTTTCATTAAATACGGGCACCTCGGACACTAATTCAGGCAGGTCATTTTGAAGGAACTCCAAATAGTTATCACCATTGAGGTTAACGGGCAGGTAATGCGGTCCAACTAGCTGATTCCCAATCACTCCTGCCCAAACGTTTACACTAAACCATCCTTTGAAATGATTTCTGTCTTTTAACACGTGGCTTCGTTGTGTTTTGACTGTGAGGGAATATCTCGACGATGTGTTCCCCAATGCGTGGATTGGTCGCGATGGCCCTATTGCATGGCCGGCACGTTCCCTAGACCTAACTCCACTAGACCTTTATGTCTGGGGACGTGCCAAAGAACTGGTATACGCCACGGAGGTTCCAACTAGGGAGGTATTACTTCAACGCATTGAGACGACGTTCAATAAAATTAAGGAGGAAATGACACTTCGTACAATGACTGTGGAAATACGAAATAGATGTCGGGCGTGCATTCGCAATAGAGGCCAACAATTTGAGCAGAATATGTAAAAAAATATTAAATAAATGTTAAAAATGCATTTTTATTATTTCTAGTAAAACCCTCCCCCAAAAGAGAGATACAAGACAGATTTTACCTTATAAGAGTGAGATAACAGATTTAATAAGTTTTTCAGGTATCATTTAATCAAAAATATTTTTTTTAATCGTAATTTGGAATTTTGTATTTTGTGACTCGATTCACAATTCTAGCGAATTCACAAAGTCGTAAAAAGATTTTTATGGCATGTGGCACATCACTAGCAAGAGGATAGACTAGAGAATTTTTGAGGGAATTGGAAGATACCGGTAGCTTTTGTTTTTTTTTTTACAGCCATGTAAATAGCTGTAACATGGACAGCTTTAATTGAAGTCCGAAACTTTGCGAGTAAATTTAAAAAAAACTAGGTGACTAATGTCACTAATTTTGAATTTAAAAGTAACACAATACAATACACATCTAAATAAAATTAAAATTCAGAGTCTACGACTTATACTTTTTTTTTAATGTGAAATTTGGGTATTTTTTTAATAAAACAATAATAAGTCGATGAAAAAAAATCCACAGGGCGTGAGAAGTATTTAGGGGTCTGAAAGGATAGCAGATGACCCTCCCAGTCGACCATTTCAGTTTGGCACACGATGCACCAAACACCCTGTATAATTACGGTGAACCTTTGTTTTACTGTGACAAGTCAAAAAAACAGATTGTCACTGTCATAGGTCACGTCTTGTTTCAGTCGTTGTCACTTTGTCAGCTTGCAGTTTGTCAAACTCGTTGACGCCTAAATTTGTAGTTTGTTTTCAATTCAATTCTCAAAAATTTCTTGTTTTCAAGTGTTATATTACCCTCATTCTGTTTTTATTAAGTCACCATGTAAGTTTCGGAAGGATTTGTAGTAGCCAATTGCAGAAATTTGCCGAAAGTAGACTATTTAATGGTACCTATTGCATTATACGCACGAAAATGAATGCTACAATGTTACGGAAACACGTAGTGCCAAGGCATTACTAGCATCACGGGAAGCATAATATGTTGATACAGCTGTAGGACTAAAATAACTCTACCTAATTCCGACCTCTGGTTATTATATGTATTACCTACTTATATCTACATATCCTATTGATTGAATTTGGAACCGTGTTGTATGTTGTTCTTTACCATTAATAAGTTACTGTGACAGTACCTACTAAGTCGGACAGGCACTCGCACTCGCGTTTGTCTCTTTTTAACGAACGGAGTTTTGTATGGCGTTGTCTCTTACTGTGCTCCGGCGTTGCCAATTGCCACTCAGCGCGGCACGTTTTAGTTATGATGACGCCGCGCGCCGGGCAGGGTAAGGCTGGGTTCACACGGCATTGTCCTGCACGTTTTCTTAGTATTCGTTTTTTTAACGTACACTCACCCGGGTGTTCATACGGTAGATTTTCATTCGTGTAAAAAACGAATAGCAGCAGTCTTCACAGTTGTCACAGTGAGTAGACGTCTGTGATGGATCCACGCTTGGTTGTACTTTTATATTGGTAGAATCGAAGGTGTCAACGGTTTCGTCGCCGACAGAGCAGAAGGTTTTGGGTACATCCTATTAATGAAGAATCAGGGCGTACTAAACTATTTGAGAAGTTATATGATAAACGATGAAAAGAAGTTTTTTAATTACTTTCGGATGTATATTGAAAGTTTTGAAAACGTATTAAATCAAATGGTAAATTCAAGCCTACCAAAAACGATTCGATGAAAAACGTATAAACATCGTGTCGTGTGAACGAGACAGAGCTATACTATGTGCCACTGCAAGCCGAATACGTTAAAGTTCATTCGATTTGCTTGACAAGTCCGTTGAGTATTCGTTTAAACGCATAAACGGTGTACGATTTTTTGCAGTACAAACGACATGTGAATGGTTCTATGTACAATGTATGTGCCACTATTTATTCGTTAAGACGTATACTGCAAAAAAAACGTGCAGGACAATGCCGTGTGAACCCAGCCTTAGGTGCAGCGCAGACGACAGACTATCCGTGACGGACTTTTTAGTCTGTGAAAATAGAACCTATGCAATTATATGCAGTAACGCACACGACGCGCAAAAAGTCCGGCGCACAAAAAATCCGTGTAATTAATTCGGGCAGACCGCACCGCGCCGCTCCGCACAAAAAGTCTGTGAAAAAAATTGAACGTTTACTTCAACGCGCGCTAACGCAGACGGCGCACACTTTAGTCGGCAATCTGCATTTGCTAGGGGTGGACGTAACGCACGCGATCTATTATCATGGCGCCAGAGGTCGATGTAACGATGTTAATTCAAGAAGAGAAGACCAATACACCTCCTCATTGTTGTTTCTGAATGAGTCAAAGCAGGTCTTAAAATAAATAGGAACTCATCAAATGTAGTAACAGACATTTTATAAAATTTGAAAAAAAATTCCGGATGTTGTTTCAGAATTGAATGTTTAGTATGGAAACTGTCCCTTCAGTAATATTTCCGAAAGTATAGGATGTATCCAAAATTCTCTATTTCTTCTTCTTTTTCTGTACTTCATGTACAAAATAATACTTCGCGATCTCTACACGATTTCCATAGCGTCTACGTCCCTACAGCTGTGCCGACAGAATGATCGAAGATGTGCGTCGTGTGCGTTGAGTCTGTGAAAAATCCGCGACAGACTTTTTGCGCGCCATACAGACTTTTTGTGCGCCGCAGACTCGATCGCACAAAAAGTCTGTCGTCTGCGCTGCACCTTAGATAAACTGAAGTTTGTTAGAGGTTCGCGTACCTAGGAATTATTCCTAGTGCAGGAGTTATCTTTAAAAAAAAGATAACTTTAATTAGGTTCCTTTTTGTTAAAGTTATATACCTACCTACCTACCGTTTGTTTCGAAATGTAATTTTGACCGAATGAATATAAAAAATAATATACCTACCTACGTAATAAATTTTAATTTGTCATTTCAGGATTATGAGGACAATGAAGGCATTAATTGGACGTCAGACATAACTGTACCTCATATAGAAAAATTTGACGAATTTATTTCAGGGGTATCACCTTCAGTACCTTTGTGTCGCGCCTGTTTGTAGGAGCCATAAGGCTGATTTAAAATAAAAACATAAAAAAACGACTTTTTTATCGATACAATGGTTGCCCCTCCTTATTTATTGTAGGTATTATTTTGCCGATTTGTAGCCGCGCTCTAGGGGCACGACAACTGATATTTAGCCGCGCGCTTAAAAGGTTAAAGAGATTAATGTAATGACTGTGCCTTCTCAGTATATTTATGAAAATCTTTTATATGCCCATAAAAATATAAAATTGTTCAAAAAATACAGTGATATCCATAATATAAATACTAGAAACAAACACAAATTTGTTGTACCTACAACAAGCCTCAGGAAAATAGGTGGCTCGTTCAGATGCCAATGTATAAGCTTTTATAATAAACTACCAAGCCATGTTCAAGATCTAAGCCTTAATAAATTTAAATAATTAATTAAACGTAAATTGTGCAAGAAAGCCTTTTATCTACTTTCATGTCGTAAAATTCTAATTATAAAATTTTAAACGAGTTTATATTGACATACTTTATAAACACAATACCGAAATAGAAAAAAAAAATCATTATAACACTATTTCTCGAACAAAATAATGTTATAAAGTAATTTTTTTTTCATTACGATACAGGTTAACCAAGAAGTTAAATCACGAAGGAGAATTCATAACTTTTTTTAGTCGAACTCGTTCCATATATGTATTCGGGAGCGTGAAGTTTTGTTGTGTAAATTTTACTTATCTGTGGTTGCGCTAAAGTGCGGTGAAGAGAGCTGGGTTTTTGGCGCCATTTTTACGTTTTGTCTGAATTTAGTGTTTTATTCTATTACCTATTGCTTAAAAAATGTCTGATACCAGTGAATGTGACGGAAATTTGACTCCGCCCGATATTTTAGAAGCAGTACATATGGAATTTCATAAATGTAACATACAAAACTTCAATAATTATTATAAGCAGTAAAGTATGTCTTACTTTTTGAACTTTGATCTTTTATTTAGTAGATTCAATCTCAATGTATGAAAGTAGATAAAAAGTTGTATAAAACTGCACATAATAAGGTATGCAACAGTTTTATAAACTACTATTATACCGTTAAAGATTATATTGAGGACAAAAAGTATTGTGATTCCTGACCCGACCACGACATGGAACGGAGATTTTACTATGGCACAAAATGGTTATTTTAATTGTGTTTTATTGTGCCACTTATCTCAGGAATTTGTGCCTTGTACTTATTGAGGAATAAGAGTACGATTGTGGTCGGGCTGGGGATCACGGTTCCTGACCCGACCACAACCAGATCTAATAAAATATCAATAGTGTGAAGTTACTGATTATGCCAAGAATTTAACTTAATTTAGAGTTGTTGAACAGTACAAATGAGTTTCATTTAATATGAACAATAAACAGAGACATTAAACAGCAATACCATGGTTGTATAGAAATTGCCAAGAATCAAGTGCAATTTTAGTTTGATTTTGTCCATATAATTGTAAATAAAATTGTGCAGGAAGTTAAAAAAAATAGAATATTTAAATTACCTTCAAAACTTTAGTTAAAGTTTAATAAACAAAAAAATCCAGGGACATGGTGCCCTCACAGGTTGCATAAGGTTTAAGATTGCACATGCAACACATGCTCGAGTGATAAGTCAGTGGCGATAGAACCATAATGTTGTGACCTTGGACTGGCCCATACAGTTTTCGGATTTAAATTTGTTTGAGCAAATGTAGGACATGCTTCAACGAAGGGCTTTACGAAATTTTCCCCAATAAATACACGAACATAAGTGTAATGTAGGTACTCTCATAATTGTGTTAGTTAGGGGGCGTCCATAAATTACGTGAGATGTTTAAGGGGGGGAGGGGGTAGAGTCAAATCTCATCTAGTCTTACGTTGGAGAGAGGGTGGGTCTCGGAAAATATCACGCAATTTTTTTTTTTTGATTGAAACAAAAAAACATTATACTATTTTGGTCCATTTAATCCAGAATGTACAGACGGCAGCACATCGATGTAAACTCTATACATATCTATAACTACGACGCGCCGTATAGTGTTAGAAAGAAAGTACTCTTGGTTTGATTGGTGGAGTTTTCAACGTTTCTAATATTGCCCAATGGTTGCACATACTAATAATTGGCAGCCAATTATCATGTCTCACTAGGAATAAGCCACACCCACGCTAATGTCACTCATGACATTGACAATTTGACATCGTTCGTCGTTTGACGTTTATTCAGTACGTCAGGTGGAGTCGTGTTTGTGTCGGTTCAGTCGGTTGTGTTTTAATTATTTTACAAGTTTGTCTTATTATCGAATGCATATGCTTATCGACGCAAATTGAAAGGCATCATAGCCCTTCGATTGAGTGGATGACGAGATTGATATTTGTCGGCAGACGGGCATATCGGTGAGTAATATTTTTTGTAATTATCATTTTATAAAGGTTAGTAAGTATTGAAAAATAGTGTCAATGGTGTTTTTCTATAGAATTTTAAAATTAACAGAAGGTATAGGTAGATAAGTAGGTATCTTCTTTGTGTTCTTTCCTAATGAGTGCCCGCTGTTCCAAGAGTCATCAAAATGTAGGATAAGTAACAGAAAGTTTATATTCAGATTTATACCTACGTAAACAAAATTCGATGATCTATTGTTTTTGATTGCATTGTCATGGGACATTCTAAACAAAAGTTATTCCAGTAGGTAGTGATGGGATTTTAAAGTAAATACTCAATACTTTTATTGCATTCCACATGTAGGCATTCTTAGGTGGTAAACTTATAGTTAGATCATATGGACCCTGTCGGGCACAGCAAAATAAGTGAGTTAGGAGAGAGGAAGCATTTGTTAATTTTATAACATTACATAACAAACTACTATATTATAGGTAATAATGATGTAGGTATTTTTAGAGATAAACTAATAGCTTCTATATAAAATATAAACAATAAATATAAATATTAAGAGATGTAATAATCCATACTAATATTATAAATGCGAAAGTGTGTCTGTCTGTTGGCGCTGCTAGTAATAAATAAATAAAATTTAAAGTATCAAGTTCTTCTTAAGTTCTGACTTAAGTCTATCACTTAGATATTTGTTTACCGAGTAGTAGCTTTTATTCAGCAAGAATTGTCTAAGTTTTTTTAAAAATGTGTTAATTTTCTCTTCTTTTTTTATTAGTGTGGGTAGTTCATTATATAATTTAATGGACATTACATAGGGACTTGTAGAGTGCATTTTTAGTTGAGAACTTGTCTGAATAGATAGCGTGTCTGAATGTCTTCACGTTTTGAATATAACTCTTGATGTTTCCGGTCAAATTTGCATGGTTCTAAAATATACAGGGAAGGGTTCAAATATTATGTTTTTGAAAGAAAGGTTTGCAACTATCTGTTTGCTCAATGTTAACCAGGATTCTATCATCTAAGCATAATAGGTGGTGAGAGCTGTTTGTAAATTGGTGGTCTTTTTTATGTCACGAAGGGCTTAAGAGAATTTAGAAATTTTTGAGTGAGTTTTCTGTATGTGTGATTTCCAGTTTATATGTGTGTCTGTGTGTGTGTGTTTATTGTATTGTATGTGTTTTATATGGGCCTTGACACCTGAAATAAATGGATAACTAGTCCTAGTAGAGTAAATTCGTTAATGGTTTCTAATTTAGAGTCATTGAAATTAAAATCTAAAGTTATAGGTGTTTTTGGTAAGGGTGGAAAGTTATTAATTTGGTTTTGGAGTAGTTTATCTCGAGGTTATGATTGTTCATACAGTTGCATGTTTTAGTAAGTATGGAATTGAGAGTTTCTCCTATATTTTCATTGTTTTGGGAAGAGACCAATATGGATATATCGTCCGCAAATAAGACACGTGGCCCTTCTATGGTCTTAGGTAGGTCATTAATATAAAGTAAAAATAAGAGGCATCCTATGACACTTCCTTGAGGAATTGAGCCATTAATTGCTTTACTATATGATCGGATTTTTTCGATTTCATTATTTTTATGGTTAAAATATTCTATTTCAACTAATTGTTCCCTACCTACCTACCCTAAATACCTACGCAATTAAGCACTGTAACGAACACCGGGCGTGCGAATAGTGAATGATTATATAGTATAAAAGTGATAGTATAGGAATATAATACGATAGTTATATAGGACCCTATCCGCGCTCCAGGGCACAAGTTGAGACCGACTTTTAACCATCGACTTATTATAAACTACTAGCGTAACTACATAATATTACCTACTGTTTTACTGTACTCAGTAAAACAGTAGGTAATATGTAGTTACGCTAAAATATTTAAATCGAATTAGAAATTCAAATCTTACTAGATTTGAATTTAAAAAAAAAAAAAAAAAAAAAAATGGCTAAAAAAAAAAAAAAAAAAAAAAAAAAAAAAAAAGGCTTTAGGCTTTTTGGTGTAAAAATGGCTTAAAATCAAGGTTCTCTCTGCCTATAGTGATTGAGTAATAAAAATGGGCAAATAAACTACAGCTATTTGTTTCGTTCCAGAAAAAAACAGTTTACTTCTGGCTTCGGCGGTGGGAAGAAAGTGGAAGCATAGCTCATCACCGCCGATCCACTCTGCCGATCCTTTTTTAAGCACACGAGTAACCTCAACTTCGTACAGCGTGAGTCCATGTGTAGATTGTAATAATCACACTTACCTATCACCTTAACTTATTCATCACTAACATAAAACCTAGTTTCCTTTAAAAGTGAATAACAAAATTGATTAAAATAATACCTACCTACTAGCTAAGTGTGCGTCCTGAGTAAAGGCTCCTACAAACAGGCGCGACACGCGATATAATCGCGCGCGACACAAAGGCACCGCTCGTTGAGGTTCAGTTCTTTACAACCTACCTCAACAAAGGTGGAAGTTGTCAATTCGGCAGATTGTTTATTTGTGTTTGTTTATTTTTGTAGAATATTTTTTTAACCGTCTCATACTAATTTAAAGTTTATTCAAACTTGTTTCAAATTAATATTATTTGAAGTTAAACAAATATCAACTTTATGTTAATGACAATTAAGTTGATTTCAGAGTGACTAGCACTATTGAAAAAGTTACAGTTTTAGCGTAAACTAAACTTTATTATGTAGGATTTAAAGTTATTTTTCCCTAAAGTCATTTTTTGTTTACGATTTTTGGCAAATAAATCGCGAAAGTAGATAAGTTAAGCTCTTAACAAAGAATCCTATGTATGTATTGAAATTGACAAAAATTTCTTTGTTTTAGATATACGGACACAGTCAGAAGGCGCCTGAAAGACGATGTCCCCAGGTTTCAAACTATCTCCATATTTTTCATCACAATTGCCCAGCGGTTTAGCCCGCGAAGGCATAACACACAAAGTTCTTTTGCATTTATAATTAGTGTGGATCTTCTAATATAGTGATAAAGATAATTGATAATAATATTATAAATTGAAATTTTATATTTCTTTTCACACCATTGTTTTTGTTATATTCTTGAGAATTTTTCTTTACTATTGTTGGTGATAATTTGAGTTAGGGCCGTCATTCACTGGCGGCATGGCACGACAAGTGATTTTAGTAAGCGCAAATGATTTGAGATCTTATTTTATCATGGTTAGCGTTCACAATTCGGCATGCCAGAACGTGCCGAAGGATACCAAAGCAGGCATTTCAATGCAATGTGAGTGTTAATAGTGTTAAATTAGATTCGAAATCATCAGTAAGTATTACAAAAATCCCTTGTCGTGCCGTGCCACCAGTGGGTGCTGAACCTTATACATCTAGCCCAGTCAAATTATACTAATCTGGTTAAAAGCTTAATTATTTTTGTTAGGCAATCAAATGCTACCGCATTTGATTTTGCTTGGCAGCCATTGTTGGATGTAACTGTATAATTAATCTGTTACAAATAAAAAGAAAAGCTTGTAACAAATAAATATTATCTACTTGTTTTTAATATATCTATTAATAATAATAATAACGCCTTCCAAAGGTCTCCGAGATGTGTCAAAGACATTTTAAAAATAATAGAAATAATTCTTTATTGACGTAATAGGTTATCGAAACTTTTATGTATGAAGCATGTATACCTATTATAAATTACCTAATGTATTAAAAATATTAAATTGTAGTTTATTCAGAATTAAACTATATAAATGGTTGAATGAACATAATTTCTATAATATTAAGGAGTTTTTTTGAACATAAATTATGTTTATAAATTCAAATGTGTTTATTTGTGAAGTTTGTATGCTTTAATTTATAAGCAAAACATATAATCTCATATGCTTTAATAAAACCTGTGTATACCATGTTTTACGCAAACAAATTATCTTTTTGGTTTTATAACGTTTGTTGTAAGCCCATTCATTTATTACGTAAGACGATTTAGGGGGGAGTGGCGTCGACCATGTCTTATTTTTTCTTCCAAGGGGTTGGGAGGGAGTCTTGATAGTTCTTACGTAAGATCACAAAAATGTGCAAAGTTAAAATACATTACTTTTGTCTATGCATAGCATGCCTACGATTGGAGGCGCGCGATGGCGTCACGAGGGTCGCGGATCTGAAGACGAAGAGAGGGACAATTCGGCGCGGCTTTAACAACATTAATTGTCCACTCCCTCTTTGAAGTCCACATCAACCCTGGGAGCATGTCTATGCATGGCATGCTTACAATTGGAGGCGCGCGGTGGCTGAGGGGGCGCGCGGGCTGCGGCATCAGCATCGGGCGACGGCGGCGGCTGAGGCGTTCAGGGAGCTCCCCGCTTGTGAACTAGTTGTCATAAACCAAACGTGTCCTATTCATTTTTTCCTTTAGATTCTCACGTATTAAATATTATAAAAGTACAGGGGGGTGGGGGTCAGCCGATTCTTATTTTTTCTTATATATGGGGGTGGGAGTCAAAAACTAGCAAAAATAGTCTTACGTAATAAATGAGTGGCCGCTATATGTATTTTAATTTCAAGTAGGTATTTGTTTTTTATGTTTCCAATTATATTAATGTTTAAGAATAAAAAGATTATTGATTGTTATTGTGCATTTTATTATGATATTTTTCCCGCTGTTTCACACGCGTTCCTGTAGGAACCTATCCTATATCCTTTTCTGATTGGTAGGTGTGCAAAATTCCATGATGATCGGTTGTGTAGTTAATATGGCACCAAAAGCAGGGGGTAGCTCCGCCGTATCTGGGATAATAATAGATTAGAATTTGATTTTAAAATTCATAACTAGCGCAATAATGTTGAACTTCATGTAAAAACTAAAATCAAACTTCGGTAGGTATAGGTAATTTACAAAGTTCAACCTTATCGTTTTAGTAATAAGATCGTGTTGCGACGAAACGTTAATCTTAAACACGGTGGACTGACAAAAGGCTGTTTGTAGGTATAATTAATTGCCTAAACTTCACACACGTGACACGTTCGTGATGGGGTAAGTAGGTATCCATATTTTTTTCAAAATTTCAAGCAGATTGTATTATGGGTTTTTACTTTTTAGCATTTAATTTCGTGAAAATAAAATAAAAATCGTTTATTTCGGAACAATAACGGATACCTACAATAGGTATTATAAAAATAGTTAATCGATGATAACTACAGAAGTTTATAACAGTGGCGCAACTATCAATAATAGAATAGAAGAGCAAGGAACGCGTTAAAACAGGTGACCTCCAGCCCGTCAGTAAGTAGGTAACAAAAGTCGGAAAAGGTCTATTTAAAAAAAAAAGAAATGTTTTTCTGACATCAGATTATACCTACCTGTCTGTCTACTTAACAATATTCATCGAGAGCGTGAAGTTTCGCTAATTAATTGTGTAATGTGCACCGTACTTACCTACCTGTTTAAATGTAGGGTATGTAGGGTCTTAGGTAAGTAATTTTCCAATAATACCTATCCATGTAAAAATGAAGGATTAAGTAAAAGATCATTGAAATAAAAAACATCGATTATAAGCTTTTATAGGTATTTTAGGCATTGCGCGGGCCGCCGCTTTTATTACTATGAAATTATTTCGATTCGATTCAAGTGTTCAACCTGCTACGCTACTTTTTATCGCACAGTATTTTATTCTACACAACGAATGACCTTACGCACACACCCTCACGTACGCGCTGCAGCACGAAACATTACAAGTAAGAACAGACAAAAAGCTATATATCTCTTTCGCACGATTCTCGCTGTTGTTGCTCATAACGCGTTCAAGGTCAATGTGTAGTAACCTGATGTGCTGCCGTCTGTACATGCTTAAGATTTAATCTTAAGCGTATATCGTAATACGATTAAGATCATTCACTAATTCGTTCGAAAGAAAATAATTTTATTTATACTTCGACGTTATACATCTACTGACTGTCAAACCATCATATTTGTTTTATACCAAATAACAATCCAACGCGTTTACGTAAGAAACCCACATTTTGAAAAGTCTCACGTGAGATTGGGGGATGGAGGAGGGGGTTGAATAAAATCTCACGACATCTCACCATTACAGAAAATAAAAAAAAACACCTCACGTAATTTATGGACGCCCCCTTAAGAACTAGTGGGTAGGTTCAAGCTTCTGTATGCAGTCCAAATATATCGGTGGTTTTAGATTTGCGTGTATCCTTTACTGACCCTAGACATTACAGTGGCGACGAGGATTGTTAAATACAGAATTAGTTGCGTGGTATACCAGAGTTTCGCGGTTATTATCGAAGTGTACGAACCTAAATAACAATGTCAATAGGCAAAATAAAGGAATTCGACGTAAAGTCGGGCACGTGGTCAGTGTACGTGGACCGGTTAGACATGTATTTTAAAGTGAACAAAATCAGTGATGACACTAAATTGCCTACCCTAATAGCCATCATGAGGGATGAGGCATATGAATTATTGTGCAATCTGGCTAGTCCACAAAAGCAAACGGAGTTAACGTTCGACAAGGCGGTCGATCTTTTACGGAAACATCTAGAACCGACGCCGCCGTCGGTACTTGCAGAACGTTATCGGTTTAGACAGCGGAGACAGTCCGGCGAGGAAAACGTGGCTGCGTACCTAGCCGAGCTCAAGAAACTCGCTCGATATTGCAAGTTTCAAGATAGAAGGATTAAACGATAACCTGCGAGATCAGTTTGTCTGCGGGCTGCGGAGCGACATAATTCGCCAACGGCTATTTGTGGAGGCCGACACAGTGTCATACACGGATGCCCTAAGGTTGGCGAGCTCACTAGAAGCGGCGGAGCGGGATGCGGCCGCGGTGCAACACGAACAGGGCAACGAACGGAGGCGGCGGCGCCGGGGTCAGGCGCTCCACGGTGAACTACGGAGAGGCGAGGGAAAATCTACCGGGCGAGGAGGTGTCACCGGAAGAAGACTTCCATCATCTATGTTTGAACGACTATCAAGCGGAAAAGTTACCCATATGTATTGATAATGTTACTATTTAAATGGAGATTGATACCGGTACAGCGGTTTCGTGCATTAGTGAGCGAATGTATAATAAGTAATTCAGTGCCCACAAATTAGAACAAAGTGATCTGGTATTAAATTTTTATGACGGCACAAAAATTAAACCGCTAGGTGTCATGAAACCTCTGGTTGGTTACGGGCATAGTAGTAAGCAATTAGAATTATTTGTAATAGGGGGAGGGAGGTACCACCTCTTTGCTCGGCCGTCAGTGGTTAGCAGAGTTAAAAATAAAAATTTCAGTCTTGAGTAGTTGTAATAATGTAAAGTGGAAAGAAGTTAATATATCTAATGAAATTAATGTACTCCTAAACAGGTTTAAGGAGTTTGTTGGGGCGGTACACTGGAGGTAAGGCAACGCTGCGGGTGCGCGAAAATGCAACGCCAGTGTTCCACCGAGCACGACCAGTGCCATACGCACTGCTCGGCCGGCTCGACGACGAACTTGACGCCATTCTGCGCGATGGCATCATTGAGCCCGTCGACTGCTCCGACTGGGCCTCACCACTGGTGCCGGTAAATAAACCCGACGGTTCTCTGAGAATATGTGCTGATTATAAGGCGACTGCAAAACCCGGTTTTACTAACAGATCGTTATCCATTACCCAGAATCGAGGATCTAATAGTTTAACTTAGCGGAACTTCTTATTTTTCTAAAATTGATTTATCCCAAGCCTATAACCAAATCGAGATAGATGATTCTAAGCAATTTACAGTCATAAACACCCATAGGGGTCTGTATACAGCAGAATCGGTTAGTGTATGGGCTGTCGTCGAGTCCAGACATTTTCCAACGTATTATGTGCAACTTATTATTGAAGGGAATTCCTAACGTGGAAATATTTCTCGACGATGTAATAATGGGGGGGAAAAGCAAACGTGAACATTTAGAAGCACTAGAGGAGGTTTTCTGTAGATTACATCGTTATGGACTTAAATTAAAAGATAACAAAATGTGTGTTTTTAGTAAAAGAAGTAAAGTATTTGGGTTAAATCATTAGTAATGAGGGAATTAAAACAGATCCTTCCAAGGTTCAGGCCGCCATTATATTCCCAGACCGACAAATATCACAGAATTAAGGTCGTTTTTGGGAATTACTAACTTTTATGGGAAATTTGTTCAGAATATGAGTAGTAGGTTAGCAACACTTTACGAACTGTTAAAGAAAGGTCAACAGTGGGATTGGTCGACGGAGTGTGAAAAGTCTTTTTGTAGAAATAAAAACTAAGACTTACAGAATCGAAGGACGGAGTTTGATTGAACTAACCGAGCAAATCTTGAACTTGCACCTGCTGAATCGGCTCCTATTTGAAACACAACACATTAATAAATGTCAAAATTTGTATGAAATTATTTAAGTCAAATATTTGGTACGTTCGTACGTATATTACCTCCGTATATTCATCCAGTATGCGGAACAGTTCTGGACTTTACTGTTGACTTCAACAGCAACCGACCATTTGCATTTTCCGCAGACTTGTTCTCATAAATATAAGATTGGTATTCACTCTCGCGGTCCAATTTTTGAAGTTCCTGAAGGTACAGCTCACTCCTAAAGATATATTGAAAAGTTTAGTCATGCAATGCTCTTCATAAAACTAAACAGGTGTGTGTTAGCGTGTAGCAGCTGTTTTCTAATATCAAATAAGCGATCTCCAATCAACCGTACAGTTGTGATGATTACCGGATAGTATGGCGGATCACCAAGGGCGCGATAACGCTCAACAACACTAGATCATAAAACCAAGAGCCACTGTATCATTATTTAGAATTTTAGATATTATCATCGCTGTGCAGGCTCATCCCATGTATATTGTTATGATGTTAGTTTTTATTAAAGTAAACCGGACGATTTAACTTGACGAGGTAGATGTCTGCGTATTTATAAAATTTTGCATTATGCAAGCAAATATATTGTGGCGAACCAAACTAATTGTCTATGGTTCCCACTCAGGACAACACAACTGTTATAGAGAGCGATGTCTATGGCAGACGAAGGAGATCTCAAGGTACCTCTGTGACCAAAGATATCGTATTACAAGATTCACAAGATAGCCAGGCAACTAGATTAGTTACTTTACTCTTTGAACTAGATGTAAAATAAGTAAAATTGTTAACGAGTGTTGTGTAATCATATTCCTCCGCTGTAACTCGGAAACTGTGACGTGTAACAAATACACAATTTACAACAACTGGCCGAGTTTTATTTAAATAAATAGAAATGCAAAGGAAATATATTTGGCACATGAAAATATTAAGTAATATTAATACACATGGGGTTGTTGACTGTTATTCAAAATGTGCGATTGAATAAAAATCATATTAATAAATTCAAGTAACTTAAAGGAATATAGTGGCTTAATGCTTAACTATTGCTTATTATTTTAGTCCCTCACATGTTAACACATTTCATGAATACTAGCAGTCTGTCTTTTTAAAGTCGGAGAAGTAAGGGGGATTAACAATGTTGTTTTAACATCATTTTATATGACATCTAACCAATTATGTGGCTGCAATATTACCTATCTTATCAACTGTGGCCCGACCATACCGGCAATATATTGTTTGCACTATTGATGTCCTTTAGAGAAAATGTAGGTGAATTTTTCGCTTATTTAATTTCATACATTTATTTGCACCTTTTTATTCTAATTTTGTGGGTAGACCAAAAACTTATAAAAAAACTACTTTATAACGTAGTTTTAGTTTTCTCCCAATTGGAGGGCCCACTGGGCTCATTGACCACTTTGCCCTACCTCTCATAAACTCAACCTGAACAAGCTAATGTCTGAAAAAATCTTGATTTGTTAATGTGTAATATATCATTTTGGATGTGATAATTATCTATTTAGGCCCAAAAATTACGAAAACTGATGTCCAGTCAAATGAATGTGACAATACAAATTGTAACAACAAATAAGCAAGTTAGTAGATAAAGTTGTTACAACTTATTAGAAACAGAAATCTGTTGCATGCACAAAGCCTAAACTGATTTAGTAATATAGTAAAAAGAGATATTGCATGTCACAGTAAATTATATTTAAGGTATTCCATAAGTATTCGCGCGTGCTAGAATGAATTATTCTGATTTTAACTTTTCTTGAACTCATTGAAGACAAATGATACCTATTCTTGTTTGCTTTTCGCTGAGCAATTAACTCCTTTGAATTTAAATCATATAATCTGCCCCACCCCTCAATAGCAATAAGATTTATACCAATGGATGGTTCTCTTCCAAGCCTTTATGGAATTATTTGTGTAGTTTATTAGACCATTCGGAATTAGAGCAACAATGTGATTAATAAAATTAAATTGTTGCTTGTTGTTAATATTTTTCTACTAATACAGTGCCTTCCAAACATAGGGATACTTCATGTTTGCATGAAACGGCCATATTTCCGAACAAATCTAACTTGGAGAAATATATTAAAGATTTATATAATTATTTAAATCAGTAAATATATTATCATTACATTGGTTTATATCTTATGGCTAGAGGAGAGTGGAATAAATTCTCATAAGTACTTCAATACCTACCCATTCTCTTTTAATATTCAATTGGTAAAATTTGGCAAAAAATCAGTTAATAATGTAGTAAGATAATTACCCTCAGAAGGCCCCGCAGCATGTTTCATTGGAGTTGCAATTGTTGGGAATGGAGGAGGTCTACTTGCGACAAACCTGAAATGTTAACAAAACATTGTAAAATATTTCCTTAATTCTTGTCCATTTTTTTTATCCCATGTTCAAAAGTTATTGACTTAAAATATTTAAGTAATAGATTAATAACTACTTACATGAGCGGTAGTGGAGGCGGTGGCTGGGTAACTGAAAACATTGTGGGAGTGTTGAAGGGAGGTGGATCTGTAAAAGAAAACATAATTATTATAACCATAATATCACTCGCTATACAAAATAAAAATGTGCTTAAACCGACGCCGAGCGCGCCCCTTTTTATATTACTCTAGCGAAGCGCCCGTGCTTTGCGGAGGTGCGATTGACGACATGTCAAAAAATCGAGATTTAAATGCTATTTGTAAGAGAAATATGTAATAATGTATTTTACACAAAAACCTTAAATGATAGTGAAAACCACATCAAAATCTTTTCTGTAGCTTAGGAGGAGATCTAAGTGGTCATGCAGACAGACACGTAATGCGATTTTGTTTTATATATAAAAATACCTATATAAAAATCTCGCGTCACAGTGTTTCGTTATCGAGCTCCTCCGACAAAGCTTGACTGTTTTTATAAAAAAAATTGTGTATATTTGATAAGCCTAAGAATAGGTCGTAGGCTATTTTTTATACCCCTAGGTGATAAGGATGGCCTACTCCAGATTTTTTTTTGGAATCCTAACTTACGCGGGTTAAACCGCGGGGTGCAGCTTGTGTAGGTATACATAATAGACTTGTGATCCAGCTAGTTACCATATTATTACCGTGCCCAAGGACAGCTTCATGATATTATTGTTACGAGCTTGGGGTTCGTGACAATAAAAACTGCCGATTTTAATCACCAAAAATTGACACTTTAATCACAACACTAATTACAATTCAAACACACTAATAAGAAACACAATTGCACTTACTGATCACTCTTAAGTCGCACTCGAATATCGCCTTCGATGTTATCGCTCGTATCGCTTAATCGAAACTATCCGTCTCGCGGCTTGCGCCCGCCTTATATAGTGCCGCAGAGCTAGTACATAAACATCTAGAACGTTCGAGTACATACCGGTCCCGACTGACTCGACGTCGATAGTTCTCGGAACTACTAGTACCTACAGGAAGGGTCAATGTCCTAGTACCAAGGCCAAGGTACTAGTTCTGCTACCCGATACAAGATGGCGCTAGTGGTAACTAATGGCGATACATGGCGATGTATCAAGCATTATTTTTGGCGCGCAACACTGCCCCCTCCTAAGACATGCTCGTCCCGAGCATTATTGGCTCCATAATAACGCGCCAGTCGATCCACATGGACGATCTTAGGAGTACCTCTTGCACCTTTCTGTATCCGGTAGGTTACATCATTGATCTTTGTCACAATCCGGTACGGTCCGTCCCATTTAGCTTGAAGCTTAGGAGATTTCCCTTTGCTGCGGACTGGATTGTGCAACCACACTAGTGAACCTTCGTCGAACCCTTTATTATTCATTTTGCGGTCATAACGGGTTTTCATCCTTTCAGACATTTGCTGGCCCGATTGTCGGACGTGCTCATAAATGTCATTCATCTTGTTCCGCAAATCATTTGCATAATCAGTTACACTGCGTGGGGCATCAGGTGGTATTCCGGTGATCAGGTCTGCAGGCAGCCGTAGTTCTCTTCCGAAGTTTGCGAAAGCTGGCGTCACCGATGTACTTTCGTGGACAGCGCTTCGATATGACAACAAAAACGGTTGTATGTGCTTGTCCCAATCTCGTTGCCGATTTTCCACAACTTTTGCTAGATACCTCTCCAGTGTCTGGTTAAATCGTTCCACCATTCCATCCGATTGTGGGTGGTAAGAAGTCGTTCTTGTTTTATGAGTACCCATAACTCGACAAGTTTCCTGGAATATTTGTGACTCAAAATTCCTTCCTTGATCACTGTGAATCTCCAAAGGTACTCCAAAACGACAGAAGACTTCATGAACTAATTTATCCGCAACTGTCGAAGCTTCTTGATTTGGAATGGCGAAGACTTCCGGCCACTTAGTGAAATAATCCATCACAACCATGAAATACTTGTTACCACTTTCACTTTCCGGAAACGGCCCCGCAACGTCAAGGGCTATCCTCTCCCATGGTGCACCAACATTGTACAATTTCAATGCACCCCTACTACGAGTCTGGGGTCCCTTTACAGCTGCACAACTTGTACATTTGCGACACCAATCCTCGACATCGTCCCGACAGTGGACCCAGTAAAACCGTTCTCGTATCTTCAGTAGAGTCCGTTTTACTCCCAGATGACCTCCTGAACAACCATTATGGTACAGCTGTAGAACATCCGGTACTTGAGCTTTAGGGACAACCATTTGCAAATGACAGCTGTCTCCCCGAGCATTTTCCCATTTACGGCACAGGACTCCATCCTGAACCACCAAGCTGTCCCATTGGGCCCAATAGCTTTTTGTGACCGAACTCATCGCTGAGACGGCACTCCACCTGGGCTTAGGAGCTCTGGCCTTCATCCACTCCAGAATCGGCTTAATGTCCGAATCTTCCTGCTGTGCACGTTGTAGGCTTTCCTTCCACTCGTTGTTGAGGTCTGTCTTGAGCATCCTCACAGGTACCACTTCCTTACTCTCTTGTCTAGTACAATGCTTGCAGTCTTCAGGACAAGGTCTTCTTGACAATGCATCTGCATTGCCATGAGATTTTCCGCTGCGATGTTCGACCACGAAGTCGTATTCCTGCAGTAGTTCAATCCATCTCGCAACTTGTCCTTCTGGGTTTTTGAACTGCAATAGCCATTTCAGTGCAGCATGGTCTGTTCGTAAGTGGAATTTCCGCCCCAGAAGATATTTGCTAAAATACTGCAATGACTTTACCACAGCAAGCAGTTCCCGTCTCGTAACACAATAGTTCCTTTCCGGCTTTGACAATGACTTGCTGAAGTACGCTATCACAACCTCTTGATCACCATTCCGTTGAGACAACACACCGCCAAGTCCTATGTCACTTGCGTCCGTGTCAACTATAAATTCCTTGCCCGCATCTGGGTATCCCAAAATAGGTGTATTGCACAGACGGTCCTTTAGCTCCTGGAATGCGATGTCGCAACTATTATCCCAGCAGAAATGTCGCTTCTCCTCGGTTAGCTTATGCAGGGGTTTGGCTATGTCTGCAAAGTTCTTGACAAATCGCCGATAATAGGAGCACAAACCCAGAAACGCTCTGACCTGCGTCTTGTCTTTTGGAACTGGCCAGTCCTTGACAGCAGCAATTTTCTCTGGATCCGTGCGGATACCTTCTTCAGACACGACATATCCCAAAAAGCTAACTTGTCGTTTGAATAGTGAACACTTCTTCGGACTTAACTTGAGGTTGGCACTCTGGATCTTCATGAGCACGCGTTCCAGGTTTTGTAGATGTTCTTCAAACGTACGGCCTACGATGATGATGTCATCCAAGTAGACCAGACAGGCATCGCCAATTAGCCCAGTAAGTACAAGTTCCATCAACCTTTCAAACGTTGCCGGAGCATTGCACAATCCAAACGGCATAACTTTAAATTGCCACAGACCCTTTCCTGTCGAGAATGCAGTTTTCTCCCTGTCCTTAGGATCAATTTCGACTTGCCAGTAGCCACTTTTCAGGTCCAGCGTGCTAAACCACTTTACGCCAGTAAGCATGTCCAGCGTGTCATCGATTCTCGGCAAAGGATAGCTGTCCTTCTTCGTAACGTCGTTCAGACGACGATAGTCAACACAAAACCGCATGCTGCCGTCCTTCTTTCTTACCAGCACTACAGGTGAACACCATGGACTAGATGAAGGTTCAATAACACCATCCTTCACCATTCCCTCAATCATGGTTTCCACTTCCTTTTCACGTGCTACCGGCATTCTCCTTGGCCGCTGACGGATAGGCAATTCTTCTCCTGTGTTTATTTTGTGTTGAACTATGCCAGTCTTTCCGATGTCAGCATCGTTTGACGAGAAAACATTGGCGTACCTGAGTAACATCTTCTTCGCTTTGACCATTTCATTTTGGGACAGAGCGCTGCGGCAGTCTTCTAAAAGGGTGGTCACTCTCGTTTGTGCATCCTTGCTGAGGGTCCCAGTCGATAGATATTGGCATCGACGCAACCAATCCACTTCCTCGCAAGTACCGAGTAGTGTGCCTTTTTCTATAATCTGGTCCTGATCACAAAGGTTCAGCACTCGTACCCCTGAAATGTCGGTGGTTCTGACCAAAGTTCGTGCCACTTTCCATGGAAGGTCATTGTCTACCCTTTCCACGAGTATACAACGAGGAGTTCGCCCAGGATTCCGAGGAAGACTAACCGGCACAATCGTTTCCGATCTCGGCGGAAGAACAATCTTCTTAAGGCTGTACACATTTCCTGGTAACGCCCCTTCCACGAAAAGTTCTTCTTGTCCACATTTCAATACACCTTGCTTAACGTCGATCTCGCAACAATTCTTCCTCATAAAGTCAAGGCCCAGGATGCAATCGTCCATTATATCAGCCACAATGACATTATGCAGGTAGATTCTGTTGCCTAGCTTCACCTCCATTTTCTTCTGTCCATGGACGGGTATGCGCTGACCGGTGGCTGTAACCAAATTAATGTGTTCTCGGTTGTGTGCGGAGTCCCCAAGAAACCGACTTATAAGTTGGGAACTGACGACCGTGCGAGAGGCTCCTGTATCTATGGTCAACTTACAAGGTGTTCCGTTGACTTCGCCCTTGATGATTAGGCTGTTCCCGTCATGGGTTTGTGTGATCGAAATCCTTGGGGCTCTTTGAACATCAGCCAGCACCCGCCCCGCAGTCCTGGCTATTACTCGTTTCCCTGCTGCTGGTGTTGGGCGGTGCTGTTAGCCGCACTGCCCTCTGGAGATCGGCCGTCTTCTCTTTCTGCAGTTCGCTTAGGGCAACTGGATCGAAGGTGGCCCCTTTCCCCACAGCCGTAACACCTAGGGCTGTATCCTTTACTGCGCTCGCGAACTGTAGCCGCTGCAACCTCCCTGACGCGATGGGAACGATGATCTTGCCGCACAGCTTCCACCTCCAGTGCATGGGCCAAGGCGTCCTTCAGCGTCCCGTGGTGACCGAGCCTCACAGCAACTCTAACTTCAAGGTCGCGGATGCCGTCGATGAATGCCTGCACCAGGTTCCCATCAATAAGCGCAGGTACGGACTGGTAAGCTTTGCGAACCAGCTTCTCCACTTCAAGGGCCCACTGCTGCAGGTTTTCGTTGCTGCGTTGCACGCGATCCTTGAGCTGCGCACGGAACACGTGTTCCAGGTGAGCGTCGCCATACCGAGCCTCCAATGCCTCAAGGAGCTGCTCGTAAGTCACTTCCTTACCGAGAGCTTCCAGAACAGTTAAGGCCTGGTCGCGCAGGCCTAGGGTGAGGGCAGTCATGGCCTGACTTTTATTCCACCCGTTCGCCTTCATGACAGCCTCGAATTGGATTTTGTAGGCCGACCAGGAAGAAGTTCCGTCGAACGGTGGCACTTTGAATCCACGTAGCGAAGGTGTTGTAGCTACGGGAGCTGCGATTCCATCACCCAGTTTCAGGTAATCCAGCGTTTTCTTCACGTCAGCCATCACGGTTTCCTTCAGGTCAGCCATCACGGTTTCCTTTACGTCAGCCATCACGTTGTCAACCCGATTATTCACTTGGTCGATTCGGGTTTCGGCTTCCGACAGACGGTTGTCATGTTGAGCAACCTTTTCCTTCACCTCCTTCATGTCTTTCCCGAAGGTAGCGTGAAGGTCCTTTATAAGGAGCATCTGCTCTTCCTGGCGGCGCGCCTGCTCCTCCTTATCCCGCTGGAGCTGTTCCTCCAACCGACGAGCCTGTTCCTCCTGTCGGCGGACCTGCTCCTCCTGTCGGCGGGCCTGCTCCTCCTTGTCCCGCTGGAGCTGTTCCTCCAACCGACGAGCCTGTTCCTCCTGTCGGCGGGCCTGCTCCTCCTGTCGGCGGGCCTGCTCCTCCTGTCGGCGGGCCTGCTCCTCCTGTCGGCGGGCCTGCTCCTCCTTGTCCCGCTGGAGCTGTTCCTCCAACCGACGAGCCTGTTCCTCCTGTCGGCGGGCCTGCTCCTGCAGCATCATCATCAGAGCAGCAAAATCTGGTGCTGATGATGCCGGAGCAGCTGTGGACGGACCGGCCTCCGTGGTCGGTAGCTGCCCTTCCGACCCCTGTGGCATTGCTCCACCAAATCGCCTCTGATCCGTCTCTTGCTGGCGTTGACTCCGGGTACGGATACCCTCCATGTCGTCTTTGGGTAAAATCGGCATTTTAAACCTCGCTTCTGACACCAATTGTTACGAGCTTGGGGTTCGTGACAATAAAAACTGCCGATTTTAATCACCAAAAATTGACACTTTAATCACAACACTAATTACAATTCAAACACACTAATAAGAAACACAATTGCACTTACTGATCACTCTTAAGTCGCACTCGAATATCGCCTTCGATGTTATCGCTCGTATCGCTTAATCGAAACTATCCGTCTCGCGGCTTGCGCCCGCCTTATATAGTGCCGCAGAGCTAGTACATAAACATCTAGAACGTTCGAGTACATACCGGTCCCGACTGACTCGACGTCGATAGTTCTCGGAACTACTAGTACCTACAGGAAGGGTCAATGTCCTAGTACCAAGGCCAAGGTACTAGTTCTGCTACCCGATACAAGATGGCGCTAGTGGTAACTAATGGCGATACATGGCGATGTATCAAGCATTATTTTTGGCGCGCAACATTATGATGGTTAGGGAATATTGGCCATTGGGGTACCTAATTTCATCAATTGTGACCTGACAGGAGGCCTAACAAGTATTAAATTATTGGAGTTTACTAGCTTTTGTCTGCAGTTTTGCTTGCGTGAAAGTTGGAAATTGTCCCATGAGATTGAAGTCCTTATCCACATCATGGTCTATCAGCTTAGTGTGCCTCCGTTCAGCCGTGAAAGTGTGAAAACGTTACAGACAGACTTTCACATTTATTTAAGTGTGAGCAATGCCACGCAATGTTTCTGCTCAATGTAATGCACATAAAACACATTGTTCTTATAAGTGCATACAACAGTACAGGTGTCATGGGGGTACCTATTTAAAGTGAAATTTAAACATGTTTTCATTTAAAAAAATAGACTCGGCTTCATTAAGTATTTCTTTACACCTGTTACATTAGTACGTATTCATTAAACATTGTCTAACATATTATTATTACTTTTACTACGAAAAAATACAGGAGGAGAAGAGGAGTGACTTTTAGTTAGTAATTATGTGTCCATTAAAACACTGTATTTCACTAAATACCTACGTTTGTTTGTTGTGCTAAGTAGCAAAAACAGTGTGAAAATCAACTGAAGAAAACTCACCTACCCACTACTTAGTCAATATTATTATTACAATAAGTTTTGACAAGTACCTATGTTAAATATACAACAGTGTATGCTTTTAGGAGGTAAAGACCTAGCGGATTGAGTAGAGTACTAAGAGAGTGCGTTCCTGTCACCTGTGAGTTGGCCATAGCATGGTCACACTGCAGGGCAAAGGCCTCTTTCCATACAGAGAACTATGTAGTAGTTTTTAAATAAACTACTGAGAAAGATGTTTGTAAAAAGAAAACAGCTATTTTGTAGTATAATAGTTTTACATGTGCGTTGTACAGTACCAGCAGCAGGAAACACTAGTATGAGGTAAAAAGTACCATTCTCACTAGTGACTCCTGCCTGCCTTAGGCTTTCCGCAGGTAAAAAAATATCAAGAAGTTCCTTCAAAGCAAGCAGTGTCGACGTGACACACATTATGACGAAAACTAGGGTAAAAACAAATACCTGAGAATGTTGGTGGTGTCATTACAACAGGTGCAGGTGCAGTTGTAGTTGTTGGTGGTGGCGGTGGCAGCGGCGGAGGGGGCGGCGGCGCTACGGTGCCATTTTGTTCAATATGAACTGCAAAACAAACTTGTCATTTAGTAATTTAGAAGAATCATGTAAATTAAGTTTATAACACATTTGCTCGTAAAGGGTCTCTTATTTCACCAATTTCAATATCGTAATGTAACTCATTACGTACTTGTGCGGTAATGTAATGTAAATCGCACGGTTTATCAAGATGCTCCGTCAAAACGAACGGTACTTTTTTAAATCTTAGCAAAGAGTTTTTATTTCAGAAAAGTAGTCAACATTTTATGAATAAAATTAACTTTGGGAGATAAAATATAATAAATAAACATTTAGGTAATTCTTTAATTTAATTAATTTTGACAATAAATTACAACCATTAATATCTGTAAAAAAACAATAATCAATTTTACTAATTGCTCAAATTTTCATAACTGCTTTAATTAAGGATTTATTCATTTAAGAAAGTCCGAGTTTTATTTATTTCCTCGCAAATCTATACTAATATTATAAAGCTGAAGAGTTTGTTTGTTTGTTTGGTTGAACGCGCTAATCTCTGGAACTACCAGTCGGATTTGAAAAATTCTTTTTGTATTTGATAGCCCAATTCATGAGGAAGGCTATAGGCTATTTAACATCACGCTATGACCTTTAGGAGCAGAGCAAAAAGAAAAAAAAGTCAGAAAGAACGCTAAGCAAAAACGAAGTAATAGCGCGGGTAGGCGATGCGATGCGACGAGGTGGGTCGGGGGAACAAGAAATTTCACGCGGACGAAGTCGCGGGCAGAAGCTAGTATGTTATAAAACGTCGTATGACATACGTGCGCTTTGATAATTACCTACAGCCTCTACTTTCTTTTAGCCCTCGCCTACGGCTCGGGCAAGCAATATCGCCTCAGGTGTAATTTTCAACTTACCGCACTTATATCATAATGTACTATAATTTCCAAATACGTACCTTAGTCTCGACAGTTTTTTCTTTTGGCAATGAGTCGATGTCAACTATTCTGCCAGTGTCGCCTAAAGACGGCAGCACAGCGGCGGGCCGTCGACTTTGCACTTTGTGGTAGGTCTACAGGTTCTGTTAGTCGCTGTAAAAAACGAGGGCAACGGTTAGAAAAACATACAATATTCTAAAGTAGAACAAAGCTACTAACTAGAAAAACTAGGGCGAAAACAATTACCTGAGAATGTGGGTGGTGTCATTGTAACAGGTGCAGTGTTAGTTGTTGTTGTTGTTGCTGGTGGTTGTGGTGGCGGTGGCGGTGGCGGTGGTGGCGGCGTTTATGGCGGTAGCGGTGTTTTTGGCGGTGGTGGTGTTTTTGGCGGTGGTGGTGTTTTTGGCGGTGGTGGTGGCGATGGTGGTGGTGGCGGTGGCGGCGGCGGAGGGGGCGGCGGTGCTAGTAGGGCAGGCAGAGGTGTTGGCAGTGGTGGAGGCGGCACGGCTGAGCTAGGCGGCGGCGGAGGTGGCGGTGGGGCCTGCACCAGGTACTCGCTCACATACGAGTTCTTCTGTGCAGTGGACATTACTGCATACCTTTCAGTCAACGCTCTAGATATCTGACCTGTAGTCGGAAACAGGTTTTCTTCTTCTCTTAACTTATGCAAATATGTGCAATCTGGCCTGGTACAACCCGTTCTGTTCTGATAATCGTGTCAGAACTTCAGAATGTCTTTCATAGATTCCTGACGGACGAGACGGAACCTGCATTGAGCGCCTTTCGTACAAATACCCCACACAAAGTCGTGGCATTTTTTACTTTGGAACAACAAAGTCGGTCGGTGTCACATTGGCATTTCTAATCCGTGGGTCCGTTGGAGCCAATGACTTAGTATTCTTGTTAATTACCGCTGTCGCCGCAGGTGCCGTCGTTGATGGCACTATATGTTGCGGTAGGCGGCTGGCGGCCATTTTGTTAAATATTATTTATTAGTCATGAACTGCAAAACGAACTTCTCGTTTAGTAGGTAATGTAGAAGAATCATGTTAATTAAGTTTTCTTCTACCCGCACTGACATAATATAATTAGTAATATGATTTATTGTTCTCATGTAAGTGACGATTGTCTTAATGAGAAATAAAGTTCTTTAAACCGAAATACGTACCGTAGTCTTCAATGTTAGCTGCTATCGTGTAAGCACTACATGCTCATCGAGTCTGTCTATGGCCTAAGCCACACTTGACGGAAATTCATAATGTTATTGCATAAAAATTACTAATAACGGCCACACTACGCGGAAGATCGGTCGCTCCGTCGCCAAAGAGTAAAGTATGTTAAAGTAACTATAGAGACCCGGCGGAGCCCGGAGGCGCGGAGGTATCCTCCGCGCCGGCTCCGCCATAGAACACACACACTCAGCGCACCGACGCCCGCGCCATGACGCCACCACATATAAGTGTCGATCCCGTAGGAATATCTTATGTGTTATTAGACGCCACCAGGCCACCGACTACTTAGAGATACTAAGACCGATTACCGCCACCCACCGACCGATTCTTCGTCGTATCGTAATCACACATCACAGCCTAAGAAGAGAAGTTACGTCGGAAATTCGGAATTTCCGGCAAGTGTGGACCCAGCGTTGCCAATGCCTATTTTCCAGATTCCCCAAAATCATTGGTCAAAATCCCCAAATTTGAAAATGATTGATAATGAAAATTATTTAATTAAAACTCATTTCTTTACAAAAAATCAACAATATTTATTATTATCAAAACAAATATTAACAATATTTAACTTATTAACAAGGAGCACGGACCTTGATATTTTAAAGTCTATGAGAAGGAGTCGGTCATACGTATAAAGCAGGGACTTGAAACATTAATCAAAATAACGTTAGTACACGTAGCTTAACACATAGTTCAGGTAACGATAATTTGTACCGTTCCACCAGGATCACAAACAAAATTATTTTTATGGCTATAACGATACTGACAAACTGAACGAAATCTTAAACTGTTCACTAACTATATTATCAATAATTCGTTATTAGTATAACGATATAATAACGTTATTCATTTCGATACTCAATTTGCCAGCTTCATGACTTATAAAATGACGAAAAAGCATGAAGAATAACGTTACAAATGAATCTGTAACGTTTCTCCTGTAACGTTATTACCATAAAAATTTTAAAATCCCCGCAATCTACGCATGATTCCCGCAACGTGCCTCTCCCCACAAAATACCCAATGGTGTTGAGATTCCCCACAGTTTGGGGAAATCCCCACAAATTGGCAACACTGAGTGTGGCGTCTATGGAATGGATTTTTTTTTTAAATAATATTTATTCATGACCATAGATACAAGTCTCAGTCGAATACATAGATGGGTTTTAACCAAGGAACCTTGTTCCTTGGTTTTAACTTAGATGTACAGTGCGTGCCACGTAAGAAGAGACTTGACCCCGCCTCCCCCGCTCTTTCCGCCGCCCCTATGACGTCCGGTATCGTCCCGCACTCAGACCTCATACCGCTAAAGATACCTAAAATCGTGTACTGCGCATGTCAAACCACGTGGTGTGTCAAGTCTCTTCTTACGTGGCACGCACTGTAATAATATTACAATAGCTATAGATACTTAAAATAATGCACGTTTTCCACTAAATAATAATACATAATATTATGCACTTGCCCCTTTCGGCCTTCGGGTTGGGTGAATACATCTCAGTGATATCATCGTTTTTATACTAATTTAAATTATAATTAATTAACTTATTATACAAATTACAGAATGAATATAATTTTTCCTACCGTACCTATTACAAACAACTCACTAAAATATTTCTTATTTTCTAGTAAATCTTGAACGCGGCGGGGAAGATTTTGACTTTCATTTTCTTTTCACTGTCATTAGTGTCATTGCCATTTAATTCTCTCAATTCACTGACCAAAATCAAAGTAATCAAACGTTGAATGTTAAAACTTGAACCACAGACTTGAACACTGTAAGATAACATGGTCTAAATCAGCATTCTCTACTCCACAATGTTGACATCGGCTATTATTAATTATGCGAATCCTATTCAGGTGAGCTGGTGTTAAGCAATGTCCCAGTCTCATGCGTGATATAATAGATATATAATATCTTGTGATGTATTTGAAGTTATAATACCAAGGTTTAATAGGTCATTCATTTTGTATTCCAGCATACCATCTGCCTTTCGTTTCCAGGGTTATGCCCCAATACTCTTTCCATAACTGTCTATTAAGTTCTTTAAAAATACTGTAGTAATCAGTGAATGGAACCTTGAATAACTGGGATCGATCCTCGTCATGGTCTGAACGGGCCGCAGTGTCAGCTACTTCATTTCCAAGAATGCCACTGTGTGAAGGTACCCAAACTAATTCTACTTTAATATACTTATCAAGTAGTTTTTGGATTATAAATCCAATATTATAAATAATATAATTTAACTTAAAAGAAATATTTACATTGTTTAGAGCAGACAAAACACTTTTACAGTCTGTAACTATTAAAATATTATGTACATTGTTTACAAGACACAATAAATTGCATAACATTCTGCAGTGAAAATGCTACACACCTTGTTTAATTTAATACATTTAGTAAAGTCTAGCTGTGGATCATAGAAAGCTGCATTTACATGGTCTGTTTTAGATCCGTCTGTGTATATAACATAATGTTCTGGTCTATTGTCTTTAAACTGTAAAAAGTCAAATTTATTGTGCACCGTGTTTAAATGGATTGCAAAGCTGTTAATAATAATACTTTAATGCATCTTTTGATTTTGGGACAGCTTCACTACATTTTGTATTCCACCATGGTACTGGTTTTTTAATAGGTGTATTTGCAATTAATTTTCGTTTTGGAATTGTTTTATTCCTTAAATCATTTAATGTGTCTATAAAATAGTTATATACATTGATAGGGGAATCATTTATTGTGTTCAACTGGGAAAAACAAGTTTCTGATAGGCTATAATATTCGTCCCTATCTGCTTTGCTATTAATATATTTCTCTTGATCCACAGGAGGTGACGTGTCATACATAGATGGTTGAATGTTGATCTCAAGTAAGGTTGGAAGATGATAGCTACCCATGGGATCGTCATGAACATACCAGTTACATAAATGAGCTATTGAAGAACTAACAAGGGCAAGATCTATTGCTGAAGCTTGTAACGTTACAAATTCCTGGTTAGAGCCAAGAAATTGTAAGGTCACACTGTGAGCACTCACCTACCTAACTTTCAGTTTGGAGGGGAGCACTGTTAAAAGAAATAAAGTTATAAGGATTTATTGTTGAATAAGTTTAGGGCCTACCTATTTGGAGCTAGATAACTAAATTAAACTAGAGGAACCGGTCAATGAAAATGAGAACAAAATAGAACTGGAGAAAAGCAGGCCTCTGGTCTGTTAGTGGCCGAGGGACATCAGCTTCAGGCTGTAGAGGGCCGAAGGAGGACCTCAGTCTTCAGGTCGTAGAGCAGGGCCGAGGGACGTCAATCCTCAGGCCGTAGAGGAGGGCAGAGGGACGTCAACCCTCAAGCCGTAGAGAAGGGCCGAGGGACGTCAACCCTCAAGCCGTAGAGGAGGGCCGAGGGACGTCAACCCTCAAGCCGTAGAGGAGGGCCGAGGGACGTCAACCCTCAAGCCGTAGAGGAGGGCCGAGGGACGTCAACCCTCAAGCCGTAGAGGAGGGCCGAGGGACGTCAACCCTCAAGCCGTAGAGGAGGGCCGAGGGACGTCAACCCTCAAGCCTTAGAGGAGGGCCGAGGGACGTCAACCCTCAAGCCGTAGAGGAGGGCCGAGGGACGTCAACCCTCAAGCCGTAGAGGAGGGCCGAGGGACGTCAACCCTCAAGCCGTAGAGGAGGGCCGAGGGACGTCAACCCTCAAGCCGTAGAGGAGGGCCGAGGGACGTCAACCCTCAAGCCGTAGAGGAGGGCCGAGGGACGTCAACCCTCAAGCCGTAGAGGAGGGCCGAGGGACGTCAACCCTCAAGCCGTAGAGGAGGGCCGAGGGACGTCAACCCTCAAGCCGTAGAGGAGGGCCGAGGGAGGTCAGCCCTCAAGCCGTGCAGCCCAAAGAGCCCGGTGCGGAGTCGCCTTGCTACGGCGTCTTCATAGTTGCTTCGGCCGTAGGAGGGAAGCTGCCTTCCAAGAACACTCCTAATTTTCCCGAGCTTGTAGCTGAGCTGAGCTCCCACCGTCGACTGACCAAATTCACCACCAGGCTCCTGACATCGACTTTTTAACATTTGAAAAGAAATTCTAGAACATAATAAAAAGTAAAAAATAATGAGGTCGATGTGATTTACCTATACGACCTACAACTAGCTCCAGCAATAAATTAAAAATAAAACTAGGCCTGTCACTAACTGACATTACAAAGTTAAACAAAGATTCAAGAGATAAAAATCTACAGAAAAACTTAAATAACATGAATTACAGGTAAAAGATATGATAAGCCTCCAGGAAATGAGCATAAAGCTACCTAGGGAGGACGAATGCTTAAAATTTTCAGGTTAATATTTCCAAAACTGTAAGTAAAAAAAAATACATGTAAAGACATACATTACAAGCTTGTCTATTAGGATAAGGGACAGTTGTGGGTGATCCATCATTCAAAATACATAAGTCAAATTCATCAATGATATTATACAAACATCTACCTCTATTATTATCACTGTGGCATCCAAAGGCTATGTTATGAGCGTTAAAATCACCGTTCCTTCCTCGTGGTCAAACTTAATGGTCAAACTGATTTGACCACGAGGAATTCTGTTCCGGATAGTCAAACTACTTAGTTTAACAAAAAATATCCACCCTTTGTATACTTGTACAGTCATTAACAAAAATAATTTCCTTCCTCGTGGTCAAACTTAACGGTCAAACTGATTTGACTACGAGGAATTCTGTTCCGGATAGCCAAACTGAGTGGCTGTATAAACTTTTTATCAAGCTGTATAGATTGCAGTCTTATTGTACAATTATAAATAAAACATTATGTCAATTTGATAACACATGCCACATGACCACTCAAATTATTATCCTGTTCTTTGCTGTTTTATTGCGATTTGCATTTTGTAATTATTTGGATAAAATATGGATTTAGATATAAAATACATTCATCGTAAAGGGGGAAGGGTACTACTTTTCAAGGGTTTCAGACAAAAAAGAAGAGTTTATATGGTGTACATAATAAAGAGTATTCTATCTATCTATCTAAGAATCATATTTTATTTTATTTTCAATTATAAAGTTAAGATTGAAGGATTAGTCACCAAAAATTTTCCATTTAGATTTTGAATTAGCTGCAAGCAGAAAGAAAGAAAATACGTTAAGCAATGCATTAATAACAATTTTTCCGGACATCCAAATTGTAAAATGTTTTTATCATGAATCAAATAACCAATGGCGAAAGGCAAAACAAATGAAAATTAAATCTAAAGATGACAGGAGAATAGTGGGAATGTGTGCAGCACTCGCTTTTTTACCCGAAAATAAAATTGAAGAAGGATGGGAGTACATAAATACTGATACTCCCAACACTACCAAAACGCAAAAATTTCTTAAATATTTTGAAACTACGTGGCTTAGGAATAAATTATTCCAAAAACAATGGTCTGTTTATGGCCAGAGACATCGCACAAACAATGTGGTCGAATGTTGGAATGGACAACTAAACAAATCCATGAATCGTCATAATCCAATTACAGTTGCTCGTTTACTTGAAACCTTAAGGTGAATGGGTAGTGGTAGACCGCGAAATTCAAATTTTCTTACGTTTTTGCAATTTGCAGGTCAGTGTCAGATTGTATCTTGATCAAAATATGATTCGCGACAATAAGAGGTACATATTTAAGGAATTATAATCATTAGAATCATTAATATATCTTTATAAGTTAGATTTCTACCACCAACCACCAATCTCTTATGGAAAAGTGTTAGTGGTAGAAATCTAACTTAGAAAGATGTATTATTGATTCTAATGATTATACTTCTCTAAATATGTACCTGCTATTGTCGCGAATCTTATTTTGATCAAGATACAACCTGACACTGACCTGGAAATTGCAAAAAACGTAAGAAAATTTGAATTTCGCGGTCTCAACTACTCATTCACTTTAATACAAAAAGAAAAATCTTCTAATGAAAAAGTGTCTCCGCCGCCAAGACCAAATATGTCGAGATGATTTCATAATGAAGTGACAGCTGCAATTAATGCATGGCGATATAAGTGTTGGGTACTTTTTAAATAAACTAAGATAATTATTTTTGTTAATGACTGTACAAGTATATTTACGAACTATAACAAGGGATGTATATTTTTCGTTAAACTAAGTAGTTTGACTATCCGGAACAGAATTCCTCGTGGTCAAATCAGTTTGACCATTAAGTTTGACCACGAGGAAGGAACGAAAATCACCCATGCATGACTATACAAGGTTTGGGTATGTTATTGATTAGATCCTTTAACTTTGCTGAGTCAAACCTGATACTTGGAGGGCTGTAAATACAAAGTATTGCCATAGCCCCAAATTGTGTTTCTATAGTGATACATAAGTTTTGAATGGATTCTGAGAAGTGTGTATTAAGGTGAATGGGTAGTTGGGACCGGGAAATTCAAATTTTCTTACGTTTTTTGCAATTTGCAGGTCAGTGTCAGGTTGTATCTTGATCAAAATATGATTTGCGACAATAGCAGATACTTACATATTTAGAGAAGTATAATCATTGCAACTGTATTGAGAGGCACTAAGGCGCTGGCTCCACGAGCGAGAGAATCGCGACGAGTCCGCCCTTATATCGTCGGATAATCTCCACGAACGAGCGATAATTCCGCCGCGTATCGTCGCGAGTCGTAACGGAATCGCGGCGTTTCCGCGGTGACTCGTAACGGTATCGCCGCGTTTCCTTGATGACGCGTTGCGAAAGAAAAAATTCAGTTACGTGCCAGACGAGAGCGAAATATTTTAAATGTCAAACATTGTACTATTGTTTAAAAAACTTCTCGAAACGTCCTTGCTTAACGAGAGGCAACGCTGAAATGACGCTGCGTTTGACAGCGCGCCCGCTGCGCGCTCGTCGCGAGCGCGCGGCGGGCCCGCTGCTAGTCGCGGCGGGCTAGCGACGATGTAATGACGTTTCGCGCGCTCATTGCCACTCGTCGCATCGCGGCGATAATATCGCCGTGTGGAGACGGTTCCATAGAGAGTGTATAGAAATACGTGGCACGACGATAATATCGCCGCGATTCTCTCGCTCGTGGAGTCAGCGCCTAACTTTCCCTCTACGCATGAATCTTTTTATTGAAATTACTTCAGAGTCGCACACTATATTTTTATATATTTCCTCATTGGAGAGTTCTTTGGGCACAAACCTCAATACACCAATCCTTTCTGTCAAATACGACGGTATAAAGGCTTTAAACTTATTTTTCCATAAAAATTCTTCCATCTTCAGAAAATTGTTGGCCGCAGCCGCCTTCCTGAAGGTTATTCCTATTTTATGCGCATTTATTCTGTGTACTCCTAAGACTCCTTTAACATTATCCGTTAGTAAGTTGGTGAGCGTGATAGGATTTTTATTCCCTACCTTCTCCTGCTCTGTTGATTGTGAGTGATTCAAAAATTAGAATCCTGAGCGTTAGCGAGGGAAACAAAAGAGCACGAGGTGAAAAATCTTTGGACTCGAGTGAAACACGTAACTTTTCATCCCACCTCAGCGAGCAAATGAGTAAATGCAAAAAAAAACCATTTACAATCACAAGATACTTTTATTTCAGTTTAGGTATTAACTACTACATCATTATGATAGGTAAGTAGGTATTACAGAATAATCTTTAAATTACAACAAATAATACCTAAGTATAATTAAGAAAAATTGAAAGTAAAGTTGCTACAGTTACTTATGTTGAGTGTAATATTTTTGTTAGGTAGGTACTGCAATGTTGGTGTTAGTGACTTGTGTACTGTTTTTCTGTAAACTATCTGTCATACTTAATAGTTGTACCGATTCTTCGGATTCCCTTGGCGTAGGTAAATGTTGGCGAGAGAGGGTGATTGATAGGTGTTTCGTAACGGCTCATTTTTGATGTAGAAGGGCCAGTCCAAGGATCTGACTGAGGCTCTTTCAGTGTAATGGCTCCTACGATGCCTTTTCATATTTTAGACTTATTTTGGATGGAATCCTCTATGTATCCCTCTACGACCGCATTGGACTTCCAGCCTCCGTGGCGCTTAAGGGACAGGAGATCAGCTCCTGAATCGGCCAAAAGTGTAGCTGAAGTTCGTCGGAAACAATGACCCGTGTACAACAGGGGTTCAATGACCCGTGTACAACGGAAGTTCAAGAAATGTTGCTATTTCTCGTGGGATACTGCCAATTTTATTAAACGGTTTTATTTAGCTCACCCCGTTTGTTTTATTATTTATTAGCACCCATAGGCTAACATACTTTTTTTTTTGAAGTGAAAACTTCTTTAGCGGCGCTGTGTACCTACTTTTTTTGGAATGGGTAAAAACTTCTAAACTCGCGTCAGGTCACGTGACCCTGATCGAAAATTCGTAAGACGCAAAACGTAAGACGCGCGTTGTTGAGGACAGCGCCATCTATGCACATCGGGAAGAACTACGAGGGCCTCGCGTACTAACTACGTAGTTCATCCAACAACGACGAGATGGCGCTGAACCACGGATATATAACTGACGACGAGCTCTGTGTGCTTATTTGTAAATCTGAATAAATTCCTTTCACGAGAAGAATAAACCAGTCACTTTGGTCATCATACCTGATTTGCAAAAAACCCTATAAAATAAGGAACACACCTTAACACGCGTGTTTTGTTTATAAGACGATTCACAAAATATACTCGTAATTGTTCAAGTTTTCACTTCTGTCGGCACTACCGGAGTGCCAGTGTTTTTTTTTTTTCAGGATGGGAAATCAATCCGTTGCGATATTGTAGAAAAAATCGATTGATTGGAGTGTTAGGCGGGCGTAAGGCTTCATATATATCAACAATTGTTACGTATTCCTTGCGAATGACGAAGTTGCGGTCTCTTTTTGTCTTTGTATTGGGTAAATTAATTAATAGTAAGTCATCTGAATGTTTCTCAATGTTTTTGACATTAAGTTGTGTTAGTTCATTAGTTCGACAAGCTCCGTTTATACCAATAGGTAATAAGAACAACCAGTAACGTAAAGAGTATTGTAGTAGATAAATTAATAAAATTGATATGCATGCATATTATGCCTATCAACATTAACTAAGTACGTACCTATTGGATTGTGTTAAGTACCTAGTTAATTAATAGTAGATACTGAATGTGCAACTGACTTATTTTTGCCGCCAAATATACGGGTGCTTCGTTAAGAAACTTTTCAATTTCAGATGCTGTGAAAACCTTAAATTTTTTTGGTTGATGACCAGATGAGGCTCTTTTTAAAAATGCCACTAATTTAGGATAGGTGTCTATGTTTGTTTTTTTCATCTTTATTGTTGCTTTTAGCATCAATGACGTATAGCATTGAATACCTACGTACTCCATAGAGTGCTTGATTTCTTGGTCTCGGATAATTCAATAAAATATGCCAGCAAAACGATTTCTGATAAAGTTTTGGCTCCTTTAGCTAGTCGCCACGTGTTAAACATATCGTACTGTTTCAAATAGGTACTTCTCGCGTGATTGTTGAGGGAGAAAGCTCATTTGCGCATTTTTTACAGTTTCAGTCAATTCTGTTGGCGTCAAATAAACTTCGTCGTCGCTAGATTCACTCATTTTAGATTTTTCACTTGTTTACAAGTTTCTTGTTTTTATTTTTAACCAAAGTTTTTAACAATATGACGTGAAAAGAAAATTGCGCGCGCAAAGCAAATTAAAAAAAAAGTACACCAAGAAGGTTCCGAGACTGAGTTTTTAAAAAATTGAAAAAAAGTTGTATGATAAATTCGGCACCATAGAGGTAGAAGTAAATAGGTTTAATGATGTTTTGAATTCACAAACTTAGTGCACACGATGTTCTAAATTCAATTTACTTTATCCTCTAGCGGATAAAAACAGATTTTGCACTCAGATATCGAAGAGCAAAAATACTCTTTCCGAGATGGGGGGATGAAAAAAAATTAAACATTACATCTTCTCAAGGGTCTTCCAACCGGATTTAAACGTCATCTTTACATGTCTTCTTACCGTGTTAAAACGGTTGACAAATTGAAAAATTAACTATAACAGCAATTACCTATATTCATTGGGCAATCGACATTTTGTCGATAGACTTCGTTAGTGGATCTTCACAATGAGTTTTACTACATGTACATGTACGTGATTTTTTAGTCTGAAATCACCAATCCGTCTTGAGTAAGCGTGGTGACCAATGCTCGTACCATATCTGTTTTTTTTTTGTTCTTAATAACAAATCTGTATAAATAATTTGGGCTAATAAATCATAATATATTTATTAGCCCAAAATATTTATACAGATTTGTGTTTTTTTTTTCTAATAGGTAAAAGAGTTGATCATAAATTATAATAACTAGCTAAAAGCAGAGCTTTGTGAGGGCTCGCGTCGTTTTTCTGCGTGGTAATAATCTTTAAGGCAGTTTTTTTTAATATTTTTTTTCGTAATTTAAATTATTATTTTTTTTACTGATAACACATCTACATATAAATAGAAATTATTATGTTAAAGCACAAATCAATAGGCGTAATAGTTTTTCCGTAAAGTGTACCACAAAATGCTCAGGTTGTGGGATATAGCAGGGCTCGCTTCGCTCGCCCTGATTATGCATTTTTACTTTGAGTCGAATCTCACGTCGGGTCGTGTCAAAAAATGCCTCTCGTTATCAAGGACGCCCCCTAATTTGCGAACTGGACCAATTGAGAATTGGACAGTTGGAAATTTTGCGAATTGGACATAATGCGCCCAAAGGCACCGAATTACCCTTTTGCACAGAATTGGCCTTCTTCGGTGCCGGTGATGGAGACGGCGACAAGGACAATGCTGATGCGATGGGAGACATGGCCTTTTCACTGACTGACTTTTCTCGATGTTGAAATCATCCAGTGAATTTACTCCATGCCGGGAGTCGTCAGCGCGAAGAACATATATCAGGCCCTGCTTAGTCCAGCAATTTGTTTCGCCAAATCTCTCACGCGCAGACATGAAGAGCTGATGCCGCGATCTCGTCAGACACTCTGATACTGTAATAACAGTGCCCTTCAACTTCAGTCTTAGCAAACCAGATACTGTCCCTGACAACAACGTCCCGTAGCTTGCAAAGAATGGGCTTGGGTTTGCTAGCACCTGTTTGTATACCCATCCGTTGTCACCGCCTGATGTCAACAACTGTGAAGTCGCTCAGCTTCAGATGACATTGCACAACCTCAGCGACAACCTGTGCTGTTTCTTCCTTGGCCTGCTCAGTGACACCTTGCAACAACACCGTTTTTCGGCACCCACACTACTCAAATAGTGTCGTTGAGTTCGTATTTTCGTCGTCTGCCACCGACTTCCGAAATTAAAGTTATTTTTCACTTTGTACGATAGTGTCTTTTTTGGAAGTTGGTTGTTTTTAGGGTTCCGTACTGAAATGGTAAAACGGAACCCTTATGGTGAGACTCAGTCTGTCTGTATCTCAAGAACTACTAATGCCATCAACTTGAAATTGGGAGTAGTTTTAGATGACGTTGGCCCAACTATTTTGCAAATAAGAAAGAAATAAAAATATATGTAGGTATATTTTTTGCAATAGGGATTGAATAATTCGAAGTGGGGTTACTAGGGCATGTGGGGTAGCTTGACCGATTGTGGAACTAATGTAACTTTTGTTTTAACATTACATAAATTTTTATTTCTTTCTTATTTGCAAAATAGTTGGCAAACGTCATCTAAAACTATGTAGGTACCTATTCCAAATTTCAAGTTGATAGCATTAGTAGTTCTTGAGCTATCCAGCTGTGACAGACAGACAGAATGAGTCTCACCATAAGGGTTCCGTTTTACCTTTTTGGTACGGAAACCTAAAAAGAAAAAATAATTGAGAATGTGCAAACTGCGCTCTTTCGTATGATTACCATTTTGGTACGGAACCCTAAAAAGAAAAACTGTCTGAGAATGTGCAAACTGCGCTCTTTCATTATGATACCCAACATGCCCTAGTAGCCCCACTTCGAATTTTTCAGATCCCCTTTCAGGCCCTGTTGCTAAAAATATACTTACATATATTTTTTTATTTCTTTCTTATTTGCATATTAGTTGGGCAAACGTCATCTAAAACTAATCCAAATTTCAAGTTTATAGCATTAGGAGTTCTTGAGATACAGACAGACTGAGTCTCACCATAAGGGTTCCGTTTTACCATTTTGGTCGAGAGTCGAGAACCTGCTCCTTTTTGAAGTCGGTTAAAAAATTCACGGCTGTAGTAGGTATATATAACGAAATTAAAAGGAAAACTATCACAGCTAAGTAGGCTTTTTAAGTAATAGTCGACCAACTTAAATTTGTAGTTGCAAGGTATGGGAGAACATGATTTTCAACTACAATGTTAAGTTTGTTCTTGGGATAAATTCATTCCAACTACGGAACCCTTCATTGTGCGTGGTCCGACACGCACTTGGCCGGTTTTTTTCATTTTATTTATTATTCCGTGTTTTTATCCGACTGCGCCAGAAGGAGGGTTATGTTTTTCGGGTGTACGTATGTATTGCAGCGAAATAAAAAAGAGTAAGTTACACTTCGCTATTAAACACGTATTATTTTGGCCATGGTTAATTACATTACCTAATAAAAACAACCGACTTGCAAAAAAAAAACATTACAAAGTGAAAAATAACTTTAATTTCGAAAGTCGGTGTCAAAAACCGAAAATACAGAACCGCGAGGAAACCGGCATGTCCTCTAGGACATGCCGGTTTCCTCACAATCTAAAATTCGAAGACGTGACATCTACCAACCCGCACTGGGCCCGCGTGGTGGACTACGGCCCATTCCCTCTCACAGAGAGGAGGCCTGTGTCCCAGCAGTGGGAACAGTATAGGCTGATTATGTATTAAGGTGAAAAGAGGAAACAATAAAATATCTGACAAATTCTCTCCTGGACGTTTCGTCGCTTCGGCGAGTCTTTCAGTAGCTCTGGAATCTTGATCGAATACTCTTTGAAACTTAAATAGGAAAGCTGCTGGATCGTATCTGTCGGCTTCCTATTGGAATTCAGCCAGGAACGAATGGTAGGGTAGGCTTGTTTTTAGCTTTTCGGTTATTTTTACTTAAGTTTTACCGCAGTCGGGTTTTTTAACTTTTTCACCGCCACGGACTTCAATAGAAGTTCCACATTTTCGTGCCACCAGCGCCACGACTTCATTAGAAGTTCTTCATTTTAACTGTCTTTATCTTATAAAAAAAATACTGTATTTAAAAGCTTTGTTTCATTTTATTATTTAACAAAGCACTGTTCAATACTCTGTTTTCTATTTTTCCACACAAAAGAAACCCTTTTTTGTCTTAAAATCGGCAAAAAACAAAAACTCCGAATATTGTTTATATCCCCAGAACGCCAAGGACTTTTATATATAGTCGGCCAGTGATGTGACGCGCAAGTTACATCTGTTTGATTTCACCCGTTGAAATATTTATAAATACTACTATCGAAAACAATTTGAGGTCAGTAAAATATGAACTTAGTTAGTAACTATTTTATAACAAAGGGAAAATATATGAATTTCGACCTTCAGATGGGTGCCGATCCGGAATTAAATAGTTGTTAGCAATCCTTGTCGATAATTATATTCCCATCTCTACAAAACAGTAGGTTAACAGTGCCCCGGGCGCCACGGACTATTATAATAGAAGTCATTCTGTGACGTCATAAGCGTATGGCTATCAAGGTCACTTTGGCATAGTGCAGCACTAATCGGGTGAGCGCGCACGCATCCTTCTTTCACATTGCTTGTTACAATACTATTCTTTTGTACTAATAAGTAAACAAATAGTGAAATGAATGAAGAATTTTGGATTCGGATGAGCTTTTAAACATATTAGAAGGTGTGGAATCGGACTCGCGAGTATTTTCGGAAATAAATTGGCCCAGAAGATGATTCTGAGGCATGTCAGTAGGTTAAAATTGGGGTTTCCAGATCACATAAGATCTGGAAACCCGCAATTTTCACCATTCATTCATTCATGAGTGTTGTATTCAGAATCCTCTATTCAAAATGAGTGTTGTATTCAGAATCCTTTATTCAAATGAATGTTGTATTCAGAATCCTCTATTCAAAGTGAAGGTTGCATTCAGAATCCTCTATTCAAAATGAGTGTTGTATTCAGAATCCTCTATTTAAAATGAGTGTTGTATTCAGAATCCTTTTCTACGGTTTCGCGGCCTTCCGCGAATTTCGGGGATTTCGAATTTGAAACGCATTTAAACTACAATTGTTGGAATTGAATGACACATAAAATGACTGTACATAATTTATAGTTACTTAGGCTCCATTGCTAATAGCATTTAGTAGCTTATTCAGCAAACAATCAATCTATCCTGCTCCATTTTAGAATAATTTTATATATTATCTTTCTTTTAAAAATAGATGTTTTGATTTGTCAACATAATCCGTTCCTTTCACAGCGTTCAAATAACAACATTGAGGAAATTGTATGGTATGTTGCATCCAAGGATCATCGTAAATCTCCCAATCTTCTATAACACCTCCACATGAGAAACATGCTGCTTTATCATTTACACCATTTCCACAATAAAAAAATCCCGCGTCAGCCATTTCCATTACTAATCTTCTCCTTGAATCAGCCGTTGCCCAATAGGAACGAAATGAAAATTCACGCATTTTATATGTATTAAACAGGTCATACCGAGGATTGTATTTATTTTGAGACATGTTCTTGATACAGATAATTATAAATGTATAATGACATCGCGCAGCTATTACCATCAACTTATAACGATTAACATTGGACGGGATTGGTAGGGATAGGAAACTGTTATCTATTACCCAATTGTGAAAAATTAAACAAGAAAAATATTTACTTCAAAAATTTATTATCTATACACCATTTATATAAACATATTACATTTTTTAAAGCACAAATTTTATCATGATAAATACAACTATACACATCATGAGAATGTTCAAATTTATTGTATAAGTTTAATAAATTAGGACAACCTTCATCTTCTAAATTATTTATATTATTATTACTCGAAATATTTTTTAACCACAACACTTTTTCTAAACCTTTGGTGTAAACTTGTTTATCTCTTAAAA